>CM042147.1:44530437-44665437 GCA_023376005.1 Doryteuthis pealeii | reverse complement strand
TTCATTTTTTATTCAAATCTAATTTATTAATAAAATTGTTTTACATTATCAACACTGTGAACCATATCTACAGACTTATAACTTGCCATTGTATTTATATATATAACAAAATAGTGGTTTATAGAGTGAATGTGAAGGCTAATTTGCCTATTGATATTAAAAATTTGATTTTAATAAATATGTGCTTAGTATTATTGATCTTTAATTGTTTGGTTTTATCTTAATGAATAAGAACAATACTTTTGGGGATAAATCTGAAAAGAAATCAATTTGCAAGGAGAAATAACTGTAATTTCATTCTATACTTCCTATTTTAACTAAATAGTTAAATTAAGAAAATTTAGCAATAAAAGACAGGAGAGATGGAAGAGTAAGTTTCAGTTGTTCTATTTTTCAATTATACTCCCTTCTGTTTTAAATCTTTTTATCTGCATTTTTATTTAATTTCATTAGCCTTCCTTTATGATATATTTTATTACATTAAAACTTAAATACTTGCACCCCATTTGTTTGAATAATACAAAAAAGGAGAAAGTCAAAGAAGAAATATTTTGACTTGACTCGAAACTAAAAAAAACATATTTTTACTTAAACTGAAATTGGGAATTGAAAGTGAATTTATTCCTTGAGGCATCTATGTAATAAAATATCATAGACTTTCTAAAACATTCTTCCGATTTACGATGCTAAATTTAGTCTACCTGTTATTCAATGTGTTTTCTTCAAACTTTCATTGACAAAGGAATAAACGGATCCATGGAACCATTTTCTCTTTTGATCACGACTGTGATCTGCTTTCAACCGAACAAAATATGAATATTCATAAAAATGAAACACTTCGCGACACTTAAGACAAAGAAAATCTGCGTGTAAATTAAAAATGCAGACATATAGATGGATCTTCTACCTCGATTAAGTGTAATGCTGGAACAGATCGTGCTGGTCCATTACACAAATGCAATTCTAAAAGCACAAAACCAACATTTCTAAAAGAGACGTTAGCTGGATCACAACTAGAACGATGTCTATTCATCTGTTTGGCGCCCCTGGTAACGTTAGAGTAAACTTTAATAATGGATGCTGATGTTAATAAAAGTTACCACAATAAAACTGAGACTGTTTACAAACATAAATGAGTAAAACACTTTGAAATTTTGATATTTCAAATAAACGAAATCATCCTTCAACATTTTTGTTGAATTGTAAAATAAAATAAAAAGGAAAAATATATCTGAATGTTCGATGGAGTCATTCCAGTGATCCACATGAAAGATTAAAGAAGAAAAGTTTTGGAAAAATGATTGGAAATTTTTTTTTTCATATTGGAAAAAGCAAAGAAATATTAACCAATAATCAATTCTGTAATTATGATTAATCCAAAATGTGTATGAAATTTAAAATATCAGACACAAAGTTGATGTTACCAGTTTTGTGGACGAGGTTTTAGGAGACTTTTCTCTAGTGATCCATATCCACTTCTTATATATCGAGAGGAATGTACATGCATATATATATATATAATATATATATATATATATATATATATATATATATATATATATATAACGTAAACAAACATATGGCTATTTTCAGCCGACAATATTCTCCCATATATATATATATATTATATATATATATATATATATATATATATATATATATATATATATATATATATATATATATTTAACACTAAAAGTGGAGGAATCATATGTAATTTGGGAGAATATTTTATTAAGGAATAAAATATAAAATCAATGGGGGGGATTTACCGAAGGCCTTTTCAAACGGTACTTTTCAAGTCGTACACCGGTGACGAATAAAAGTTAGAAAAAGTACCGCTTGAAAAGGCCTTCGTGTAACCCCCTCATTTATTTTATATTTTATTCCTTAATAAAATATTCTCCCAAATTCACATATGATTCCTCCACAGTTAGTGTTATACAAATTCTCGTGTACCAAAAATTCATATATATATATATATATATATATATATATATATATATATATATACACACATATATAAGTACGAGGCATGTCAGAAAAGTTCCAGCTTGATCACATCCTTCGATTTGAGGGTCATCGTCAATTGCGAGTTCATACCACAGGGACAGACGATCAACCAGATTGTCTACAAAGAGATACTGTGGCGTTCCCTTCGTTCAGTGCGCGAGAAGAGCCGTGAGATGTGGCAGGAAAACATGTGAGTGATTCACCATGACAACGTACCTGCCAACATAGCCCTAAGTATCCGAGAGTTCCAGGCCCAGAAGAAAATCACTGTGATGGAGAAACCTCCCTCCTCTTCCCCAACTTCAAGGTAGTCATCAAACAATCTATTTTGAGGATATGCACGACATCAAAAAGGCCTTGACGACATACCTACGGAGAATCCTTCCAGGAGTATATGCAAGTGTGGCAGAGAAGGGTGGGAAAGTGCATTAAACTCCAGGGGCTTACATTGAAGGGGATAACTTGTAGTTATATTTTTTCCAGTCCTGGAATTTTTCTGACTGACCTCGCAAACATTATAAAGAATAAGTAAAATCTATGAGAAAACTAATGTATATATATATATATATATATATATATATATATATATATATATATATATATATATATATATATATAATCATACACAAAGAGTACTATTTCTCTGTATCACGGCGATTCAGTCTGGCTAAACCATGCAGGCTGCATCAGGCCGTGATCGAAACACGATTGATCATCTAAACCCACACACGATGACAATTTTACTGATAGGAATATATACATACATTTATAAAGGCTGTTAAGATATATATATATATATATATATATATATATATATATATATATATATATATATATATATTTATATAAGAGAGAGAGAGAGTAAATTATATCTATATTTAAATGACCAGAAAATCGGCAAACAATGGACAACACACATTAAGGTTAATTGGTGGGGCGTTTATTATGACGTTGATTCGGGTGTCTTCGTGTGAGGCATGAGCTGGTGCCTCGGTAGTAGAGTTTCGATTCTGCATCCTGTGGTCGCAGAATGTGAAATAAAAAACGGGTGTGCTTTTGGCTTAATTTCAAATTACGATTAATTAGAATCAAATTAGAATTTGATCCTAACTGGTTTTCCAGGTTGCTGTTTTAAGTACGACTTGGCTATTGCGTTTCGGCGTCGTGTACCGCTCGGCTTAGATCATTGCATATGCTGACAGTTCGATCTTGGCGAGTTAACTCACTAGAGCTCAGTCGCTAGAGCACCCGTCTAAGAATCGCAAGGCTCCTGGTTGGATACCCCGACAATGGCATGAACAGCACAAATTGGGTATTCTGATCTGTGCGGTAAAGTCGGATGCTGACAGTAGTTGTGGTTCGTCACCTCAGTAAAAACAACCCCCTCAGTCTAGTGCTTGCGAAACGGGGTTTGTTGGATTATTATTGGTATATAAGGTGTGCTCAAGGTCACAACTTAAATTTATAGACTCTTAGTGGCCGTATGAATTCAATCGGCTATTCAACACGCTGGAATACGTGGTTGGTTATTTTTAATGAATTTGGCCGAAGGGCGTTCAGTTGCATGTGGCTAACACGTTGGAACGGACCAACAAACCAGTTAACATTAAGGTAAACTACACAACACGGATCAGACTTAATGTCACAAGGGATCCACTGTAAATTCCTCTTACCTATAGCCTAGAAATGGCCTCAAGAATCTTAACAGGGATAGATGCCATCGCTGTCCGACTGGTACCGACAATAAACCACTCTGCCAAATTTTCTTTTACTTTATTGCTCTGCGTTGTAACTGTCTTCAATTAAAATCTCATTAAATTTCTTGGGTTTTAACTGATCCTGATTCATTCATATGTTGATCTATTTATTGCTGTATGTCCATTCCTTAAAAAACCCACAGTTTAGCAGCTGTAACTACATTGTGTTATTGTTGGAGTATTTGGGTATAATTATTTACTAAAATTAGCTTAGACCTGGCACAAAGCCAAAAGTATGGAACACACAATGAGAATCGAACTCATTAACAATCGTCTGCGAATCTAGTTTGCTAACCATCACACCTCAAAAAATGCCTAGAGTTATTTAGTAAATTTAGCTTAGATGTGGCACAAGGCCAGAATTAAGGGGCATTCAATGAAAATCGAAATCACTAACAATGATCTGCGAATCTAGCTTGCTAACCACACACCTTATGGGGTGCCCATAGTTATTTAGTAAATTTAGCTTAGATGTGAATCAAGGTCCAATGTATTAGGCACCCAGTGAGAATCGAAATCATTAAAAATGGTCAGCTAAGCCAACCTGTTAACCCATTGACTACATGAGGTGCCTAAAATATCTGGGTAAAAGATGTGCGACAAATTGCCATTCCTATTTAAGAACTTTCCCCAAAATCAGGACCAGGCATTTCAGACAAAAAAGTCTTGAAATATCTGATTTTTCTTCATAGCCAATTAGTTATTTCCTTGTACAATATAGATGCGTTTTCCTTAATGTAATGTCGTAGTTTCCTCCTCTCTGAGAGAACTGCTGAAATACAAAATCACTCTTTTACATACATGATCACATTTGGGATACGGAGATACGTACTTGTTTCGGCTTTATTCACACAAACATGAATATGACTTGAACTATTTTGTATTGTTAGCTTTGTTGTCTTATTGAATAGTTGACCAGTCTCTCTGCTGTACTGGCGGCAAATGCCACAAATGTACGAAGGTGTTCCAAAAGCATAACAATTGTAACTCTAAAGCTATCATACCTACTCAAAACTGTGAGACATTAGATCCTGAACCAAAATATTCAACGCCTAATAAGACAGAATCTACAACAGTTACACCAGTAAATAAAATTGCAACTTCTTTACGGCGATCAGAGCGTTCACGTAAACCTCCTCTTGACTGCTTAATGTGTAAGTAAATATTTGCTGTTTTCTCAATTTGAAAAAAACAAAAAACAAACACTTGAATTTGATATTTTAATGTTTATTAACTACGACTAATACATTTCTATTAAGAGGGAAGATTGTGGTGAACATTCCTTTTCCACGCTGTCTATCATAAAATCGACTGTTCATGCTTATAAATAGGTCCTCTCTTTATACAGATACTGAAAAGTCTAAATAATACAAACTATCCACAGCCGCATCTTAAAAATTCAGACAAATAAGTTTCTGTATATAATAATACAGATGAGGACAATAGTCTGAAAAATCTAAATAATATAATTATCCACAGCCTCATCTTAAAAATCCAGACAAATAGGTTTCTGTATATAAGAATACAGATGAGAACAATAGTCTGAAAAATGCAAATGGTATAGATTATCCACAGCCTCATCTTAAAAATGGGTTAGCTCAGTCGGTAGAGCGTTCGGCTAGAAACCACAAGGTTCCTAGTTCGATACCGGTCCTCGCCAACTCAGCGTATGAGTAGCACAGGGATCTGTGCGGTAAAGTAAGGAGCTGATGGTAGGTGTGGCGCTCCATCTCAGATGCTAAAACAATCCCTTGGTCTAGCGCTATTGAAAAGGGGATAGACTCCCTTGCTGACAGGCTGATACCGACTTTAGGCCGCCCCGTCGACTTTACTTTTTTTTTATATATAAGAATAAAAATGAGAACAATAGTCTGAAAAATCTAAATAATATACATTATCTAGCCTCATCTTAAAAGTTCAGACAAATAATTATATTTACATAACAATTTGTTGAATGCGATATGAATTTATTTCAACTTACAACAAAATGTTTCTTTGATTTTTTGAGATGAGGTTTCATAATTAGTGTTATGTCAGTCTGTTACACCAGGGAACATCAATCTCGGTAGGAATTTCTACTTACTAACAATAGTAGATGAGTATTCCTGCTTCCCCTTTGTCTTCACATGACAACAGAAATGGTTATCTGACGTCTATTAGCTCAGTCGGTAGAGTGTACGACTAGGGACCCCAAGGTTCCTGGTTCGATACCGGCTTTCGTCAACTCGGAGTATGCGTAGCACAGTGTGGTAAAATAAATAACTGATAGTAGGTGTGACGCTTCACATCTGACACAAAAACAATCCCCTTCGTCTAGCAATAGTGAAAAGGGGAAAAGCTCTCTCGCTGATTGTCTGATACCGCCTTTATGCCACCCCGACTAATTTACTTTTTTATACTACTAATCATGTGCTAAATAAAGCCTAAGTAAGGTTCCAATGTTTGGTGTTTTTCGTTTCATTATGGTGACATCTCTACTAAGGTAACATTTTAATACACAACCTAAGAAATCAAGAGATGGAAATGCCATATTTGTGTGGGATAAAACTATTCGCTACACCAGTAGATCTTTCTGGAAACCCTTTTAAAATAGAGAAATGGTGTAAACATTCAAGTGACTCACTTAAAAGTTGATCTAAGGAGATTCCTCTGGAATGAATACAACAGTAACATCAGCCTTATAGTAAATATATTCAAATACGACAACATAGCGAACACTACATAATAGTCCTAGCCACACGTGGACGTGGGTTGAAGGAAGTCGGCTCAAGTAAAAATCTCCGTATCCCAAAATGTGATCATGTATGTAAAAGTGTAATTTTGTGTTGAATCAATCCTCTTAGTGGATATACTACGATATGAACTACGGCATTACATTAAGGAAGATGCATGTATATTTTATAAGAAAAGTGTTTATAAATAAAAATCAGACATTCCAAATGTATTTTAGTCCATGCACTGTACAGATCTCTTAGTTATATATATGAAATAAAAAAATCTGTGTGCAAACATCATTTCACACCCACACACTCACAGACACATACACACACGCCCGGACAACCGCACACCCGCACACACACACACACACACACACACACACACACACACATATATATATATATATATATATATATATATATATATATATATATATCCATACATAATAGATACCTTTTGTTGGTTTTAAATATAGAATACAAATATATATGCAATCATCATTAGACAGACAGACACAAAGACACACAAGCACGCACTTGCTCACACATACACATATATATATATATATATATATATATATATATATATATATATATATATATATATATGTATATGTATGTATATATATATATATATATATATGTATGTATATATAGACATGCACTGTAGATATCTTTTATTATTTATTAGTTTTATATATGAAATAAGTAAGATATATGCAATCATCATTACACACACAGATACACACAAACCCACACACACACCGCCCACAGCACACATACACTCACACACACACGCACACACACACACACACACACACACACATATATATATATATATGCATCTGTATAGTTTAATAATTACGTATATGGACTGCATAATTGTACGCATCTGTTTGCATATGTGGATGTTTACGTGTGTGGATGTGTCGAAGTGCATCGTCGTGTGTCGGAAATTACAACCATTTCATAAATTTCCATTCGTCTTTCATCGCCCAATCCAGGAACACAAAGAGAGAAATATCATTTCGTCCATTGAATGATACATGCTAACTCTGCATATTTCTTTTTTCTATACTAGCCATTCTTTTTATTCGGATTTTACATTTGGGAGAAAACGATTCAACTCTGATCAGAGATATTATTTGCATTTCAGATCGGCATTTTTTCTTTCTTTTCGTTTTTCTTACATATATAGATCCCCAACAAAGGAAGACCTAGATGTTTTCAAGTGCGCGTAGGAGTTTGTGCGTCTTTATATGAGTCAAAGATACACCGAGTGAAATAACAATGAAATATCTCTATGCAGTTGTGTCTGTCTTTTCTTTCTTCTTTTTTTTTTCTTTTTAGAGTTTTCCTGTTTCTCTTTATCCTTGCCATTTTGATATCATAGAAGATAGCAAACATTATTTTGTATCAAGCTGAAATATTTCCGCAAAACTACTTTTTTTTCCGTTTTTACTAAGCTCATATTAATACCTACAAACCCAAATGCAGGAAATCGACTTTTAAAATCATGGCTTTTCATTGGCCAATCATAACTATGCCTTATATATATGTGCGTATTGAAAAGACGAAAAAGAGAATGAACTAAACTATGGAAAGTACATACTATTGTTACATACTCACTTTGTATAGTATATCCGTGGTTGTATACCTTTCTTAATCTCAATCTGGTAGTGTTTTACCTTGAACTGAGTATGAATCAGAGTAGCGCTTCTAACTGGTTCTGGGATGTATATCTTCTTCTTAATATAGTCTTCTGTTTCTATCTGGTTCTGGAACTCTTTTTAAGATTCTGGACTGGTTTAGATGCCCTGCGTTGTTGTTTGTTTTTAGTAACAACACACGACATTTCTTTGGTGAATTCGCATGTATTTTCTTTTTATTAAAGTCTTATTTCTCTTCAGATTCAGATCCACAATCACTCGAGGGAGAATTGGTTATTTGACCGAGAGACACCACTGCGAGCCTTTTCGTTCAGCGGTCAAGCCAAAACTAAAATCTAAACTCTCTCTCTCTCTCTCTCTCTCTCTCTCTCTCTCTCTCTCTCTCTCTCTCTCACTCTCACACACACACACACACACACACACACGCGCGCGCGCGCGCGCACATACGCGCGGTTCGCACTCATGAACAGGAAGAGAGGGCTCAACGAGGGAGTAGACCTCAGCCACAAATCATTATAACAGGTATTTTAGATGTAAATATATATACTACATTAATCGGGCATAATTAATAGGAGACCCATTAATTATGCAACACTACGTCACATTACAAATCTACACAATTGACACATTTTCTATCAATGATTGATTGATTAGTTTTAACGAAATGTCATTCCATTTAGCGTTATTAGATGCAAGGGAATCGCGTTCATTGTACGTCCATATTTACATTTCTCGGGTAGTTGTGTTTTAAGTGTTATTTTTTGCACACTGTCCAGTGATATCAAGTATTCCTATCTAATACAAATAATTTGCACAGTTATATTTAGGTTTAAATAAAGATAAAATCATAGACAATGTGACGTAAATAATTAATGGAATTGTGACTTGGGTACTGATATAGTTTCGGTTAAAGACACAGAGACATCGAATCTCCATTATAATAAGATTTTAAAAATAATGAACTGTAGTCTTATAAATGTATAATCCAGCATTGCTTTACAAACATAAAATATTAGGTCACTGTTTAATGAAAAGAGTAAAATCAGTAGTAGATTTATTACAGTGAGGAATATCAAGACCATTTATTGATACGAATAGTCGGATTGGAAAATATTATTAATATTATCTTAACTTATTACTATTCAAATTTGATTTTGATAAATATGTGCTTGGTATTATTGATCTATAATTGGTTGGTTTTATTCTAATAGATATGTGCAAAAATCCCAGAGATAAATCTTAAAAGAAATCCATTAACAAGAGGAAATAACTGTGATCTTATTCTTTACTTCCTAATTTAACTATTTACTTAAATTAAGAGGAAGAAAAAATCTCCAAACTATCATATGGCTCTTGTAAATTTATTTCGGCTGGTAACTCTATAAATGACCCCAGCTTTGTCAGATAGCTTTTACAAAATTTATTTTCCGATAGCTATCTGACGAGACTGGGCTTATTATGGGGATACCGGCCAAAATAAATTTAGAATTGCCAATTGACGGTTTTTTCATTGAAAGTATATATATATATATATATATATATATATATATATATATATATATATGTGTGTGTGTGTGTGTGTGTGTGTGTGTGTGTGTGTGGTGTGTGTTTTAAGTTGGGCGTTATTACGAAGCATCTAAAAATAAATGAATGAACTCGATGTTATGGAATATCGGATTCACTTATCTTTTTATTATTATTTTTTATCATAAATGTTCGGGTTCGTTAGATACCCTTTATCAAATGACTGTTGTTCCTATGAGAATATATAGAAAAATAGTTTCTGCAACTCCTTCTGGTCTGAGAACGTCTTGGACGACTTGAAAGTACACACACACACATATACACACACGCACGCACGCACGCACGCACAAACACCCAGACATATATATATATATATATATATATATATATATATATATATATATGTGTGTGTGTGTGTGTGTGTGTGTGTGTGTGTGTGTGTACTTTCAAGTCGTTCAAGATGTTCTCAGACCAGAAGGAGTTGCAGAAACAATTTTTTTTATATATTCCCCCTAAACATCAATTTGTCCAATGATGTCCAATGATTGTAATCCCATCCCGAAAGAGCGTGACATCATCGTCCTCCAAAAACTTATCCATGCCAATTGATTCTTATATAGTGATAACGCTGGTGCAGTTTGAGTGTAGGAAATATGAAAAAAGTTCAGATGGGAATATGTCTACTGAATAAAGGGAATGGGGTAGTAATTCAAAGGCACGTTTGGCTACTTCAGCTACTTCAACCTTAGCAATGTGAACAGGCGTGTTATCCTGAGGCAAAATCACACCTGCTCTCAGCTTCCCACTGTGTTTCAACATAATTCTGATGCATAATACTATCAATTAATCACGCTTCTCTTTCCAAGGTAGACTACCATGCTTACACCATGTGGATCTTATAAAATGGCAGCTATCAACTTGCCGACAAACTCTATCTGCTTGAGCATGGTAGGATAATCAGTGTTTCCACTGTTTGTTTTGAATATTTAAGTGATTAATCCAGGTTTCACATTGAGTAACTATCTCCGGTGGAAATTATTTGCCTTAGCCAAGATGTAAATAAGAAGCACACTATAAAGCATACTGTAAATGTCAGACCGGTGCAGCTTGTGCGTTTTGCATTAGCATTATTGGGACATATCTTGCAGACAGCTTGGTCTTACCCAAGATCTCAGTTAAAACAATGTTAACCGAACCAGAATGCATACATACATACATACATTTTAAATTAAATTTCGGTTACAGACAGAAAAACACACAATCTCCATTATAATAAGATATATATATATATATATTTCTTGTTTTCCTTGTAGTAGCATAATAGTTAATCCAAAAAGTGCTCAATATATTTAGTAAAATATAGAAAATTTATTGTTGTAGAAGAAAGGTTTTCTCTCTACCACAGTTTCGATATCCAAAGTACACCTTCTTCAGGAGAACTAAAAAAATTATAGGTAGCTACATTTTATATACACTTGTCAGCAAAGTTTGGAATTATTTTTATAACTCTTTCTGTTTTTTAATTAGTTTGTATAAACTTAATTTGTAAGTCTAAAGATTCTTTTCTTTGAAGTCAAACATTTATTTTCTCTGAATTTAGATGTCTCCTCCATTCAACCAAAAGTCATTTGTAATTCTTTCTATCATTTTCTATCTCCAGTTACCTCCTCTTTTTTTCTTTATTCATTTTGTTTACATCTTATGTGTGTATAAATGATATTTTAGTATGAAGTAAATCTCTCTATGTAGTTTAATACAAGAGAAGAGAATTCCTTTAAAGTTCAAGAAAGTTTTTTTTTAAATTCAAAATTTCCGAAATGTACAATAAATAGATATATAATACATGCAGTTATACATAGAACACATACACATACACACACACACACACACACACATATATATATATATATATATATATATATATATATATATATATTTATTTATCAACCCTCCGCACGAGCAGGATGCGACACAAGGTCAATTTCTTAAGCTGAGTTTAACAGATTTGAATTCAGAGTTTTCCTTCGCCTTGACTGGTTACCGCACGATGATTAAAGGGCCTAGTGTTCCTTGATATTTACTAATAGCTGTAGGGTGAATTGGATTATACCTTTCCCAATGGTATTAGCGGGACGTGAAATGCAAACAGCTTCGTCATTTCCTCCGACTCTAACCATTTGATCCCGCGCCTCCATAACACATATACATAAATTTACACACACACACACACACACACACACGCGAACATACACACACACACACACACACACACACACACACCTGTATACGTATATGCTCACATTTACATGTACGCAAAGATTTCATGATAGAGTTCTGTCACCAAATCTTTGGTGGCTGAGAAGTGCAAACTATGTGATATGTATGGAAAAACATGTTTTAGTCAAAGTTTACAAATGGGGTAAACATATGTTTTCCACTCCGAACCTAGGGTAAAAGGACAGTCCTTGAATGGAAGCATACTGGCTCTCCGGTAAATAAAAGGTCATGGGCTCAGGGGTCACTAAAGAAGGTCATGCCGACAGTCTTCTGTAACATGAGAAAGGTCATTGCTATTGGTTTTATAGAAAAAATAGCAAAACTGTAAACAGTGTGGGGGCCGGGTTATCTCAGTCAGTAGAGCGTTCTGCTATAAACAGCAAGGTTCTTAGTTCGATACTAGCCTTCGCCAACTCAGCGTATGAGTAGCACCGGGATCTGTGCGGTAAAGTAAGGAGCTGATGGTAGGTGTGGTGCTCCACCTCAGATGCAAAAACAATCCCCTTGGTCTAGCGCTAGGATAGACTCTTTCACTAATAGGCTGATACCGACTTGCCTTCTCTTTTTTAAAATGTTTTTTTTTATTCTGCTAGACAGTGACACATTAGCTCTCCAATACAATTTGGTAATTGGTATCAACTTGTTCTTTGAAAGAAGTTGAAGATTTTGGAAGATCTGATAAAGGGAAAATACTGTGCTGTCCCCGTCCGATTGAATTCCTTTTTATTATATACTGGATCATACAGTATTCAGTATACTAGTACAGTTCACTACAAGAGCGCCAGACATTTAGTAACACGCAACAGAGTGCTAAAACCTCGATATAGACGGTTCGCGTAATGGTTCCGTAATCTTTGCAGTCTCAATAATCACTCCGATGATCTCAGACAGCCGTGTATAAAAGTCCTGGACCAGCACATTCTCTCTCTACGCAATGTGCGCTAGGCTAGCTCACAACAATTCCTTAGCCCACTTTTTCACAGTTACGTTGAAAGGAGAGTCCCCAGCAAAATATATGTACCGTTTTCTTGGATTTACTTGGACTTCATTGCTTTTTTAGCAGTACATGATTACTGCTTTCATCTCAGGTGCTTTCCTTTTTTTTTAAATTTATGACCGTCTGTTAATTTACCCGAGAAGTGGCTGAGTGGATGTGACCAGGACAGAGTTAAAAAAAAACAAAAAAAAAAAAAACAAAACACGTTACTATGAAGCAAATGTGTTTTCAACCGGTATAAGTATAATAAAATGTTCCTCATTCTGTGTCTGATAATGGTGGCCTGAATAGTAACAATTCCTCTGGTCTCCTGAAATAGTCTATTATGCTTTCAATATAAATCTTCGTTATTTTTCCCTAATGTATATATACCAACCCGTCCACACGAGCAGGATGCGGCACAAGGTCAATTTCTTAAGCGGAGTTTAACAGGTTTGAATTAAGAGTTTTCCTTCTCCTAGACTCGTTATTTATCCAGGGTTAAAGAGCCCAGTCTGCCGTACTATTTACCCATAGCTGGAGTGAGAATATATGGATTCATACCTTTCCCCAGGGTATTAGCGCTATGTCAAATACAAACAGCCACATCTAGGATTTAAACTCGGGTCGACGACTCCATTTGCTACGACTACCATTACACCACAAATATCTCTGTCTGTCTGTCTGTCAGTGTATGTGTGTGATCTCTTCAATTTAAGACTATGGAGCATGTGATGCGACTGTTCTTGAAGTGGTCAGAATAAAAATGTCCGACTGAGAAATTCTAGTATTTTATCAACTGTGCTGTGAACAATTGACCCCTAAGCGGTCCGAAATACCGCACAATAATAAGAAGCAGAATAGATCATCGAGCCGGAGAGCAAGAAGTGAATTCTATTAACGGATTGCGCTTTCTCTTGCGAGAAACAACGAGGGAAGACTATCTCTTATATTGGAGTTCTCCACAGGGATTTTCTTCGACGGAAATTTACAAACAGTGCATGAACTGGCGGCAATATTATCCATTTCAAAATGATTTATACTTTCTCTCTCACCTCCCTCCCTCTCTCTCTCTCTCTCTCTCTCTCTCTCTCTCTCTCTCTCTCTCTCTCTCTCTCTATCAATCTATCTATCTATCTATATCTATGTTTATCTCTATTTCTTGATCTCTCTGTGGATAAATTGTCGTTTAAATTGCACAAAAATTGCTGATGTTTCATTTTATTAGATATGTTTACCAAAAATTACAGAAAAATATATCTAAATACTATAATTAGATTTATTTATAGATTTTACCATTGGCTTTCTGGTGTCTTCGGATTCTCCTGCAAGTCTATTCGATGGTTTTCTTTTTTAAATTCGTAAATGCTTTAAATTCGTAATCCTTGCCTGAAGTTCATCTTAGGTGTTGCACGCTTTGATAATCTTCTAATCCACAGCGTCCTACACATCTCTATTAATAATGGAGATTCGGTCCCTTTGTCTGTAACTGAAACTTCGTCACTGCCTACATCACATTACCCAAAATAGTCATAACATAGAACAAATACACTCAAAATTTGAGCATACAAACAAGAAACGTACGCTGGGCGGTTTAAAAATACTTTTTTGAAAGATATTGCCTGAGGGGGTGGGAGTTAAAAATCCAATGTCAGAGAGTTTTACCACAAGTAAGTAAAATCATAATTTATTTGAGGATAAAAATAAGATATTTGAAATGGAAACTTAGTTTTGATAACTTTGAATATATATTATATATATATATTATATATATATAATATATATATATATCTTGCTAGAGATATTAAAGGGTATTGAAATCTGGGTCGTTGGGCCGTAAGTTATTAGGGGTGATGTTGTTGGTGGGAGGTTCTCACTAGCAGCATTGGGTTTTCCTACTTATGTTGCCAGGTGTGGAGTCTTCCATCTATCCACAGCAGCATTACCATTATATACCCCCTTTTACTCAGGTGTATTTAATTGGAGAGAGAGAGAGAGAGAGAGAGAGAGAGAGAGAGAGAGAGAGAGGGTAGATAGGGGATGATGGCCTTACTTGTTACTTTCTGCTTACTGGTTTTAACTCGGCCGGCCGCCATGTTCTTCAGTCAACTAGTGGTTTGTTTTACTTCTTGCTGGTTCTTCTTTGTATTGAGCTGGTCATTTTTTGTTTTTAATAATCAATTAACAAGGCTTGGTTATTTTCTGGTAAAGTTTTATTTCCACAACCCAGCAGTGAATTGCAACATCAAAGCGAGCGACTTATAGGTCCGCTCACTCTGAATTCTCTGCCACATCTAATCTAAAACTATTTCACGCCTATTCGTGCGTTTTCTAAGGGAAGGTCAGCAGAATGTCACCGGTTGTCAATCATAGGCCATAGTAACTTTCCACTGAAATCCCGTTCTTCTGACTCTAATGGACTTTATTCAAATATCTAACATGTACGTACATAAATCATAAGCTACTTAGGAATTATGTAACATTACCTTCTCACAACGCTTGATGTAGGCCTCCACCATCCAACACAATGACACGGACTGTGTGTTTGCTTTTCATCAATATCGGTACATCTTCTGGGAACATAACAAGCCAACGGTTGTATTATGAGTTCGCCATTAAATCCTAGCAGATCTTGTTCTCATCTGAGAAAAAAAAACAAATCATATTCAGTTAGTGCGAATTGTTGGGTTTGTTGGAAAGTTTTGCAGCACAGCTTTTCCTTTTGTCATTCATGGATTTTCTTATCTTCGATGAGCGAATGTCGGACCATATTACCTTTAGGCACCCCTTTTTGATCTCAATTAAGAAAGGACATGTTTTTCATTTACACCATCAATATCCGTTTGTTTGTTAGGGATTAGGGTTAGGTGTTAGGATTAGGGGTTAGGGGTTAGTTTTATAATTTTTTTAAATCTAAAAATCGTCTGTCGGATATTGAGGGTGTAAATGAAAAACATGTCCATTCTTAATCGGATGAAAAGGGGTGCCTAAAGTCATATGGTCCCCAATCTGGAACTATTATGCCCGCGGCTATAGTGTCACACAGTGGGGTTCTTTTTATTGGCGTTTACTAACTTTTAGGGAAAAGTGTAAAGAATATTTTATTAACCACAGGAAATGGTTTTGTCAAAATGAGAAACATTAAAATCTAAATATTGTACAAAGATTGATTCCGCTAACTGTGTTTACAGATTAAATCAAAAGTGACAGCAAGCCGTAAATTGATATGTTTACCAAAACTGTCGGAAGACCCAGGGGTGGAGTTGATTTTTGATGAAAATCAGATGAGAGCCTCCAATGTTGTTCCTTTTTATTCAGTCTCTGAAGTGACCAGGTCGATTGGAACTAAATTAATTGTTTTTAGATTCTCTCGGCCTTGTGACTTCTAAGAAATGTAATATCCATTAGCCTGTGTTAATTGTTTAAATATTTATTTTGTGTCGTTCTAAAATTTGATCAAAAATGTGACCTTATTCCTAAGCAAATATTTTTGACGAGTTCAATACATCTGACAATTGGACAGAACGTAACGTGAAAATGTCCATTTCTTTTGGCGAAATTCCCATGTGTCAAATGGCGTAATGTTTATCGAGACGGAAACACATGCAACAACAAAATACAAAATTATATAATTTCTCTCTTTACGAATCAAATTCAACTTTTGTTTTATTGGTTCCTAATTTATTTCATTTTAAAAATCGGAGATGATGCAGAAAATTCTCTTTCATTTATCCTTTTAGTAATTAGTATTTTCTTCAAACATGCGTATTATGTTATTTGCATTGAGTTTAATTAATTAATGGCTGCATTAATTGAAATGTGTTAGTTGCAAATAAATTGCAGGTGTTATTTCAAATCAGAAAGATAGATTATATTAATAAACATTTGAGTATTCGTAATACTTTTTAAATAATTTCTTAATAAGTTTGGTTATATGTTGTTTTTATATCTTGGACATTCGTGAGTATGCATTAAAATTACTCAGATTAAAGTCTGGAAAATTAGATTATATAACAGCAATTTTCTAACGGAGTTAGAAATTGCGGGATTAAAATGGTATTAAAAACACATTTAAGGATCGAAAATGGTTCCTCAATATTAATAAAATGTATCCATCTAGGACCGCAGGCATGAAAAGTGTCTCGAAATATAATAGGTAGATATCTATGATTGTTACTTAGTTTATTGATTGATTTTAACGGCATAAGGAACAGATTAGGGATATTTATGCTGAACGGTTAGAAAAATTTACATTTTTGAGTAGCTGTAGGTTGGCTGGCTCTTTGGTTGGTTGGAATCTTACGGCATGTCGACCCTTTGAGTTATTTTATGCCGAAGACATTTTAGCAGGACCTATGGATATACCATAGTATGGTAGTTTAATCATTACAACGTTTTAAACGTTTACTTTAGAGCTATCGCAATTTGTTCAATATGTAAAAAATATAATAATCTTGATTTAACTCTCTCTCACTCTTTTTAATTTCTTTCGTTCTTTTAATCTTTTCATTATGTTCTATTGAAACAGATTAGCGTTATGGCTTCCATGCGCCAACCCCTTTTCCTTACTTTCCCCTTCTTTCCTTCTTATTATATTTTTCTGTGTAGCTTGTTCTTTTGTCTTCCCTTTCTTTATAGTAAAAAATAGAATGGTCCTTATTTAGCTGGGGTCATGACACTTATAAGAAATAATAATTCGATAGATAAGCAAAACCAGATAAACAGGATTTACATTTTGTATTTCATCTTGGACGATGTGGACGGTTTTATTTTTAAGCAAGATGATAACGGTCGTACTATTAAAGAATACGTGTATTGATATATAGATAACTAACTCTGTTAACATTGCCATACTGGTCCAGTCTAGGCATCTCACGTGGTCTAATGGTTACCAAGCTAGATTAGCAGACCATTGATAGTGATTTCGATTCTCAATGGGCGCTCCGTACTTCTGGCCTTGTGTCACATCTAAGCTAAGCTTAGTAAATAATTATACTGGGACAGTCTTCAAAAAATGTCTGCGGGAATGTATATAATAAAAAAAAATCTGAACTCGATAGTTTTTTGTATTTTTTCTTTTTTTTTATATGTGTCGTTCAACGTTTATAAGCGGCCGGTGAGAAATACGTCACTAACTCAGTCTTTTAACGACACAACTTAATCAGCTTTAATGAGTGCAACATAGATTAATTCAAACCCCTTATCTATTAATTGATTTTTCAAACCACTTGAAGAAATATTTGACCCTAGATGACTTCTGAGAAATTAAATTCGTCCGGTGATAATGGATATAAATTTACAGTAAAAAAAATAATCATTTAAATTTGGCCTATTATTTTAGATTCATAGTCTAGTCAGAATTGATTTTCCAAGAAAATATTTTATACAATCAGTGTAAATTTCCTAACATTAAAATCCTGAACCAACGTCTTCATGATATGAAGATTTTCTTTGAAAAACACAATGATTGTAAATTAAATCAATTATAAAATGCTTGTATTCTCTAAAAGACATTTTGTAAAATCTTTCCCATTTTTTGTACATGTCTATCTCTCTCTCTCTCTCTCTCTCTCTCTCTCTCTCTCTCTATATATATATATATATATATATATATATATATATATATATATATATATAAGTTAAATATATATATATATATATATATATATATATATATATATATATAATGGACTTTCCCGTCGATTTCGACGCATGAGGGTTCATACACACAATGAACACCCACACAGTGATTTGTTTATAGTGGTGACGGCTTGTGTTGGACCACACTTTTTGGCACAGTCGATAGGAAAGAATTGGTGCATCAAAGGTTATATATATATATATATATATATATATATATATATATATATATATATATATATATAAGTTAAGAGAAAGGAAATGAATCCGACGGTGTAAGTATAGATAAAAGGATATGAAAACACACATTTCATTTTAACAGCATTGTGTGTTTTCATATACTATTATATATATATATATATATATATATATATATATATATATATAGAGAGAGAGAGAGAGAGAGAGAGAGAGATGTGCGTGTATGAGAGCGAGAGATAGAGAAAAAGAGAGAGAGTGAGAAAGAGAGAGAGAGATGTGCGTGTATGACAGCGAGAGATAGAAAGAGAGAGAGAGAGAGAGTAAGAAAGAGAGAGAGAGAGGGGGGGAGACAGACGGAAAAGTGAATAAATACTACAAACAATTTTATGCAAATGATATATCGCATCATCCGAACTGAATGATATTTAGACGATGTTTCGGTGTTTCAAAATCACAGAAATATATCATTCTGTTTTAAAATGATAAAAATCCTTTGGATGAAGCCTCAGATACTAATAGAGTCGAAATATTAATTGAACGGAATTTTTGTGTTCCTTATTCACTTTTCCATTTCCTTTCCTTACATTTGTCGGATTAATACGGCATCTTCAGGTAATCACAAGAGCATGAGTCATGTTCTTGTGATTACCTGAAGATGCCGTACTAATACGGTTGAAATAAATTATTGTAATGAAGCAAGTTTAGAGTTTTTTCTTCATTTACTAAATATCTTGCTCTGTCCTTTTACTCACTGGTATTAGGCACATTGAGCTCTCCTTATGGTCTACCTTCATCAGCTTGGTTAAACCACACATGGAAAGATCCTAACTACGAAAAAAAATATATATATATATATATATATATATATATATATATGTGTGTGTGTGTGTGTCTGTCTGTCTGTCTGTCTGTGTGTGCACTACAACTTTTAACACGTATTGACCAAAATTTTCTTTTATCTATAAATATACATAGTAACCTCTAAAGAAATGATATTGTTTTGAATTACTAGAAACACTCACGTATAAATAAGTAGATTCCCAATATCTTTTCAGATAAAATGTTCATTGTTTTCCAACCAATGATTTTAAAATTTAGTGGAACATAAACCCTATATTTCTTATTATATCATCTTCCACTAGAATAATAGAATGTCAATATCTTTAAATAACGTGAAAATCAAATTAGATTATACCTAAAATGTGATAGGGGTATATTTATTTATAGAAGATACGGTGAATCTTTCTTAGATACTAATGTTTATCTATTTTGAGAAAATGTAGCACCCAGTAGAAACTAAAGAAGTGACAGTCCAATAGGAATATTCTTTAACCCATGCACCGTCACGAGGCACGACACTGTTTTGTTTTATCAAGAAAATCTTTACAACTTGAACATATGAACATATTCTCTGTGGAATAAACAATCAATCTTCCTTGTTTTATTCTGTAATAATGTCGGATATTTTCAATTGTGTCATTTTCCAATTCATACAAAATTGAACCGTGTGTGTGTTTGTGTTAATGTTTGCGTATGTGTGTGAATGAGAGTGTATGTGTGCGTTAACAAAGAAGAAAAATATCATATATATATATATATATATATATATATATATATATATATATATATATCTGAGAATGGGAAATGAATCCGACAATATGAGGAAAAATGAGTAAAGAAAAGAAATGTAGATGGATAAAAATGAATTTTATCGATATCACTTTTAATCGATATCACTTACACATGTTTCGCATCAAAATGTATACGGATTTACGTTGTTATTATTATTATTAAAATAATCAGATGGAGTTGAAATGATGATGATAATAATAATAGGAAAAATGCATAAAATGTTCCGTACACAGATTTTGCCGACCTTCATCAGAGTAGTATTTTATTTTTTGAGTTGGAGACAAGAATAGAATTAAAAAGTTCGAAAAAGAATATTTTTTAAAATGTTTATGAACGTTAAAAATTTTAAATGTTCTAGTGGAGGGGTATAATTTGTATTGCAAAGATTGAAATGTTATTAGTAATCATAAAACTTGTTGATGTTTGAATGAGATATGTTCACATGTTTTATCCATCTACATTTCTTTTCTTTACTCATTGTTCCTCATATATATATATATATATATATATATATATATATATATATATATATATATGAGAAGTAAATACACAAACGACGTGTTTTGATATGGCTTTTTTTAGCCGACAATTTTTGGGAGAATATGTGCTTAATTGAAGTCGAACCTAATTTTGAAAGTTAATTAATTAATAATTCATTTATTGATTAATACCTATTCAAATGTAAGGCTAAACAAATCGAAAAAATCAATATCTGTATGTACATTTCGGCGGTCTTCCTATCTATAGCTCTGCTGAGGAGGCCTAATAGGCCGAAATGTACATACAGAGATTTGTTTAGCCTTACATTTGAATAGGTATTCCCGCCTAATTTATTAATTATTAATTAATTAACTTTCAAAATTAGGTACAACTTCAATTAAAGCGCACACACACACACACACACACACCACACACACACATATATATATTATATATATATATATATATATATATATATATATATATATATAAGTAATTGGTAATTTGCTTGAAGCATTGTTAATTATGTTATTATATATTAATGATTTGAAGGTCAATACAATGCACATAAAAAATAAAAACAAAAGATCTTTTTTTGTCTCATTGATTTCAAAGTAAACTTTATCTTCAGAGACGATTTTCGGAAATGGACACGTTTTTTTTTTTTTGTCGTTATTTTTTTTTTTTAATGTTATAAACACACTCGTGGTGTTCTTTAAAAAAAAAACGCCACGCGGAAGGTCGTGATAGTCGTAATAGCCGTTGTTCATTCAATTTCAATTTTATTATTTTCATCTATTTATAATATATGTATTTATGTATTATTTAATTCTTATTTATTTATATATATATATATATATATATATATATATATATAGTAATAGGACCTAATTTCGCAATTAATAAACTTTCTCTAATTCTGAGAAAACCAATGTTGCGTATTATTGTTTCTATTTTAATGGAAAAACTACTGTCTTTATTTTGCATTTGATTAAATGTTTATGGAATGAGGACGCACGTGTGTGGATGTGTTCTTTGATTCTAATGTGGAGAGGTCTAATTCTACTTCCAATATAGAAATTAAGGCATTTGGAGCAAGTTAAACGGTAAATTGTATAAGTTTGTGACATATATTAGGATCTCTTATTGGGCAGTTGGCTAGTGTGCATGCTGTCATATCATTCTTATGTTTTTTTGTTAGATGTTGGTGTAGTGAGGACCCAGAGTGGGATAATTGGATATCTAGACCCTCTTTATGAATAGCCTTGCGTATTTCTTTTGTGATTGTTTCGCTGAAATGTGGTAGTTTCAGGCAACAGGTGTTAGAGTGTGTGTAGTGTGTGTGTTGAAGTTGGGTAGCCATTGTTTTTGAGGGTGTTCATAAAGTGTGCTGTGTGTGTGATTTTGTCTGTCTCTTCACTACATCTATTGTGTATTCTATTAATTTCATTTCTAATGTAATTTGTCTTGGAACTGAGTGGAAGTGCTGACTTGAAGTGTATAAAGAGATCCTTAGTGGTGTTTTTTTTTTATAGAAGCTAGGTTTTTATAGAAAACGCTAGCCGGTGTGTGCTGAAAAAAAAAACTACGATTGAAGTCCGTAGCCGAAGCGTGTCACTTGAAAAAAAAAAAAAAAAAAGCAACCAACTTTGGGCGTTTTTACCTGTATACAGGGTTACCCAGAAAAAACAGAGCCCAATTTATTTATTTATTTTCCCATTAAACTAACCCCAAACCCAACACCAACCATAACCCTAAACCCTAACCCTAACCTATTTTTTTTCAAGTGACACCGCTTCGGCTACGGACTTCAATCGTAGCTGGTGTTTTTTCAGCAGCCACCAGCAAGCGGTTTTTGAGGCAGGAGGCCGGGACGGAAGTCTACGAATATACCCAAAATATCAAATACTTTGGTTTAGTGGAATAGAAAGTGACATCATAAGTATGAATTAATTAGGAATAATATGAGACTGGCCCCTAAATTAGAATATCCTTTAACATCTATTAAAATGACACCTGATTAAGACCGTTGGTTGTGTTGTTTATACGTTAGGGTAACAAATATAACGCCATCGAATTTGTTGCCCTATTTCATCGCATTTAGTTGGTTCGTTGGTTGGTTGGATTTACGGCATATCAAACCTTGTTGGGTTATTCTATGCCGAAGCCGTTTTGTTTTAATTATTTTTATTAGGTAATCAACTTTTTAAATTCAATTTTGTAAAACTATTTTTAAACTCACTTTCTTCTATTTAACCATTCCGAGTCAGAGCGGACCAGGGAGTAATGGTAATGAAGGGGTGCTCCACATTTCCCAGAGTTGTAGAACTCAAACCCGGCTCGACCTGTCCATTTTTTACAATGATAACCAACTTTATTGTAATATGGTCAGTTTAGCTCAGTCGGTAGATCCTAGAAATCGCAAGGTTCCAGGATCGATACCGATCCGCACTCACTCAACGCATGAGTAGGACAGATTGTCTAATCTGATTTGTGTGGGAAAATGGAGAGCTGGCGGTAGGTGTGGCGCCTCAGCAAAAACAATCTCCCTGATCTAGCGCTAGCAAAATGAGGATAGACTCCCTCATTGTCCGAATGATAACAACTATAGGCCACGCCGCCAACTTTTTAAAGACTTTTTATTGCAATAAAATAGAAATAAAAAAAGTCTTGAATTTGTTGGCAATAAATGCAAACATGCAAGCAGTTTATTGTGTTTTAATATCAATCAAATTAGCGGATATCTTGTTGGTTTTCTTGCTCTTGGAAAAAAGCATAAAACAACTTCTTTCTTCTTTTTTTTTTAAGTTAATCAACACGATTCGCCTTGGAAAAGATCAAATGCTAGACACGACTTGTCTCTTGATAAAATGAAGAAATAAATGATTAGACAAAGCAAATGTTTTAGTCACGATATAGAAATGAACTGTTAAAGCCGTAAAACACAGACTGGCTTTCACTAAGGATAGACTAAACGCGTGATTACAATTTATAAGTTTTATTTGTGTTTTTTTTTTAATGATATCATTTGACTTCATCAGCGAAACCCTTAGAAATGTTAACAATGTTTTTTTGCCGTATAAGTTAGTTAGTTAGTTTGTTATTTGGTTTGTATCTACGACATGTCAACTCTTGTTGGGTCATTTTATGCCGATGTTTTATTCATTCTTGATGGGTGCTTATTTTTTTTAAATATTTTTTTTAATTCTCTTTTTTATTTTACCCATAGATGGGATCCTAACAGATACTATCACTCCGGGTCAGAATGAATGCGGGAGTAATGGTGAAGAGAGGTACTCCACATTCCCCAAAGACCCAGCATTTGAATTCTACTATCGGGTAGAGTTTACCGTCATTCCCGGAACTAAGACCCTCAGCTACTGCTTTCTAACACATATATGATAAAAAGGATTAGGAGCTTACTATAAGAGCAATAGGGTTGAGATTATCCTAAAGGTGTTAGAGTTTGACGTGACCAGTCGATTGATGGGGGTGGGGTCCTCTCCAAGCACCCGTCTAGCTCAAGTAAGGATCATGTTGGTGTGTTGCATATCATGGACTGCTCAGCCACTAGGATCCTATCGTTAAGTATCACGTTTCGCCATCCACGGAAACAGCTGGACCCATTAGGGGGGTCTTGTCCCTCTGCAGAGGTGCAATCGATGTATTCTTCAGCCCCACCGACGGGGCTGATATCCAAAACAAGAGAATTTCTGAGTGTTTATACTATTTAAACTATCCATCAGATTTTATTTTATTAGATTTCTACGATGCAACTTTATTTCCTGATATATGATTGTTTTATGAGTTACTTCAATTGCTCCTATTTTATGGACTTATATTCTTGTACACCGGGATATTCTTATCGGTTAGTTTCGTTCAGTGTCCTAATATTGTTCAGTTCTATCTAATATTCTTAGCTTTTCTTTTTCTTTCACGCATTCTGTCCATTTCTATTAGTTTTTATTCATATGCCCCCTTCGTAAAACTTATCGTCCTCTTCTGTTGATAAGAATTATGACGGCTGCATTCATGTACATGAGGTGGTTGAACGTTGCTGTTATTAATATATCCATCCTTATCGTTGGGATTGCTTTAAGTGATATAACAAATATGACAAATAATAGTGGAAGTAATGTATCTCCCTAAAAGATCCCATCATCGATCAGTAAGTTATCAGCTAGATGTCTTAGAGAACTTTTCTTATGAAACAAATTCTCCGTTGGTTTAGATTTACATTTTTCCTATTGTTAAGATAATGTTGAACATGTGAAGATTTTCAAAGATTATGGATTTCAGGGATTGTGTTGTATGGGTTTATCGTTTTGATTTATTTCCTTCGAAAATCATTTGCTTAAAATATGAAAGATTATTTCCTTCCCAGTGTGCAGGTTTTCTGGGGGGGGGGTTCTAGCAGCGATTTATTTACGATAAATTTTCCCTCTTTTTAGATATACAACAGGATTTAGCAAGTTATTGATTTATTTTTATCCCTGATTATTTTTTGTTTCATTTTATAGGAAAATCATTTATGTTGATGTCGTTCTCTTTCGGTCTGAAAAAAAAACCCATACCATTTTATTTATTTTTTACCCTCATATTTCACTCCACAATTCTTTCCTTTCTGTAGGATCTTTTTATTTATGTTATATTATCTTTTATTTATATAAATCATATTTATTTATATATTTTGTCTATATGTTTTGTTTATGTTATATATTCTTTTTCTTTATTTTGCTTTGGTGTGGGGGGGGATGTATGTGTTTACTTTTGTTATTTTTCGAATGTTTTTTTTATTTTGTATAATCCACTTCTTGAATCTCTTCGGCAATTTTTCACGCAGTTAAAATGTATCGTTTAATATTTCTTTTTGGATTTTCCTTTTTCTATTTTATTCTTTTATTTTTTTCACAATCAAGGTTATAAAAAATGCAATCCAAAGAAATGATTTAAGACTTTCAAGTGAATTGTTTTTGTTTATCCATTTCATTAAAAGGACAAATTTTTAATTTATCATTCTGTTGTATTTCCTAGAATTGTTTGGTGGTATTTTCTCACGTATATATATTTACCAATCCCTACGACCGAGTTTAACAGGTGTGAATTCTGTCTTTTGTAATATATTTGGATATGGGTTAAAGCAGTTGTCTCAAAGCCTGAAGAAAAAATGTTATCCGGATATAGGCTAAAGTTTAAAACAGTTGTCCTCAGCATGTAATAGGAAAATGGTTAATCTGGCAGAGTTAATAATCTTCCCATTACTGGCAAGAAATAAACATACCAGACCCTGTGTTTTCTTTTTATAAACAATTTCGTCAAAATATCTAGACTTAATTGTGACTGAAATGAGTTCTTTTGATTTTAGAAAATGGTGGGTTAGGAGTGATCAAGAAAATTTAATTAGATAAAAACATTCTGGGTTGTTCCAGAACGTTCTGAAGTAAAAGCATTTAAACAGATGCCCAGAGAGAAGTGAGATCAAGTGGGGCTAGGCTTTTGGACCGAATGGGTCAGAATTATAGTTTTGGGCTTGTGACGGCGCGAAGCAGCTGGTACATGGGCCGGACGAATCAAGTAACGAAGAACACAGGCAAGCTTAAGTAAGAATATCTCTCTCTCTCTCTCTCTCTCTCTCTCTCTCTCTCTCTCTCTCTCTCTCTCTCTCTCTCTCTCTCTCTCTCTCTTCTAATCCCTGACTGAAAGAATAAATCTTAAAAGGGAAGAAACCCCTGCGTCTATTGCACTTTGCTCCGAAGAGGCTTGTGAATATAATGAAACGTAAGGTCTAGCTATGGTGAGTAAACAAAATATTAACCAGATTCACCACAAGCCGAAGGTGAGAACCAGAGTGAAAGATAATCTGTTTCCATAAGGAAGTTGAGCATGACGAGAGGCATGCGCAGTCACTGTCATCTTCCCTGCCCACTGTCACTAGGCCTCCCGTACTCACATAAAGAGGAAGAATTTATTTGGGGGAACAGCTGAGATCCTACGGCTGTTAGGAATTTGTTTTGGTAAACTGTTTACTGTGTTGCTGTTCAGTTGACTGGCAGTTCCGGAGTCTGGAACTAGCTTGGGGCCTGAGGGATACCTTGTTTTGTGCGATCTAGAATTTTTAGTAATTACACAAGGCCACTTCTTTTTACTCATGAGTATTTTATTTCCCCCAAAATCACAACTGCCGAGAACAAGAAATCTATATCTTGCTCCGTTAGCGCATTCTCCCAGACTCAATTCCCACTCTGACTCCTCACTCCTTTGCCACGAATTATCCGGCCGTCCAATCAAATCATGCAATTTGCCTATGCCGAATCATCATTTAAACTTTTCCGTTCTCTTCTAACTCAAAATTCTTGCTTAAATCTGTTCGTGATAATTTACATATCAGGTTACTCCCATGTTTCCACGTCACCACCATTACGTAACACTTGTAACAGAATGAAGGATTTATAGACACCACGACACCTGGAAAAACATAAACTATTTCTAAAGATTGAGTTGACCTTAAAAAAGGTGGCATGACTCAAAATATTTTGATTGAAAGAAAATTAATTTAGAGACAGGGTGACACCAGAGGGTTTGAGAATTCTCGTCATAATGAACTGACTGAAAGCTAGTCGGGATGAGAAAAAACTTCCTTAAAGTGAAGAATCCTTATAATAGTCGAATGAGATATCAACACATCTTATAATAAGCTGAGAAGGTTCTAGAAATATATAAAAGAAAAAAATTACTTAAAGATACTTTTTTGTAGAAAAAGAAGAGTTCCGAACACGACACCGAAGGATCCCGGATAAGCGACAGAATGGTTCCGGGCATAAAATAAAGGGGTTCCGGTTTCAGACATACCAGGCACGCTATAAGGACGGTCTGGTGTCACGCGATTGACATATTATCCTGAAGGAACACGGCTAGTTAAGGACAGTGTGTGGAAGATCTCTCTTTCTCGTTATCTCTGTCTGTCTGTCTGTCTGTCTGTCTTTCTCTCTCTCTCTCTCTCTCTCTCTCTCTCTCTCTCTCTCTCTCTCTCTCTCTCTCTTTCTCTCTCTGGCTGTATTTGTCTGTCTCTCGGTCCCTCTCTCTCCAAAATTCAAAACTCCCACGAAATAACAGACATTCGGAGGAGGAGAGAGAAAGAAGATAGCGACAGAACGAGAGAAAAGCTGTGGTCAACGAACAGACCAGTCACAAATACCAATCCTCCTCGAACCAGCTGACAAAATATTAGTAAGCTTTAAAACTAATAAGAATTTGTAAAAGGGAATTTCATTAACCAAAGTAAACTGTTGTAACTTGCTGTTCATTGGATACAATTTATAGTACACATATAAAGGACAATTTTGTCACGACTCAAACTTCTTTGTTCATTACTTGTACTGTTTTACTTGTTTCTTTAAAGTTACATACAACAAACTATATAGGAAAATCAATTCCTGTGTTTGATTCTCTATTGTGTCAACACCCTTCGTACAGCATTTTGACTGACCGCCCGATTAAGGGAGATTTGTTTTGAGTAAACAAAAACCCGAAAGTTTGAAACGTACCCTTAGTAACATGACGCGGTGTATACGTCTAATAGTGTGTTGCATCCCCACATCTCGGGTATATAATGGGAGATAATGACAGACAGACAGAATAGAGATGTGATGAGGGGTCTTGCTTGTTATTCTCTTCTTCTACTTCTTTGAACTTGGCCGCCATCTTCTCTTGTTGGTCAAGTGTGCTGCTTTCTCAGGTTGCTTTCTTCCTTTTTGTTCGAGCTCATTTCTTTGGGTTGTTTCTACTTCTTGTTTAAATGAATCAAAAATATTTGATTGTTTTTCTTAAGTCTTTTATTCTAAAACAACCCAGCCCATTTTTAACCATCGCGTTGGAGAAGCGACTCTTAGACTGAGTGACTTTCCAGTCCACTCGCTCTGAATCTCGGGTCACATCTGACAACTAAAACTATCTCACTTCTGTAATCGCGTGCTATCGGAGGGTTCAAGTCGGGGGTCATCACAATTCACTCATAACCCTTACGCTTAGGGAAATTCCCCACTTAACTCCTTTCGATTTTAAATCTAACGACTCTTATTTAAATATTCAGAGCCGGGTTAGCTCAGTCGGTATAGCGTTCGGCTAGAAACCACAAGGTTCCTAGTTCGATACCGGGCCTCGCCAACTCAGCGTGTGAGTAGCACAGGGATCTGTGCGGTAAAGTAAGGAGCTGATGGTAGGTGTGGCAAAACAATCTCCTTGGTATAGCGCTAGTGAAAAGGGGATAGACTCCCTCGGTGATTGGCTGATACCGACTTTTGGCCACCCCGACGACTTTACTTACAGCTACGTACATAATTCATAAGCTACGTTTGAATTATGTAACAAGTGCCGTGTATGTTATATACAGACCATTTGCTCAAAAACCGGAGAAACATTGAATGAATATGTGCAGGGTCAGATTAACTTTAGCAAGGAATGTGACTTTCGAGCAGTAGACGTGGTAACTTATACCAATGAAATTATTTGCGATGTTTTCATTGTTGGCATACAATCAAATGTCACACAGCAAATATTGACTGGAAAATAAAACATTAAAATTGAAAAGCTTGAGAATTGGTCATTGCTTTTAGGAATCATCGGCCATATTCTGATAATAGACAAAACTTAAATGCCATTGTCCTCCAGTCCAACCGTTTCGTTCGGGGTGGGAGGGGTCACAGCACCTACCAAGAATTTCATTCAAGCAAATGTAAATGTGTATCGATTACCAACTCTAAAAGTAAATGCAAGAACTGTAAAAAGTCCAAACATACTCTCTCAGAATTTCCCTGAAGGAATTTGCAAATGTTATATGGGGAAATGGAACATTTTGTCAAGTGTTGTAAAAGTAAAAAAAAACTTGCTCTGCTTCGGGTTCTTTCGATTACTCAGTCTTAAGTATCGATTCATCTAACTTTACTCCTGATTCCTTCTTCTCTTCTTCTTCTTCTTCTTCTTCTTCTTCTTCTTCTTCTTCTTCTTCTTCTTCTTCTTCTAGTAGTAGTAGTAGTAGTAGTAGTAGTAGTCCTATCTCGTTCATCTCATTTATGTTGTTCGTTATTCGTATAACCAAAAAATAAAAACTAAGTATTTTTTTCAAAATACTTAGTTGTTTTATTTTTTGGTTCTTTTTATATTCAACCTCAAATATCTCAATATTTCAAATTCAATCGCTAATATATATATATATATATATATATATATATATATATATATAATGAGCTTTTAATGAGTTCACCGTTTTTTTGTTTTTTTAATTAAAATTTTTTATTTTTTTTTAGCAAAACAATAACAAACACTGAGTTCCGGGACTTTTCAACAAATTTTCAACAAATTAGGGATAAATGATAACACTTTATTTTTGCGATACAAAATTGTATCTACCATAACTCCTATTAAAATCAAATATTCAAATTCTCGAGATTGGCTAACGGCTCTATTTCAGCGTTCCCGAAAGTGATTTTTTTAAAAATGCGATAGCGCTAACATCATATATTACATATACTGCACACAATGCACAAATAGCGGATATGTGGGAGAAACATCAACATCTTTTAGACTAAGATTAAATAACCACAAATCCACAATAAAACTCAAATCCCCACATAGTACAATAGCACTTCACTTTAACACCCTACCACACAACCTTACACACCTCAAATGCATTCTAATAGAACACGCATTTCCAACAACGTAATCTCGAAAACAAGCAGAAACTAAATGGATTCTAAAATTACAAACACACGTGAGGGGACTGAACGATGATATCGGAATACTCCGTTATTATAAATCTTTTACAGACGCAGCGTCTGTAAAAGATTTATAATAACGGAGTATTCCGATATCAGCGTTCAGTCCCCTCACGTGTGTTTGTAATTTTATAATAATATCAGAGGCAAAAGATCCCTTGAATAGTAACAACAGTCATTTGATAAAGGGTATCTAACGAACCCGAAAATTTATGATAAATAATAATAATGATAATAATAAAATAATGGAATCCAATACTCCATAACATCAAGTTCATTCATTTATTATTAGATGCTTCGTAATAACGCCCAACTTAAAAAAAAATCATAAAAATATATACCAAGAGAAGCATACGGAGACCTCCTAAAATACAACATATATATATATATATATATATATATATATATATATATATTAGAGAGAGAGAGAGAGAGAGAGAGAGAGAGACTCATCGTATATATATATATATATTCCTTCGTTATACTTGTACTTTCTCTTTTCTCCAAGTCTTTTGTTTTATCAATTTTTCTTCCTTTACATTTATAAATCAATCCTTCAAATTCCACACCAGCTCACCGTTTCTTTTTAAACCTTTCAATATAATTGATCTTTTGCTTTCCCTATTCTTCCCTTTTTTCAATTCCACGTTTCCCGCTCGTCTCCTCAAATGCATTCTAATGATGTTTTCATTAATTTAATTTTCAGAAAATGTTTCCATTATTTTTTTTTTCACCAAAGATTCTCTGTGTATGTTTGCCTCAACGGATTTCTTGTTTACTCGACATCACACTGTACTATTTACAGATCGAAGAAAACCTGCGTTAAATTAGTGTCGTTCTCTGCCCTAAGGAAAACGGGATTTCAGTTTTGTGTTTTTAGTTGATCTGTCGCCTTGTTACAAAACTCTAATTAATTGACAACAACGAATCAATAGAAAGAAAGAAAATGAAAACAAAAAACGTGTCAATAAATGTTGTTGATATTTTCTTTAATATGTTGTGATTCAGTTACACGATAAAATTCGATATTGCTCACAATACGCATGTGTAAAACAAAGAGACAATTACGGGGTTTGTAGGTGAGGACATAAAATTATTCATAAATAAACAGTTTGAAATCTTCAATCTCATTAAATGCCTGAAGAATAAAAATCTCATTTGTATGTTCATAAAAATATGCGTGTCATTAAGTATATATATATATATATATATATATATATATATATATATATATATATATATATGTGTGTGTGTGTGTGTGTGTGTGTGTGCCTAGTTCACCCGTAGAGAAAGTATTGATTAATCAATGATAATAATTTTGCGCTCTATGAACATTTCTTCATCAATTATAATGTTTTAAACAATATTTAAACTCGTATATATATATAATATATATATATATATATATTATATATATATATATATATATATGTGTGTGTGTGTGTGTATATATATGTATATATATGGTGTGTGTGTATATGTGTGTGTGTGTGGTTTGTGTGTGTATGGATATATAAGTATACATTTTTATGCATATATATATATATATACATACATATATATATGAGGTAAATGTGCATGTAAATATACATGGGTGTATGTCAAACCTTTCATATATATATATATATATATATATATATATACACCATATTCAAATGCTAAAATGTGGAATATTCTATTATTCTTATTTTAGCGGTCAGGAACAGATTAGCATTAAGATCTTGTGTTTGTTAATTTACTCCATGTCATCCGGGTCACAGCACTTAGCGTCCTATTTGGGTAGATCAACAGTCATTCATATATTAATTTCTTAGCCAGCAATCTGTACAGTTATCTGAAGTTTAAGTTAGCTGTTAATTTTCTACATACATAATTCTAACTCTTAGTTTATATCCATTAAGGAAGTTCTTATTCTTATATATATATATATATATATATATATATATATATATATATATATATATACAAAATATACACTTATATATAACAAAAATTGGGTAATTATTTGGAATGAGGTGGATTAATGTAAGGGTTTAGTTTATATATAGAGGGTTGATAAGTTTTCTTTATATAGTGGACGTATATAGCTATTTTTAAACTAAGTTAATGTATGGAAACGTGAGTAATCATCATTACTCTAACTTCCCTGAAATAGACTATTATGCTTTCATTCTAAATCCTTTTCGTTATTTTTTCCTAAGTAATATATATATATATATATATATATATATATATATATATATATGGGAGTTAATATGGAAATGAATCCGACAATATTAAGAAATTTCAAAAACAAGTGTTCCAAAAATAAGATGAATTTATTTAGCGACGCTTAAACGTTTCGGTTTCTTTAAACCTTCATCAGGATGTATTATGGGGTGAAGAAATTGATGGATGTTTTATAGTTGACAGGAGATAAAAAAACATTCTATAAAGATTTTTTTATCTCCTGTCATCTATGAAACATCCATCAATTTTTTCACCCCTTAATACATCCTGATGAAGGTTTAAAGAAACTGAAACGTTTAAGCGTCGATAAATAAATTCATCTTATTTTTGGAACACTTTTTTTTTCAAATTTCTTAATATATATTATATATATATATATATATATATATATATATATATATATATATATATATTCGTGTGAGATAATAGAATAAGCATTTGCATTAGGCAGCTCCAATTTGTGGAGATATCCTGGAAGTTTCTCCAGTAAAATAAGTCAAAAATATCTTGTACAGAAATTAAATGCAATTAGCATACGCAGGAGTGACTTTCCTCCGCCTTTGCCTGGTTTTCCCGAACATTTTCAATTAGAATTAATTAGAAAGCTAATTGAATTTGTATTTAACGGTGCAGTTATCTACTACGAGACACACATTTTAAAAAATGTGTAATTTTTCTTGGAAACATTTTCTCTGAAAACGAGAAAACGCTTCTCAATGAACCTTACATCAGTGGATAGTGGATTGGTATATGATAATAGATAAATCAATAAAAGAAACATTGATATATGGATTCCCCCCGTTTCTGAATTATATATATATATATATATATATATATATATATATATATATATATATATATGATAAGTATGTAAACACGATGTGTTTGGATATGGCTTTTTTGCCGACCATTTTTTGGGAGAATATGTGCTTAATTGAAGTCGTACCTAATTTTGTAAATTAATTAATTGATAATTAATTAATTAGGCGGGAATGCCTATTTAAATGTAAGGCTAAACAATTTTTCTCGGTTTGTTTAGCCTTACATTTAAATAGGCATTCCCGCCTAACTAATTAATTATCAATTAATTAATTTTCAAAATTAGGTACGACTTTAATTAAGCACATATTCTCCCAATATATATATATATATATATATATATATATATATATATATATATATACATAAGTAAAGAAATAACAAAAGACTTAGAGATTTAGCTTTATAGTCTATTTCAGGGAGCTTAGACAAAGTGTCTAACTCTCCCAACTCATCAGATGCGAATGATGAATTCTTTACTACTTTAAAGGCATTTGAAAACAGATTTTTATTTTTTTATTTTTTTAAATTTTTTAAATTTTATATTATATTTTAAATATATATGTAAATTTTTATTTAATAAATCTATACAATTTTTAAAAATTTAAAAATTTAAAAAATAAAAAAATAAAAATCTGTTTTCAAATGCCTTTAAAGTAATAAAGAATTCATCATTCGCATCTCATGAGTCAGGAGAGTTAGACACTTTGTCTAAGCTCCCTGAAATAGACTATGATGCTAAATCTCTAAGTCTTTTGTTATTTCTTTACTTATGTATTTGCTCTGTGACTCTAACATTAAGAGCACACATTGAGCTCTCAAACTGTGACAGGTTTTTTAAAATAAAACTCTTGTGTCGTAAGGAAGATTTCTTCTCTGGGCGTTTGGATATTATATATATATATATATATATATATATATATATATATATATATATATATATATATATATATATGGGGTCAGGAAACTTCGAATTCATACCTAACAGCACTTGTTCTCGCCCATATTTTTACCGAAAATTAATTATAACAATTTCCTGTAGGTAACGCTCATAATCGGCACCCCCAAAAGAAAGAATTCACAAAGAAATATATTAATCAATTCGTGGGGCTCGTTTCAGGTAATTTAAAAGATGGAATAAGAACTTGATGCCGTGACAACATATTTTCATTTTAATGCAATTACAAGATTATTAATTACTAGCAGAATCTGTGTATATACCACAGTATGATAATCTAATCATTAGAACATTTGCTATGTTTACTTAAGAGCTATTGATAATAATTCAATATGTTTATAAATACGACTAGTTTTAATAGCATATTTTCTTTTTATTTCCATTCATATCTTAAATAATATACTCTAGTCAAGAAGAAGAAGAAGAAGAAGAAGAAGAAGAAGAAGAAGAAGAAGAAGAAGAAGAAGAAGAAGAAGAACTGAACTAACGCTATGGAACATGAAGAGAGCAGATATAAATCATAGTAGAAGTTCTTGGGAAACGTTTGAAGATCCTAGGAAGGATTGAAAGTGTCCCGCTCACAAAACTGTTGCAATTGGCTAGAATACTTGAGATCTGAGATGACTTGCTGTCACTCACATTTCAGTGATGGCTACCATTAATCACACAAGTGAAATCTCACAAAGAATAAAATGATTATTAATGACAATCTCAATTTTTTTTAAATTACACAAGCAAAGATGACAGTTTTTTGTTTACAAAAGAACCAGCCCCTTCCATTTCGTATACTTTTAGTCTAAATGTTAAATTCACAAGTTTTGCTTATATTTTCTCGGTCACTATACCCATTATCTCCATGATAAGACAAAAATTATTTGCACAATTCCCATCTAATTTATGGTCCCATTTTTGTGTCCATTTTCTCTATGGATCACCATTCCATTTGATTTGCTGTATTTCGGCAATTTTGCAGCATTCAATTTAGAGATGCTTAAACATGTTTTTTTTTTCTTTTTCCATAAAGGGTATATTTCACCTGTCGCTTCATTTTTTTTCCAATATTCCCTTTGGTGTAATTGGTTCTATTGAATCTTACTCGATGCTGAAACGACAAATTCTTCCACTTTTCGTTTTGTGCCCTCAGATTAAATATGTCAAGCAATCCTCGTTCACTACAGAAATGATTTATCCTCAAAGATAGATAGCTGCAAAGATAAAAAGTATTTGCTGTTCGAGATCAAATGGCAACAAATTCTGATAAATGTTACTCATTCTGTCGTCTTAGGCATGACGGTAAACTATCTGATGGTAAAGTTCCAATTCTGTAGATCTGGGGGATGCGGAGTAGCTCTTCATAATCATCACTGCAGGGTCCATTATGCCCCGAAGTGGTAGTACCTGATAAGGTTCCATCTTGGGTTATATAGTAAGAATGAGTTTTTAAACAGTGTATTAAATATTTGAGTTTAAAGCCTCAAGAATGAATAAAACAAAAATGTCTCGGGCATAAAATAGCCCAATGGCGTCACATGCCGTAAAATCCAACCAGCCAACCAACTGACATCTTGGAGTATTTAATTCTTTCACAGGTGTTCTTTTTTTCCTTACTACCGATAGTTGTAGGATTGGGGTATTTAGTACTCACAAATATCCAAACGGGATAGATTGGAATCCTTAGGCCTAGACGGCGACCCTCTAGATAGTGAAGGGTCAGTTATAAAAACCTCCGATGCTTGGCGGCTATACATCATTCCAAGGAAAGGCTAGTGGAATAAGCCCCAAAATCAGATATGCAGCTGGAATTCCTAAGGTGGTGCCATGCTGAAGTTCAGCGCTAATCAGCAACTCCTGCGACATTATCGTTGCCAAGCTGCATTGTTTATTTTTGTCTTTCCTTCGGACCACAGCAGAAGTGTAAAGAAGGGGGAAGGGTCCGCTGATTGTATGACTGCCCACTTCTCATATCAACATGTCCAGACTGCATTGTTCCCCTGTTTTGGACACTGCTCCATCGTCTCTAGTAGACGGAAAGATATCAAAGACAAATAGCGAGCAGTTGATATTTTCGACCTTTTTGATTTTAATCTCTGTTTCTCTATATAATAATAATAATAATAATAATAATAATAATAATAATAATAATAATAATAATAAGGATGAGAATGTTATCACTATAGTTTATAAGGAGTAAATAAATCTTCTTTGTTAGATTTCATTATTAGATTAAAAGTCTGTCCAACATTCTGTGATTTTATTCTCTGAGATAGATCCTGGCTTGTGATTATAACATCGCTTATTTCCATAGTTCGTTATGGATCATCATTCCTATTGAGATTACATTTGTACTCATTCGGTATGTATGAGAATTTCACCACAAATCTCCCCAAAAGAATAGTTATCATTCTGCTATGTCCTTTTCTACATATATAATACATAACTTTAAGTTGCCAATTAAAGTCACTGTACTCATAACCTTATCCATATAAACTCATTTATATTTTCTTTTGTTAGATATCTTATTATAATGGAGATTGTGTATTTTTCCGTCTGTAACCGAAACTATATTACAACTCAAGTCACAATTCCCTTAGTTATTTATATAACATTCTCAATGATTTTATTTTTATTTGAACCTCAATTATTAATAAAATTGTTTCACATTATTAATACTGTTAACCATATCTACATATTAACAACATGCAATTATATTTATATATACAACAAAATAGCGGTTTACAGTGTGAAAGGAAAAGCTAATTTGCATATTGATATTAAAAATGTGATTTTAATAAATATGTGTTTAGTATTATTGATTTCTAACTGTTTGGTCTTATTTCAATGAATATAAGCAAACATTTCTTCAATGAATCTTAAATGAAATCCATTAACAAGATAAAATAACTGTCATTTTATTATTCACTTCCTCTTTTCTAATTCCTTAAATTAGAAAAAATAACAATGAAAGATGAGAGTGACCGAAGAGTAAGTTTCAGTTGTTCTATTTTTCGATTATACTCCCTCTTTTTCAAATCTTTTTATCTGCATTCTTATTTAGTTTCATTAGCCTTTCTAATTTAATATAATATATTATTACATTAAAACTTAAATACTTGCACCCGGAGGGTGCATATATTTGCTAGTAAGGATAATGATATTGTGTTTGATTCCCTAAAGGAACGTGTAACAAAAAGATGTTTTAATCCTCTTGTATGTTTAGCAGAACTTTTTAATTTAATTATACTGTCTTATTACTTTTAGTTCTTCTTCAAATTTCAAGACTGTATGAAAATCTTCAGTTAGTTTTCGAGGCTACGTTAATTAGGTATCTTAAGGTTTCCTTCATGTTCCATATTTCTTTAGATTCCATTCTCTTTTAGATTCGACCTGCAGTTTGTTGAAATGATATCTTTAAAAACCCGATGCATTGTTTTTCTTTCATTTTTCTTTTTCTGATTTTCAGCTTTTGATTCGAAGTTAGAAAATTTTATTTGGAAAATAAAATTAAAAATGTATTCATTCTTTAATAAATTCAAACATGTTTTCAAATCGGTGATTGGGATTTAGACGATAAAGAAAATGATGCTTATTGGATTTTGTGTAAAATTATAACTTCTGATTATCTCTTCCTTTCTTTTTCCTTCTCACTTGCTCTCTCTCTCTCTCTCTCTCTCCCTTTAATGTTCTGCCTTTCTCTTTCTCCCTATTTAGTCGTCTCCATTTTCTTTTCTCTATTTCTCACAGTCCTACATTGTATCTGTCTGTCCTAATCCCTCTCTCTCCCTCACTCCCCAACTCCCTCTTTCTCTAACTCTGTCTCTGTCTCTGTATATCTCTCTCTCTCTCTCTCTCTTTGTCTCGCTCTCTCTCCCTTTCCTGTTCTGCCTTTCTCTTCTCCCTATTTAGTCGTCTCTCATTCTCTTCTCTCTATTTCTCACAGTCCTACATTGTATCTGTCTGTCCTAATCCCTCAACTCCCTCTTTCTCTAACTCTGTCTCTGTCTCTGTCTCTGTCTCTGTCTGTCTCTCTCTCTCTCTCTCTCTCTCTCTCTCTCTCTGTCTCGCTCTCTCTCCCTTTCATGTTCTGCCTTTCTCTTTCTCCCTATTTAGTAGTCTCTCATTCTCTTCTCTCTATTTCTCAAAGTCCTACATTATATCTGTCTGTCCTAATCCCTCTCTCTCGCTCACTCCCCAACTCTCTCTCTCTCTCTCTCTCTATTTCTCTCCCTCTCTCTTTCTCTATCTATCTATCTCTCGTTGATGCTCTAACTGTATCGTACTCTCAATCCCTTATTCTCTTTTCGTTTTCTCCGTCTCTATTTGCTCTCTCTTACACTATGTATTCCTGTATGCCTCTCCTTTTCTCTCTCTCTCTCTCTCTCTCTCCTCTCTCCCCTCTCCCCTCTCCTCCTCTCTCTCTCTATTTCATGCTCTGCCTTTCTCTTTCTCCCATTTAGTCGTCTCTCGTTCTCTTCTCTCTATTTCTCCCAGTCCTACATTATATCTGTCTGTCCGTCGGTCCTCATCCCTCTCTCTCCCTCACTACCAACCCCTTACTCTCTCTCTCTCTCTTCTCTTCTCTCTCTCTCTCCCCTCTCTCTCTCTCTCTCTCTATCAATCTATATATATATATATATATATATATCTTGTTGATGCTCTGACTTTATCATACTCTCAATCCCTCATTCTCTTTTCATTTTCTCTATTTGTCCCTCTCTTACACTATGTATTCCTGTATGCCCCCTCGCTCTCTCTCTCTCTCTCTCTCTCTCTCTCTCTCTCTCTCTTTCCTTCTCTCTATTTTATGTTCTGCCTTTCTCTTACTCCCCATTTAGTCAATTCTCTCATTTTCTTCTCTCTATTTTCTCCCTTCCTTCATTATATTTCTGTCTATCTGTCCTAATCCTCTCTCCCCAACTCTCTCTCTCTTCTCTCTCTCTCTCTCTCTCTCTCTATCTATATATTATATAATATCTATATATATACATACACACACACACACACACACACACACACAACACTCACTCTCTCTCTCTCTCTTTCATGTTCTGCCTTTCTCTTACTTCCCATTTAGTCAAGTCTCATTTTCTTCTCTCTATTTCTCCCTGCACTACATTATAATTGTCTGTCCATCTGTTGATTCACTCTCTCCCTCACTCCCCAACACCCTCTTCTTCTTTCTCTCTCTCTCTCTCTATCTATCTATCTCTCGTTGATGCTCTAACTTCATCGTACTCTCAATCCCTCATTCTCTTTTCGTTTTCTCCTTCTCTATTTGTCCCTCTCTTACACTATGTATTCCTGTATGCCTCTCTATTTCTCTGTCACCCTCTCTCTCCCTCTATCTATCTATCTCCGATGAAATTTATTAGTATTTCGTGATGATGCTATGTGTGAATGATGAAAGGTTTATTTTCACACGCAGAGTAGATTATTTACCATTTCATTTTCTATAAAACACAACCACAATTCATCTGAAATATGATAATTTTTTTTTTTTTTGAAGAGGCACTTTTATGACATGTTCTTTATTTCACATCCCTCAATGGTGCATACATATTTAATATGAATTATGTCAGGTGACTGACCTGGCCATGAAGGTTACTTAATACTTCTTTGTACCTGACATTCTCAAGGTTTTTATATATGGCAAGGAGATTGATCCGCTATGAAAATATTTCGATTTCTTTCAAATAGACGTCAGTAAACGTTTCAAGAAATGCTTTTATAAGAGGATATTCTTTCTTTTTCTTTCTTTTTCTTTCTGAATAGACGTTCTGCCCGCACCCATCCCCAGAAGCTTTCAAAAACTGCTGCAAATTATACCCCACCGCACAAAATCATAGACATTTTGAGATGTTTTATGATAGGTCACCGTTGATTCAAAGAAAACCGTTTAGCTGTCAATCTACAAAGTCATGTCCATCTGCTGATCAATTCAGCTTGACTCAGATGAAAAGATCACACGATATAAATTGTACAGTTTTCTTTCACTGCTATACGAACTGGTTCAGATTTGAAAGGAGAATTCTCAATGTCAACGTAATTTTTTTGAATTTTTTATTTGACGAAATAAACGTGCCACTTTTACCACTGGCATTATTGAGCGAACCCTCAAATTTGATCCCAAAGGAAGATTATTTCATTACGAATCCCATGTAGCATATGAATCTCATTTTTTGTAAGCTTGCCTTTGGCTCAAATATGCGTGTGAAAATATATCTGCGACTTTTTGGATTTTTTCTTAGTATTTTTAATGGAAATACTGCACAGGTTAGTCGAATTTTACGCCACCTCAACAGGTTAAGTCGAATTACGTCACAACCGCTGTGCCGCCTCCACTTTCCTTATGTTCGTTCATTTTAGTGTCCTTGATCTTGCTACATTTAACTGATTACGTTTTGCTTTATTCATTCATGATTGTATCTATTTTTATTTATTTAAACTTAGTTTTATCTAAAACACAATTTTTAACAAACATTTTGTATCTAATAATCCATAGATGGGACCCTAACTACACTCCGTTTCTGAATCAAATTTGGAACTCCATCATTAGATGAAGTTTAACGTTATTAACTAAGACACTAAGACCCTCAACCACCACCTTCTAATAGGTAGAAGTCAACTTATTATTTTCTTGTTATATTGAATTTAGTAGATTTCACTATTTATATACGTATTAAATTTTTAATCTCTCTCGATGAAAATTTATTAATATCATAGTAAATAATCGTCATAAGGTAGATGGCTGCAATTATAAGAGTGTTAGCTGTTCGAGATCAAAAGGCAAAAATTCTCTCGCAATTCTGATAGATTTTAAAACTTTGACTCAATGTCTGTCAAAAGAATTAAAACAAATGCTTTTAATTAATCTCATTAGCCACAAAAGATTTAAGTCAATGACATCGTCAAATATCAGTCTAATGTATTTACCTTTTTTTGAGCTAAGAATTTACATTTGGTAACTAAGATTATTACTATACTTTTTCCATATTGAACTATTAATTAACGTAATAATTAAGTTATCATACTGTTGAAATATCCACAGGCCCTGCTAGTTATTTTATATAACTGTAAACGAATAAAAATGGTATATCATAGACGGACCGAGAAATAGACTTTAAATTCATTAACAGTGAATAAAGCAATTTCGAAACCAATTTGACAAATTATACAACAGCAAGTACTATAAGCGACCCAAGTCATTTATTTATGAGGGAAATGGTGAGATGGATGATGAAGAATACAGATATCATCATCATCATCATCGCGCTAGAAGCATGGATATCAATAACAATCGCTCGCCCACCTTCCCTATCATTCATTGTTCACAGCAGGTCCTCTGCGCTGCATCCAGTAATCCCTGATGTTGACTTTTGCGTCATTATTAAAAATGTTTCTTCTTTTGCTACTTATTTTTAAACATCTACTATTACTTATTACGGTCAAATCACACTGAATGATTCCCGTTAGATCACCGAAGTTAAGCAGCGATAAGACTATTCAATACTTAAGTGGGTGACATATAAACAACAACAGGTGCTCTAATCAACCCGAGTCCTTTATCTATTAAAATAATTGATTCGGCATTACATATACATTTGCCAACCCCTCCGCGCAAGTAGGATTTGGCATAGGCCATTTTCTAAAGCGGAGTTTAATAGGTTTGAATTTCGAGTTTCCTTTTCCTAGACTGGTTACCTAATCATGGTTAAAGGGCCCAGTCTGTGCTACTATCTACCCATAACTGGAAGGAGAGTAGTTGGAGCCATATGGTTCCCAAGGGTATTAATGCTATGTGAATTCGTATTCAGCATTATATGACCCATAAAGGGTTGATATACCATGAAACAAAATAACCGAACATTCTACTACTGTTACAAACAGGGTTCAAATGATGAAAAAATATCTACTTTTAGAAATTAGTGAAACAGATCACTAATTAGGACTGAAACTATTCAAGTAGGGACCACCCCTAGCGTAGTTTAATAGGTTTGAATTCAGAGTTTTCCTACTCCTACATTGGTTGCCTAGCCATGGTTTAAGAGCCCAGGCTGCCCTACTATTTACCCATAACTGGAGTGAGAGTAATTGGATTCAAGGGTATGTAGTTTCATCCAGGATTTGAACTCGGGTCGATGAGTCCATAACCTACGCCTCGAAGCAAAACATTACGCGCCTCTAACGAATACTAATACTAATGATACCAAGAAAATATTTTGGAAAGCAAGAACCGTGGAGTGATAAATCTTTCTAGAATTCAAAAGGGACTGCAACACAGTACAATAATGTTACTATATCGCAAATAAATCAAATAATACTCTGACAACAAAAAATAATTGAATCAGAAAACAATCCTGAGACTTTTGATTGAAACATCTGATTATCTGTGCCGATCACAGCGTAAATCTCGGACTGAAATTGTAAATCGATCTAAGAATCAGATATTTACTACAACTCAAAATGTTCGTCTGTTGATCGCTACAAGCTACGAGCTCCCACCTAAAAGAATCATTGATTCACATTGACCTATGTGAAATATTTTTCGTCTTTCAAGCTGAAGTTTACGTTCGTGTTCACACTCAACATCTTAATGCCGCTATTACATTAGTTATTTCGGACCATATGACCTGTAGGCACCCCCTTTTTTTTTATCTCGATTAAGAAAGGACATGATTTTCATTTACATCGTCAATATGCCGTTGTTTTAACAATGATCAAAAATGGGTGCCTAAAGTTCATATGGTCCGAAATAACTAATGTGATAGCGGCATTAAGATGTTGAGTGTGAACATGAACGTAAACTCCAGCTTGAAGCTTTTAGGCACCCCTTTTTGATCTCGATTAAGAAAGGACATGATTTTCATTTACATCGTCAATATATGGTTGTTTTAACAGACGATCTTTAGATTTTTTATTATTATAAAACTAACCCCTAACAAACAACCTGATATTGAAGGTGTAAATGAAAATCATGTCCTTAATCGAGATAAAAAAGGGGGTGCCTAAAGGTCATATGGTCCGAAATAACTAATGTGATAGCTGCATTAAGATGTTGAATGTGAACATGAACGTAAACTTCAGCTTGAAAGACGAAAAATATTCCACATAGGTCAATCTGAATCAATGATCAAAAAGGGGTGCTTAAAGGTCATATGGTCCGTTATTTCAAATTTTATATCACCGAATAAAAAATTATTAACGTTACATAAATAGGAAACATTTTTATTTGATCTCCACACAATCAGATGGATATCAAAGTCTGCCGGTATCATACGTACTTTATTAATAATGCTATTATCATTACTATTACGTCTAGTAAAAATATGCATCCTTCGGGTGTAAGCGTTTAAGTTTTAATGTAAGGAAATATATCACATTAGAAAAACTAACGAAATTAAATAAGAATGCATATAAAAAAGATTACATTTATTTTAAGTATATTTTAATTGGTTTCTATATAAAACCATTACTAGGATTGATTTTAATACGTTGGAGAATAAAAAAATATTAGATATGAATAACAGCAAGTAATTATTTATCAAACTCGGTTTTGTTAAAACTAGTCTGCACATTAACAACAGCATATATTATGTAAATCCTTATTTCTTAGTGATATATAAGACACATTACCGAATTTTAAATGCATCCAAACTCTGTAGGAAATCAAAGTTTGGTTCCTTTACTTCGACTGTCAACGTTCAGAAATACATATATGTATGCACATGCATATATATACTTTTCATGCCAGGTCGTACAAAGCACTATGGGTACGATGTAACCCCGTATTACCTGCTTCATAGTCGGATCATCGGCGACTAAACTGGTACACCCACCAAGCTTGCTTGGTGAGGAGGGTGGCTAGACATCCCGGCAACCCGTCATTTGATACTGAACTCAGTTGCCGGATCGGAAGAGCTGCTTCAATTTTCGGTAGCTCACAGCGAGAGTGTGGGACAACATCAAGCTCACTATCGGTACAAAGGTTCACGTGTATAGGACATTTGTAATCAGAACCCTCTTTGTATGGAAGGGAAACCTGGACCCTGTACTGCCGCCAAGAACAGCAGCTAAATAGCTTCTACCTTCGCCGGCTGAGACATCACCTGAAGTGACTGGATCACTAATATAGCAATTCTAGAGAGCGTGTGTTTGCTACAGTGACGGCGTCATCTCCGCTGGCTGGGCCATGTCCACTGGGTGGATGATAGATGAATCCCGAAGGACTATGAAAAGATCTTTTGTCCGGTAAGAGATAAATTGATCGCCACCAGCAGCGATTTAGGATGTGTGCAAGAAATATCTCAGGTGCTTTGGCATTACCCCTTCCAACTGGGAACATTTAGTTCAGGACCTCACTCGCTGGTGGCAGGCTCTGTAGCGAACTATTAATGTCAGAAGTCACCCTGTCGCAACACCATGAAAACAAGAGGTCCAGAAGACACCGACGGCAACAAAGCACCGGCACATCAACATCTGCAGGGACAGCCTTCACATGCGACATTTGAGGTCGATGCTGTTTTTCACAGTCACAGTAGGCGTTTTAACTTCAGGGGCACAAGAATTATACAGTCTTCCGAGACAGAAATGTTGATATGCTATGATTACCATTACAATATATTTTATTCTTTTGTCTTTCATTTTGAATTAATATCTTAAATTTTCGACTGTTTTGATTTAAACTGAATTACGTCTTAGAAATCTCTGAGTGACGATTTAATCTTTAAATTCTTCAATATAAATCTTTATTGAAAATTGAATTCTTGATGCGATTCCAATCAATATATGTACAGAGAATTTCAACAAAATACCAATAAAACAAAAGAAAATTCATCATTTTTGTTTTATTTGATCTAATCCTTTTGTAAGATGAAATTAATTTGAAATATAACAGCGCAGAATTTAATTGCTTTTACGTCACGGATTTTTGTAAAAGAAAAGTTTTTCAAAAACCTTGCGTTAGTTTGTACTTTGATTCATTTCTATTTGAATTTATATTAATATATATAAAACGAAATAGGAAACAATTAATTCCTTGTAATTACTGTCCGGCAATGTAATAAGGGATTTACTAATTATCTAAAACAAAATCTGATTCGACAGGTTTTGATTGTCTTCCACTTTGTTATATTATTTAGATTATTCGGGCTATTGTCCTCATCTTTTATATATACAACGTATCGGCCGATGTGTCCTCCGGTCTTCTTCAGGTGTACCTTGTTGAACCCAGGAACCTTCTCGAATTCAGGAACCTTCTTATCGAACCCTGGAACCTTCTTGTGGAACTCGGGAGACTTCATAAACGTTGACCTGAACGTTGAACTGAACCCTTTATTCAGTCCACGGGGGTAGATTGTTCTCATTCCGTTAACCATAACCTGGTACAAGTGTTAAGCTATGGTAATTATTCTATCTTATGATTGTCCTTGACCAGGATTGAACTGGAACCTACAGATGATTGACATTTAGAACTCTATTAACCCAACCCTTATATCCGTTGTATCGTGTCCAAAGGTTGAAACGTTGTGTATATAACAAAAACATGAGGACAATTGTCTGAATAATCCAAATAATACAAATGATCAAATCTCATTTCAAAATGTCAGACAAATAATATCACTTTGCTGTATATTATTTTATTTCACAAGAAAAAGATACATGTAAAGTCTTTAAACAAATCAGAGAGACATCGTTTTATTCATACTTTTTATATCATATATATAGTAAAATTATGCATCCCCTGTACGCAAGTATTTAAGTTTTAGGTAATAAAATATCATATTAAATCAGAAAGACTAACGAAACTAAATAAGAGCAAATGTAAAAAATATTACTTATTTTAATGTTATTTTAATTGATTTCGATATAAAATTATATATAGGATTGATTTTGATACAAGTGAGAATAAAATGATAGTAATAGAAATCAGTAACAGCAAAAAAATTTTTATTAGGCATGGTTTTGTTAGATTACTCCTACCATATACTATGTAAATTCTTATTTCTTAGAAATATATGGAATCTATTTCAGGACTTTAAATGCCTTAATAATATGGGCAGTTTTGCGGTAAATCTAACTTTAGTAGAGACATCGTTAATGAATATGATGCTAATTAAGTTTAAATAATGACTACTTCATAATCGTTGAGAATATAATTTAAATAAGTAAGGAAATAATGATGTTAGTGGTAATGTAGTTTCGGTTAGAAACAGACATGATGATAAAAAATATGTCGAAGTTGTTTTTTAATTTCCATTAATGATTTGATTTGATTTGGTTTGTTTTACGGCATATCAACCTCAGTGGGTCATTTAATGCCGATAAAGTTTTGAAATAAATTCAATTCCTAATGGATAATGCATTTTTTTTTATAAATATATTTTTCTATTTAACCCATAGATGGGACCCATTAATGGTTAGTTTGCTAGTTTTGCAGATCGAAAAAGCAGCAACAATTATAGGGCAACAAGCAAGAATCGAACTCGTTATTCAGTAGTAAATTCCTGCTAAATAGCGAGTTCGATCCTTGCTTGATGCCCTTGTACTTACGGCTTTTTTTATAACTTCCTATCCGTGGCGAACGGGTAGATTAAATACCTACAGTGGATATGTCACATCAGCTATTTTCATTATTAATGAAGTTCAGTCGACCATTAAACTAGACCAAGCGAGGGATGTTTAGAGGAGTGTGTTGCACTAATCTCCTAAATAACAAATGTATTCCTTTTTAATTAAGCTCTAATGCATTGAAGCGAAATTCGACGATGAACTAAAATAGGGAGCGAGATTCGTTGTGTTGTGGCAAAAAGCTAAAGTTAAGTACATTTTGATTGTTGCTTATTTTAGAAAAATAAAATAAAATAAACACCAGACTTTGAATATAAATCTGCGCTTATATTCTAAACCTGGGTGCGGTTGCTAATCTTGAAATTCCCAATTGAAATCATTTTCCATCTATCTTGAATTACGATCAATCATTCTGATAGAAAAGGGAAACTTGCATTTATAATTATTCTACAGTAACAGGAACTATGGATGTAAAGAGGCGTAAAAATGACTCGTCGACCCGAGTTCAAATCCTCGACAAAGCCACAGTTCACATAGCGATAATACTCTTGGGAATGTTATGAATCCAGCTATGTATAAATAGTAGAGCAGACTGGGCTCTTTAACCTTGGTTAGCCAACCAGTCTAGAAGGAAAACTGAATTCAAGCCTCTAAAATCTCCTCTTAAGTTGGTCACTACTAGTATAGGCTCAGTCCTATTTAATGATATATTTCAATTTTTTTTAAATTAATTTTATCTTTTCTAACTTTAATTTGAAAAAATAATGATTCTATACCACAGTACGATAATTTAGTTATTATAACGTTTGATATGTTTACTTAAGAGCTGTTGCAAAATTCTTCATTATGTAAAAAAGTAATAATAATCTTGATTTCTCTCTCTCTCTCTCTCTCTCTCTCTCTCTCTCTCTCTCTCTCTCTCTCTCTCTCTCTCTCACTGTTTTTTCTTTCTTTATTTATTTTCATCTTTTCATTATGTACGATTGAAACAGATTAGAGTTATCAATTCCGCGCGCTCACTCTTACCTCTATCTTTTCCTACTCTCTTTTCTTCTTTCTTTCGTAATATATTTTCTGTGTAGCATGTCCTTTTTCTTATATTTCTTTCTTTATAATAAACAATGTGACAACACTCATAAGAAATAAGAATTCGGTGGAAAAGCAGCACCAGATAATCAGGATTTACATTATTGCATTTTATCTTTATGGTCTCATTTTAATTAGAGAGTGTTGCAAGATGATAACGCCCGAACAATTAAGGAACACGAATATTAATATGTAGATGGTTTTTCACACCAATCCTCTTTGGGATTTCCGGGTGATTAAATGATTATTAAGCCCACCCCCTATTCTCTATCACTCAACTCACATTGTTCTATATGTTTTTTAGACCAATCTTCTTTGGGGATTTCCTGGGAATTAAATATCCTGGATGATGTAGTTTGTATTTCACATAGCACTAATAACCTTCGGAAACGTATGCATCCAAATATTGTCTCACAACCATAATCTATATAATCTGTTCTGGTTTCAATATATCTATATGTCTGTATGTACGAATATATAGAATAGCAGGGAAGCACTAGTAGTGTTACGGTTATCATAAAAGGAAACGGGCACTGCGTCACTAGTTCATACCCTTGGGAAACGTAAGTATCCAGATATTGTCCCTCCAGCTATGGGTAAATATAAATAGGTTATTACCTCTTTACTCTGTTTTCCATAGTAAAATCTCTTTAAACCTGTAATTCTCAGAGATTCATATATCTCCGATTTCTTCTGGAAAATACAAATGTGTGGCTCTATTATGTTTGCGCATGTTTGGACAAATGTTGTATTCATAGTTGCGATGCCCCCCTCTCTCTCTCTCTCTCTCTCTCTCTCTCTGTTAGGAGGTCACATTGGTGTAGTAACTAACGAGCTGGACTGCGATATCGTAGTTAGCGAGTTCGAACTCCAGTCGCGCTAATACGTTCCCTTTCTGACAAATAACATTGTGAAACAATATCATCTTCTCATCAAGTAACCCGTGACTGGGCTCTTTAACATTTTATAACCTTTTATATTCTTAAGTCTCATTTCAACATTTCTTCCCCTGATCTACAAATCTTAATTTCTATCATAAAACTCTTCGAGATAATTCAAAAGTCGATTTCAGGATCTCTGATTCTGTAACAAAGAAATGACATTACCGAGCGAGACGTTTAAAGGAGTAGAATCAGCTTAATTGTCTGAGGTTACACAAAAAATAGAAATGCCGACAGAGCTAATCATTTTAGGACATGTTTTCAACCATGTAAGCATTTTTACGTACGATGGTCTGTTCTCCGCTTTATAAACTTATGTTGTCTTGTTCGTCTAGCTCTTAAAATAGACAACTTTAGATTTCTTTATTTTTCTTGTCTGCAAAAGAGCTGCTACTTTTTAAAATTATTATTTCGGACATATTACCTATAGGCACCCCTTTTTATCTCAAAGGACATATTTTTCATTTACACCGTCAATATCCGGTGTTTGTTAGGGGTTAGGGTTAGGGTTAGGGTTAGGGTTAGGGGTTAGTTTTATAATTTTAAAAAATTAAAAAATTTACTGTTAAAACAAAGGTATTAGCGCTATGTGAACTGTGGATTTGTCGAGGATTTGAACTCGGGTCGACGAGTCCATTTTTACGCCTCTTTAAATCCACAGTTCCTGTTACTGTAGAATACTTATAAATGCAAGGTTCCCTTTTCTATCAGAATGATTGATCGTAATTCAATATAGATGGTTAGGGGTTAGGATTAGGGGTTAGGGTTAGGGGTTAGTTTTATAATTTTTTTAAATTTTAAAAATTTACTGTTAAAACAACCGGATATTGACGGTGTATATGAAAAACATGTCCATTCTTAATCGAGATCAAAAGGGTGCCTAAAGGTCGAATGGTCCATAATTTCTTATAGATTCAACTTATGGTCTTTCTGAAATAAATACACTTATATTTGTCATTTTATTCTTGCTGGTTATAACGTCTGTGCTGTTTTACATAGTAAAATCTTTTGGGATTTCTAATTCACAGGGATTCATACATCTACTGTTTCTTGGAGAACATACAAACTTGTGCCCTTACCATGTTTGCGTATGGTTGGACAAATGTTGTAATCATAGTTACGATGCTTTCACTTTCTCTCTCTCTCTCTCTCTCTCTCTCTCTCTCTCTCTCTCTCTCTCTCTCTCTCTCTTTGCTCTTTCTCTCTCTCTCTATCGGGGTCGCAGAGGAGTAGTAGCTAACGTGTTGGACTGCGATATCATAGTTAACGAGTTCAAACTCCAGCTGCGCTATTTCGTTCATTTTCTGGCTAATAACATTGGAAAACAATATGATCCCCTCAGCAAGTAATTCATGACAAGCTGTACTGGGTTGCATTGTTTAGTTCGCCGGACTGCAACTTTTTATCGGCCACTTTCCTGAATTCCATCTCATCCCTTGATACATTTGTTTCAATTCAATGCAGACTAAGAAGATTATGTAGCGCCAAGTGCATTTCCTAAATTGAAACTCTTCATTCGAACAAATATGTCTTTTTTACATTGAGTTGAATTAATGATTCCAGGCGGAAGAAGCAAACTGAAGCATACTGAATCCCAATTTCTTTTTCCTCTAGGTTAATTTTCATCAGATACCATAGATGCACACTCAATCCCTTATTCAAAACTCTGAACCCACATAAAATGCAATTACACGAATTTACAACCTGTCTACAAACTCCCAACATTCGGAAACTGCAGATTTACAATCTATTTCTTCAGGGAATTCATCGGTTGCTCAAAAAAGTCAACAAATCTCATTATATCTCGTAATCTAACACTTAAGGCATTCGCATTGTTTTCTCTTCAGTGTCGACCTAATGATTGCTCTCTGTTATTGCTCTCAATTCATACACAGACACACACATACACACACACACACACACACACACACATGCACACATACACGCACACATACACCTGAGACGTTGCTCGACCACAAGTTTCGTTGTGACTAAAAATATTGGAAAAGATATTTCGAATCACATCGACAAGTAAAAAGAGAATACTAAATTCGTGTGCTATTATTTAGGCAATGTCTCTCTATATCAAATCGTTTTGGAAGTTCAAGCTTGGGCGAAAATTGTCTTTCGGCGTCATTTTTTCTTCGTAAAAATTAAAATTTAAAATGACGTACATGAATACGTGAAATTTAAACTCAAAACTTTAGTTAATTCTCAAAATAGCATAAACACGCGTTGAAAAAGAATTTCATGCTGAATTCCAGTAGGGTCTACGTTACTTGGTGGCTTGATTTTTTTTTTCAAAATAGCGAATATGTAAAATAATTTCACAATTTACACTTGGATGCTACAATAATTGGGGTTTCTCGCTCTCCCTATGCCTTATTACGCATTCAATTACAACTAGTTTCGGTTTTACAGCTTGTTAGTCCTTGTTGGGTTATTTTATGCTGAAAACGTTTTATTCATTCTTGATCGGTATTCAATTTCTTTTAACTCAATATTTAGAAAGAAAATCATTGTGTAATGGCAAACGATAACACCGATTGACTTTAGAAAGCTTTATTTTACTTGGTACACTTACTAAGATTTTATATAGTCTAGTATTTCCTTGAGAGTTCTTCAAAGGGGAGCTAATCATAAAGTAGGGGAGGTAACTCTCAATTACTTATTACACATTCTTTAACTCCACGTCAAAATAATTGACTATCGTGATAAAAGGAAATACGTGCATGAAAGGAAACCGTAAACATTTAACAAGCTGGTTTAAATAATAGAGAATAATTTCTGTCCATTTCTTTTTGTCTTTTCTTATTTTTTCTTTCCTTTTTGTTTTTCTTTTTCTTTTTAAACATTAATGTCACTTGATTTTTTTTTGTCTACATGTGTGACTTAGTTCTTCTTTTATTCTTTTGAACAACTTTACGTCAATTCTAATAGCCATTCACCGTCTATCTCTTTTTTACATTTTCATTCTTTCTTCTTTAACCAAATGTAAGTTTTCAACAACTTAACTTGACTCGGTTTAGTTTTTGTACGTTTATTTACTGTTTCATCTCAGTTTTTAACTCTTTTTTTGTTTTTTAACAATTTCATGTCCGTTTATATTTATTAGCGTTGAAATTACAACAGCTTTTACTATAACGTTTTTTACGCGTCTGTGAATGAGTACGTATTTACGTAGTTATTTTATTTTGTTTTTCTCTCTTCATTCTTTTTCTTACTAAAGTTCTATCTTTTATTCTTTTCTTTTTCATCGCGGCTTTACTTTCTGTATTTCAACTTTCTTATAAATTCTGGGCGTTATTTAGGCTTCTATTCTTCTGTATGTTCTTCTGTCTTTCTATTTAATCGTTGATCTTTTGTGTCTAGTCGGTTATTTTTGTCTGGCTTTGAGCATCTCATTGTGGTTTAATGCTTAGCTAGCTAAACCTGAAAAATCAATGTGAATTGCGAGTTTCATTCATACTAGATGCCTCATACTTGCGATCTTGTGTCACATCCTACACGTGGAGAACGGTTATGTAAATACCTATATTGCTTTTTTTTTTTACTCCTTCCGCGTCAAAGGGATTTTTCTTACTTCTTTCTTACGTATCTATGGCATTCTCGTATTGTGCCGTGGCTTGATAGTTAAGAATCTAACCGCATCATGAAAATGAAGCTGGACAGATGTTATCATATCCTCGTATAATTTGGTCTATAAGATCCCATTACCTGGTACTTTTATTTCAAGGATGGAATCCTGGTGGCTGAACAGTTCATAACATGCGAAACTCCACTTTGATCCTTACGGGCGGTCGGAGAGAACATCTGAGACAACATCCGATCAATCGGTTGCTCTCGTCAATTCCTAGGGCTTATATGATTGTCCCAAGCCTATTGCCTTTACGCCAACCCCAAACCCTTTTCTATCATATATATACTAGAAGGTTGTGACTGAGGGTCTTAGTATTGTGTATGAAGTCAAACAGTACCTAATAGTGAATTTACAATTCTGGAACTCTTGTTGCATTATCGTGCAACGGCAAAAAGAGAAAGATAAAAATATATATTTAAAAAAAGCGAGAACGGAAGAGAGGTCTTCTGGTCAAGAAGCAGGGAGAAGATGAAGAAATAGATAAAAGAAAAAAGGAAAACGGAAGCGGAGTCTTCCGGTGAAGAGAAATATAAAGAAATATATATGTCCGTTATCAGATCAAACGATAAAAATGCGTGGGAATATTTATTGTATAAAAAGGCCAGCGGATGAAGGGTGTCAAATTCAGTCCCCCAGCGAACAGCCGAGAAGGTAACCTCATCGTCTCCCTTCATCAACCACCCTTGGAAGTTCATTGTGAACACGGTGCTCTTCACCATCCTACTCTCGGGCATTTCCAAATGAACACTCGTTACCACTCACCACCCACACACCGATGAAAATAAAGACGGGTCATATTTTTATATACGCGTGTCTGTGGTTTTATTGAAGTACAGTTATCGGCTATATAACACTCTGTATTGAGTATCCCTTCATCCCTGGTCTACTCTGACCCTGACTGTTAGTACCTGTTAGGCTCACTTCTATGGGTCATATAGATTTTAAAAATGAGTATTTAAAATATTTCAAAAATTAAGAAAACAAATTGAATAACTAACAAGAATAGATAAAACAAAACGTCTTCGGCATAGACTAATCCAACAAGGGATGACATCCAACCAACCTACAACCCAACCTAACTTTTATTTTATCCGCAAGATGTTCCCCATGCGTAATAGAGACAAATGGGTACTCCACATTCAGCAGAGCTCCAGAATTGAAACTTCATCATCAGATTGAGTTTAACATCATACCTAGTAAAATAAGACACTCAGCACATACATAATAAAAAGTGTTGGGGATTGCCATAAGAGCAAACGGTTTTAACAATCATGACGCTTGATCGGAGAGGGCTTCTTGGACCTTCTGTCTATCCTACTTAACAGATGAAGCAGAGTGTTGCATGTCATGGACTGCTCAGCCACCAAAGTTCCATCCTTAAGCATCACGTCTCCCCACCTACGGCTAACAGTCGACCCCATTCGGTGTCTTAACCATCTGCAGATGTGAAGTTGGTGTATTCTCAAACCCCAACCGACAGGGCTTCACTTTTCTGATTGCATGAATTCTTTATTGCATCTACGACTTTTTCATCTTATTAATTGGCCTGATCGGGAGAGATCCGTTCCAATCAACGAACTCTCACTGACTATAACGATCCTTTTTTTCTATGCATTTAGTTACGTTTGATCTCATCACTTTCTTGCATTGAGAAGCCACGTCTCAAACGACTCCGAAGTCCTAGCCCATTAATCAAACCTGATGACAGAATGCTTTCTTTCTTTCTATCATTTTAAACTACCTGTCAATAATAATCTATTATGGCACAATATGAACGATCAACGAAATTTATTGACTAAATCATATGCATAAAATAACCCTAAAACTTTGACATGCCGTTAAAATCAATTAATTAAATTAATTAAGTATTTTAGTTGGTATTTTGAAATAAAAATATATTGCATACAAATGCACAAATTCGTAAAAGATAATATCATTAGAATCACATTTTACGTATAAATAGCATTTGATGTTGGAAACTCCCGAAGTAGCTTAACCCTAACCCTAATCCTATCAGTAACACTAACTCTAACCCGAACGTCTCAAAGGTTACGGACATTTCCGTGAAATGTAATGCTTTTTATACGTAATCTATCTAGTTTGGTAGCGTTGCAGGCAGCGCGTCAGTCTCATAATCAAAAGATATATACGTAATCTGTGGGGAGTCTTGTTATTACTCTTCATCTCCTCATTTTGTATTCCCTATAAATCTAATGATATAATATATTGCACGCTATTCTGTATTAGTAACCAAAAGACACATCTTTGAATATCTGATACTTTGATTGCTATGCAGACGAAGATCGCGCCTATCAGGATATTTTCTATTTGAAGGTTGTTTATAATACATGTAAAATATCTAAGTCTTTAACGATTATATTCACCGAGACATTACAGATTTCTTTAATAAAAATAAAAATAAAATAATAAAGATTAATTTTTTTACCGATAAGAATAAAACACCAAAAATAAATAAGAAAAAGAAACACAAATAGATAAAGGAAAATAAAGAAAAAGTAACATTGACGCATTGCGAACATGAATAGTAAACACAGACGACGAAGACAAAGAAATGAACCACACGAGATTAAAAATGAAAATAGTTTTTACTCTTCGAAGAAAACTGAAAAATGTGCAACGAATTAACCGGAAGTTTTTCTTCAAGCCGGTTTCAAAAATAAATTCAAATATAAAAATAAAAATTACATTTTGCTAAAGTAAAATGGCGTTATTTATTAGATAAACACACAGAGATCGTTTTTTAGCAAGAACAGAAGAAAATGCACATCTACAAAGAAAAGATAAGAATTATGCTGTGAAAAAGTGCACGTTTATTGATGTTTTCATTTAAACTTCGAGGTGTGAAAAAAGACTAAAAAACCTGAAGCCTTACAAAATTTCGTTAGTTTGATTCAACTTTATATCAAAATTTACCAACTGGAATATTTCTTCTTTATGATCTTCAGCTGCAGATGTTCCAGTTTCCTTGTTGTTTTCATGGATCGGGATCAAGATGGCAAGGAAAATGGTTCATAACTTTTACTCAAGCACTTTCAACCATTTCACTGGTCATACTAAGGCGGGTTGTTGGTTTTCATTACCATCTAGATCGCGGTCTACGAAAAATAACTAGAAGATTTAAGTCTACATCTGAAGATCATAAGATTCCGTGGTGCTCAACAATAACTGCTTATTATATAAATATAATTAATATATATATATATATATATTAATGATTTGAAGGCAATTACAATGCGTATAAAAAATAAAAACAAAAAGATGTTATTTTTGTCTTAAGTAGAAATTTCATCTTCAGAGGTGCATATCCGAAATGTACGTGCTTACGTTTTTCTTTGTGTGGTTATAATTTCTCTTCTTATTTCTTTTTCATATATATAATATATATATATATATATATATATATATATATATATATATATATATATATATATATCGCACGAAGAGCGAAATATATTGTCAAATTAATTTAGGACAAGCCGTTTATTGATGCTTCGGACTCTTGTCCTCATCTTTATTATGGTAAGTACAAACTCATCGTTTAGGTCGCTGTGTCTTCCGGCTTTGTTCAGGTGTTCCTTAGACTTAAAGTCATCACCAGACGATAACCCTGTGTTCAAGCGTGGTTTCGGAGTTTAACGATGATGACTTTAGTCTAATGTAAACAAAGAACACCTGAAAAAGGCCCAAGAATACAGCGGCCGGGATATTGTACTCCTACATACCACAATAAAGATGAGGACAACAGTACAAAAGAAAAAAATTATTCAAATCAAGCCTCATCTAAAAAATACAGAGAAAATAAGTCTGTATATTCTTTCATAGTTTTAATTTAAAGCAATCGTTTATTTCGGATCAGCTGATAAAGTTTGGGTTAAAACATTTTTAAAATTATTTATGCATCGAATGTCATCTAATTTATGCTGTGGTTATTCCATGTTGGTTTAGTCAGGCTGATGGGTTGAACAAAACAAAAAAAACGAAAATAAAGGAATCTTTAAATGGAAAGGAAAAGAAAGAAAGAAAAAAAGAAAGAAAGAAAGAAAGAGAAAAGGCCTTTGTTTGCATTGTGAGACTTCATCTTTATTTATAATGTGTTATCGTCAACGCAGTGATGTGCATGTTCTGAATTTTACGATTATATTAACTAAACGGCTCACGAAAATACTACCTACTTGTAATAGTAATGTGCTATTAAAATAGTTTATTTTATGTAGCAATTGCGTTTCATATAAAAGATGTCAAACAAGCGACAGTCAAATATATTTACAACGTGATTTAATAATATACGTTTATTAAGGGACGGTTTAGCTCAGTCGGTAGAACGTTCGACTAGGAACCACAAGGTTCCGGTTTTGACACCGGCCCTCGCCAACTCAGCACATGAGTAGCACAGGGATCTGTGTGGTACAGTAAGGAGTTGATGGTAGATGTGGTGCTCCACCTCAAACAACACAACAATCTTCTTGATCTAGCGCTAGGGAAAAGAGGATAGACTCCCTCGCTGTCTATCTCATACCGACTTTAAGCCACTTTACTTTTTTATTACTTATTATTTAGAATAAATATACCATTAAATAAAACTGTTCTACTTTTCTCCACTTTATCATTATTATATTTACTATTATAATCATTATTATTATTATTATTATTATTATTATTATTATTATTATTATTTACTTTGTGGACATTTTCAGACACATACTAACATGTGACATTCATTGAAGTTCGAGTGACAGCTCTGTTGGGTAGAAATGGTCTGTCCCATTAAATAATTGGAGCTTCTACAAGGAGCACTTAAGTATACAATTTACCTCCTCCAATAATATTTAAGAGCCTGGCATTTAGAGGCCGGGGAACTCGTATTCACACTGAATGCTGAAGAGTATTTTAGTGTAAATGCTGCCACTACTACAACTTCGTTGTTGTTGTTGCTACATCTAACATGGCGCTGCAGACAGGATCTGGTTTACAAGTTGAAACAAACATGGCATCTTAACAAGGCGGGAATCCTGATATAATTTTTCAAATCATGCAACAGATAATAGACCTACAGAGGAAGATTATCGCTCTTCGGAGAGAGGGAAACTCTAACATAATGCAGACGTCAACACAAAAAAAACCCAGATCGTCCTATTACTCAACCTAATGGAACAACTGGGTATTTTTTTCTTTATTTCTGGACGTATCCTCCAATAGTGTATATATATATATATATATATATATATATATATGAAAAAAAAAATATATATATATATGAAAAATATTTATATATATATATGAAAAAACATATATATATATATATATATATATATTTACCAACCCCTCCGAACGAGCAGGATGTGACACAAGGTCAATTTCTTAAGCGGAGTTCAACAGGTTTGAACTCAGTGTTTTCCTTCTCCTAGACCCGTTACCTAACCAAGATTAAAGAGCCCAGTCTACCCTATTATTTATCATAGCTGGGGGGAGAGTAGGATTCATACCTTTCCCAAGGGTATTAACGCTAAGTGAAATGCAATTACCACGTCCAGGATTTGAACTCGGGGCGACGAGTATATATATGAGTATACAATAGTATATAAGAGCCTGATATCTGGAGGTCGATTTTCACGCTGAATGCTGGAAAGTATCTTACAGTAAATAATAATAATAATAATAATAATAATAATAATAATAATAATAATACTTCGTGATGTTACATTTGAAACTCTCCAGGACTTTCCTTGGAATTTAAGCTCAACAGGGCTGTGGCTTGGACTGATCTCCCATTCTGTTTTTCAGGGTCTCTGGGATTGGTTCAATAGCTACGATGGTAATTTATGAGGAAGTGCGTCCCGGTCTCCTGCCTCATAAATTGCTACCCGGTGACTATTAAAATAACGACCCCAGCTACGGTGTTACTTGAAAAAAAACAACTTAGGGCGTTAGATGTATTTAGGGGGGGGTCGTAATTCTTATTTATTTATCGTAATTTGTCGTAATTCTTATTTATTTATCGTAATTTGTCGTAATTCTTATTCATTTATAGACATTTGTCGTAATTCTTGTTTATTTGTCGTATTTTGTCGTAATTCTTGTTTATTTATCGTAATTTGTCGTAATTCTTTACATTTACTTGTCGAAAATATCTATCTAACTATCTCTATTTGTTCATATCTATCTATATTATTTTGTTTGTTTATCTATCTATCTATCTATCTATCTATCTATATCAGTCTATTCCAAACTATATATCCATGTTCATATCTTAACAGGAATTACGACAAATTACGATAAATAAACAAGAATTACGACAAATTACGATAAATAAATAAGAATTACGACAAAAAAGAGAAGCCCCCCTCCCTAAAATACATTTAACGCCCTAAGTTAGTTGTTTTCTTTCAAGTAACACTGTAGCTGGAGTCGTTATTTTAATAGTCACCGGGTAGCAATTTTTGAGGCAGGAGACCGGGACGCACTTCCTCCTAAATTACCGCTACGATTAATATCACTGTCACTTGGATGTTATGTAGCTGTTATTACTTTGCTTCGGTTTATTTTCTTGTTTTTGTTTTGTTAAGATTCCTGTGGCCATTTTTAGGCTGCAGGTGAGACCACTTTACTGAGAAGATCTCTTGTGGCATTAAGTTTGATCCCTTTTGAGCGGAATTCTTGTGTTTCTCAGTGTTAAACGGAATTCTTGTGTTCTTCAGTGTTAAGCAAAATCCTTTTGTGCTGATCCGTTCATCCGTGATGTAAACGAGCATCTGAACGCCTTTCCACCAAGGCAATTAAATGGTTAATCAACCACTTATTTGAGCGTGTTAACTGGCCGATTGAATCTACGTGGCCAGGAAAGTCTATAAATTTAAGTTGTGGCCTCTAACACACATTATACTGTCAAGATATTCCAACATGTTTTTGCTCTCTGGCAATGTCCAAGTATTATTCAGTTTTATCTTGTTCCTTTAATTTTACTATTATCTGAGAGAACGATGACTTCCAGCAGCTGACAATTTTTTCCTTCTGGTTAACTGTAACAACGCCCGTTATTCTAGAACGGGATTGGGCGATTCATTTTATCTCAAAATACCAGAATATTATTATTATTATTATTATTATTTACTCCTTTTGAGTTTTCACATCAGTGTTAGCTGATGGTCTTTCACTGGAGTCTGAGTGACAGCAAGTCTCCTCAGGTCTCCAGGACTCTTCTGAGTATTCTGGCAGATTGCAGCAGTGCAGTGTTCTGAATGGTTTCAATCCTTCCTCTGATATCCAAACTTTCCAAACCCTTTTCTAATGCTTTTGGGACTGTTCCAAGTGCACCAACTACAATTGGTATAACTTTCACTTTCATATTCCATAACTTTTTCAGTTCTCTGGCAAGGTCCAGATATTTGTCAATTTTTTCATTTTCCTTTAACTTCACCCTGTGATCCGCTGGCACTGCAAAATCCACCAGTTGACAAGTTCTTTCTTTTTTGTTAATCAACACTAGGTCTGGTCTTCTTGCTGGGATAAGGTGATCCGTTTTAATTTCAAAGTCCCAGAGAATTTTGTGCGTTTCGTTCTCAAGAACAGATTCTGGTTTATGCATATACCATTTTGTTGTGTGGTCAAAATTTAATTTCTTGCATAATTCCCAGTGGATCACCTTCCCAACCCAGTCGTGTCTAGTTTTGTATTCTCGTTGTGCTAGTTTGCTACATTCGCAGAGTATATGGTTAACAGTCTCATCTCTATTACCGCAAAGTCTACATTTACTATTTTGTTGGGTCTTATCAATTTTCGCTTTGATGTAGTTTGTCCTTATGGCATTATTTTGTGCAGCAATTATAAGTGATTCTGTTTCTCTTTTGAGGTTTCCCTTTCTTAACCATGTCCAAGTCTTTTGATGTGCAACCTCATCTATTTGTCGTTTGAAGCGTCCATATAATTGTTTTTCTTCCCATTTTTGTTTTCTAGTCTTTGTCGTTCTTCTGTTTGTCCATCTGCCGTTTCTACTATTGTTGGTCGCCATAAGTAATTTGTCTTTGCTCTTCCTTGTGTAATCTTCAAGTTGTTGGATTGTGGTTTCTACGCATTCCTCTATGTTGGCAAGACCTCTTCCCCCTTCCTTTCTTGACACATACAATCTATCTCTATCATCTCTAGGGTGGAGAGCCTTGTGCATGGTCATTAATTTTCTCGTCCTTTGGTCTATCTGTCTGAGTTCTTCTTTTGTCCATTTTAAGAATGGTCCTGAGTATCTTATAATGGGGACAGCCCAGGTATTAATTCCTTTGATCAGATTTCTGCTGTTAAGTTTCGTTTCTAGAAGTTTTCTAGTTCTCCTGAGATATTCCTTTTTAACTTTTCCTTTCATTTCTGCTTGCATGATATTGTCCGCTTCCAAAATTCCTAAGTATTTGTAGCTTTCATTTTCATCAAGAGATTTTATAGTTTCCTGATTTGGTAGTTGTATTCCATTTAATAGTTTTCTTTCACCCCTTTTTATTACAAGCATAGCACATTTTTCGATTCCAAATTCCATCCCTATATCCTGGCTATATATCCTAATAGTTTGTACTAGGCTCTCCAATTCTTTTTCATTTTTTGCAAAAATTTTAATGTCATCCATGTACATAAGGTGGTTGATCTTTTCTTGTGAATTACTAAATTTGTATCCCCCGGTACATTTTTTCAGTATATGGTTTAGCGGCATCATTGCAATAATAAAGAGTAGTGGTGATAATGAGTCTCCTTGGAAGATACCTCTTTGGATTTTTACTTCTGCCAGGGATTGTTTTCCAGCTTTTAATTGAACTCGCCAGTTTTCCATGGCTTTTTTAATGAAGTTTATAATGTTGTTGGAAATTTTATACATTTGTAGGCATTCTAAAATCCAGGTATGTGGGACCATGTCATAGGCTTTTCTGTAATCGATCCAGGCCATTGCAATATTTTTCCGTTTATTTTTGACTTCTTTAAGAATGTATTGGTCTATATAGAGTAAGTCGTGGGTATTATTATTATTATTATTATTATTATTAATATTATTATTATTACTCCTTTTGAGTTTTTCACATCAGCGTTAGCTGATGGTATTTCACTGGAGTATGAGTGATAAGTCCCCTCAGGTCTCCAGGACTCTTCTGAGTATTCTAGCCGATTGCAGCAGCGCAGTAGTCTGAATGGTCTCAATTCTTCCTCTGATTTCTAGACCCCCCGTCTTTTTTTCCAAGTTTATTGGTACCGTTCCAAGTGCATCAACTACAATTGGTATCACTTTCACTCTCATATTCCACAGCTTTTTCAATTCTCTTCCAGGTATTTATCCATTTTCATTCAATCTGCATTATTATTATTATTATTATTATTTGAGTTTTCACATCAGTGTTAGCTGATGGTCTTTCACTGGAGTCTGAGTGACAGCAAGTCTCCTCAGGTCTCCAGGACTCTTCTGAGTATTCTGGCAGATTGCAGCAGTGCAGTGTTCTGAATGGTTTCAATCCTTCCTCTGATATCCAAACTTTCCAAACCCTTTTCTAATCCTTTTGGGACTGTTCCAAGTGCACCAACTAAAATTGGTATAACTTTCACTTTCATATTCCATAACTTTTTCAGTTCTCTGGCAAGGTCCAGATATTTGTCATTTTTTCATTTTCCTTTAACTTCACCTGTGATCCGCTGGCACTGCAAAATCCACCAGTTGACAAGTTCTTTCTTTTTTGTTAATCAACACTAGGTCTGGTCTTCTTGCTGGGATAAGGTGATCCGTTTTAATTTCAAAGTCCCAGAGAATTTTGTGCGTTTCGTTCTCAAGAACAGATTCTGGTTTATGCATATACCATTTTGTTGTGTGGTCAAAATTTAATTTTTTGCATAATTCCCAGTGGATCACCTTCCCAACCCAGTCGTGTCTAGTTTTGTATTCTCGTTGTGCTAGTTTGCTACATTCGCAGAGTATATGGTTAACAGTCTCATCTCTATTACTGCAAAGTCTACATTTACTATTTTGTTGGGTCTTATCAATTTTCGCTTTGATGTAGTTTGTCCTTATGGCATTATTTTGTGCAGCAATTATAAGTGATTCTGTTTCTCTTTTGAGGTTTCCCTTTCTTAACCATGTCCAAGTCTTTTGATGTGCAACCTCTTCTATTTGTCGTTTGAAGCGTCCATATAATTGTTTTTCTTCCCATTTTTGTTTTCTAGTCTTTGTTGTTTTTCTGTTTGTCCATCTACCGTTTCTACTATTGTTGGCCGCCATAATTAGTTTGTCTTTGCTCTTCCTTGTGTAATCTTCAAGTTGTTGGATTGTGGTTTCTACGCATTCCTCTATGTTGGCAAGACCTCTTCCCCCTTCCTTTCTTGACACATACAATCTATCTCTATCATCTCTAGGGTGGAGAGCCTTGTGCATTGTCATTAATTTTCTCGTCCTTTGGTCTATTTGTCTGAGTTCTTCTTTTGTCCATTTTAAGAATGGTCCTGAGTATCTTATAATGGGGACAGCCCAGGTATTAATTCCTTTGATCAGATTTCTGCTGTTAAGTTTCGTTTCCAGAAGTTTTCTAGTTCTCCTGAGATATTCTTTTTTAACTTTTCCTTTCATTTCTGCTTGCATGATATTGTCCGCTTCTAAAATTCCTAAGTATTTGTAGCTTTCATTTTCATCAAGAGATTTTATAGTTTCCTGATTTGGCAGTTGTATTCCATTCATTAGTTTTCTTTCACCCCTTTTTATTACAAGCATAGCACATTTTTCGATTCCAAATTCCATCCCTATATCCTGGCTATATATTCTAATAGTTTGTACAAGGCTCTCCAATTTTTTTTAATTTTTTGCAAAAATTTTAATGTCATCCATGTACATAAGGTGGTTTATCTTCTCTTGTGAATTACTAAATTTGTATCCCCCGGTACATTTTTTCAGTATATGGTTTAGCGGCATCATTGCAATAATAAAGAGTAGTGGTGATAATGAGTCTCCTTGGAAGATACCTCTTTGGATTTTTACTTCTGCCAGGGATTATTTTCCAGCTTTTAATTGAACTCGCCAGTTTTCCATGGCTTTTTTAATGAAGTTTATAATGTTGTTGGAAATTTTGTACATCTGAAGGCATTCTAAAATCCAGATATGTGGGACCATGTCATAGGCTTTTCTGTAATCGATCCAGGCCATTGCAATATTTTTCCGTTTATTTTTGACTTCTTTAAGAATGTATTGGTCTATATAGAGTAAGTCGTGGGTTCCTCTTTTTCCCTTGCGACATCCTTTCTGTTCTTCTGGGAGAAGTTTCCGCCAATTGAGTGAAAAGTATACTTCTTCTCTTACAACAGCAGTTAGAATTTTCCACATCATGGGTAGACAAGTTATTGGTCTATAATTGCTGGGGACATTTCCTTTTTGTGGGTCTTTCTGGATTAGTGTAGTTATTCCTTTTGTCATCCATTCGGGTATTTCCGTTTCTTGTAGGCATCTGTTCAGTTGCTGGGCCATTCTTTTGTGGATAGTCGTAAATTTTTTGAACCAGAATCCATGTATGCCATCATGGCCTGGTGTTTTCCAATTTGCTACTTTCTTGAGTACTGATTTAAATTATTATTATTATTATTATTATTATTATTATTATTATTATTATTTCACTCTTCAAACCAGCGTTATTATTTCCATGAGAGTTTTTCACAGCCACTTAAGCTGGTGTTTCAATGAGATCCGAGTGACAATATGTCTCTGCACATCCCCAGGGCTGATCTTAACAATGATCTTAACAATGTTGTTGTTTGGATGGTCTCGAATTTCCTAGGATTTCCAATTCCTCCAGACTCTATTCCAAACCCGGTTGAACCGTTCCAAGAGCCCTAATTATAACTGGTACGACTTTTACCTTCATATTCCACAGTTTCTTTCAGCTCTCTGGAATGGTCCATGGATTTGTCTATCTTTTCGTTTACTTTCACCTTCACTCTGTAATCTCCCGGGCCGGCAAAATCCACGAAATGGCCATTTTCTTTCCTCCTTGATAATTAACATTAGGTCTAGTCTCCTAGACAGGATTAGGTGATTTGTCTGTATCTCAAAGTGCAAGGATTTTATACGTCTCATTCTCCACGACAGATTCATTTAATAGCATGGGGAAATTATTATTATTATTATTATTATTATTATTATATTATTATTATTATTATTAATAATGATAATAATAATTTTATTATTAATATTATTATTAATGATAATAATAATAACTTTTCCAGGAATTATTCTTCGATTTTTTGTAAAGACAATTTTAACGTACAATTTTTAGATTATTCCCCAAATTACATTTCTACATATTCGAACAAATAATTCCTGTGAAAATGATTTTTTTGAATATTTTCGTCTTTTCGACTTTTCCGCAAGAACAACTCCCAGAACAATGGCGTAATCATGTGACTATCGGCAGAGAAGAAATTTCATATAAAGATTTTCCAAATTGAAAATATCTACAACTCAAATTTGGAGTCAATAGAAATGCCTATGAATTGTTGGCACATAATTCCACTTTCTCCTTTGAAATTTGTTGCAAGAAAAGGAAATGGGTAATTAATAATCGTCTACTGAATCCAATAAAGAACACGTATATCAATGAATATTTTATTGGTAAATATTTATTTATTAAGCTTAGTTTAAATACAAGGCCAAAGTATTTACCGAGTATCCCACGTTTACGGATGTGACACAAAGTATTTTTAATGTGCGATCACCCACGAGCTGAGACACATGGGATGCTAGGTGGAAAATGCATTGATTCCGTCAGCATTACCCTTAAGGGGTGCCTCAGGCACTTGGTAATAAACACAGCCCTGAACCTTTAAATCAAGGGGACGTGTATTGCTGGGGGGATAGCCCCCTGGGATCAACACTGTTAATTACTTAATCGCTCCAGGGCCGAAGCACACTGGACCCCCGACACGAGGGCTGGGTAGAAGGTCAGTATAATAGATAATTAAAAAATAGAGCAATATTAGAGTCAGTGGGGATCACTTTCTACAGCGATAGAGAAAACAGTTATGTTGACGTCATCGTCGCATGCGACGGATTTTGGAAAGGAGAGAAGATGGCTGGAGTATATAAGGAACAAAGTCAGATGGAATTTTAAAACGTTTTCTTCAAGCGATTTCAAAAAAGTCATTTTTTCGAACATCTCAAAAATTCTTCGTATTTCAACCGATTTGATTTAAAACACCAAGGATTTACTCTGACGAAGGCTGTTATTTCTTTGTATACTAAACATTTTTTTTAGTTTTTGTATTATTGTTATCTTATTTTATTTTGTATTTAAAATAATAATAGATAGAATATATGTATGCATGGATAAACTCCTGGCCGAAACACGAGCCAGTAAAACAAAATAAAATAAAATAAATCCTATTTTATCCATTCAACATTTTCTTTCTTTTATTATTCATTTCAACATACCGTCGGATTCGCTTCCATTTGCAATTTACATCTACACACACACACAAACACACACACACACACACACACACATATATATATAATATATATATATATATATATAATGTGTGTGTGTGTGTGTGTGTGTGTGTGTGGCGAGTGAAGGCACCCGGCTGATGAATTTTCAATTGGTTATTTGTTTAAAATTGGACTGCAAGTGTTTTTTTTTTCTTTTAGGTGTTACTGACTTCCAGATTATTTATCATTACTACATTTTATTGCCAGGATTGGGTACCAATTTTCATGTAAAGTCCAGAAGGATGAAACCATTTTATTTCTTAATCCAATTGTATTCATGGTTTCCGATTATATATATATATATATATATATATATATATATATATATAGTAATTGGTAATTTGCTTGAAGCATTGTTAAGTATGTTATCATATATTAATGATCTGAAGGCAATTACAATGGATATAAAAAATAAAAACAAAAAGATGTTTTTTTGTCTTATCGATTTCAAAGTAAACCTTTATCTTCAGACAAATATATATATATATATATATATATATATATATATATATATATATATATATAGAGAGAGAGAGAGAGAGAGAGAGAGATAGAGAGATAGATAGATAGGGAACTTATAACTATACCTACGGTATATATGAAACATTCCAAAGTATACTGTGACAGCAAAGAGACTCGTCTGTCAAATTATTTCCTTGTCCAGAGTATTTGATCCTTACAGAATACAGCACTGATCTGTTGATTGGGCTAAGACTAACAAACCTGATCATTTATATCAATCAACATATTTTTTCTAAAGAAGATACTTGGTAAATTACCTTCCTGGATTCCAAAATGACCAGTTTGCCTACTGATAGTCAATTCCTGGTGTCAGTCATCCAGAACGACAGTAAACCTTTAGTTTCTTCTTTGTCCCCTTTTGGTCTCATTCTGATACGCCCATCTTTGAATTTCCATCTATTACGCTTTACGTACATAACACCCGATGATATATTCGCAGTTGTAAACAAAAATGAACAATAACATTGTGCAGTGTTTACAGTTTTCTGATGTTTTAATCAAAGGCAGCTTCTTTATTCTTTTTATCGTTTTTATCCCAATAAAAAACAAACAGAATATCTCTTCTGACAACAAAGGGTTCCTCTATGGGCAACTATAATTTGGCATATGCAGTCATATTTTTCATGGAGCAAAGTGCATGTTATTTGCCATTATCTGACCGACTCCAGACATTTTGGCAGCGGTTTGGCTTGCAAAAGGGATAAGCAATAAAGGCCAGTCCATAAATGTCCGCCATGTTATATATTGGAAATTGAAATCGAGGCTTGGTAAACAGTATGGAGTCCTTTACAAATAGGAACTTTGTTGTATATCCTTATATACCCCTCTGACATTCTCGGGTATATAATAGAGAGAGAAAGACAGAGATACAGATTAGAGACACCAGATAGTATATCGTACATACTTGTTTTATTTCTTTTAACTCGTCGGCTGCCATTGTTCTTTGGGTTGATTTCTATCTCCGGGATAATGCTAAGGTTTAATTTTCTTTCTTGTTAATCCTATGCTTGGCTGGGCTGGTCATAGACTTAATCATTTAACAAACTACTTGACTTGGTTTTACTTGATCAGGTTTTATTAGCCTACAATTGATTATTCCGCTGTGAGGATGAGACTGACACGGGAGAGATGACATCACGTCTCTCTCCTTCAAAATCGAGTCGAACTTGAATAACTCTGACTTAAATTATATCACGTGTCACGTGACGCCCAAATCACACGCCTCCAAGTGGTAAAAGTTTATTAACAGTCATCGGTAATTTTCCATGGGACCCCTTGATTCTAAATCAACAGACCCTAATTCAAATATTCTAACTTACAGGTACGTTCACAATTCATGACTTCTCATGAATTGTAACAACTTTTTGTTACCCTGTGACAGATTTAAGCTTGCTTACGAATTATAAAAACAATTTGTTCAACTAGATATTTTTTAAATTTCCTACGGTCGCCGTTGACCAATGGTTTGATCCCAAGAAATAATCATTACTCAGAATGCCGATTTTCAAGGCGGAATGACATTTCAGATTGTGCACTTTCTATAGAGTAATGGCTATGACTATTAAAAAAAGGGATATTTTATTATAACCTAAGATTCCAAGTAAGATTCATAAGTACGAGGGTGCGAACTTCCTTGTCACTGGAATAATCACTGTCATCAGTGAAGAAGTGACTCAATGAAAAAATCAACATAATTTTATGGCGCATTGATACGTGCTCTTATTTGAAGATGAAACATTGAGAGAAACGGTAACTATGTGGAGAAGTACGGATGTGATCCACAGAGGACCAGTTTCATTTTGGTATATGATACCTGTTCCTGTGTTTGTAATTATAAATAATTAAAAATAGCATTACTTTTGACTCGTTTTCGTATGCTTAAACAGAAAAGGATGCAAATATTCTTACTAGTTTGCCAGCTCTTTTGAATAATTTTGCTTTTTCAAAATTGAAAAATTTTGAAAAAATTCAGATTTTTTTTTAATAAGTCGATTTCGTTCAAAATCATCTTCGTTAAATGTATAGAACCACGTAGCATGATTAGGTTTGCTTTGCTTTGTTGTATTTTATGACATGCCAACACTTGTGGGGTTATTTGATGCCGAAGATGTTTTGTTCTATTTATGTTTGATGATTAATCACTTCTTTCTAAACTCATTTTTGAAACACATTTGAAACACTTTTTTTTTCTATTTAACCGATAGATTGAACCCTAACAAGTACTACCACTTTGGGTCAGAGTGGACATGGGAGTAATGGTGAAGAAGGCGTACGCTACATTCTCAGCGTTCCAGAATTGGAACTTCACCATCAGATAGAATTTATCATCATAAGACAGGACACTAAGACCCTGAATCACCGCCTCCTAGTACATATATAATAAAAAGGGTTTGGGCTTTGTCATAAAGGAACAGGGTCAGGACAATCATAGAGTTGCTAGAGGTTGATGTGACCAGCCGATCGATGGGGGACTCTCCGATCAACTGTCTAGCCTAAGTTAGGGCCAAAATGGAGTGTTCCATGCCAGATAATGCTCATCCAACAGGGTTCTATATATTAATTGGAACAAATATATTTCGTTTAAATGCAGATTTTATTAAAATAAGTTGTTCAGCTGTGCACGTCTGATTTGTTTACATTTCAAATGTTGAAATAATTTTTTTTAAAACTATTCATATTCTTTTCATCCAATCCCGTTTAACATAATCGTTATTTGAGGACGCGGAGGAAATTGAGAGAAATACGACGGTGCGTCTTCATATCATATCAAAATAAGTGTTTCAGATGTGATTCGACCACTGGAAAACTCGATGGAAGATGTGACCTAAATGCTAAGTGTCATCCATTATTCATAAATGGACAAGGAAGAGAAGAATCATGCCTTTTTCATATGCGTTAATACGAAGGGAAACTCAAACAGACACGTCCAGGATTTGAAACCCGCTAGTTGGGTCCATTTATTTACGCTGATAACCGTTATACGAAATAGAAATATTTCAGTGTATCAAAAAATTGTTCCTTTTTGCGAATTTGGAAATCCCTCATGTAGAGAATCACGATAACCGCGCTTCAATTACTAGGAAAATGGCGTGTGAAACAACGTGTCTGTCTTGTCAGGTTTTATATGAAAAAAGGAAAATATGGAATCAATGATAATAAACCATAGATAATTTGATTTTGCCAAAGGCAAAGTAGTTTATGAATAATAAAATAATCCTGTAAAATTATCATTTAAACACCACTGATAATAAACATAAATATATACCTGTCTATATTTCAATCTATCAGGATCAGCAAAAAAAGGTGTGGTTCAAATTTAGATACACACTAGATGTGGCTACCCGGCGTCGCCTGGGCAGAAGGAGCAGTTAGTCCCGCAGAACCATTGTTACTGAATCCTGAGAAGGATCCTCGCTGATGCCCCATTAAAATTCATATGTACAAAAATCTTGCGTTGGTCCGGCCTGATGGGGCATCAGAAAAAAATGCACATTCTAAAAAGAAAAATCTGTGTCTCCTTTTTAAAATATTAAATGCAAAAAAATTCCATCCTGTTACTATCCAAAGTTTTTTTTTTTTAAATTATCTTCACGAATATAAATCAAATCGTTAAAAAGCAAGATCTGGTGATATTGAATGTATACATACATACACACACACACACACACACATATATATATATATATATATATATATATATATATATATATATCAACCCTTCCGCACGAGTAGGATGTGACACGAGGTCAATTTCTTAAGTGGAGTTCAACAGGTTTGAATGCAGAGTTTTCCTTCTCTAGACCGGTTGCCTAACCAATGTTAAAGAGCCAGTCTGCCCTACTATTTATCCATAGCTGGAGGTAGAGTAGGATACATACCTTTCCCAAGGATATTAGCGCTAAGTGAAATGCAATTACCACATCCAGGATTTGAACTCGGGGCGACGAGTCTATTACCCATGACTTTAACCATTACACCACGCGCTTCCTAATATATGCGTCCTTGTATACATATATATTTACTTTGAAGTTAATTGTTTTATTTTTGTAGTTTCAGCCGGACATGCATACACACACATACACACAACTGCTCTTTTTATATGTATAGATGAATATATAATAGTTTTCTTGAAACGCAACGTCTTATTAGATTTTTAAATGCCTATTGGAAAATCGCAAATAGTGTGAAAGAGACGGTCATAATCCAGAGTTTAACAGGTTTGAAGTTTTTTCTTCTAGACTGGTTACCTAGCCATAGTTAAAGAGTACAGTATGCCCTGCTAATTACCCATAGCTAGAGGGAGAATTGGATTCACACCTTTCCCATGGGTATTAGCGCCATGTGAAATGCAAACAGCTTCATCCAGGAATTGAACTCAGGTCGACGAGTCCATTTCCTATGACTCTAACCACTGGACCACAAGCCTCCATTAATCAATTATATAGAAGTCTGATCTCACTGATAGGTTAAAGCGGCAATTCTTCCAAGCCGTAGTTGTATCAGTTATTGTACGGCTGCAGCACTTGGACTCTCACAAAGCGCCTAGAGTATAAGATAGATAAGAGTTACACAAGAATGCTGTACGCTGTCTTAAACAAATCGTGTAACACTCCCACAAAACCAGATTTACGGACAATTGCTACCTATCACAAGTTTGTCGGGTTTCGCTTCTGGCTGGAAGTAATTGGTAAGTCTAGCCACACTGAAGTGACGTGAAACTTCACAAACACGGTGTCTGTGGATGACTATATATATATATATATATATATATATATATATATATATATATATAACTAGGCATAATTTGATGAACCTTGAAATATATATGTTTATGCAACAATTGGTGCCAAATACGACTATAGTTGTAATTATATAAATAAAGATATCTATAAATATATTTTAGACACCTACATACGCATACATTCACACACACGCACACACACATACACACGCACACACACACACACACACACACATATATATATATATATATATATATATATAAAGAGTGAGATATGAAAATATGTGTATATATGTATGTGTGTTCAGTTATTGAATCTTATGCAAAAATATTCATATCTATAATACTGTTTTTGTTTTTGTTGCTATGCATGAAAAACAATTCTATGTCGTAAGCAAAAAAATAAATCGATGTTAGTAATTGCCTATTGAAAAGACCAAAAACTCCCATTTTCTCCGTGATATTTTCAATATTTATGAAAACATTGTTTGCTAGGTAATAAATGGATGTTCGTTCCCATAATTCCCAGTAAAATGTGCCATAAACGTCTTTCTGTTTCCAAATAGTCAAATAATTTTATACATTTCATGTCCGTTGTACAATTTTTAAATTATTCATAACACTACAAGCAAATCATGGAAAATGTCTTATTTATGTTAAAATATATTTCGATTCTCTAATTTGTTAACTAAAAAGACAGGACGACGCCGTGCGTCTGAGGATATGTATGATATGTTGGAGTAGCCACCGATAATCCGCACCTATATTAGAAAGACTAGCAAATATATGCACCCTCCGGGTGCAAGTATTTAAGTTTTAATGTAATAGAATATTGTATCAAATTAGAAACTATTTAGAAAATTATAAACTGAGGGGGGTATAATCGAAAAATAGAACAGCTTTTAATCTACTCTTCCATCATTTCCATCACTCCCGTCTTTCATTTTTTCCTAATTTATCTATTAGTTAGATTATGAAGTATTTAATAAAATTACAGTTCTTTCGTCTTGTTTATGGGATTCTTTAAAATTTATCCCCGAGATTTTTGCTCAGATTCGTTAAGAGAAAACCAAACAATTAGAAATCAATAATACTAAACATATATTTATTAAAATCAATTCTTAAATATTAATATGCAAATTAGCCTTCTCGTTCACAGTGTAAACTGCTATTTTCTTGAATATATAAATATACTTGCATGTTATTAGTATGTAGATTAATCTAACAGTATTAATAAGGTATAACAATTTTATCAATAATTAAGGTTCAAATAAAAATAAATTCTTGGTGAATGTGACGTCAATAACTAAGGGAATTGTGACTGGAGTAGTGATTTAGTTTCGGTTATAGACAGACAAACACACAATCTCCATTATGATAAGATTTGTGTACTTACTACTCATATGTATGATGTGTTGGAGTAGTCACCGATAATCCGCACTTATATTAGAAGATTTGTGTACTTACTACTTATAAATCCCGAAATAGAGTAGATGGGGTTCTTTAACATTGGACGGCATTCCATGTAGACAAGAAAACGTCTGTTATAAAGCATCCGCTGTCTAGGTGGCTCTACCTCATTCCTAGGAAAAGTTAGTGGAGTAAATCCCAAAATTAAATCTAGAGCTGGAGTCCCTAAGGGGTTGAACTTCAACGCTATCCATGACTCCTGCGACATTATCTTAGCCAAACTTCAATGTTTGTTTGTTTTTTTGTTAGTATTATCTGCGTTATTCGGACTATTGTCCCCATCTTCATTGTTATTTGTACAACGTTTCGGCCGATATACCCTCCGGCCTTCTTCGGGTATTTCTTGTCGAACTCGGGAACATTCTCGGACTCGGGAACCTTCTTTTCGGACTCGGTAACCTTCTTGTCGTAATCGGGAACTTTCTTTTCGTAATCGGGAGCCATCACGGAACTTTGAACCTAACCCTTTATTCAGTCCACGGGGTATCCTGTTCTCATTCCGCTAACCATAGCTGGGGGGTAGGAGTTTTTTGTTGTTGTTTCTTGTTTCTTTTTTGTCTTTTGTTGAAACCACAACGGCAATAAATTATGTAACAGCATCTCAACTCAACATATATGTTTGTATATCTTTTTGAAATTCCCTATATACGACAATCTTAATGCATTTACATATTGTGTTGTTTGCAGTATCGCTTAGTGATTCCCAAGTACAACATTTGATGCAATTTTGTGTTGTTAAACTTTGTCATTTGTTCTGCCGTCTATCTATGAGAAAAGAGATTCTGTTTATCTTGTATATTCCCTATGTGTCACAATGCCCAGATTGTCTCCCTTCCACTCACTCCTATTTTATTCATTTTATTTCACTCAAGCATTATTATTATTACAATCTTGCATTTGGCGAGTTTTCGTTGCAGCAGTAACAAGTGGCCTTCGCCACTGATGTGGATTTATGGAGAAGGTCCTTGTCACTCTAACTGAAATATTGTTCTTATTCCTTCACCTTTCATGTTCATTGACATTTCAAAAGAAAATCAAATGGAAACCTTTATCTACACAGAGATGATGTTCTTATTCCTATGACTGTAATATTCATTGCCCTTTCAAGTGATACATAAAGGGAAAGCTTTGTTCTATCTACGGAGGAATGATGCTATCTTTCCTATAGCTGCCATTGAAAATACATTGAAATCTGAAAATTACAGGCATCTATATATCAATACTCGTATTCCGTAAAAGTATTAAGAAAAACGTTAAGACCGAAAAGAAAAATAAATAAAACTATATAAAAGTTATTTATCAATAATAATAATAATAATAATAATAATAATAATAATAATAATAATAATCCCAGCCCGGAGACCAGACCTAGAATTGATTAACAAAAAAAGAGAACTTGTCAACTGGTGGACGTTGCGATTCCAGTAGATCACAGGGTGAAGATGAAGGAAAAAGAAAAGATGGAAAAATACCTGGACCTTGCCAGAGAATTGGAAAAGCTGTAGAATCTGACACTTGCATGGCTACAATCGGCCAGAATAATCAGAAGAGTCCTGGAGACCTGAAGAGACTTGTCATCACTCGGACGTCAGTTAAATACAATTAGCTAACGCTGGTGCAAAAATCTATAATAATAATAATAATAATAATAATGATAATAAAGAATATCTCAGGAGAACTAGAAAACTTCTAGAAACCAAACTTAACAGCAGAAATCTGATCAAAGGAATCACTACCTGGGCCGTCCCCATTATAAGATACTCAGGACCATTCTTAAAATGGACAAAAGAAGAGTTCAGACAGATTGACCAAAGAACGAGAAAGTTAATGACCATGCACAAGGCTCTTCACCCTAGAGACGATAGAGATAGATTATATGTGTCAAGAAAGGAAGGGGCAAGGGGTCTTGTCAACATAGAGGACTGCGTAGAAACCACTATCCAACAACTTGAGGATTACACAAGAAAGAGCAAAGACAAATTACTCATGGCGGCCAACAATAGAAAAAGTGACAGATGGACAAACAGAAAAACAACAAAGACTAGAAAACAAAAATGGAAAGAAAAACAATTATATGGACACTTTAAACGACAAATCGAAGAGGTTGCACATGAAAAGACTTGGACATGGTTAAGAAAAGGAAACCTCAAAAAAGAAACAGAATCATTAATAATTGCTGCCCAAAATAATGCCACAAGGACAAACTATATCAAAGCGAAAATTGATAAGACCCAACTAAATAGTAAATGTAGAATTTGTGGTAATAGAGATGAGACTGTAAACCATATACTCTGCGAATGTAACAAACTAGCACAACGAGAATACAAAACTAGACACGACTGGGTTGGGAAGGTGATCCACTGGGAGTTATGCAAAAAATGTAATTTTGACGATACAACAAAATGGTATATGCATAAACCAGAATCTGTTCTTGAGAACGAGACACAAATTCTCTGGGACTTTGAAATAAAAACAGATCACCTTATCCCAGCAAGAAGACCAGACCTAGTGTTGATAAACAAACAAGAAAGAACTTGTCAACTGGTGGATTTTGCAGTTCTAGCAGATCACAGGGTAAAGCTAAAGGAAAATGAAAAAATGGACAAATATCTGGACCTTGCCAGAAGACTGAAAAAGTTATGGAATATGAAAGTGAAAGTAATACCAATTGTAGTTGATGCACTGAGAACGGTCCCAAAAGGATTGGAAAAGGGTTTGGAAAATCAGAGGAAGAATTGAAACCACTGCACTGCTGCAATCTGCCAGAATACTCAGAAGAGTCTTGGAGACCTGAGGAGACTTGCTGTCACTCAGACTCCAGTGAAAGACTATCAGTTAACACTGATGTGAAAACTCAAAAGGAGTAAATAATAATCTATATATTGATACTCGTATTCGTTAATTGTACGACAGTTATCATCTTGCAACACCTCTGGTCAGATATGAAATACAAAAATGTAAATCCTTATTAGTTGGTGGTGATTAACCGCTAAATTGACCGGGTTAGCTCAGTCGGTAGAGCGTTCAGATAGAAACCACAAGGTTCCTAGTTTGAAATCGGCCCTCGCCAACTCAGCGTATGAGTAGCACAGGGATCTGTGTGGTAAAGTAATGAGCTGATGGTAGGTGTGGCGCACCACCACAGACTCAAAAACCGTCTCCTTGGTCTAGCGCTAGTGAAAAGGGGATATACTCCCTCGCTGATTGGCTGATACCGACTTTAGGCCACCCCGACGACTTTAATTTACTTTACTTTTATCCGCCGAATTCTTATTTTTTATGAGTGTCCTCATCTCAGCTTAATAATGGACAATTCCGGTTTTATTATACAGAAAGAAAGGAAGAAAAAGGAAAATCTACACAGAAAAATATAAGAAAGGAAAACAGAAAGAAAGAAAAAAAAAGAAAGAGTAAAAGAAAGATAGAGAGGAGTGGCCGCATCGAAGTGATAACGCTTATCAGTTTCAATCTAACATAATGAAACGATGAAAAGAAGGAAAGAAAGAAAATAAAGAGGGAGAGTGAGAGTTAAACTAATATGATTATTCTTTTTTGCATATTGAACTATTTGACAATAGCTCTTAAGTAAACATATCAAACGTTGTAATAATTAAATCACCATACTATTGTATATCCACAAGACCTGCTAGTGAGAATATAATTCCTCTGTGAATGAAACAAAGGATTCCATTTTTGATTGATGAAAGGTTACTAAATGTGACATTCATTCTATGGAATTGGTAAGATACGCTGGGCACTGGGGGAAATTTGATGAAACTAAATTGAAATCTAAACAGATCTAAAGTTTTAGGTGATGAAAATTCTGATTATTGAATGTAAGCATTAAAAAAGTGTACACTCGTTTTTTTCCATATACATTGATATTTTATATTTTTATATAATCAATCTTATGGAAATCTGACCTCAATGATAGGTTAAAATGATAATTCTCCCAACCCGTAGTTGTGATGGGGGTGGAAAATTGACAAAAAAAATAAGAGAAGATTGGGGTAGAGTAAATTAAGATGTAGAGAAGAAGAAAATATAATATACTTACCTATATGTTAATAATGCAATCACAAATGATAGAAAGTGAGTGTGAGTAATGAATATAATATTCAACAAAATAGTAAAAAATAGTAAAAAATAGGTCTTGAAATATATATATATATATATATATATATATATAATATATATATATATACATATGGTAAGAATTAGGACTTGAAAATCTGAAGTGGGTGATATACCAACTGTACGTTTCCACCATCAGGGAAGCAAAATCCCACAAGAAAGCATTTATACGGCCACCTATCACACAAACCATCCGATTGTTGTATACTCTCTTTACTTATATTATTCTTCTGCTCATCTTTGGTATCTTACGATCTTCTTTTAGCGTCTGGACTTCGTCTTGGGGACTTCGTGGCTGGTCTTCCATTGGGGATTTCTCTTTATCAAAAGCCCTGCGTCATTGGTAGTTATTAGATAATAACACAAGACTTCGATTTGCTTTAGATCATATTTTATTCCGAAATCCCCACCAGACTAACTGCGCAGATTGAGTTGGCCGTGTGCTTAACACGACTAACTACCTTCGTGGTTCGGCCTAGACTGATACTAAACTCTCTTTCTAATCTAAACCGGAAGAGGGTCTTCTCCACCGATTCTCACGGTATCCTCCAGAAGGATCAGGATAAGGTCAAGCCTTGTCATTCAATCCTTCAAGACCGCCGGCTGCAACTTATAACAGCCATTTTGGTTTCTACACGACTGTAAATAAGTGTTAGATACTAACAATTATGTAACGTTCTCCAGTGGAAACCTACACATAGGTACGCCAGTGTGAGTCGCTCACCAAGGACCTACATCGATCAGCTCTGCGTGGATTCTGGATGCTTCGCAGAGGACACCCCCGAGGACAATGAATGATAGAGACGGTTGCTAGTGATATACTATGGGTACGAACACGACTTGATGATGAGGATTATGCTTTTGGTATCTGATGGTTATTTTCTTGAGATACACTAAACTCCAGTTCATTGTGGGAGTCGCAGCTGTAATTCGCATTTGGTGAAGCTGATCGTGGAAAATGGTGCCTATATCATTTTCTATCTATCTATCTATCTATCTATACATATCTAAGGGGCCGTTGTGTGTATGTGTATGTCCGGGGGAAACTTCGAAAATAAAACAAATAACGACAAAGTAAATATGTAAACACATTAAATATTACCAGGGCTTGATTTTTAAGCAAAAATAATAGAGATTTGATTTATATTCGTGAAGATAATTAATGAATAAAATTTAAATGATAACAGCATGGAATTCTTTTTTTAATCTAATATTTTAGATAGTAGACATAAACATTTCTTTTCAGAGTAGCTGGATCAATGCAAGGTTTATATTATTACATAGGGATTTAAATGGGGCATCCCACGAGGATTCAAATCCCGATTCAATAATAATGGATCTGCGGGACTAACTTTAAAAAATCCCCCACTACCCGGTTGACGCCGGGTAGCCGCTTCTAGTTGTCAATAGAGTGGGGTGTTTCTTTTTATGTACTTTGTTTTTTTTACCATGGCAATTACGCTTTTGTATATGAGTAATATTTTTGGTGGTAGGAGAATTTGTCTGGTTCTACAGGTGGTCGTATTTTTAATGTAAGTATTCAGTGTTTATACAGATGCTGGGTAGATTCACAAGGCCGCGTCCTTGTTAGCGGTTAGTTTAATTTTGTTTATCAGATATGTCAGGCACGCTTCTGGCGTTTTCTCAGTCGGCTTGATCAAAGACTTTCTGTCCAAGCCACCAAATCACCTATCGCTCTTGTGTATTAGAGATACTAGCTTCAGATTTTTGCTGTCTTTCCCTGGGAGCTATTTAAAAAAGTCAGTCGCAATGCGTGGGCTGCAGGCACACTCATATTTTGAGGCTAGCACGAATGTACGGATAACGTAATAAAAACAAAACGTAAATACTCATCAGAAGGATTTTTTGACAAAGAAAAAAACTCGGTTAATTTCTGAAAGCACAATACAGATTATTTCTTGATTTTCTAATTTTTGCAAATACGGCAAGAACACACACACACACACACACACACACACACACATAACAAATCCTACTATCATTTACCATTTGTGATTTACTTATTAAAAGTTCTTGGAAACAAATTACCTAGTATTGTCTGCGTTCTTCGGACTATTGTCCTCATCTTCATTGTTATCTAGTGGATAAAGGAATTAGGTTAAGACAGTTCTAAGTGACAGTTATCTCTAGATTGCAGGTTCAAACCTGATCAAGGACAGCTGTAAATAGAATAATAAACACAACTTAACGCCTCTACCCCAGCTATGGTTAGCAGAATGAGAACAGGATACCCCCGTGGACTGAATAAAGGGTGGAGTTCAAAGTTCCGTGGTGGCTCCCGATTACGACAAGAAGGTTCCCGAGTCCGATAAGAAGGTTGCCGAGTCCGATAAGAAATACCTGAAGGCTGGAGGGCATATCGGCGGAAACGTTGTAGAGATAACAATGAAGATGAGGACAATAGTCCGAATAACGCAGATAATACAAAACATAAAGCCTTATCTCAAACATTCAGAGAAATAACAAATTACCTATGACAAATTTATTAGCCACGTCGAATTGAAAGGATGAAACCAGAATATGTAGATAACGTATCTCTGGACTATTTTACCAAGTATGTCTGAATCACACACACACACACACACACACACACACACAAACACATACAGACAGACATTCGCACACACGCACAGACACACACACTCATATATATATATATATATATATATATATAGAGAGATAGATAGATAGATAGATAGATAGATAGATGGGTATGTGTTTAAGGATTTGCTTACGTAAAGATTTTTTCACGGATAGACATAACTCGCTGTCTACCCACCGTCCCCGTTAGTCATCATCCATGGCAGATCTTCCACACGGCATCTAGAGTCCGTACAGAAACTGTTGATGTGAGTTTTTGCTGGTTAGCTTACATTGGCGTGTCGATATGTAAATTTACACAGGTGAAGGTCACTTATGATTTCGTCCTTGTTTCTCCATCAGTGCTCAGCTTGTCAATTACGTATAGGAAGGGTATGGACTACTACAGACAGATATTCGATCATAAGGAAATCTGCTCTCTCTGATGAAGCGTGAATTCTCCCATGCTTGTGCTACTGTATGACTGCACAACTTGGATTCACACGAAACACTGGAAGATAAAGCTAGATGGGAACTACACAAGGATGCTGCGTGCTATCCCGAAAAAAAATCCTGGAAGCAGCACCTCATAGATAACTGTAAGGCCAACTGCCGCCTATCACACAAAAGTAAAGTGAAATAGGAATGCGGATCACTATTGGAGAAGCAAGGACGAACTCCGATTGTTTAAGAGTAGGAAATATACTTGCAATAGGAAAAAAAAATGTCGTATATTTTTTTATCTGCAATAAAAAAAAGTAAGTAAAGTCGTCGGGGCGGCCTAAAGTCGGTATCAGCCAGTCAGCGAGGGAGTCTATCCCCTTTTCAATAGTGCTAGACCAAGGAGATTGTTTTTTAGCATCTGAGGTGGAGCGCCACACCTACCATCAGCTCCTTACTTTACCGCACAGATCCCTGTGCTACTCATACGCTGAGTTGGCGAGGACCGGTATCGAACTAGGAACCTTGTGGTTTCTAGCCAAACGCTCTACCAACTGGGCTAACCCGCTTGGCGTTTTCATAAATCTTATTATAACAGAGAAACTACGTCACTGCCTAAGTCACAATACCATTAGCAATTACGTAAATGTATCAATATTTAATTTATAGACAACATCATTGATACAGAGAATAAATCTTATTTATTAACGATGTATAAATGCAAATCTGACTTGCATTTGCCTCAAAACCGCCTTTGTTAGTAGCGCGTTTAAAATCATGCAATGAGTCTTATATATCACTTTACATAATATATCGTGTGGTTAATTGGCACACTGGTTTTAACGAAACCATGTTTACTAAATATCTAATTGGTTCTATATTATTGTTTTATTTCCCAACGTAATAAAATCAATCCTATGAATAATTTTATATAGAACCCAATTAAAATAAGTGTAATCATTAAATATGCACTATTTTTTTAAAAATTTCGTTAGTCTTTCTAATTTAATATATTTCTTATATTAAAACCTAAATACTTACACTCGGGGGGGGGGCACATATTTTTTGCAAGTTTTAATAATAAATTATTTGTGGGTTGGGCTAATACAATACCAAATGTATACGGTATCGAAGTTAGGTTAGTCCATTTTGTAAGTGGACATGTAAAAAATGTCCCTCAACAAAATGGTCCGCGCTAGCTAGATGAAACAATATCACATGACTGTTAATGACCAATGAAATGTAGTCGAAAGTTTGAGGTATCACGAGACGAAGAAAACACAGTAGCAGATCCCTCCTAAAATTTATTATAAAAGAGCAAAAGTTTTCACAGAGCACCTGAGAAATATACATAAGCAATGGCTCGTACTAAGCAGACCGCCCGAAAATCCACCGGAGGAAAAGCTCCCCGTAAGACAATTTCCACAAAGAACGCCGTTCGTAAAAGTGCCCCAGCCACACAAGGAGTAAAGAAGCCACATCGTTACCGACCAGGAACAGTGGCTCTTCGTGAGATTAGACGTTACCAAAAGTCTACAGAGCTTCTTATAAGGAAACTTCCATTTCAACGCCTTGTCCGTGAAATCGCTCAATACCATCGAAATGACCTCCGTTTTCAGAGTACTGCTGTGCTGGCTTTGCAAGAGGCCAGCGAGGCTTACTTGGTCGGTCTGTTCGAGGACACCAATTTGTGTGCCATCCACGCTAAACGTGTCACCATCATGCCTAGGGACATGCAGCTTGCTTGTCGTATCCGTGGGGAGAGGGCTTAAATTGTAATTTTGAAGCTGTCATGTACATAGTATATCCCATCTACACGTGAAAAAAAATGTTATTGCTATGTAATTTCTTTTTACAAACCCTGGCGTATTTTTAAAAACGATTAACCGCTAATTAACCAAAATGAACAATATTTAAACATGGTGCTAGGAATCCTTAAGATAAATATTTTTAATAAGGTCCTATATATATAAATCAACGCACCGACTTCAAGAAACAGAATCTTCTATAAGATGAATCTGTATATATGAACTATTTTCCCGGTGAAATAAGAACGGGTCATTTCTAGAAAAATATACTAGATTTAGATTTCGTAGAACTTACCTACTATTGTAGGTTTTTGTAACATGCCAACCATCTACCCTCATTAAGCTAACAATGTTTAGCATGCAAAGGACTCTATTTCGTTTACGATGATTCTATTGTAATCGGAGTCCCTTAAGTAGGAAAGTAATTACCTTTTTTTTTTTTTTTTTTTTTTTTTTTTTTTTTTTTTTCTAGTAATTTAAAGAATAACTATTCTCTTGTCTTACTTTTTAACATATTAACTGAAAAGCTGCACTGTAATTACAGATTTCCACACTTCATGCGACTCTTCCCGATGTATTGGCAGCGATTATCTCCTGACACTGAATATATATTTTGCTTTATTAGAAACAATTTGCTGGGTGAAGGTCTACATGTATCAAATATTTTTTTAATTGAAAGGCCTCTATTGTCTGAGTATGAATTTTATGTACAATGCTTTAGTCAACTTAATTTTTAACTCTATTAGATTGACTGCTACAAGTTCATAGTAACAAGGAACTATTCCCCGGTTATAAAATTAGTTTAGTTCTAGATAGTAATTTTACTTTATTAGAAACGATGTGCTGTGTAACGGTCCATATTTATCCCTTTTTTTTTTTTTTTTTTTTTTTTTTTTTTCTTAATTGAAATGCCTTTATTGGCGGAGTACGATTTTTTTTTTTTAAATTTTTTAAATCAAGAATTAGATTAGGACGGCTACAATTCCGCGGTAACAAGGAATTCTTGCTCTCGGTCATAAAATTTAAGGTTGATCAAATTTTTAATCAGTTTCAGTTTTAGATTTAACAAATCTTAAAATTGATCTTTTTTTATATATTTAACTAGCTTATCTTAGCAGCCTATAAACGCCCCTCCCAATCATCTAAAACGTGGCAAAAGCTGAGTTTATTCTACTTGTACACGACAAAAAGAGAAATGTCGATTGAGCTAAGCAATTTTTGGCTTATCTACTAACAATTTAAAAATAGGTTTGTAATAACCTTACCACTGGCGGGACTACGATCTATGAATTAATGACCGGTAATAACCACCTCGATTTGAGGGAGGCAGGTAACACTTGATACATTACCCTAAAAGTAGAGGATGTTCAGGACCCAAACTCTAATTCGCCCCCCCCCCTCAGAATAATTATGTATGCACTATATTTTACCAGGATCACATGACCTTATAATTAATGCTAAACAGTACTCAAGATGTAACCTATGTCGGCTGATCATGTCAAACCCTAGCACCTATATGATTGTCGCAAACTTATTGACCTAATAGTAAACCCAGAACCCTCTTTATCATATCTGCTAGAACGCTGTGGTTGAGGGTTTTGTAGATGACGTTAAACCCTATCTGATTATGAGGTTCCTGGTCTGGAGAATGTGGAGCACCCATTCATCAACATTTCTCCCTGATCCACTCTGACCTTGAATGGTAGTACCTGTTAGGGTCCCATCCATAGGTTAAATAGTAAAACTTTACAAAAATTAAGAATGAATTTATTTCAAAACTGTGTCGGTATTAAAGGACCCACTGAGGTTGATATGTCGTAAAACAAAACCAATCCAACAAGCCATGGCACCTATATCATTGTTCCCATATAAATGCCTTAATAAAAAAAACCACCAACCTTTTTCCATATTTGCTAGAAGACTATGGTTGAGGGTCTTTGTTTCCTGGGTATGGCATTATAGTCTATTTTAATGCTCTGGGGAATGTGGAGCAGCATTGCTCCAGGCTCCCTCTGACCCGGAGGGATAGTAGCTGTAAGGGTCCCACCTATGGGTTAATATATCAAAAAATGAGTTTTAAAAAATTAAGTACCCATCAAGAATGAATGAAACTACGTCCTGTGCATAAAATAATCCATTAAGGGTTGACATGTCATAAAATCCAACCAGGCCCTGTAACCTACGATTGAAATGTGCTACGTTATTATCTTATAATGGAGATTGTGTTTTTGTCTGTAACCGAAACTATTACTTATCAAGTCACATTACCCACGATTTTATTTCTTTTAACTTCAGTGAATAAAACTGTTTTACATTACAAATACTGTCGTGAAATTTCGGTTCACTCTGTTTTTATCAATTGCTGACGACATTATATAATACAATTGGTGTTAAAAATAAAATATTTTGAAATTTCCATATGAGAAGGAAGTTTGGCAGTATGGTAACCACAAACACATATTCAATTTCTCTGCGAATGTCTTGTCAGAGATCGAAAAATTATTCTCGAAGGGGTTGAATTTTTGTATCCGCACAAGGAATAAACTTTAATATTTTTCTCAATTAAGCACTCAACGTTTTTCTTGTCTTATAAATTTAAAATTCCGTTTGAGAGATCTAGCATAAAAGTTCGCTGACTCTAAGGCAGAGTCGAGTGGTTAATTTGGCAGAAGAATCCTTTTTGAGACGGCTAAGAACCTCGGGCACAATACTAACATTTATCTAACTATGCCTTATAAAGGTGCTGGTGTTGTTGTTTTAGATTTATCGTTTGATAATACCCTAAAAATAGAAACAAAAGTACAGAAACGGTTTCTTGATTTATACAGACACCTTTTTACAAAGATTGAACTATGCTACTTTTGGCTTATTCACCCACAATTTAAAGTTTGTACCTAGTTATAAATAACTACTTAATTAGCACTGGCACGAGTATGATGTAGAGATTAATGTGACCGGTAATAACTGCATCAATTTGAGGGGCCCGGCAACACGTGATGCATTACACTAAAAGGCGGGGAGGTTCAAGACCCAATCTCTAATTTGCCCCTCCTCCAAAAAAAAAAACCTTTGAAATTAACATGCCTTGTGTTTTAGCAGCATCTAAAAACAACAACAACAAATGACTTTCTAATTACTATTGCTAAAGATTACTCAAGTCGTAACTTACGTCGGTTGGTCATGTTAAGCCCTAGCACCTATATGATTGTCCTAACCCTATTGGAACCCTTGGGAGTGCAGAGTAACCCTTCACCACTACCCCCAGATCCACGCTGACCCGGAGTGGTAGTATCTGTTATGGTCCCATATATGGGGTAAATAGATAAAAGATGATTTCTAAAAAATATACCCGTAAAAGAAAAATTGATTACAAACAATTGTCTCGCACTAACAATTTGTTTAAAAACAAATTACGTACCTACAAATTATTCCCATACAAACAATATATACATAAAATTAGCATTAACTAACCCACAGGGTTGATATGCCGTTAATCAAAACTAACTGGATTTACCAAATTTCACTGAAATACAAACTTCCTAACATTTTTAATTGTTTTTTCAAAATTTACATGACCAGCGGATGTGTATATCTATTAAAACAAGGACTCTTTCGAGCGCCATGTTAGGTAAAGGAACGCTAAATTCAGCCGATGAAAGTCAAAACTAATAATCACCCATTTCTCAAAGCGTAAGAAGAAAGTAGTATCAAACAAATTTCGGCAATTTTTCTTGTTGAGTTGAAATTTAAGGAAAATCAGATAAATAAGTTTGTAAATATTTAACTATGTAAAATATATTTACAGAAAAGATTATTTTTGATAATTCAGATAAGAATCCTCATAAATTTTTACTTTTTTGTTTTCATTCTTTATAACTTACGAATTTTTAAAAGAAATAAAACATTTTTAAACAAACTTATTCTACTTTGAAATTATTATTAGACAAGAATACTTGATACCATAAACATCTAAATTATTTGAATTAAGATTGGTTAATTGAAACTATAATTCTTCCATATTAATTATTAGTTACTTCAAACCATTAAAGCACCGGTTTAGCTCAGTCAGTAGGTAGCGTGGCACCCCACCTCAGAAAAATCAATCTCCCTCGTCAAGCGCTAGCAAGAAGGGGATAGACTCCCTCGCTTTCCAGCTGATACCGACTCCGCTAAATTTACTTCTTATTTAAATCCATATTAAAACAACTTTTAAACAACTTCATAAATATAAATTTATTTTTGAATATCAATATTGTTAATTAACGACTTGGCATAAAATAACATTAAACAGGGTGACATTCATTTACAATCAAAATGATATATATAATGAATTATATCTCTTATTATAATGGAGTTTGTGTGTTTTTCCATCTGTAACCGAAACTATATTACTACTCAAGTCACAATTCCCTTAGTTATTTATATAAAATTCTCAATGATTTTATTTTTATTTAAACCTCAATAATTAATAAAATTGTTTTACATTATTAATACTGTTAACCATATCTACATACTAATAGCATGCAATTATATTTATATGTACAAAAAAATAGCAGTTTACAGGGTGAATGGGAAGACTAATTTGCATATTGCATATGTGCTTAGTATTATTGATTTCTAATTGTTTGCTTTTATTTTAATAAATATAAGCAAACATTTCTTTAATGAATCTTAAATGAAATCTGTTAACAAGAAAAAATAACTGTCATTTTATTCTTTACTTCCTCTTATACCTTTAATACTTAAATTAAAAAATAACAATGAAAGACGAGAGTGATGGAAGAGTAAGTTTCAGTTGTTCTATTTTTCGATTTATACCCCCCTGTTTCAAATCTTTTTATCTGCATTCTTATTTAGTTTCATTAGCCTTTCTAATTTAATATATATTATTACATTAAAACTTAAATACTTGCATCCGGAGGGTGCATATATTTGCTAGTTCTTATAAACTAATTTCATTCATTTAAGTAAGTTAAAGTAAAGTCGGCTGGTGGGGGCTAAAGTCGGTATCAGCCAGACAGCGAGGGAGTCTATCACTTTTTCACTAGCACTAGACCAAGTGTGCCACACATACTATCAGCTCCTCATTTTACCGCACAGATCCCTGTGCTACACATACACTGAGTTGGCGATGGTCGGTATCGAACCCCGAACCTTGTGGTTACCTAGTCCGACGGTCTACCGACTGAGCTTCATAGTATCTGGCTACTTTTGAATCGCATAATTATCACCATAAGCAGTACCTATCGCTCGATGGGCGTATTGTCAAAATGTTACAAGAGAAATATGTACATATTAAATCCCATTTACGAATAACACAATGATAATACTTTTTGATCGAGACGAAATATCAACAGGTTATAATTATTACAAATGGTACAAATGAACATATTACTTAGGCTAGACGGGCGGTCGGAGAGGCCACCTTTGATGAATCAGTGATTCATGTCAAGCACTAGCGCCTATATTATTGCCCCAACCCTATTACCCTCATGGAAAGGCCAACTCTTTTTATCATATATATATTTACCAACCCCTCCGCACGAGCAGGATGCGACAGAAGGTCAATTTCTTGAAGCGGAGTTCAACAGGTTTTAATGCAGAGATTTCCTTCTCCTAGACTGGTTGCCTAACCAAGGTTAAAGAGCCCAGTCTGCCCTACTATTTATCCATAGCTGGAGGGAGAGTAGGATTCGTACCTTTCCCAAGGGTATTAGTGCAAAGTTAAATGCAATTATCATATCCAGGATTTGAACTCGTGGTGACGAGTCCATTTCCCATGACTTTAACCATCGCACCACGCGCTTCCAACTTTCCTTTTTATCATATATGAGTTAGAAGGCCGTGGCTGAGGGTCTTCCTGTCTTATCTATGTGGGTAAACTCTGATGGTGAAGTTTCAATTCTGGAGCTCTACGGAATGTGGAGTACCCCTTCAGCACCGTTACTCCCAGGTCCACTCTGACCCGGCGTGTTAGTATCTGTTAACGTTCCCTCTATGGGTTAAATAGGAGGAAATTATTTTAAAAATGTTTATAAAAAATGAGTTTTGAGTTTGAAAATAAAAGTTTGAAATGAATGTTGAATAGCCATCGAGAATGAATAAAGCACAACGTCTTCAACATAAAATAACCCAAAAAGGATTGGCGTGCCGTAAAATCAAACCAACCATAGGAACATGATTGAAATTCCTTAGATTTGCAAATTGATCGGAGTTATCTCTCTTAGTCTTTTCATTTTTCTCATTCCACAGCTGGTATTTTGGTTCCTGGTAAGCCCAATATGAAATATCTAACTACAACTGTTTTTTTTTTTTTATCTCGACGGGATCACAAGATCTACGAAGCAGAAAAAACGTTTGATCTTTACCTGATGTACTGAGCTAATTTTGGCGCAACATGTTTTGTAACCAAAACCTTTGCGAATCTTCTAATCGTTTTCTTTTCCCAGAATCCAAGCACCCCAATATTAACATTATAGAGCTCGGGTTAAAGTGACCCAAAGTCCCATCAGATTATATTTCCTCACGAGCACATTAAAGATTTTTCATTTGAGTCGTTCAATTTCGACATATCGATACGTTTAGGGACATTTATTCCCCCAAATATCATTTCACACATAATATAGAGTGTTTATTTACTACATACAAGCATATGATCAGTCCCTCTCTTTACACTCCGCATAACTTGAACAGAAGAAAAATCTAAATGTCTCGTTCCCTGGTGATAATATAGTAGAGAAGATAGCCGCTTGGGTCTTGTTTATATATATATATATATATATATATATATATATATATATATATAATAGAGAGAGAGAGAGAGAGAGAGAGAGAGAGAGAGATTAGGTCAAAACATTTCTGTGCACGAGTGGAAGCCGGGGTTTCACGTGTCCTTTGTGCAACAGCTCATGTAAAAGTAAAGCTGAACTTCTTAGCCATCTGTGTGCTCACAACCTAACTGCTTGTAGAAATGGTCTTCTTCTGGGAAGAAATGGCAATCACTATATATATATATATATATATATATATATATATATATATATATATATATATATATATAGTTTTTTTGCCCTTTTTGAAAAAAAAAAAAATATTACTCATTAAGTAGAAATGTTAATGTCTTAAAATGTACTGTTATCTATTAAGTTGTTTTTTTTTTATTATTTTAAATTCATATTTTTCCTTTTCCTAGACCGATTGTCATACCAAGATCAAAGAGCCAAGTCTGTCATACAATTTGCCCATAACTGGAGAGGTTTGAAATAGTTGCATTCGTACCTTTTAAAGGGTATTAGAGGTAAGCGAAATACAAACTGGCACTTTCAGTATTTGAAATTGTCCTGCAAATTCCATTTTCTGTGCCGGTAACCGTTATACCACGCATTTCCAACTGAATATTTAATTTCTGCCTCTGCGAAATAATTTTACATTTTTAGAAAATTAACGTTTATAATATGAGACAAGGTAAAAATAAGAATCAAGGATTGTAAATATAAATTAAAAGTACTAATATTAATACTAACAGAACTTGTGGATATACCAGAGGATGATAATTTAATAATTACAAAGTTTGATATGTTTATAGAGCTATTAAAAATAGTTCAATATATAAAAAGTTTAAAATTCTGATTTAACTCTCTCACTGTTTGTTTTTTCTTTCCATTGTGTACAATCTTTTCTTTCTTTTCTTTATGTTCGATTGAAACAGATTAGCGTTATCGCCTCCGCGAACTCACCTCTCCCCCCTTTCCCTCTTCCCAAACTCTCTTTTTTTATTTCTTTCTCGTTATATCTACTTCCCTTCCATTATTTAGCTGAGGTGACGACACTCTTCAGATATAAAAATTCGGCAAATAAATAACACCAGATCATCCGGATTTACACTTTTGCATTTTGTCTTGGGCGATTTGGAGGGTCTTTTTACCCAAGGGTTTTGTAGGATGATAACGTTCATAAGATTAAGGAACTAGAGTATTAATATATATATAGAAGGAGTATTAAAAAAACTTTGGTGTTTTGAGCCATTTTGTAATTCGATTAAGTTTTATTTGTGCAGAAATTTTTGTTTCGATCAGTATCTTAGCCCCAAATTAAGATTATTTAGTAAAACTAAGAGTCACCCCTAAAAGTTGGTTTGTTCCACTTACTGAAGAGAATACCACGTGATTGCTACTAACCAATGAAACTCAAAGTCTTCTAAAATTGATTATAAAAGAGCTTAATCCTACTTATGGGTCCAAACAACCATCGGACAGAAATCTAGAATACTAACAGCGGGAGAATGGCTCGTACTAAGCAGACCGCCCGTAAATCCACCGGAGGGAAAGCTCCCCGTAAGCAGTTGGCTACAAAAGCCGCTCGTAAAAGCGCCCCAGCTACTGGAGGAGTAAAGAAACCCCATCGTTACAGGCCCGGGACTGTGGCTCTTCGTGAGATTAGACGTTACCAAAAGTCTACAGAGCTTCTCATAAGGAAGCTTCCATTTCAACGCCTTGTCCGTGAAATTGCCCAAGACTTCAAGACTGACCTCCGTTTCCAGAGTTCTGCTGTGATGGCTTTGCAAGAGGCCAGCGAGGCTTACTTGGTCGGTCTTTTCGAGGACACCAACTTGTGTGCAATTCACGCCAAACGTGTTACCATCATGCCTAAGGACATCCAGCTTGCTCGTCGTATCCGTGGGGAGAGGGCTTGAGTTAATAGTCATTTCAATTGAATTTTTAACTTTTCTCAAATGTCCAATGTATCTCACCCCATCTACATGTAAAAAAATATTTCATCATATATTATTCGTCATTACAAGCTGGAACGTATCTTATTTCGAATCTGTAAACTGCTAATATAGCGCCAAGCGTGTCACTAATATGCCCAAAATATCCTGCTTGCTAGTCGTATCCGTGGGGAGAGCTTAATTTAATAATTTCCATCGATATTTGAAGAAAATGATTGTCATATTTTCTTTTCAATCTGAGACGTATTTCTTAAATTAGTTAACCGCTAATATATTTTGATGACCTGATACAGTATACATGAGAAATTGAGATCCACATCCAAACAAGGAACGTTCTTTGCGAAAATAACGAACTTAATTTAAGCAATGCAGTCCATGAAATATGCAATTGTTTATAATCTTTAGTTTGAACACTTAAATGCATTTTAGTACGAGAATTCATTTATTTATATATATATATAAAAACATTAAGTTCAAGTAGGGTTATCTGAGTATATCAAGTTTAATCCTCTATAGGCACAATTTTTCTTTCAAAACTCAAAGAATTATATTTCTTTTGTGTAGATCAAAATCTATTATAGAGATTTAAGTATAGTATAAAGAACATTTACCATTTGGGTTAGAAACCGGCATCTTTTTTAATAAATCTAAACTGAGTACTCGTTGAATCCCGTGAAACTGCCTGCTGATCATTAATATCTATTAACATAACCACTCAATGTACTATAATTTTTTTTTTTTTTTTTTTTTTTTTTTTCTCAATTTCAGATGAGTTCAGGTTTTGTCAGTTAAACACTTGTAGCAAAGTTGGATCAATCTATTAAAATTTGATTCCCTATTTCTACATTTTAACAAAAGTTTAGTCGTAATTTTTACATAAAGCAATTCTACGATAAATACCTTAGCTATTACAGAACCAATATACGTATTTTTTTTTTCTTCTGCGTCACCCTCTACGCCCCCCCCCCAACCGATGGGTGATTGTTGCTTAAAATTCTTAATCAGGTGATACTTATTTCTAATTGGCTAATACAGAAACTATTTTCATAACTTTTTAAAAATTCCATCTAAGATAGTCTTACAAGAATCATCTCTTTTAAATAATCGCCGTATCGTAAAGACCTCCCTGCGTTTCAGGAAAATACTGGTACAATTATTAGGGCCATTTAAATTTTCCTCAATTTTCAGGGGCTAAAAAACGCATAACAGGGTATGATCTTAATCGTATAATAGAAGTGGGTTTTAGTAATTTTCTATGCTACAAAATCGTTTAGAAATAGATTTTTCGTTTGTACATACCTGGCACATCAATGGTCAAGTGATCTAGGGAGGGGCTTCCTGGCACGTGGTATATTCCCAACCCCCATTTTTAAAGGGGGGGGTAATTGGCTTTGTTCTCCAGACAAGTGAATTATATGCATACAAGAAATAGATTTTACCATAGTAAATAGTTCAGCGACACTAACAATAACACTTTCACAACATATCCATATAAAAAGCCCCCCCCCCCCCGTAACTCCATTACTTTAAATTGTAATAGCGAATGGCCTGAAACGTATAAAAAACTTAATATATCGCGCAAAACTCATTTCTTCCTCAAAGCCGATATTCTTACGCCGAACTCAAAAACATCAAACAGACGCTAGTTAATAACGGATTTCCTAATCACGTCATTGACAAACAAATCAAACAGATCATCACAAAATAGACGCTAGCCACAAAGAAAAACATACTAGAGCAAATACTTCTTCAAACAACATTTACTATCGCAACCAGATGCACAGGAATTACAAACTCGATGAAATAGCAGTAAAACAAATAATTCGGAATAACGTAATCTCACACATCTCCCGAGTGAGACGGACATGAGTCAACTTATAAATTAAAAAAGTCATTGAGAAATAAAATCTCAAATATTATCTAGCATGTTTATAATGAGAAAAAGTACAAATTTAATTTTGATTTTTTTTACTGATGAAATTATGTAATTAAAATTAATCGATTTGTGGGACTTGCCACAGTCTTTATGTGTAAATATGTCAGGGGAAAAACTCCGTTATGTCTTTCAGCCAAATTCTTCCACTTTTAAAGTGTCAGTCAACTCGAAAACTTAAGTGCAACCGTTTCTCACCATTGTAAAAAAAACAAACACTTCTGTTCTCATGCAATCTACAATAATCAGAATGTTGCGGCGTGACTGCCCGTCTTCGTAGTCAAATGGATTAGAATTCGCGTCGGACTATACGCCGCCTACATATGCCGCACGCCACTCATTGTCTTTTTGAACGACGAAGACGAACTGACTCATCGAAGATATGCTTGATATTTACCGCGTACCCCACTTGTACGGGTCAGGCACAAAGTCCCTATTAACGTGGGACCACCCACAAGCCGAAGCTCATGGAATGGCAGGTGAAAAAATTGCGTCGATCCGTCGGCATTCCCCCTCAAGGGGGGCGCCTCAGGCGCTGGGCAATAAACCCAGCCCTGCCCCTTTAAATCGAGGGGGCAGGTGTTGCCTGGGGGGATGGCCCCCTGGGATCGACGCTATTATTATAACAGAACCGGTCCAGCGGCCGAAGCTCACCGGACCCCCGGTCGAAACCGGGCGCGGGCTGCTTGCCATGCCGGTCATTTCCGCTACAGTAAAACAAAATCTTCAGACCCACGATGTTAGAATATTCTAATTCCACATACAAAAATATTTTTTTTTTTAAATTCAGTACAAATTGTAAGAAAAAAGGTTTTATAGTAAATAAATAAATCATGAGAATATTTTCGACCAATGGGTACCGTTTTTTAAAGCCTATTCTCAATGAACCTTCCTTTCCCCAAAAAAATTGTATAAAAAAGAAAATTTCTATTTTTAATTATTACTTTTTTAAATTACATTCTTATGGGGTAAAAAATAAAATAAATTAAACTATGAGGACCCTGACAAGGCGACTTGGGTAGGATGCTACAGAAGGTCACCGGTAAGGAAAATACAGCAAAAATATTTAAAAAAATAACCATTTCACCATCATTATTTCCCCATCACATTCGCGATGGTTAGGATGTTACACTGTAATATATTGTCTGATCATATTTTTATAACATTGAAACTCAAAAATAAAAATAAATTTGGTTCAGACAATTTATGAGTTTAGGGTAAAATTAAAAAAATAAAATAAATGTAGTTATGTATCTAAGCCGTTCGCCACGTGTAGGATGGGAAAAAGTAACAAGTATAATGCGTCGACTGAGGATCAAAAAATAAACATTAAACCCCGATGGGACAACATTATTATTTACCCAAAACTTTCGCCATGGGCAGGATGTAACATAAGGCATGGCGCATGCAGCGTGAACTGAAGTGTGTCCATTCCCTACGAATATAACCGTTACAATACGCGCTTCCACTAAATCTTTATTTTCTGCGTATGCCGAAAAAAATAACATTTTTAGACAATTACAATAGAATATGAGACTAGGTAAAAACAGTAATCAAGGATAGTAAAAATGAATTAAAATTACTAATCTTAATACTAACTAGCGGATACTGGACATACCAGAACATGATAATTTGATCATTACAACGTTTGATATGTTTACTTAAGAGCTATTAAAATAGTTCAATATGTACAAAAATTCTGATTTAACTCTGTCACTCTTTTTTCTTTCTTTTCATTATGTTCGATAGAAACAGATTAGCGTTATCTCTTCCGCGCACCCACCCTCTCTCTCTAATATACTAATGTTTTTGTAATGTTGTAATTTAATGGAGTTGTTTTCTGCATATTTTTTTTTGGTTTCGATCAGTGACATTTGTCCAAATGAAAATTCTAATGTAAAACTTAGAGAATTAAACACACTTCTTTAATTATTGAAAATTATACTCGTGTTCCTTAAATGTGCGACCATTATCATCTTGGAATACCCTCTGATTAAATATGAAACCGCCTAAATCATCCGAGATGAAATACAAATATGTAAATCATGATAATCTGGTGTGGCTTATCCGTCGAATTCTTATTTCTAATGAATGTCGTCACCTCAGCTAAATAATAGACCATTCTGATTTTATTTGAAAGAAAGAGAAAAAAAGGACATGCTACACAGAAAAAATAAAATAAGAAGAAAGAAAGAGAGAAGGGGAAACATAGAAAGGAAGAGGGGATTAGCGCGTGGAAGTGATGACACTAATCTGTTTCAATCAATCAGATATACTGATCGATTCTATGCTTTGAAAGCAACTGGACCGGTGAAGTACAGTTAAAGAAAAAAAGAGTGAGAGTGAAAGAGATCTTTAAATCAAGATTATTATACATTTTTACATATTGAACTATTTAGCAATAGTTTTTAAGTAAACTTATCAAATTCTGTAATAATTAAATTACCATACTGTGGTATATCCAAAGGTCCTGCTAATTACTAACAATTAGAAAATCGTTTCGTTTTCTTAATTCAGACTGGAGGTGAAAAAGAAAAATCAGTCACCCCTACAAGTTGATCCGCATTACCTAATCAAGAGAATACCACGTGACTGCTGTGACTAATGAAAAAACTCTGTACCTTTAATTGCACAGGACAAAGAAAACAAAAACTCAAATTAATTATAAAAGAGTTAAAGCAGTTTCAGTATTTAACAATAATCAAGGCAGAAATCTAGAATACGCACAGCAGAAGAATGGCTCGTACTAAGCAGACCGCCCGTAAATCCACCGGAGGAAAGCTCCCCGTAAGCAGTTGGCTACAAAAGCCGCTCGTAAAAGCGCCCCAGCCACTGGAGGAGTAAAGAAACCGCACCGTTACAGGCCTGGAACTGTGGCTCTTCGTGAGATTAGACGTTATCAAAAGTCTACAGAGCTTCTAATAAGGAAGCTCCCATTTCAACGCCTTGTACGTGAAATCGCCCAGGACTTCAAGACTGACCTCCGTTTCCAGAGTTCTTCTGTGATGGCATTGCAAGAGGCCAGTGAGGCTTACTTGGTCGGTCTTTTCGAGGATACTAACTTGTGTGCCATCCACGCCAAACGTGTTACGATCATGCCTAAGGACATTCAGCTTGCTCGTCGTATCCGTGGGGAAAGGGCTTAAGATAAATCTCCACATCGACATTTGAAAAAATAACTTTGTCATATTCTATTCCTTCTTACAATCTGCGCCGTATTTCTTAATTAACTGCTAATATACAAATCCTTTCGTGTTTTTTCGATCAGGCCGAGACCGTTTAAATGATGAAAAAATCATTGAGACCCGAGAAACCAACGTTCATTGTGTAAATAGTTTATGAACGTTCCAGTCATTGAAATATACACTTGTATCAATGTTCATAAACCGAAGATAGAACTCTGAAATGCATTTTAGTACGAAAATATTTCCCCTCGTTCTATTCCTACGACTTTTTATTTATTTATTTTCATAAACTGTTTGAATTAGGGTAGACTACGTACAAGTATCTTAATCTTAAATTAGACGCTTGTATAAAGTTTTAGTTTTCGACTGGCCCTTTTTTCCTGTCAAACTTTAAAGTACAAAGTGTACAGTTACTATTGGCAAAAATAATTTAATTCTAGGAACAAAGGCTTTTTTATCAAGATAAAGCCTCTGTCAGTTTTTTTTATTTATATAAACAAATAGTTAGTCGGTGTAGTGTTTATGTTCCAGCACATCGGAAGTTTCTAACTTTAAAAACTTTTCCTTGCAAAAATGACTTAAATGTTGGAAAATATTCTATTAAGATTTATCGCACTCGTAATTTTAATAAAATTACTACGTTAACTTTTAAGACTTTCTCATCTGTTAAACTATAGTATAAGGAAGAATTGCCTTTGGTAAAGAAACCGTTAACGTTTTAGATGAATCTAATGTAATGAACATAACTACCTCCTAAAATATCCGAGGATTATAAATGTTTGTTACTGTCTGTTAGCATTCCGTAAAATGTAATGATTTTTTTCTTTTTTTATATAAGTCCTGGATTTGTCAGGGAAACAGTTGTAAGACAGTCAGAATTTTATATTATTATAGATAAAAACTTAATTTACTTTTCTGCATTTTAACTGAAGATGATAGGTATTGTTTACATGCAAGATATTTATAGTTAACCAGCTGCACAATTTACTCCCAGTCTTTTCAATAAACTGACTGCAAATAGGTGAGTCCACCTGTTGGCCGTGGGTGCAACGCATTATGCTTAAGGATGGGATCTTTGTGATTGAGCAGTCCAGGACATGCAACACTCCATTTCGACCCCACTTAGGCAGTACAGGCGACCAGAAAAGCCCCTTCCTATCAATCGACTGATCACGTTAAGACCTAGTACCTATACGATTGTAGAAACCCGAACTCTTTTCTAATAAATATATATATATATATATATATATATATATATTATATATATATATATATATATTACACCAACCCTCCGCACGAGCAGGGAGTTCAGCTGGTTTGAATTCAGTTTTCCTTCTCCTAGACCGGTTGCCTAACCAAGATTAAAGAGCCCTGCCTGCCTACTATTTACCCATAGCTAGAAGAGTAGGATTCATACCTTTCCCAAGGGTATTAACGCTAAGTGAATGCAATTACCACGTCCAGGATTTGAACTCGGGGCTTTTCTACCATATATGTGCTAGAAGACGCTGACTGAGTGACTTGGTATCCTAGGTATGACGTTAACTGCATCTAGTGGTGAAGTTCCAATTCTGTAGATTCTCAATTAACCCACCGAAGTTGACATTCCGTAAAATAAAACAATCTTCTTAAGCTGGCTAGCTGCTATTCTTAATATTTCGCTTTTTATGATAGTTTTCGGGGTAGACGAATTTACTTGGTTATGTCCATCTCTCCAATATCACCGGTTGGAATGGGTTTCATGTTAATAATAACGGACGATCCCTGTCGCAGGTAGAGAAATAGTTTTGATTATTTGCGATCCTACAAAACAAATAGTTAAGAAATTGATTGAACATACATTCCTGAACTAGTGTCTAGTGGCTCCGGTAATTGGACCGGTAAGATATATAATATTAGCATGATATCAGGTCTATATCCCCGTATGCAACACCTGCTCCCTCGATTTAAAGGGGCAGAGCTGGGTCTATTGCTCAGTGCTTGAGTCGCCTCAAAAGAGGAATGCCGACGACAATATAAATTTTACACTGGCTATCGTCTGAGCTTCGTTTTTATTTGAGTGACTCCCCAAGTTAATAGAATTTTTTGTTCAACTCACTTGGTGGTATGTTTTGTAAGTTGTTTAACTCATTTGCTGGTGAGTGGTACAAAAATAGTTTGGTTTAATTTTCAGGAGAGCTTTCTGTGCATATAGTATTTTACCTCCCGGCCTCTTGCCCTACAAAAAAAAAAAACGCTAAGCGGTATCTACTCACAATCTGACCCGTGCTAGTTTTGAACTCTTTAGTTGTTTGAAGGCGTTTTTCCCGAAAAATTAATGTGACATGAAAGCGATATTTTATTTCCCCCACACCAAAGTCTTTTCTCGACAATTAAATGTAAATATTTTATCTTCCCTCAATTTAATTTTTTAGCGGTTTGAAGGCGTTTTAATCCACAACATTTTTTAGTGGGTTGAATGCGTTAAAATCAAAATGCGATAAAGTGGTATTTTACAGCCATATGTAGCGACGAAAATTAAAACCACTTCTTTAACTGCGATTGAAATCGTTCCTTGTTATTACCAAGATGTAACAGTCCAACCAGTAACATTGGAGAGAAAGACATAACCTAGTAAATTCTATTATTACATCGGGATGTATCATGACTGTCAAATAAGTTAGAAACCTCCATACATTTCAAGATTGTCAACTATAAATATAAAGCTAGATATCAAATTATAACCACATTTGATATATTTTTTATTGCCGTCTTTTTCTTCTTAAGACCAGGTGGTGTTAAATAGGTCCTCCTTAAATGAAGCTTATATTTCACTTTATCAGTCATTTGCATTATATGTACCTACAAAAAATCTAATAATTTGTTTTGTAGCCTCAAAAATTAAAAACACTTCTGTGACTGCAATTGGTATCGGTCCTTTTAATTAGAAAGATGTAACAGTCAAACTAGTATCATTGGAGAGAAATGACAACTTAAAAAAACATTTTTTCGGTATTTTAATTTTATTTTAATTCAAAACGGTCACAATTTTTTTAATAAATCTGACCTATTTTAGAAAATATATACAATCAATATATTAAATAAAAATAAGATATTTAGGTATTTTTTATTTTAATTCAAAACAAATCTCACAAAACAATATACATTAAACAAAAAAAAAATAAATAAATCAGAATATTCTGATATTTTTTTTTTATTTAAAAAAAAGGTTTACCGCATTTTAAAAAAAAGTTCAGTATTTTCATTTTATTTTTTAATAAAAAAAGAATTCACGTATTTTTCAAAACTAGCACGGGGCAGATTTTGAGCAGGCAACGCTTAGCGTTTTTTTTTTTTTTTAAGGCAAAAGGCCAGAACGCACCAATCCACTATTTACAGAGATTCTAATGTCACAGTTTGGCTTCTGACCAACCCAACTTTTCGGGCTATGCAATTAGCGTTGCCTAATAAAGGCAGCTGTCCTCAGGTTCAGCTAGATTATCATTTTCGGACACTGGATATCCTATGTTTTTCAGAGGCATGTAGATATCGTTTCCCCGAAAAATATGACTTGTAAAATAAGATCTAGCTTGATTTTGATATAATCTCTTCCCTTAAAATAAGCCCTAATTGAGAGAAGCAGAGACGAAAGAAATAAGCATTCTTCATAATCACATAAAACTCAATATTCCCTGAATATAAGTCCTAGTTTTATATTTCGGAATGAAAATTAATATAGCCAAGTCTTATTTTCGGGGAACGGACAAAGTAATTCTTAGTGAAAATACTCAACCAAGCTATTTTTTTTTTTTTTTTGCGCAGTACTCTGTGATGCATTCAGAGTCGGGAAAATAAAGCTAACTATTGCTTCCATTTTTAGACGTTGGGTAATGTGTTGTACACCATGAAGCCTGGTCCAAATCAAAACATTCGATTTCCCCTGACAATGCACGTGCCAGGTAAATATGTACAACCAAAAAAGACCATTTTTTAAAACTTTTGTAGCCTCGAAAATAAAACTACTTTAAATGTGATTGGGATCATTCTGTTATTACGTATATGTAACCCAACCAACCCGGTAATATGGGAGACCAGGGACATGACCAAGTAACTTTTACACCAAGGAAGTATCATAGAAGCGAAATACTAAACAGCTGAATAACGTTAAGTATCAAATGCAAACAATGTCTACTATAGTCTAATTGATGATTACTACACAGACTATTAGCTATGATAATATCTATGTTCTTGTATGCATAGTATGTACTTGCCAAATCGGGAAAATAAATTGCCGTCTTTTTCTTCTTGAGACCAGGTGGTGTTAAATAGGTCCTCCCTAAACTAAGCTTATATTTCATTTATCAGTATGATAATTTATGCAATATATGTACATACGAAAAATCTAATTTGTTTTGTAGCCTCGAAAATTAAAAACTTCTGCGACTGCAATTGGTATCGTTCTTTGTAATTACCAAGATGTAATAGTCAAACTAGTATCATTGGAGAGAATGACAACTTAATTCTATTAAATCGAGATATATCGTGACGGCCAAATAAGTTGAGAATCCTCCATAAATTTCAAACTTGTCAACTATAATCAAATCTAAAGAATACTTAATATATAATCTAATGTCTTTTATGCCAAGTAATATTTTTATAGCCATTGAAATGATAGGAATATTTAAATGGGCCGAATCAATGTACCGGTAATTATTCACAGCCGTTGAATGACTTTACATTAGGGAGAAAGTTATTAAAATGATACTTGTTCCTCTATATTAAATGGAACTAATAAACAGTAGTGAAGGTGTTACTGTATAATAGGAGTTACATACAAGTACGACGTCATTAAGAGTTTAGGGCAACACCCTCCATTTAAGGAGTGGGGGCATGTACGAAAAAGAAATCAGAATACAAGTATATTCGTTTCCTAAGCAATTTAGTGTATAATTGCATTAAACAAGAAATGGGACCCAGCTTATCAGTTAAGATGTAGAAAAAGTTAAATTTATAAATAATTGTTATGACTTTTCTACAGTTTCACTAATGAAACCAAGACTTATTTGAAATGATAAAGACCAAAGGTTCTTAATTGGCTTTAATGAAATCGTGGACGTAATAAATCTTTTATATTGTAGCTATAATGAAGGAAATATATTTACATTTTACGGAATACTAGCAGAAAAGTTTGTGTTTATAATCGTATATTTGAAGTTTTGTTCATTTACTATATACATAGGGGGCGAAACAATTTTAAGAGTCTTGCGTTTTCCTAACGTTAGCTTTAAAGAGCAGAGTTTCTAAACAAGACGGTAGCTCGTATCTAATACTTCTTGGTTAAAGTTAAAAGGATAAGTACACGTATAGTTAAAATAAAGAATTAATGTTAAAATTACAAGGGCACTTCATGTAGAGGAGTTTGTTTCTAGATTTGTGATTTTGTCGAGAAAAACGAAATTAAAAAGAAAATAGTAAGATTAAGACTTTCTATATACCACCATACTTTGAGCGACCGTTTTTTTTAATATTGAGAGAATAAAACAAGGGGAAATATTTTCGTACTAAAATGTATTTTAGTGTTCAATCTTATAATTAATACACAAATACATATTTCACTGATTGGAACGTTCATTACACGAATGTGGGAATCTGCAATCATCACGTATCCTGACTCATCAAAAATATAGATAAAAAGTTTTGTATATTAGTGATTAATAGAAACGTCGTGGTTACGAAGGAATAGAATGGCAACATTATTTTCTTCAGATGTTGATGGGAATAAGTAACTTATGCTCTTTCCCCACGAATACGACGAGCAAGTTGGATGTCCTTTGGCATAATGGTGACACGTTTGGCGTGGATTGCACACAAGTTGGTGTCCTCGAAAAGACCGACCAAATAAGCTTCGCTGGCCTCTTGCAAAGCCATCACAGAAGAACTCTGGAAACGGAGGTCAGTCTTGAAGTCCTGAGCGATTTCACGTACAAGGCGTTGAAATGGAAGCTTCCTATATAGAAGTTCTGTAGACTTTTGGTAACGTCTAATCTCACGAAGAGCCACAGTTCCGGGCCTGTAACGATGGGGTTTCTTTACTCCTCCAGTAGCTGGGGCGCTTTTACGAGCGGCTTTCGTAGCCAACTGCTTACGAGGAGCCTTTCCTCCGGTAGATTTACGGGCTGTCTGCTTTGTACGAGCCATTCTACGGCTGTTAGTATTCCTGTCTTTATGTCAGATTATTGCTTGGTTTCGTAACGAGGGTTAGCTCTTTTATAATTGATTTTAAAATAATTATTCTTTTTTTGATGTGCCCACAAACGTAAAAAGATTTTTTTATTGGTCAGAAGCAGACGCATGATTTTCTCCTGACTAGTTGGTTCGGACCAACATGTAAGAATGGGGGTGACTCTTTGTTATTATCTGTCTGGCAACAACTGTTAGTAGATTAAAACTAAAACGAGTGCCTTTTAACCTTCTAATTTTTAGTTAACAATTTTAATTTGGTGTTATGATAACCAAGGCTCCACACTTCAGAAAACAACAGAATTCTGAACCGACACACTCTAGCAAAGTAAATAGCTACATGGTGCCGCTGGTAAATATAGGATTTCCATTCTAGTGTGGCCGGTAATAATAATGTGACTCCACCTTAGGGGTCAGTTCCCTCACACAATTCCCACTCCATTGCACTAAAGGGTGGTAGGGCCAAGACTAGATTTCCGATATCTGACCTTCTCCTAAGAATGGAACCGGGCGATTTTGCTACCACGTACCTGCACAGGATAGTCCCCCGTTTTATAGTGAACCTTTAGAAAGAGGAGGTGACTAAACGTAATGTATATTTTCCGTTAAAATGAATTCACATGTTTGAAGATCTCACATGTAGAATTAGGGGCTTCTTTAAAAGAAATGGCGTTCTAGGTACATCTCTATATGTGACGTGGTGGTATCCATTTGAAAATGTATGTATGGTCAATTGAGAGAAGTAGGAGTGTATATTGAAATATTCGTCATATACTTATACTATTAAGGGGCGGTTTAGCCCAGTCTGTAAAGTCTTCGGCTGGGAACCTCAAGGTTTCTTGGTTCGATACCGGCTCTAACCAATCTAGTGTATGAGTAGCATAGGAATCTGTGCAGTAAAGTCTGATTATGGTAGGTGTGGCGCTCTACCCCAGACGCTAAAAAATAATCTCCTTGGTCTAGCGCTTGTGAAAAGGGTATAGAATCCCTCGCTGTCTGGCTAGGCCACCTCGATGACTTTCCTTTTTATATTTATACTGTTCTACTTATCTCTGGACTGGAACTGGTTGAATCCCTGATATTCTGGATCGGAGTAGCTGAGTCAGTGTCAGTTATTAGATCTCTTGTTGGGCTGGATAGGATTTTTGACATTGCTTAGTTTTTAATAAAGAATACAGAACACAGCTCCAATTTTATTTTACAATGTAAAATGCCTTGGAGAACAAACCTTCATTTTGCGTCTGTTCTCTCTAAACTCTCAGCCCAGTCTGCCAACTCTTCACTTCTCTCACACTCCTTCTCTACTTGAGCTGAACAATCAGAAACTGACTGTTAGCCTTTCACACATCATACCAAAATTCTGTTGGCATTCATCGACCAATCAGAAACCAGCAGCTAACCTTTTACTCGTCATCCCCAAATCTTAGTTTCTTTCCACTATTACATAAATATGACTAAAATTTGGGGTCTTTCTGCATCTCATTATTTTACTCACGTATGGTTCTGAAGAAATGGGTTTCCTGGTTAAATGACACTCTTGCCTCATCAATTCGTATGTGATAAAAAAAGAATATACTTTTGACATCAGTCAACGGAAAGTCCGACACAAAACTCTGCTGCCATTCAAGGAAAATCAGGTACAAAAATAGTTTGGTTTAATTTTTAGGAGAGTTTCCATTGCATATAGTATTTTACCTCCTGGCCTCTTGCCCTGAAAAAAGGGTAAGCGGTCTTTACTCAAAATCTGACTCGTGGGAAAAATTAATGCGACACGAAAGCGATATTTTACCTCCCCAACGCCAAATTCTTTTCTCGACAATTAAATATAAGTATTTTAACTTCCCTCTCTTATTCAATTTTTTTAGCGGTTTGAAGGCGTTTTTATCGACAATATTTTTAGTGGGTTGAATGCATTAAAATTAGCAAAATGCGATAAGAAAGTGATAATTTACAGCCATCCCCATGTTTTATTATCGATAACATATGTAGCGTCGAAAATTAAAACCACTTCTTTGACTGCGATTGAAATCGTTCCTTATTATTACCAAGATGTAACAGTCCAACCGTTAACATCGGAGAGAAAGACATAACCTTGTAAATTCTATTACATCGAGATGTATCATGACGGTCAAATAAGTTAGTAGAAACCTCCATAAATTTCAAGTTTATCAACTATAAATATAAATCTAGATACTAAATTATAGCCCCCTTTATATATATTTTTTGGTATTTTAATTTTATTTTAATTCAAAACCGTCACGGGTTTTTTAATAAATGTGACCTATTTTCGAAAATATAAACAATCAATACAGTAAACAATTACAAATAATAATTGTTAATTTGTTTGAAGCATTGTTAAGTATTTTATTATATATTAATGACTGGAAGGCAATTACAATGCATATAGAATAAAAACAAAAATATATTTTTAGTCTTATCGATTTCCAAGTAAACTTTATCTTCATAGACGGTTTTCAGAAATGGACGCGTTTTTTGTGACGTTATTTTATTTTATTTTATTTTATTTTATTATGTCATAAACACGCGTCTCGTGGCGTTCTTTTTTTTTAACGCCACGTGGAAGGTCGTGATAGTCGTAATAGCCGTTGTTCATTCATTTCAATATTTTTCATCTTTAGTATTTATTTTTTATTTATTTATGTGTAAATATACATACTTATATATACTATATACTAATATATGGAACGTGTATTTTAATTAATTATATATTAAGTGTTTAATTCTAATCTATTGTTTTATACTAAGACCTAATTTAGCTATTAATAAACATTCTCTAATTCTGAGATTACCAATGTTGCGTATTATTGTCTCTGTCTTAACGGAAAAAACTATTGTCCCTCTTTTTGCATTTGATTAAATGTTTATGGAACGAGGATGCACGTGTGTAGATAAGTTTTTTAATTTTAATGTGGAGGGGTCTAATTGTACTTCCTATATAGAAATTAAGGCATTTGGAGAAAGTTAAACGATAAATGGTGTAAGTTTTGTGACATATATTAGGATATTTTATTGGGCAGTTGGCTAGTGTACATGCTGTAATAACATTATGTTTTTTGTTAGGTGTTGGCGTAGTGAGGGCCCAGAGTGGGCTAGTTGGACATGTAGTCCCTCTTTATGAATAGCCTTGCGTATTTCTTTTGTTATTGTCTCTCTGAAATGCGGTAGTTTTAGAAAATAGGTGTTAGAGTGTGTGTGTGTGTGTGTGTGTGTGTGTGTGTGTATGTGTGTAGTTTCCGTGTTTCTCTATTATTTAAATGGCGTATGTATGAAGTTGGGTAGCCATTGTTTTCTGAGTGGTTCATAAAGTGTGCTGTGTGTGTGATTTTTCTGTCTCTTCACTACATCTATTGTGTTTTATTTTTTATGCATTGTAATTGCCTTCCAATCATTATATAAAAATAATTACAAATAAATTTTTAAAAAACAATATTTAGATATTCTTTTTATTTTAATTCAAAACAAATGTCACAAAAACAATTAATATATTAAACAAACAAATAAATCAGAATATTCTTTTTTATTTAAAAAAAATGTCACCTCATTTAAATAAAGTCGGTATCTTCCCTTTATTTAATTAAAAAAAAAAAAAAACTCGCCTATTTTTCAAAACTAGCATGGGTCAGATTTTCAGCAGGCTACGCCTAGCGTTTTTTTTTTATTTTTTTATGGCAGAAGGCCAGGACGCACCAATCCGCTACTTGGTTATCATAACACCAAATCAAAATTTTAAACTAAAAAGTAGAAAATTAAAAGCATTTGTTTTAGTTTTAATCTACTAACAGTTGTTGCTAGACAGGTAAAAACAAAGAGTCACCCCCATTCTTACATGTTGGTCCGAACCAACTGGTCAGGAGAATATCATGCGTCTGTTTCTGACCAATAAAAAATCTTTGTACCTTTGAGGGCACATAAAAAAAAGAATAATTATTTTTAGAATCGATTATAAAAGAGCTAACCCTCGTTACGAATCCAAGCAATAATCGAACATAAAGACAGGAATACTAAGAGCGGGAGAATGGCTCGTACAAAGCAGACAGCCCGTAAATCTACCGGAGGAAAGGCTCCTCGTAAGCAGTTGGCTACGAAAGCCGCTCGTAAAAGCGCTCCAGCCACTGGAGGAGTAAAGAAACCTCATCGGTACAGGCCCGGGACTGTGGCTCTTCGTGAAATTAGACGTTACCAAAAGTCTACAGAGCTTCTCATAAGGAAGCTTCCATTTCAACGCCTTGTACGTGAAATCGCCCAAGACTTCAAAACTGACCTCCGTTTCCAGAGTTCTTCTGTGATGGCTTTGCAAGAGGCCAGCGAGGCTTACTTGGTCGGTCTTTTCGAGGATACTAACTTGTGTGCCATTCACGCCAAACGTGTCACCATTATGCCAAAGGACATCCAACTTGCTCGTCGTATTCGTGGGGAAAGAGCATGAGTTACTTATTCCTAACGTCAAATAATCTTGCCATTTCATTCATTCGAAACCACGACTTGTTTCTGTTAATCACTAAATATGCAAAACATTCTTATGTATATTTTTGATGGGTTGAGTCCGGATACGTGATGATAGCAGATTCCCACATCCGTGTAATGAACGTTCCAGTCAGTGAAATATGTATTTGTGTATCAATTTTAAGATTGAACACTAAAATACGTTTTAGTACGAAAATATTTCCCCTTATTTTTATTTGTCAATATAAAAAACTGTCAAATTATGGTGGTATATAGAAAGTCTTAATCTTACTTTTTTTTTTTTTTTTATTTTTTTTTAACAATTTAATTTTTCTCTATGAAAAAATGACTAAAATCTAGGAACAAAAACTCCTACATGAAGTTCCCTTGTAATTTTAACTATACGTGTACTTAACCGCTTAACTTCATCCTCAAAAGTATTAGATAAGAGCTACCGTTTTGTTTAGAAACTCGGCTCTTTAAAGCTAATGTTAGGAAAACGCAAGACTCTTAAATTGCTTTGCCCCTATGTATATGCTAAATAATCAATGAACAACTTCAAAAATACGATTATAAACCCTGTGATTTTTCTGCTAGTATTCCGTAAAATGTCAATATATTTCCTTCACTATAGCTACAAATGTTAAGATATGAAACGTCATTTCATTTAAAGCCAATTAAGAACCTTGTATTTTATCATTTCAAATGAGTCTAGGTTTCGTTAGTGAAACTATAGGAAAGTCATAACAATTATTTGTAAACTTAACTTTTTCTACATCTTAAATGAAAAGCTTGGTCCTATTTCTTGCTTAAAGCAATTATACACTAAATTCCCTAACTATTAGGAAACAAATATTCTGATTTCTTTTTTCGTACGTACCCCCACCCCTTAAATGGGAGGGTGTTTCCTGAAACGCTTAATGACGTCGTACTTTTATGTAACTCATATTATACAGTAAAACTTTTCACTACAGTTCATTAGTTTCATCTTATATAGAGGCACAAGTATAATTTTTTAAAATATTCTCCGTAATGTAAAGTCGTTCAACGGCTGCGAATAATTACCGGTACACTGATTTGGTCCATTTAAATATCCTTATTTCAATGGCTATAAAATTATTTCTTGACATAAAAAAGTAGACTATATATATTAGTTATTCTTTAGATTTGATTTATAGTTGACAAGTTTGAAATGTATGGAGGTTCTCGCTTATTTGGCCGTCATGATGTAATAGAATCTTCTAGGTTATCATTCTCTCCAATGATGCTAGTTTGACTGTTACATCTTGGTAATTACAATGAACGATACCAATCGCAGTCACAAGTGTTTTTAATTTTCGAGCCTACAAAACAAATAGATTTTTCGTAGGTACAGGTATTGCACACGACTCAAGTGAAATATAAGCTTAGTTTAGGGAGGACATATTTAACACCACCTGGTCTCGAGAAGAAAAAGACGGCAATAATTCATTTTCCCGATTCGGCAAGTACATCATATGCATACAAGAACATAGATATTACCATAGTTGTTAATCCTTAAGTTCTAAGCCTCAATTCGACTATAGTAGACATTGTTTGCATTTGAGATACTTAACGTTATTCATCTGTCCAGTTGCTATGCATAGTATTTCGCTTTTATGATACCTCCTTGGTGTAAAAGAAGTTACTTGGTCATATCCCTGCTCTTCCATATTACCGGGTTGGCTGGGTTACATGTACGTAATAACAGAATGATCTCAATCGCATTTAAATTAGTTTTATTTTCGAGGCTATAAAAGTTTTTAAAAATTGGTATATTTCACTTGTACATATTTACCTAGCAAATTCATGGTCAGGGAATATCGAATGTTTTCATTAGGACGGGGCGTCATGACGTACACGTTACCCAAGGTTTAGAAATGGAGGCTTTATTTTCGGAATACACCAGAGAGATACTGCAAAAACTAAAAGAAATAAAAAAGCTATTAGCTTCGTTGACAATTCTTACTAAAGATTATTTGTCCGTTTCTTCGAAAACAAATCCTGTACAAAGAGTTTGGTTTAATTTTTATTTAAAAAAATGTTAATTATGTTAAAATCAACAAAATGTGATGAGAAATTGATAATTTACAGCCATCACCAGTTTTTTTTATCAACATGTAGCGTCGAAAATTAAAACCACTTCTTTTACTTCGATTGAAATCGTTCCTTGTTATTACCTTGTAACAGTCCAACCGTTAACATTGGAGAGAAAGACATAACCTTGTAAATTCTATTACATCGAGATGTATCATGACGGTCAAATAAGTTAGCTGAAAACTCCATATATTTCAAGTTTGTCAACTATCAATATAAATCCAGATACCAAATTATAGCCTCCTTTAATATATATTATTATCTTACTTTTATTTTAATTCAAAACTGTCACTGATTTTTAATAAATGTGACCTTTTTTTCGAAAATATAAACAATCAATACAGTAAACAATTACAAATAAAATTTAAAAAAAACAATATTTAGGTATTTAAAAAAAAAATGTAATTCAAAACAAATGTCACAAAAACAATACATTAAACAAACAAATCAGAATATTCTGATATTATTTTTTATTTTAAAAAAATGTCACCTCATTTAAAATAATGTCTGTATCTTCACTTTATTTTAATTTAAAAACACAAACAACTCACGTATTTTTCAAAACTACCACGGGTCAGATTTGACCAGGCAGCGCCTAGCGTTTTTTTTTTTTTAGGGCAGAAGGCCAGGACGCACCCATCCGCTATTTACGGAGATTCTAGTGTCAAAGTTTGGCTTCTGACTCTCCCAATTTTTCGGGCTATGCAATTGGCGTTGCCTAATAAAGACAGCTGTCCTAAAGTTCAACTAGATTATTATTTCCGGACACCGTACACTGGATATCCTATGTTTTTCAGAGGCATGTAGATATCGTTTCCCCGAAAAATATGACCTAATTGCAAAGTAAAATCTAGCTTGATTTTGATATAATCTCTCGCCTTAGAATAAGCCCTAATTGAGAGTGGCAGACAGACGAAAGAAATACACAAAACACTCAATATTCCCTAAATACAAGTCCTAGTGTTATATTTCTGAATGAAAATTAATGTAAGTAAAGTCGTAAGGGCGGCCTAATATCGGTAACAGCCAATCAGCGAGGGGGTTTATCCCCTTTTCACTAGCGCTAAACTAAGGAGATTGTTTTTGCGTCTGATGTGGAGCGCCACAACTACCATCAACTTACTTTACCACACAAATCCCTATGCTACTCATACGCTGAGTTGGCGAGGGCCGGTATCGAACTAAGTACCTTGCGGTTTCTAGCCGAATGTGCTACCGACTGAGTTAACCAGACCCCTAAAAATTGATATAAGCCAATTCTTATTTTCGAGGAAACTGACAAAGAATGTTTAGTGAGACTTTTCAACCAAACTAATAGCTTTTTTTCTCTTTGCAGTACCTCTGTGGTGCGTTCAGAGTTGGGAAAATAAAGCAAACTATTGCCTTAATTTTTAGACCTTGGGTAATGTGTTGTACGTCATGATGTCCCGTCATTCGATTTTCCTTGACCATGCAGGTTCCAGGTAAATATGTACAACTGAAAAAGACCAATTTTTGAAAAATTTCATAGCCTCGAAAATACAATTACTTCCCCGTTGTAATATGGGAGAGCAGGGATATGAACAAGTAACTTTTACCCCAAGGAGGTATAAAAGCGAAATACTATGCATAGCAACTAGACAACTGAATAACGTTAAATATCTCGAATGCAAACAGTGCCTACTATAGTCTAATTGAGGCTTAGAACTCAAAGATTAACAGCTATGGTAATATCTATGTTCTTGTATGCATATGATGTACTTGCAGAATCGGAAAATAAATTGCCGTCTTTTTCTTCTTGAGACCAGGTGGTGTTAAATATGTCCTCCCTAAACTAAGCTTATATTTCACTTTATCAATCATTTGCAATGTATGTACATACGAAAAAAACTTTGTTTTGTAGCCTCGAAAATTAAAAACACTTGTGACTGCGATTAGTATCGTTCCTTGTAATTACCAAGTATCATTGGAAGAGAATGACAATCTAGAAAATTCTATTATATCGAGATGTATTATGAAGGCCAAATAAGTTGTGAGAACCTCCATACATTTCAAAATTGTGAACTATTAATACTAAATATGAGAATACTTAATTTATAGAGTGTAATTTTTTATTCCAAGTAATATTTTTATAGCCATTGAAATAAGAATTTAAATGGGCCGAATCAGTGTACCGGTAACTATTCGCAGCCGTTGAACGACTACATTACGGAGAATATTTAAAAGAAATGATACTCGTGCCTCTATATTAGATGGAACTATAACTTGTGAAAAGTTTTACTGTATAATAAGAGTTACAAGTACGACGCCATTAGTTTCAGGCAACTCCAAATTTAAGGGGTGGGGGCATGTACGAAAAAGAAATCAGAATATAAGTATATTCGTTTCCTAAGCAATTTAGTGTATAATTGCTTTAAGAAATAGGACCCAGGTTTTCAGTTAAGATGTAGAAAAAGTTAAATTTACAAATAATTGTTATGACTTTCCTACAGTTTCACGAACGAAACCTCGACTCATTTGGATTGATAAAGACAAAAGGTTCTTAATTGGCTTAATGATATCGCGGACGTAAAAAAAAAAAAAAAAAAAAAAATTTACAATCTTTCATATATCTTAACATTTGTAGCTATAATGAAGGAAATATAGCTACATTAAGGAATACTAGCAGAAAAGCTAGTTTTTATAATCGTATATCTGAAGTGGTTTTGTCCATTGATTATTTAACTTATACATAAGGGGCGCATCAATTTTAAGAGTACTGCGTTTTTCTAACGTTAGCTTTAAAGAGCAGAGTTTCTAAACAAAACGGTAGCGCTTATCTAATACTTTTGAGGTTAAAGTTAAAAGGATATGTACACGTATAGTTAAAATAAAGAATTAATGTTTAAATTACAAGGTCACTTCATGTAGAGGAGTTTGTTCCTAGATTGTAGAGAATAACTAAATAGTTTAAAAAAATTTAAATAGTAAGACAGACTTTCTATATACCACCATACTTTGAGCGACCTTCTTTTTTTTTTTTAAATAGACAATAAAACAAGGGGAAATATTTTCATACTAAAATGCATTTCAGTATTCAATCTTATAATTGATACACAGTTCACTGAAAGGAACATTCATAATCATCCCCTACCAGTTCATTACTCTGATGTGTGAATCTGCTATCTTCACGTATCCGGACTCAACCCATCAAAATATAAATAAATGTTTTTTTTATATTAGTGATTAATAGAAACACGTGGTTTGGAAGGAGTAGAATGGCAGAATTATTTTCAGATGTTGATGGAGTAAGAAACTCAAGCTCTTTCCCCACGAATACGACGAGCAAGTTGGATGTCCTTAGGCATGATGGTGACACGTTTGGCGTGAATGGCACACAAGTTGGTGTCCTCGAAAAGACCGACAAGGTAAGCCTCGCTGGCCTCTTGCAAAGCCATCACAGCAGAACTCTGGAAACGGAGGTCAGTCTTGAAGTCTTGGGCAATTTCGCGGACAAGGCGTTGAAATGGAAGCTTTCTTATGAGAAGCTCTGTAGACTTTTGGTAACGTCTAATTTCACGAAGAGCCACAGTTCCGGGCCTGTAACGATGGGGTTTCTTTACTCCTCCAGTGGCTGGAGCGCTTTTACGAGCGGCTTTTGTAGCCAACTGCTTACGAGGAGCCTTTCCTCCGGTGGATTTACGGGCTGTCTGCTTTGTACGAGCCATTCTTCGGCTGTTAGTATTCCTGTCTTTATGTCAGATTATTGCTTAGTTTCGTAACGCGGGTTAGCTCTTTTATAATTGATTTTAAAATAGTTATTCTTTTTTTGATGTGCCCACAAACGTAAAAAGATTTTTTATTGGTCAGAAGCAGACGCATGATTTTCTCCTGACCAGTTGGTTCGGACCAACATGTAAGAATGGGGGTGACTATTTGTTTTTACCTGTCTAGCAACAACTGTTAGTAGATTAAAACTAAAACGAGTGCCTTTTAATTTTCTACTTTTTAGTTTAAAATTTTGATTTGGTGTTATGACAAATGATTTTATTTCTTGGCTGCAGCACTACAAGTGGCCCCCTCATAAAACCCGCCAACGACATTTTATTTACAAGAAAGGGGAGGATAAAACGATGCAACTGGGAACTTAAGCACAAGGCTCAAAATATTTTGGCTGTGAATGGGGACAGGTGAAAACTTTTCATGTCACTTTGTTGTTTCTAACTTAGCCAGTTTTACTTGTGACGACTACTGATATAACCAAAGAAAAAAATATTAAATTCCCACATGACACATAATTCAAGTTTATTTTAATTAACATTTGAATTGATATATCTATGTATATAAATATTAGCAGTGGTAATTTATCATTATCATCCTTGATACTTTCTTTACTTGATCTCATATTGTAATTCTAAAATGTCTAAAATTCTTAATTTTTTGGCATACACAGAAATAAAAGATTTATGATAGGCAAGAAGTTTAAGATATTAGAAAATTCAACATATTCTTTTAATTTTGTTTTTTTTCGAAAAAAATTAAACGATTTTTTTCAAATTGCATAAAACGGTATATATATATATATATATATATATATATATATATATATCTGTGTGTGTGTGTGTGTGTGAGGAGAAATGGAAGTGAATCCGACAGTATGTACTATAGCGAGAAATTTTAAAAAAAACAGGTTTAAATAAAATGAGTGGTCATTTTATTAGCCAGCCGTGCAGTGTTTCAATCTGTTTAGTAGATCTTCTTCAGGGATTTTGTTTTAAGGAAAATAAATTCATCACAGTTAATAAGGATATATATATATATATAATATATATATATATATATATATATATATATATATATATAAAGTAAAAGTTGAGTAAAATAAAGTCGACGGGGTGGCCTAAAGTCGATATCAGCTATACAACGAGGAAGTCTGTCTACACCAAGGAGATTGTTTTTGGCGTATGAGGTGAAGCAACACACCTACCATCAACTCCTCACTTTAAAGCGCAGATCCCTGTGCTACTCATACACTGAGTGGTTCCTAGTCCGACGCTTTAGTCCGACTGAGCTATACCGGCCCCTATGTATATGTATAATATTTTTAGATTACCTTGGAATTCGTGGAAGATTACTCTTCATCTCCTGTCTTAAAATGAGCCAGGATGGTTTTATTTTCCTGACGTCGGAAGCATCCCATAAAAGTCGATTGCCGGAAAAGCTAAGCTATGTTTAGTTTGTCCGTTCATATGTTGGCCGCCCTGTCGGCTGGGGTGTTAGAATGCACCGACTGCACTTCTGCAGAGGGGTAAGACTCTCCCAATGGAGCCACCTGTTGACCGTGGGTGGCGACCCGTAATGCTTAAGGATAGAACCCGGGTGGATGAGCAGTTCATGACTTGCAAGACTCCACCTTTTCCCTATCTTGGGCTAGACGGGCGGTCGGAGAGGCCCCCTCCGATCAATCGACTGGCCCTGTCTATCCCTAGCACCTATATGATTGCCCCAACCATATTGCCCTCATGGAAAACCCCAATCCTTCTTCATATGGATGCTAGAAGGCGGTGACTGAGGGTCTACATGTCCTGGGAATGACGTTAAACTCTGGTAGTGAGGTTCCAGTTCTGGAGGTTTGAGGAATGTGGAGCATCCCTTCATCACCATTGTGCCCTGGTCCACTCTGACCCGGAGTGGTAGTACTTGTTAGGGTCCCATCTATGGGTTAAATAGAAAAATGTATTTATAAAAAAAATGTATTATCCATTAAGAATTGATTTATTTCAAAACTTTATCGGCATTAAATGACCCACTGAGGTTGATATGCCGTAAAACCAAACCAAAACCAAAACCAAAACCAAATCATATTTTGGAGGATCCGCACTTCAAAAAACAACATAGTTCTGAACCGACACAAACTAGCAAAGTAAATAGCTACATGGTGTTGCAGGTAAATATAGGATTTCCAGTCTAGTGTGGCTGGTAATAATAATTTGGCTCGACCTTAGGGGTCAGTTCCCTCACGCAATACCCACTCCACTGCACTAAAGGTTGGTAGGGTTAAGACCAAATTTCTGATATCTGACACTCTCTTAAGAATAGAACCGGGCGATTTTGGTACCTGCATGCAATAGTTCCCCGTTTTATAGTGAACCTTTAGGAAGAGGAGGTGACTAAACTTAATGTATATTTTCCGTTAAAACGAATTCACATGTTTGAAGATCTCACATGTAAAATTTCGGGCTCCTTTAAAAGAAATGGCGTTCTAGGTACATCTCTATATGTGACGTGGTGGTATCCATTTGAAAATGTATGTATGGTCATTTGAGAGAAGTAGGAGTGTATATTGAAATATTCCTCATATACTTATACTATTAAGGGCCGGTTTAGGTCAGTCGGTAGAGTCTTCAGCTGGGAACCTCAAGGTTTCTTGGTTCGATACTGGCTCTCGTCAACCTAGGGTATGAGTAGCACAGGAATCTGTGCAGTAAGGCCTGATTATGGCAGGTGTGGCATTCCACCACAGACGCTAAAAAGCAATCTCCTTGGTCTAGCGCTTGTGAAAATGGGATTGAATCCCTCGCTGTCTGGCTAGGCCACCCCGATGACTTTCCTTTTTTTACTTATACTGTTCTACTTATCTCTGGACTGGAACTGATATTCTGGATCGGAGTAGCTGAGTCTGTGTCAGTTATTAGATCTGTTGTTGGGCTGGATAGCATTTTTGCCATTCTACGAGAGGTCTAGAACTACTTGGGTCCTCTTAAGGGTGAATCATCATATGACGTTGCTTAGTTCCTAATTAAGAACACAGGACACAACTCCTATTTTATTTTACTCCCAAGTAAAAAAGCCTTGGAGAACAGACATTCGTTTTGCGACTGTTCTCTCTAAACACTCAGCCCAGTCTGCCAACTCTTTACTCTCTCTTCCTCTCACTCTCCTCTCTCGAGCTGAACAATCAGAAACCGACTGTTAGCCTTTCACACGTCATCTCAAAATTCTGTTGGCACTCATCGACCAATCAGAAACCAGCAGCTAACCTTTTACACGTCATCCCCAAATCTTAGTTTCTTTCCACTATTACATAAATATGACTAAAATTTTGGGTCTTTCTGCATCTCATTATTTTACTCACGTATGGTTCTGTTGAAATAGGTCTCCTGAGTAAATGACCCTCTTGCCTCATCAATTCGTATGTGATAACAAAAGAATATACTTTTGACATCGGTCAACGGAAAGTCCGATACAAAACCTCTGCAGCATTTCAAGGAAAGGCTAGGGGGTAAACCCCGAACACAAATCAGGTGTCGGAGTCCCTAAGGTGGTGTGATGCTGAAATCCAGTGCTGCCCATCAACTTCTGCGACACTACCATTGCCAAACCACATTGGTACCTTACCTTTCCTTTGGATCTCAGCGGCTGTGTGGAGAGGGGGATTTGGTGTATGGACAACAGATTATCCTTCATATGAACCTGCCCAGGATATGTACTTCAAAGAGAGTGAAAAAAAGAAAAAAGTAAAAAAGAAAAAAAACTTTGACACTACTCCATCGTCTCTCGTAGACGGAAGGCTGTCAATCATACTTTTTACATAAGGGTTGTTTCTTGTCCTCTAACATTTCATAAATGACTGACACTTTCAAAATGTTTATCTTATAGATTGTTCTTATCCTAGACTGAGGGCCTTACCGAATCTAAACAGCCCAGTCTCACCAATCATTTCATTATAGCCGGAGATTAAAAAAATGGATTCATATAATTAAAATCATATAATTTAAAATCATTTCACTATAGCCGGAGATTTAAAAAAATGGATTCATATAATTTCCAATGGTATTAGCGTGAAAGGAAACGTAAATCTTCCAAGATTTGAATTCGGATCGATGATTTTATTTCTTACAATGATAACCGTTACACGAATACCGCTTATGTTAATTGTGAACGTACATATGCATTCTATTTCTGCATTTCCCCTGCCAATAGATTCTAATGAAACATAATTTTGTCATGCAATTATATAATTTCCTTTCATCTGTTTATTCTGCTTAACTTTTCAATAATAGAACATTCAACTTATACAAGTATCTTTCCAACTAAGAAAAAATAACTTATATCAATTAAAAGTTAATTATTGAGAATTAAAATTGTCACCCCGATGTGCTCTGATACAATGTGGAATATGGTATTTACTACTATAAGGCGCCATAATTCTCTTAACCCCTCTGTACGGCGCGGAATCCTGGGCAGTATACAAAGCGGATATGCTCAGACAACATGGTATTTTCCTTGTACCCCACTTGTACAAGTTCAGGCACACAGGCCCTATTAACGTGGGACGACCCACAAGCCGAGACCCATGGGTGGCAGATGGAAAAATTGCGTCGATCCCGTCGGCATCCCCCCTCAAGAGGAGCGCTTCAGACGCTGGGCAATAAACCTAGCCCTCTCCCTTTAAATCAAGGGGACGAGTATTGCCTGTAGGGATAGCCCCCTGGGATCGACGCTATTAACTTGTAAAGATCCAGGGCCGAAGCCACTGGACCCCCTCCACGAGGGCGGGTCTACATGTCTACATGATGCGTCACTTGTGCAGGATAATCAATGGATGTTTCCCGCAAAAACAACGACTCTCCTCGTATTTTTAGGGGTCAGTCTATGAGGGGGGGGAGAAAATGTGTGGTTTCAGTGATTTTTAAATTTTTTTAGGATATTTTTCACTTCGGGCAGAGCGATCTGTGACTTGCAACACTGCAGGTTGGCCTTTCCTTAGGCTAGACGGACGATTGGAGAGGCCCCTTCAATCAATCGGCTGATCATGCCAAGCCCTAGCACCTATATGCTTGTCCCAACCCAATTGCCCTTATGAGACCCCAGCCCTTTTTTTAATCATATATTTGCTAGAATTCGGAGCTTGGGAGTTTTAGTGTCCTGGGTATGACGTTAAAATGCATCTAGTGGTGAACTTGTTATCTTGGTGAAGTACTCCTCCATTGTCATTACGCCCAGGTCCACACTGATCCGGAATAGTAGGACCAGTTAGGGTTTAATCTAAGGGTTAAATTAAAAAATGGATTAAGGAGTTTTTAAAAACTGAGTTTAAAAGTTGAAACAGAGTATGAAAAATTAGTTTGGTTTGGTTTGGTTTGGGTTACGGCATATCAACCTCGGTGGCTCATTTAATGCGGTGGGTCAGAGTGGACCTGGGAGCAATGGTGATCAAGAGGTGCTCCACATTCCCGAAACCTCCAAAACTGGAAGCTCACCATTAGATAGAGTTTAATGTAATTCCAAGGACATGTAGAGCGTCAGTCAACGCTTTCTAGCACTCATATGGTAAAAACGGGTTGGGGCTTTCCATAAGGGCAATAGGGTTGGGAAAATCATATAGCTGCTAGGGCTTGACGTGACCAGCCGATTGATCGAAGAGGGCCAAAGTGGAGTATTGCAAGTCATGAACTGCTCATCCACCTGAGTTCTATCCTCAAGCATCACGGGTCGCCACCCACGGCCAACAGGTGGCCTCATTGGGGGAGTCTTACCCCTCTGCAGAGGTGCAGTCGATGCATTCTAACACCCCAGCCAACAGGGCGGGAAAAACGAGTTAAATAAATGTTGATTACGCATCAAGAATGAATACAACAAAACATGTTCGCCAAAAAATAACCTAACAACAATTGACATGCCGTAAAATCCAACCAACCAACCAAAAAAAATATTTTTCGTTTAATCTTTCTTTTTCAAAAAAAAAAATATAAAGAAAAAATAACTAATAATGTAGAATGATTTAATGTCTCAAAATCCAGTTATTTAACATTATTAATTTCTGTGAATGTTTAACAATTTATCATTTTTAGGAAATATAAGATTAGAATATAGGAACATGCATAAATAAGAATCAAGTGTAGTAATAATACATTAACAGTATTATCATTAATACTAATTGTGATATCAATCAAAATGTTAATGACAGTATGTTACATTGTTGTACTATTTAGTAATTTACTGTTGCTTTTTATTGGCATATTTACATCGTTTAGCATTCATAACATTAATTCAAAATTCTAAACTAAAATGTAGAGAACTAAAAACAATTTGTTAACATTAACGTACTAGCACTTGCTGTAAACTTTCGGCTAGTTCATTTTGGTCTAACAGTAAGAAAAACAACAAAGAAACACCCCCACTGCAAGTTGTCCGCACCTCTTTGTCAACAGAATACCATATGATTGGAACTGACCAATGAAAAATATATGTAATGTGTGATGGTACATAGGGGATTGAATGAACTCTCTAAAATCAATTATTATAAAAAGAGCTAACCTCATATAGCGGAGATTAGAATCCTTGGAGCCAAACTCTGAGAAAAAAAAACAATAACATTAGAAGAAGAATGGCTCGTACTAAGCAGACCGCCCGTAAATCCACCGGAGGGAAAGCTCCTCGTAAGCAGTTGGCTACAAAAGCCGCTCGTAAAAGCGCCCCGGCTACTGGAGGAGTAAAGAAACCCCATCGCTACAGACCCGGAACTGTGGCTCTTCGTGAAATTAGACGTTACCAAAAGTCTACAGAACTTCTAATAAGGAAGCTTCCATTTCAACGCCTTGTCCGTGAAATCGCCCAAGACTTTAAGACTGACCTCCGTTTCCAGAGTTCTGCTGTGATGGCTTTGCAAGAGGCCAGTGAGGCTTATTTGGTCGGTCTGTTTGAGGATACTAACTTGTGTGCCATCCACGCCAAACGTGTAACTATCATGCCAAAGGATATCCAGCTTGCTCGTCGAATCCGTGGAGAGAGGGCATAAATCAGTCCTTTTTAACTGAATTTTTAAAAAGTGTCAAATGTATCTTCCCATTGTCATACCTCCTTCTTACAAGATGTATTTACTATCAAATTATTTAATTGTTCATATACAAAACAATTTTAGCTATTTTTGATGGTTTGCGTTTGGATACCAGAAGATAGCGAATACTTTGATACCTAAATAAGGAACATTCGAGAAAAATAACGAACGTTCGAGCCAAAAATTTGTAAATATGCATAAATCCTCAGAATTATTAACCCTAATGTATTTAGTACCAAAGTTTCATTAGATAGTTAAAATGACTTTTTCAAAATTCAATCTGTTGTAGCCAGTGATGTCGATTATATCGAACATTGTTTTTATCAGAAGTTTTAACATTGAACAATTTTTAATTTAATCTCTAAAGTAAAAACTTTCTGAAAAATGACTTAAATCAAGGATTTATACAGTATCACCATTTTTAGCATTCGTAAAGTTAACTATCTTCAAATATTGTAACAAAGAACTACACATGTACTGCATTATCTTTAAGCCTTCTGTTAAAAACAATAGGAAAACGATTACCTGTCAGCTTTCTTTTTACATCTAACATTAAGATGAAACGCTATATTCGTAGAAAGCTAAGCTTTCATAATTTTTACTTTTGATCCATAAATATGCCTCCCAGTAAAATAAGACTCTACTTTTATAACTTTTGTAGCCGTTTAAATTCAAACACTAGAGGCATCCGATCGTGGTGTAAAGAGCAGGCCAATGTCACATATCCATAATTACTAAATAGCGTCGCGATTCTTATTGGATGCACCAAATTTGCGTATCATTTAAAGAAAATGTGTTCTTTGTGACTGTCACACCCTACCTGAGGCGAACGGGTTAGATAAATACCTACAATTAAAATATTTTAAAAATTACCCTAAACTCGTAAGTGGTTTGAATCAGTTTGATATTTCCTGTAGAGTTGCAATGTTAGAAAATAGTTTGGTTTATCTTTTTATACCCCCCATAAAAACGTAAGAATTATAGTTTTGTCATTCTTTTTGGGGGTGGAGCGTTACATTGATATAGTACTTAAAATAAAAGGTACTAATTGGTCGGAAATATTTTTTTTTTTTTTTTTTTTTTTTTTTACCCAAAAATTATGCTTTTCTTACAATTAAGGCTTCCTTTTTACTTATGAAGAATTGGAAAGTTCCATAAGTCAATTGATTTTAATTAGATTATATCATTTATCAGTAAAAAAAAAAAATAAAACTAAATTTGTACTTTTCCTCAAACTTAAATTATGAGATTTTATTTCTCAATTACATTTTCTGAAATATAAGTTGACTCCTAAGATAAAATTCATTACTGCAGAGTAGCGAGTTCGATTCTGGCTGGATGGCCCAAACTTACCACCTAGTATCACATCCTACTTGGTTCAATAATTTACAGCAAACATTTCCAGCTTAAATTGTCTAGTGCTATATATATTTATATATTATATATTATATATAATCGGAAGTACCAGAATAAAAGGATTTTAAGAAACACTACTGAGAGAGAAGTAAGGAAAATAACTTAGTAAATTCTCATCAAATAAAAAACAAACAAAAAAAAACGCTAAGAATCCATATTACAATGTTTATTACATTTAAGATATTAGTCGTCTAATCGTGTTGTAAGAAGCAAGCTAGTTTCACAGATCCATTACTACTGAATAGTTCGATTCTTGCAGTACGCTCCTCACTTGTGAGCTTTTGTCGCATCCTACCTGTGATGAGCGATTTGGGTAAATAAGGAATGCACCCTATTGCGGTATAAAAGTCGGCAAGCTAGTCTTGCAGATCCATTACTACTGAATGACGAGAGCAATCCACGCTGTATGTCCCATTCCTACAACTTTGTCATATTCTACCATGACGAAAGAGGTGGGTAAATAATGATGTAAGTTTTTTTTTTTCTTAATTTTAGTTGTATGCCCCTAACCTGTGACGTTCTTACCCATCCTACACAGGACGAACAGGTTTGAAAATAGGATTATATCATATTTTAATTGTGATAAAGATAGTCTTGCCTATCATTTCCTGCAGAATGATGATTTTGATCCTTGCTGGATTCCCCATATTTATAACCGTGTGTCAAATCCTACGCGTAGCAAATAGTTTGTGTGGAGCTCCTTCATAATGTGAATGTTAGGCAGCTAATCTCGCAAATGCATTACTATTGAAGGTCGATCCCCAGTGGATGCCTTATACTTATGTCTTTTAGTTAAATACCTACATTTAGAATAGTTTTAAAATTTTACTCTAAACTCGTAAGTGGTTTGAAACAATCTAATTTTTCCTGTTGAATTACAATGTCAGAAAATATATTAGTTTAATTTAGTTTCTTTTTACCCCTTAAAATATAACAATAAAAAGTTAAGAATTTAAAAAAAACCTTTTTTTTTTTTATTCTTCCCTAAATTGTTTAAGATTAGAACTAAATTACAACAATAATTTTCGAATAGATACATTACATTTAAATTTCACTTATGGAATCTGTTTGATATTTAAACGTGGTGGCTTTAATAATATTATTCTTGATAGAATAGTCTTACGCCTAAGGTTTATCTAAATCTAAAGGCAGAGTAAATGTTTCCCGATCCGTTCTCTTCGTGTAAAGGGGTTGAATAGCTATTCTGTGGGATCAATGGCAGAGTATGGCTCCAATAAAGGATAGGTTCAAATATTATACCAAGGATCACTTTTTGTATCTGCAGCGTTTCACAAATCGATTGATTGTTAATTGAATTCTATCACTTAATCAATAAAAGTCTAGCTATGAATATCATAGCAAATCACAAAGCTTCCAAATTTATTATATACACGGACTCTAAATCCGTCCTATTAGCACTATATAAAAAAACACATCATCTCCTCTGATCACGAAGCTCCTAAACAAACTAAACACCTCTTCTGAAAATAATAACATTATATTCTTCTGGATACCAAGTCACATTGGTATCCAAGGAAATGAAAAGGCAGACAAAGCCGCAAGAAAGGCACTTCAGACACATATGAGCAAATCTAAAATCCCATATACAGATCTGAAACCAACCATAAACAAATTTATATTAGACAAATGGCAGAAATCATGGACAATCTGACTCAAAACAAGCTCCATGAAATACAGGAAGTTATTGGAGAGTGGCCGATAGCCCACAGAAGTATTAGAAGAGAAGAAGTAATACTCGCCAGATTGCGTATTGGGCACACCCACATTACCCATTCGTACCTGTTAAAAGGGAGGGTGCCCCAGTGTGCCCAACATGCAAAGTACAACTTACAACCAAGCATATCCTTCTAAATTGTAACAGACTTAAACATATCCGCGCAAATTACTATCAAGCTAGAAACCTGAAAGACATCTTCAAGAATACAAACCCTGAAACATTTTAAATTTTATTAAAAAAGCAACCTTTTCAACAAAATATAACAGAACATAACCAATTATCTCCATAGAACCACTACCTTAAAGTCTGAAATCCAAAATAACCTTTTTGGCATTAAATGACCCACAGGGGTTGATATGCCGTTAAACAAAACTCAAACTCAAACTCAATAAAAGTCAAACACTGCATTTTGTACTGTTTCTTAAAAAAATGTCAATAAATGCCCTTTTTTTTTTTAGACTAAGGCATCAAGAATTCATAGCTATCGGCTTTGTATATGGAAATCCTTCCCGTGCACAAGTATTTCTTTACAGACGAATTACCGGATATAGTCTATCAATTTTAAGACTCAACGACGTATCCCCTAGATTTGACCATTAGACTGTGCCATAGTTACCTACTTCGAAGGAATAAGTTTGTTTTTTTTAATGCATTTTCATAAATATTTAAGAAAACATGAATATAGTAAGACTCTACTTTTATAGCTTTTGTAGCCGTTTAGAATATTTTTTAACATCTTGCTTACTGAGCTGCACATTCTGTTCTAGGTTAAGACACCACCCCCACTCCGTAAATAAAAAAAAAACATTCTTTAACTTAAGATCTGCGATCCTGTCTTAGTTTTTCTCGTAGCAAGTGAATGTCTCACGTCCAACTTAGCCAGTGCAAAAAAAAAATCTATATATTTTGTTCTAAGAAATAAATGCTTATTTATTTTGATATTTATTTGTTCATTAAAAAATACAATTTTTTACAATTAGTACTAAATTAACAAAACAGTGATTTTCGAAAAAGTATTATATTGAAATTTTTCCCAATAATAAGTGTTATATTTGAATATAGTTGATGTAATTGGTTTGGCTACTGACGGTTGCTATTACTCAATTGTTCGTCACTGAACAAATAAACATCAATGAGGAATTCCAAGCAATACAAGGTGTAAAACATTAGATAAATATGCGAGTTATTTGGTGCTGGACGACTGCATCTCTGCATCCGACCCCACGAAAATAACAGCGCCTCACGACACTGTTTATTCACGTGAAGTCGGTTACAGAGATACAAATCGTCCAAACACCTGGGCTAAATGCCCGAAGTTTTATTTGAAAAGGGGGGAACGGGGTACAAAACTGGTCATGCAGGACATCTTGTAGAACTGTCTTAGCTAGTCTTCATTCACCGACCGATCCATGCCAATAAATACAGTCGTCCATCGTCTTTCACTGCTGCTGCTTCCACCAAAATTCCGCTGCCACTCTGTGAACGAACCCTACTTAGACCCATATGGTGTAAAAGAAAAGCGTTAAAATTAATATGTACAGAATATAATAACAAACAAAAATTTTGGTGAATTATTTTCGAGGTGGGAAGGGTAGGGGCAAAAAACAAAAAGTCCCCAACATAAAACAAGAAACAGAAAATTTTGGGATATTTTAGTTACCCCCTTTCCCTCATCTAAGGTACTGGGACCGCCGACTGTCTTCCGGTAGACAGAAAGCAAGCCGATCAGTTCCCCTAACCATAGATAAATATGCGATAAAATATTCACAAATGTATGCTACTAGTCAAACGACACTCTTGTCACCTGAATTCGACTTTCCATCCTGTGGACTGGGGCGCTAGAATACACGGACTGCACCACTGCATAGGGGTAAGACTCCCCCAAAGGGGTTACCTATTGGCCGTGGGTAGCGATCCATGAGGATATACGAGCGATCGGAGAGGCCCTTTCTGATCAATCGGCTGGTCAGGTCTAGCCCTAGCACCTATATGATTGTCCCAACCCTAATACCTTTTTAGTAACCCCCAACTCTTTTAGTCACATAGGCATGTAGACGGTGGCTTAGAGTCTTAATTTTCTGGGTATAACGTTAAATTCTATCAATTGGTGAGGTTACAATTCTGAAGCTCTAGGTAATTTGGAGTACCTCTTCATCAGCGTTACTCCCAGGTCACTCTGACCCGGAGTTGTAGTATCTTTTACGGTCTCATCTATGGGTTGAATAGGAAAATTGAGTTTTGAAAACATTGAGAACACATTAAGAATGAATAAAACAAAATGTCTACGGCATAGAATAACCCAATGAGTTGACATGCCGTAAAATCCAACCAATCAACCAACCAAAAATCCGACATCAGAATCACTAAGAACTACAGGTGTGTAATTCTGTTAATAATGTATAATTAGGTTCTTTTCCCAAACTTTGGAACAATTTTTTTCTTTCACTCTGAATGGTTTTTATTAATGTGGAAAAGTCATCGGACCATATGACATTTAAGCATCCCTTTTTGATCTCGATTAAGAAAGGATATTTTTTTCATTTACACCGTCAGTATCCGGTTGTTTTAACGGACGAGTTTTAGATTTATGGTCCAAGTTATCTCCCCTTTTTGATGCTATCTTTTTTCCCTCCTGCTTCTTTTATTTCAAGTTTTGTTTATTCAGTTATTTAAAAATATATCTTTTTATTTTCAAGACTTTGTTTATTCAATTATTGTAGAAATACATTATCATGAAATATTATAAAATGATTAAAACTATTTTTCATTCATTTTATTGCTATTTATTCATTAACAACTGTATCATTGTGCCTGTTTAACTTAAGACCCCACAAAAAGTGTAGATAAAAAGAAAATTAAAAGGAGTTTTTTTTATAATGTGGTTCTTTCTGTGATGAATTAAGTTCTTCTCCGCCCTGTCGGCTGGGGCGTTAGAATGCACCGACTGCACCTCTGTAGAGGGGTAAGACCCCCCCCCCAATGGGGACACCTGTTGGACTTGGGTGGCGACCCGAGATACTAAAGGATAGATCCCAGGTGGATGAGCAGTTTATGACATGCAATACTCCACTTTGGCCCTATCTTGGGCTAGACGGGCGGTCGGAGAGGCCCCTCCGATCAATCGGCTGGTCACGTCAAGCCCTAGAACCTATATGATTTTCCTAACCTTATTGCCCTTATGGCAAGCCCCAATCCCTTTTTTATCATATGGGTGCTAGAAGGCGGTGGCTGCGGGTCTACATGTCCTGGGAATGACGTTAAACTCTATCTGATGGTGAAGTTCCAGTTTTGGAGGTTTGGGGAATGTGGAGCACCCCTTCATCACTATTGCTCCCTGGTCCACTCTGACCCGGAGTGGTAGTACCTGTTAGGGTCCCATCTATGGGTTAAATAGAAAAATGTATTTATAAAAAAAATGTATTATCCATTAAGAATTGATCTATTTCAAAACTTTATCGGCATTAAATGACCTGCTGAGGTTGATATGCCGAAAAACAAAACAAACCAAATTAATTTCTTCTGTATCAGTAATGTAAATCAAACAATTACATTTACATTTTGCACAGGATTTTTCTTCGATTTGGTTCAGTGAGTTTCATTCCTATTTTTTTCTTCAAATATCAAACTAGTGTAGTGATTTCTTAAAATAATTTAGAACATTAGCAGAAGTGTGGTGCACCGAGGGAGAATCAAACTGACGTAGCTCGGTAAAATTAATGTTGCATTTGGATTAGTTCATTTGGACGCACTGGTATAATAAAAAAAACAGAAATTGGTTAGCACAACTAGTCATGTGATTACAACTGACCAATGAAAAGTATTGAACTTATGAAGAAGAAGTAGTAGTCGTCGTCTTCTAAAAACTATAATAAAAGTGCTAACTTTTCTCACATAAAAAACGAAGCTGTTGTGCACAGAACTCTGAGAGCAATAACAACTACAGAAGAATGGCTCGTACTAAGCAGACCGCCCGTAAATCCACCGGAGGAAAAGCTCCCCGTAAGCAGTTGGCAACCAAAGCCGCTCGTAAAAGCGCCCCAGCCACTGGAGGAGTAAAGAAACCCCATCGTTACAGACCCGGAACTGTGGCTCTTCGTGAAATTAGACGTTACCAAAAATCTACAGAGCTTCTCATACGGAAGCTTCCATTTCAACGCCTTGTACGTGAAATCGCCCAAGACTTCAAGACTGACCTCCGTTTCCAGAGTTCTGCTGTGATGGCTTTGCAAGAGGCCAGCGAGGCTTATTTGGTCGGTCTTTTCGAGGATACTAACTTATGTGCGATCCACGCCAAACGTGTTACGATTATGCCAAAGGACATTCAGCTTGCTCGCCGTATTCGTGGGGAGAGGGCTTGAGTTAGTCATTTCAACTGAATTTTTAACTTTTCACAAATGTCCAATGTATCTCACCCCATCTGCATTTTATCATATATTATTCATCATTACAAACCGGAACGTATCATCTTTCTAATTTGTAAACCGCTAATATAGAAATGTTGTTCTATATTTAATTGGCTGAGCCATGATACGTGAAGATATCATAGATTTATACCTACACTTGAGTAAACCAATTTTTTTTTTTTTTTTTTTCAGGAAAATAAGGAAAATAGACTCTTCAGTCATTTCGATATATAAATATCAAAATTTGTAATTATGTATATATGTTCAGTTCCCTGACACTAGTAAACACAAATGCATTATGAAAATGTTTACAAAATTGACCCCAATTTAATGAATTAAATTGGATAGAGTTTTATCGACATTTAGCTTCCTCATGCATTTGATTTAACTTTCAAATAGTTACAAAGAACATTCCTGTCGTAGATTTGTTTAAGCCTTCCTCTGTTAGTCTTATAGACTAACCTTTTGGAGTTAGGATCAGTCGTCTTTTATATAAAGTTAACGTTACAAAGAAACGAGGCTCGTATTCATCAAATGCTAATAAGCTTGCTAACTATTTTTCTGCTAGTAAAATGTAAATATCAACTTCATTATAACTAAGGTTAAGATATAAAAAATATTTTCGAAATGATATCTTTAAAGCCTAATAAGAACATTATTGCTTACAATAATTTCAACTAGGTCCCGGCTTTGACAGTAAAACGGCAGGAAAGTCAAAACCATTGTGTACGAAACATTTTAACAAAACTTTTAACGACAAATTAAAGCCGTAATTGTTACCTAATTAGTTACTCTAATTATCGCACACTACCATGGGACAAACATATTTTCTTACGTTCTATCACCCTCCAACATCCCCGAAAATTGGTTTGACTAATTAATCACTTAGACTTACGCCAACGAAAAAACCCTTCGTCCTAAAGACAACAAGTAACCACTTTATTAAATTTTCACACTTTTGACAAAAGCTAGCAGCGAAAATTTAAATAGTGTTGCAAATTCCTTGATGTCTATAGCCGAGTAACGAATTTTCAAGAAAATAAAGCTTACAGATTCCAGTAGTTTCAATATGTAATTGTATTTTTTTTTCAGTTGCCTAAAATTATACTAGTTCCCCTTAAAATGTATTTTCATACGCTGTTTAGCATTGGTTCACTTTTGGTTCTATTTCTCCAAAAGCGTCCATGAATACAGGCTCTTTACATCGAAGCATTTAATGTTAAACAAGACATTTATTTTGCAAGACAGTACAACTTTTATGTTTTTTCTTTTTTCTTTTCTAAAACGACCAAATTTGAATGATTTTTAAAAAGCGTCATTATTGTTTCTTTGCGATATTTGCCACCTTATGAATGTATTATTTATTCAAGAAATTTCACCCGTAGTTACAAAATAACTGCAATATGCACTCCGTTCTCTTTAAACCTGTTATCCTATAGTCTAATGAGAAACCACCACTTGCCTTAAAACTGTTCGTTTTTTTAGATAAAGCTAGCGTAAAAGAAATTGTTCGTCAGCGGAAAAAAAATTACATGAAATACATTTTCCAGCTAATTTTGTTTTCTTAATCAACAGATTGGATGAACAGTTGTGCCGTAATTGTTACATTAGTATTCATATTCTAATAATGGGACTGAATTAATTAATTAATTTTCTTGGGAGTTGGAGGTTTGTGGTATAATTGTTACAGTCGTAGGAAATGGAATTTCAAATCCTGGACAAAGCTTCAGTTCAGATAGCGCTAATACCCTTGCAAAAGGTATGAATCCAACTACTCTCCCTCCAGCTATGGGTAAATAGGAGAGAAGATTGTGCTCTTTAATCTTGGTTAGACAACCAGTCGAGGAGAAGGAAAATTCTGAATTCAAACCTGTTAAATCCACTTGGGGTGGTCACTACCAGAATAGGCTCAATCTATTTCATATGTTGTACATACTTTTAATTTATACATATCATACAGAAGCATTCAGTTGGAATACAGTTTCATTTATGACTAAAGTTTAGTCGGTGTTACTTATATTTAAGATATTTCTTCTTCTGTAATTACGTACACATTAACACGCCAGTGTAAGCCGACCAGTAAAAACATGTATCAACCAGTTCTGTGTGAAATCTGGATGCTGTGAGAAGAATATTCAGGGACATGACCAATAAGAATCGTTAGATATACTTTTGATATTCATGCTGTCAGCGTGACCTGATGATGATTATAGTTGACAATCTTCAATTTTATGGCGGTTCCAATAAATTATATTGCCCACTCGCTGCTATAATTAGTAGTTCCCTCTTCATGACCTCTCAAACGGCAGCCTTGTCAGCTGGGGCTTTAGAATACACCAACTGTGGTAAGGCCCCAGATAAGGCCACCTGTTGGTCGTGGGTGACTGCTCATGCTGCTTAAGGATGGAAATTGGTGGCTGAGCAGTCCATGACAATTGCATTGTGTATATTCCTGTTTGATATTTGTTTATATGTACATTAAAAATTTTGTTGTATAAAAAAAAGTCGTTTGTCTCCTTTTCTTCAAAAGCAGCACCCATCTCCTCTCTGCGTTCTATATACAGTTTATTCGCCTACAAAACTTACGGTCTAAACAGTGCTTTTCCAGGGACAAGAATCTCCACTGAACTGATTAATTTTCACATTAATCTTTTATTAGAATGAATTTTCATTTTTAACAAAGATAGTCAGTATTTTTTGCTTTGAAATGAAATTGCAATTCTACATTTGCTTGTCATTTAATAAAAACTCACAAAATCTGTTTGCGAATATATTACTGGCAAATTCTCTATCGTATCGAAACGTTTGAAAATTTTCTTTTTAGACAAAATGAAAAAAATTGATTTTATGATTGTTGTTTTTATCTATTTCTTTCATTCTCCTCAATGTGTCATTAGCGCGCACTGTCAAGTGGAAAAATGCATATTTCGACTAATATTTCCTTTACAAGCATATCACGTTCAACACACCAATTTAGTCTTTACTTGGGTTAGATGGGCACTGGAGAAGCCCCCTCCGACCAATCGGCTGGTCATGTCAAGCCCTAGTACCTAATGTTTTTTCCAACCTTATTGTTCTTATGACAACGCCAACACTTTTTAATTATATGTGCTAGAAGGCGGTGGCTGAGGGTCTTATTGTCCTGGGTGTAACGTTAAATTATCTGCTGGTGAAGTTCCAATTCTGGAGCTCTCGGGAATGTGGAGTACCCCTTCATCATCATTACTCTCTGGTCTATTCTAAATCCGAGTGTTAGTTACCTGTTGGGTTCCATCTATGGGTTGAATAGAAAAAAACGAGCTGTAAAAATGTGTTTAAAAAATTGAGTTTTATCAAAAGAATTAAACACCGATGAATTCAGAGTTTTCCTTCTCCTAGACGGTTGCCTAATCAAGGTTAAAGAGCCCAGTTTGACTAACCATAAGCTAGAGAGGAGAGTAGGATTCATACCTTTCCCAAGGGTATTAGCGCTAAGTGAATGCAATTACCACATCCAGGATTTGAACTCTGGGCGACAAGTCCATTTCCCATGACATTAACGATTACACCGCGCTTTTTACCCGTGTCGAAGGTTTATGTAAATACCTATATATCTTATATATAGGTATTTACATAAACCTTCGGCACGGGTAAGAGGTGACACACATTTGCAAGTATAAGGCATCCACTAAGAATCGACTTCGCTATTCAATAGTTATGTATTTGTGAGACTAGCTTGCTAACAATTACACTATGATGGAACGCCCTTATTCTTTTCACTCACTGTTCGCCAGGCGTACGATAAGATACACAAATATGGGAAAGCAAGGAAGGATCAAATTCATTATTCAGTAGTAATGGATCGGTGAGACTATCTTGCTCATCATTACACCCCGATAGTAATGAATCTGTCAAACTAACTTGCTTATCTTCACACCATGATGAGACGCCTCATTTTTTTAATGTAAAAAAACAAAAACATTTCGTAAAATAAAATAAAAACATTGTAATATACGAATTCTTAGCGATTTCTTTCCAAATTTTAAAAGAATTTGCTCAATTATCTTCCTCTCTTTCTACTCTCTTAACTCTTTTTTCTCTCAATCAACGGGGTTCTAACATCATTTTACTCCGGTCATGCACCGGTTGCTTCTTCTAGTGTATATATATATATATATATATATATATATATAATTTAATATACCAAACTTGTTGGTAAATCCTCGCGGTGAGAAAAAAAAACAGCAAATAGTCTGATTGTAAAAAATATACTACCAAACATTACCCGGGGAGAAAAATTTTTGGGGAAAAAAAGAAAAGACCAAGATAATCGTACCAACTAAAAATAATCTATTGGTACAATATTTGGCAAAAAAAAAAACAATATATAATATATATATATATATATATATATATATATATATATATATATACAAAACCGCCAGGAAACTAAAGCTAATAAGTAAAAAGTGCTCAATACCTAATTAGAGCAAATAATAAAGATAAATCTAATGAGTCAGATAAACCTACTAAAAGTTTCCCTAAGTCGGATCTTAGGCCCGAAGAGCATTAAGCTAAACTTTTAGTAGGTTTATCTGACTCATTAGATTTATCTTTATCACACACACATATATATATATATATATATATATATATATAACAACTTTATTATTGTACCTATTTAACTTAACAACCTCGCCCTGTCGGCTCGGGCGTTAGAATGCTTCTATTGCACCTCTGCAGAGGGATAAAACTCCCCAAATGGGGCCACCTATTGACCGTGGGTGGTGACCCGTGATGCTTAAGGATACAACCCAGGTGGTTGAGCAGTCCATGACTAGCAATACTCCACTTTGGCTCTTGCTTAAGCTAGACGGGCGGTCGGAGAGGCCCCCTCCGATCAATCGGCTGGTCACGTCAAACCATAGCACCTATATTATTGCCCCAACCCTATTGTCCTGATGCCAAGCCCCAACCCCTTTTTATCATATGGGTGCTAGAAGGCGGTGGCTGGGGTCTACATGTCCTGGGAATGACGTTAAATTTTAACTGATGGTGAGGTTCCAGTTTTGAAGGTTTGGGGAATACGGAGCACCGCTTCATCAAAATTGCTCCCTGGTCCACTCTGACCCGGAGTGGTAGTACCTGTTAGGGTCCCATCTATGGGTTAAATAGAAAAACATGAGTTCATGAACAAAATTGATTATCCATTAAGAATGAATGTATTTCAAAACTTTTTCGGCATTAAATGACCCACTGAGGTTGATATGCCGCAAAACAAACCAAACCAAACCTTAACTTAACAACCAATCAAGTGTATGTAGAAATTGATATTCAAGTTAAACCTTTTCGGATATTGTGGTTCGTTCTGGTATGTTCAGTATGTGGGTTGTTCTGGGATATTTTGAGGGATTTTATTTATACTGAATCATTTATGCAAATAAAATCATTTATTTTTTTATTTTACATTGTACTGTTTCTTCAATTTGGTTCAGTTAGTTTGTTAACTCTGGGGATTCTTTTGGTTTTTTGTGTTGTTTCCTTTTCGGCAAATATTAAACTAGCATAGTGTCAAGTTAAAAGTTTAGTACCAGAAGTATAGGGCACCGGTATAGAATCGAACTATCGAACACTGTTCTGCTAGTCTGAATCAGTACAAAATACTGTCAAATTTTGATTAGTTCATTTAGGATGGATATTAATTTTTAATAAAAATCCCCCTACGAGATAGTTTGTACCACTTAGTCGGGAGAATAGCACGTGACAGCTACTGACCAATGAAAAACCTTTCACCCTTTCGTTAAACATATAACAAATATGAAAACGTTTTCGCAAAATCGATTATAAAACAACGAAACCCTCATACCAGACAAAATATTATTGTGCACACAACGCTGATTGTTTTATACCAGAATGGCTCGTACTAAGCAGACCGCCCGTAAATCCACCGGAGGAAAAGCTCCCCGTAAGCAATTGGCTACAAAAGCCGCTAAGAAAAGCGCCCCAGCTACTGGAGGAGTAAAGAAACCCCATCGTTATAGACCCGGAACTGTGGCTCTTCGTGAGATTAGACGTTACCAAAAGTCTACAGAGCTTCTAATAAGGAAGCTTCCATTTCAACGCCTTGTCCGTGAAATCGCCCAAGATTTTAAGACTGACCTCCGTTTCCAGAGTTCTGCTGTGATGGCTTTGCAAGAGGCCAGCGAGGCTTATTTGGTTGGTCTGTTTGAGGACACCAACTTGTGTGCAATTCATGCCAAACGTGTCACCATCCTGCCTAAGGACATCCAACTTGCTCGTCGTATCCGAGGGGAGAGGGCATAATTTAGTTGCTCATTTCAACTGATCTTTTAAAGGGTCTCTTATATCCCATTAAATTTTCCATCAATATGAAAAATGGTTTTCTTTACAAACTACGACGTATTTCCACTCAAACTAGTTAACCGTTACTATGCAAAATCTTGATGGGTTGAGTAAGGATACGTGTCAATCACAAATACGTAAAAATTCATATTCACCAGGAATGTAACGAAAAGATTAGAAATTTCCCTGTCAGTTTTATATTGAAACTTGGAATTGTGTATATATTTCCAGTCGTTTAGAATTAGGAACATTGAAATGTATTTTTCATACAAAAATTATCTTCCATGTTTCATTTTGTCGGAATGCTTCTTTTCGGGCAGTGTAGCCTATAACTTTTCGTCAAAATTTGGACACTGGATCCCTCATGCAAACTTTAAAGTACGAAATTACCCTTTTTTTTTTTTTTTTTTTTTTTTTTTTTTTTTTTTTTTTTTTTTTTTTCGTCAAAAATTGCTAAAATTCAAATAGATAATTAGCACCATTCTAAATTCAACCTTTATATCAATAACGAAGAATTCACTTTTTTTTTTTTTTTAAGAAAGCTGATAAGCCCTGAAATAACTGCTCTCTAGTTTTGTTCTATCTTAGCTTTTTTCATTTCTTAAAAATATAGGACGCTCAAGTAAATTTGTCATCTTATAGAAACTCGTGTCAGCTCTCTTAAACTTAACATGATCTGAACGATGGGCTGGGTTACTACATAGTAAATTTGAGAAAGTCTTCATGAAATACCATTTTACGCGTCGAAAATGTTTAGATATCATTGGAACAAAAACTGCCTCACGTTAAAATTATACTAGGTTAATATATTTCCTTTGTATAAGTAACACTTGCTCAGCAAGTAATTGGCGTAATTTGTATATATTTACTCCTTCACTACGAAAGTTAAGATTTGAATTAATCTCTCTATTTCGTAAATGCCAAATAAGAACCTTGCTTTCTAATTTCCTGGTTCTTTATGTAAATTCACAAAACCAGTAAGAAAGCTCCTTTTGATACTTTCCCACTTCAAGCTGAAGCTGTATTTCTTACTTGGATCTATTTGTACTACTGACAGAAGGCATTTAAACTTTCTGACTTTTCTACGTGAAATCATCTCCGATTCTTGAGAATTAGTCTGGAATTTCTCACTGAGAAGCAGCAGCTAAGGCACCTCGCCTATTATACTCCTACAAGCCCAATTCATACGACCCCTTACTTGGTCATACCTAATCAGGGGCGTCAAGAGGCCACCGCCTACACGATCAATCGGTTGGATCTTCGTCCAATCCGCTATATGAATTCGACCTAACCCCTACATATGTTCATCTATGGTCAAGCCCAAAACTTACCACATATGCAGTGTAGAATGCGGAGCTGACGAAGTTTTAGAAATCGGTAAGGTTCCAGTCCTGGAGGTTTGAATATGTGAACACCTTCATCATCATTGATCTCGTCCACTCCTGACCCGAAATTGGATAAGTACCTCTTAAGGGCTCCAAATTATTGGACTAAGATACGAAAAAAAATGTATATAAAAACTGCAGTCAATCCATTAAAGAATG
>CM042147.1:44370979-44530337 GCA_023376005.1 Doryteuthis pealeii | reverse complement strand
GAGAGATCTTTTTAATTTATTTATTTTCATAAACTGTTTTGAATAGGGTAGTACTACGTACAAGTATCTTAATCTTAAATTAGAGCTTTGTATAAAGTTTTAGTTTTTCGACTGGGCCCTTTTTTTCCTGTCCAAACTTAAAGTACAAAGTGTACAGTTACTATTGGCAAAAATAATTTAATTCTAGGAACAAAGGCTTTTTTATCAAGATAAAGCCTCTGTCAGTTTTTTTTTTTTTTTTTTTTTTTTTTTTTTTTATTTTTTATTTTTTTTTTTTTATAAACAAATAGTAGTCGGTGTAGTGTTTATGTACCAGCACATCGGAAGTTTCTAACTTTAAAAAACTTTTCCTTTGGCAAAAATGACTTAAATGTTGGAAAAATATTCTATTAAGATTTATCGCACTCGTAATTTAATAAAATTACTACGTTAACGTTTTAAGACTTTCTCATCTGTTAAACTATAGAATAAGGAAGAATTGCCTTTGGTAAAGAAACCGTTAACGTTTTAGATGAATCTAATGTAATGAACAATAACTACCTCCTAAAAATATCCGAGGATTATAATGTTTGTTACTGTCTGTTGCAATTCCGTAAAATGTAATGATTTTTTTTTTCTTTTTTTATATAAGTCCTGGATTTGTCAGGGAAACAGTTGTAAGACGGTCGAATTTTAATATTATTATAGATAAAAACTTAATTTACTTTTCTGCATCTTACTGAAGATGAATAGGTTATGTTTACATGTAAGATATTTATAGTTAACAGCTGCACAATTTACTCCCAGTCTTTTCAATAAACTGACTGCAATAGGTGAGTCCACCGTTGGCCGTGGGCTGCAACCGCATTATGCTTAAGGATGGGATCTTTGTGATTGAGCAGTCCAGGACATGCAACATCCATTTCGGCCCCACTTAGGCAGTACAGGCGACCAGAAAAGCCCCTTCCGATCAATCGACTGATTCACGTTAAGACCTAGTACTATACGATTGTAGAAACCCGAACTCTTTTTAAATATATATATATATATATATAATTATAAATATATATTTAAACCAACTCCTCCGCAACGAGCAGGATGCGACGCAATGGTCAATTTTAAGCGGGTTCAGCCTGGTTTTGAATTCAGTTTTCCTTCTCCTAGACACGGTTGCCTAACCAAGATTAAAGAGCCGTTGCCCTACTATTTACCCAATAGCTGAAGGAGAGTGGATTCATACTTTTCCCAAGGGTATTAACGCTAAGTGAAATGCAATTATCACGTCCAGGATGTTGGAATCGGAGCTTTTCTACCATATATGTGCTAGAAGACGCTGACTGAGTGACTTGGTATCCTAGTATGACGTTAAACTGCATCTAGTGGTGAAGTTCCAATTCTGTAGATTCTCATTAACGCCACACCGAGTTGACATTCCGTAATAAAACAATCTTAAGCTGGCTAGCTGCTATGCTTAATATTTTCGCTTTTTATGATAGTTTTTCGGGGTAGAACGAATTTACTTGATTATGTCCATCTCTCCAATATCACCGTTGGAATGGGTTTCATGTTAATAATAAACGGACGATCCCTGTCGTAGGTGAGAAATAGTTTTGATTATTTGCGATCCTAGCTAAACAAATAGTTAAGAAATTGATCTTTTTGATTGAACATACATTCCTGAACTAGTGTCTAGTGGCTCCGGTAATTGGACGCGGTAAGATATGTAATATTAGCATGATACCGGCCTATATCCGTAGGCAACACCTGCTCCCTCGATTAAAGGGGCAGAGCTGGTCTATTGCTCAGTGTCTGAGTCGCCTGCAAAAGAGGAATGCCGACGACAATATAAATTTTACACTGGCTATCGTCTGAGCTTCGTTTTTATTTGAGTGACTCCCCAGTTTAATAGAATTTTTTGTTGCAACTCACTTGGTGTTATGTTTTGTAAATTGTTTTAATCATTGCTGGTGAGTGGTACAAAAATAGTTTTGGTTTAATTTTCAGGAGAGCTTCCTGTGCATATAGTATTTTACCTCCGCGGCCCTCTTGCCCTACAAAAAAAAAAAAAAACGCTAAGCGGTATCTACTCACAATCTACGCCGTGCTAGTTTTTGAACTCCTTAGTTGTTGAAAGGGTTTTTTTTCCGAAAATTAATGTGACATGAAAGCGATATTTTATTTTATCCCCCACACCAAGTCTTTTTCTCGACAATTAAATGTAAATATTTTATCTTCCTCTATTTAATTTTAGCGTTTGAAGGCGTTTTAATCCACAACATTTTTTAGTGGGTTGAATGCGTTAAAATCAAAATGCGATAAAGTGGTATTTTACAGCCATTCCCAGGTTTTTATCGACAACATATGTAGCGTCGAAAATTAAAACCACTTCTTTAACTGCGATTGAAATCGTTCCTTGTTATTACCAAGATGTAACAGTCCAACCAGTAACATTGGAGAGAAAGACATAACCTAGTAAATTCTATTATTACATCGGGATGTATCATGACTGTCAAATAAGTTAGAAACCTCCATACATTTCAAGATTGTCAACTATAAATATAAAGCTTGATATCAAATTATAACCACCTTTGATATATTTTTTTTATTGACGTCTTTTTCTTCTTAAGACCAGGTGTTAAATAGGTCCTCCCTAAATGAAGCTTATATTTCACTTTATCAGTCATTTGCATTATATGTACCTACGAAAAATCTAATTTGTTTTGTAGCCTCAAAAATTAAAAACACTTCTGTGACTGCAATTGGTATCGGTCCTTGTAATTAGAAAGATGTAACAGTCAAACTAGTATCATTGGAGAGAAATGACAACTTAGAAAAACATTCTTTCGGTATTTTAATTTTATTTTAATTCAAAACGGTCACAATTTTTTAAATAAATGTGACCTATTTTAGAAAATATATACAATCAATATATTAAACAAATAAAAATAAAATATTTAGGTATTTTTTATTTTAATTCAAAACAAATCTCACAAAAACAATCAATACATTAAACAAAAAAAATAAATAAATCAGAATATTCTGATATTTTTTTTTTTATTTAAAAAAAAGGTTTACCGCATTTTTTAAAAAAAGTTCAGTATTTTCATTTTATTTTTTAATAAAAAAAGAATTCACGTATTTTTCAAAACTAGCACGGGGCAGATTTTTGAGCAGGCAACGCTTAGCGTTTTTTTTTTTTTAGGGCACAAGGCCAGAACGCACCAATCCACTATTAACAGAGATTCTAATGTCACAGTTTGGCTCTGACCAACCCAACTTTTCGGGCTATGCAATTAGCGTTGCCTAATAAAGGCAGCTGTCCTCAGTTCAGCTAGATTATCATTTTCGGACACTGATATCCTATGTTTTTCAAGAGGCATGTAGATATCGTTTCCCCGAAAAATATGACTTGTAAAATAAGATCTAGCTTGATTTTGATATAATCTCTTCCCTTAAAATAAGCCCTAATTGAGAGTGGCAGAGACGAAAGAAATAAGCATTCTTCATAATCACATAAAACTCAATATTCCCTGAATATAAGTCCTAGTTTTATATTTCGGAATGAAAATTAATATAAGCCAAGTCTTATTTTCGGGGAAACGGACAAAGTATTCTTAGTGAAAATTCTCAACCAAGCTAATTTTTTTTTTTTTTTGCGCAGTACCTCTGATGCATTCAGAGTCGGGAAAATAAAGCTAACTATTGCTTCCATTTTTAGACGTTGGGTAATGTGTTGTACGCTATGAAGCCCGGCCCAAATGAAAAGATTCAATTTCCCCTGACAATGCATGTGCCAGGTAAATATGTACAACCAAAAAAGACCATTTTTTAATACTTTTGTAGCCTCGAAAATAAAAACTACTTTAAATGTGATTGGGATCATTCTGTTATTACGTATATGTAACCCAACCAACCCGGTAAGACAGCTGAATAACGTTAAGTATCAAATGCAAACAATGTCTACTATAGTCTAATCGAGGATTACTACACAGACTATTAGCTATGGTAATATCATGTCTTGTATGCATATTTGGTATTGCTTGCCGAATCGGGAAAATAAATTATTGCAGTCTTTCTTCTTCTTGAGACCAGGGTGTTAAATAGGTCCTCCCTAAACTAAGATTATATTTCACTTTATCAGTATGATAATTTATGCAATATATGTACATACGAAAAATCTAATTTGTTTTGTAGCCTCGAAAATTAAAAACTTCTGCAATTGGTATCGTTCTTTGTAATTACCAAGATGTAACAGTCAAACTAGTATCATTGGAGAGAATGAAAACCTAGAAAATTCTATTAAATCGAGATATATCATGACGGCCAAACAAGTTGAGAATCCTCCATACATTTCAAACTTGTCAACTACAATCAAATCTAAAGAATACTTAATATATAATCTAATTTTTTTTTATGCAAGTAATATTTTATAGCCATTGAAATGATAGGGATATTTAAATGGGCGAATCAATGTACCGGTAATTATTCACAGCCGTTGAATGACTTTACATTAGGGAGAAAATTATTAAAATGATACTTGTTCCTCTATATTAAAGGAACTAATAACAGTAGTGAAGGTGTTACTGTATAACAGGAGTTACATACAAGTACGACGTCATTAAGAGTTTAGGGCAACACCCTCCATTTAAGGATGGGGGCATGTACGAAAAAGAAATCAGAATACAAGTATATTCGTTTACTAAGCAATTAGTGTATAATTTGCATTAAACAAGAAATGGGACCCAGCTTATCAGTTAAGATGTAGAAAAAGTTAAATTTATAAATAATTGTTACAACTTTTCTACAGTTTCACTAATGAAACCAAGACTTATTTGAAATGATAAAGACTAGAGGTTCTTAATTGGCTTTAATGAAATCGTGGACGTAAGAAATAATCTTTTATAGTGTAGCTATAATGAAAATATATTTACATTTTACGGAATACTAGCAGAAAAGTTTCAGTGTTTATAATCGTATATTTGAAGTTTTGTTCATTTACTATATACATAGGGGGGCGAATCAATTTTAAGAGTCTTGCGTTTTCCTAACGTTAGCTTTAAAGAGCAGAGTTTCTAAACAAGACGGTAGCTCGTATCTAATACTTCTTGGTTAAAGTTAAAAGGATAAGTACACGTATAGTTAAAATAAAGAATTAATGTTAAAATTACAAGGGCACTTCATGTAGAGGAGTTTGTTTCTAGATTTGTGATTTTGTCGAGAAAAACGAAATTAAAAAGAATAGTAAGATTAAGACTTTCTATATACCACCATACTTTGAGCGACCGTTTTTTTTATATTGAGAGAATAAAACAAGGGGAAATATTTTCATACTAAAATGTATTTTAGTGTTCAATCTTATAATTAATACACAAATACATATTTCACTGATTGGAACGTTCATTACACGGATGTGGGAATCTGCTATCATCACGTATCCTGACTCATCAAAAATATAGATAAGAATGTTTTGTATATTAGTGATTAATAGAAACGTCGTGGTTACGAAGGAATAGAATGGCAACATTATTTTCTTCAGATGTTGATGTGAATAAGTAACTTATGCTCTTTCCCCACGAATACGACGAGCAAGTTGGATGTCCTTTGGCATGATGGTGACACGTTTGGCGTGGATCGCACACAAATTGGTGTCCTCAAACAGACCAACCAAATAAGCCTCGCTGGCCTCTTGTAAAGCCATCACAGAAGAACTCTGGAAACGGAGGTCAGTCTTGAAGTCCTGTGCGATTTCACGGACAAGGCGTTGGAATGGAAGCTTCCTTATAAGAAGCTCTGTAGACTTTTGGTAACGTCTAATCTCACGAAGAGCCACAGTTCCGGGCCTGTAACGATGGGGTTTCTTTACTCCTCCAGTGGCTGGAGCGCTTTTACGAGCGGCTTTTGTAGCCAACTGCTTACGAGGAGCCTTTCCTCCGGTAGATTTACGGGCTGTCTGCTTTGTACGAGCCATTCTCCCGCTCTTAGTATTCCTGTCTTTATGTTCGATTATTGCTTAGCTTCGTAATGAGGGTTAGTTCTTTTATAATCGATTTTAAAAATAATTATTCTTTTTTGTTATGTGCCCTCAAAGGTACAAAGATTTTTTATTGGTCAGAAGCAGACGCATGATTTTCTCCTGGCCAGTTGGTTCGGACCAACATGTAAGAATGGGGGTGACTCTTTATTTTTATCTGACTGGCAACAACTGTCAGTAGATTAAAACTAAAACGAGTGCTTTTAACTGGGTAATACTTTTTTGGTACGATCAACAACTTTGAGTCATGTAAATTTAGGGTTCTACAAACATTTTTTTTCATTAGTTACTTGAATATGCACGAATCTTTACATTCCTTTTTTTTTTTTTAGAAATCAAACAATTATTTCATGTTTCCCCTCACTCGGTAAATTTTAAGAAGATTTTGAGTTAAAACTTTATTAAAAAACAAAACAAAAAATAAATAAATTACGGCAATTTCTGTTTCTATAACACACTGTCAATAAGAGAAATCACATAAATTCTACAAAGTCAACTAATGACACGGCTAGCTAGAAATTATGAGATTTCATTATGATATTTTATAAAAATGATATTGAAAATAATTTTTGAAGTAAAAATGGTACATAACTTGCAATTGTTTTGATCTTAAATGTAAAGATTCGTGCATATTCAAATAACTAAAGAAAAAAAGACATGGTTTTGTTCGTTTTCGTTCTTTTGTTTTCACCAAGATTTATGGGCGTGTCTAAATATTTGTCCTAGCTGTATTTTTTTGTTTTCATAAAAATCTGTGGGCGTGGCTAATTGGCTGAACTCGAGCGAGAGGCAGTTGATCGAACCAAAAAAGTATTACTGCTTTTAACTTTCTACTTTTTAGTTTAAAATCTGTATTTGGTGTTATGATAACCAAGGATCCACACTTCAGAAAACAACATAATTCTGAACCGACATAACCTAGCAAATTAAATAGCTACATGGTGTTGCTGGTAAATATAGGATTTTCAGTCTAGTGTGGCCGGTAATAATAATGTGGCTCGACCTTAGAGATCAGTTCCTTCACGCAATACACACTCTATTGCACTAAAGAGTTGTAGGGCTAAGATCAAATTTCCGATATCTGAAACTCTCCTAAGAATGGAACCGGGCGATTTTGGTACCTGCAGGCAATAGTCCCCCGTTGTATAGCGAACCTTTAGGAAGAAGAGGTGACTAAACTTAATGTATATTTTCTGTTAAAAATTCACGTGTTTGAAGATCTCACGTCTAGAATTTCGGGCTCCTTTAAAAGAAATGACGTTGTAGGTACATCTCTATATGTGACGTGGTGGTATCCATTTGAAAATGTGTGTATGGTCATTTGAGAGAAGTAGGAGTGTATATTGAAATATTCGTCATATACTTATAGTGTTAAGGGCCGGTTTAGCTCAGTCGTTAGAGTCTTCGGCTGGGAACCTCAAGGTTTCTTCGTTCGATACCGGATCTCGCCAACCTAGTGTATGAATAGTACAGGAATCTGTGCGGTAGAGTGAGATGATGTTAGGTATGGCGCTCCACCTCAGACGCTAAAATCCAACCTTTTTGGTCTAGCGCTTGTGCAAAGTGGATAAACTCCCTCGCTGTCTGGCTGATACCGACATTAGGCCACATCGATGACTTTACTTTTTTTTACTCATACCTACCGTTCTATTTATCTCTGGACTGGAACTGATTGAATTCCTGCTATTCTCGATCGGAGTAGCTGAGTATGTGTCAGTTATTAGATCTGTTGTTGGGCTGGATAGAATTCTTGCCATTCTACGAGAGGTCTAGAACTACTTGGGTCCTCTTAAGCGTGCCTCGTCTTATGACGTTGCTTAGTTTTTAATAAAGAACACAGAACACAGCTCCTATTTTATTTACCCCCAAGTAAAAAGGCCTTGGAAAACAGACATTCATTTTGCGTCTGTTCTCTCTAAACACTCAGCCCAGTCTGCCAACTCTTCACTCTCTCTCTCAAACTCCTTCTCTACTTGTGCTGAACAATCAGAAACCGACTGTTAGCCTTTCACACACCATACCAAAATGCTGTTGGCATTCATCGACCAATCAGAAACCAGCAGCTAACCTTTTACACGTCATCCCGAAATCTTAGTTTCTTTCCACTATTACATAAAATGACTAAAATTGGGCTTTCTGTAATCTCATTATTTTACTTAGTATGGTTTTGTTGAAATAGGTCTCCTGAGTAAATTACACTCTTGCCTCATCAATTCGTATGTGATAAAAAAAGATATACTTTTGACATCAGTCAACGGAAAGTCCGACACAAATCTCTGCTGCCATTCAAGGAAAATCAGGTACAAAAATAGTTTGGTTTAATTTTTTTAGGAGAGTTTCCATTGCATATAGTATTTTTACTCTGGCCTGCCCTGAAAAAAGGGTAAGCGGTCTTTACTCAAATCTGACCCGTGGGAAAAATTAATGCGACACGAAAGCGATATTTTACCTCCCCAACGCAAATTCTTTTCTCGACAATTAAATATAAGTATTTTAATTCCCTCTCTTATTCAATTTTTTTAGCGTTTTGAAAGGCGTTTTTATCGACAACAATTTTAGTGGTTGAATGCATTAAAATAACAAAATGCGATAAGAAAGTGATAATTTACAGCCATCCCCATGTTTTTATTATCGATAACATATGTAGCGTCGAAAATTAAAACCACTCTTTTCTTCGATTGAAATCGTTCCTTGTTATTACCAAGATGTAACAGTCCAACCGTTAACATTGGAGAGAAAGACATAACCTTGTAATTCTATTACATCGAGATGTTCATGACGGTCAATAAGTTAGTAGAAACCTCCATATATTTCAAGTTTATCAACTATAAATATAAATCTAGATACTAAATTATAGCCCCTTTTATATATATTTTTTGGTATTTTAATTTTATTTTAATTCAAAACCGTCACGGATTTTTTATTAAATGTGACCTATTTTCGAAAATATAAACAATCAATACAGTAAACAATTACAAATAATAATTGTTAATTTGTTTGAAGCATTGTTAAGTATTTTATTATATATTAATGAATGGAAGGCAATTACAATGCATATAGAATAAAAACAAAAATATATTTTTAGTCTTATCGATTTCCAAGTAAACTTTATCTTCATAGACGGTTTTCAGAAATGGACACGTTTTTTGTGTCGTTATTTTATTTTATTTTATTTTATTATGTTATAAACACGCGTCTCGTGGCGTTCTTTTTTTTAACGCCACGTGGAAGGTCGTGATAGTCGTAATAGCCGTTGTTCATTCAATTTCAATATTTTCATCTATTTATGTATTTATTTTTTATTTATGTATGTGTAAAATATACATACTATATATACTATATACTATATATGGAAGGTGTATTTTAATTAATTATATATCAAGTGTTTAATTCTAATCTATTGTTTATACTAAGACCTAATTTAGCTATTAATAAACATTCTCTAATTCTGAGATTACCAATGTTGCGTATTATTGTCTCTGTCTTAACGGAAAAACTATTGTCCCTGTTTTTGCATTTGATTAAATGTTTATGGAATGAGGATGCACGTGTGTGGATATGTTCTTTAATTCTAATGTGGAGGGGTCTAATTGTACTTCCTATATAGAAATTAAGACATTTAGAGAAAGTTAAACGATAAATGGTGTAAGTTTTGTGACATATATTAGGATATTTTATTGGGCAGTTGGCTAGTGTACATGCTGTAATAACATTATGTTTTTTGTTAGGTGTTGGCGTAGTGAGGGCACAGAGTGGGCTAGTTGGATATGTAGTCCCTCTTTATGAATAGCCTTGCGTATTTCTTTTGTTATTGTCTCGCTGAAATGCGGTAGTTTTAGAAAACAGGTGTTAGAGTGTGTGTGTGTGTGTGTAGTGTCCGTGTTTCTCTATTATTTAAATGGCGTATGTATGAAGTTGGGTAGCCATTGTTTCTGAGTGTGTTCATAAAGAGTGCTGTGTGTGTGATTTTGTCTGTCTCTTCACTACATCTATTGTGTTTTTATTTTATATGCATTGTAATTGCCTTCCAATCATTAATATAAAATAATTACAAATACATTTTTTAAAAACAATATTTAGATATTCTTTTTATTTTGATTCAAAACAAATATCACAAAAACAATTAATATATTAAACAAACAAATAAATCAGAATATTCTTTTTTATTTTAAAAAAATGTCACCTCATTTAAAATAAAGTCGGTATCTTCCCTTTATTTTAATTAAAAAAAAAAACTCGCCTATTTTTCAAAACTAGCATGGGTCAGATTTTCAGCAGGCTACGCCTAGCGTTTTTTTAATTTTTTTAGGGCAGAAGGCCAGGACGCACCAATCCGCTACTTGGTTATCATAACACCAAATCAAAATTTTTAACTAAAAAGTAGAAAATTAAAAGCATCCGTTTTAGTTTTAATCTACTAACAGTTGTTGCTAGACAGGTAAAAACAAAGAGTCACCCCCATTCTTACATGTTGGTCCGAACCAACTGGTCAGGAGAATATCATGCGTCTGTTTCTGACCAATAAAAAATCTTTGTACCTTTGAGGGCACATAAAAAAAAAGAATAATTATTTTTAGAATCGATTATAAAAGAGCTAACCCTCGTTACGAATCCAAGCAATAATCGAACATAAAGACAGGAATACTAAGAGCGGGAGAATGGCACGTACAAAGCAGACAGCCCGTAAATCTACCGGAGGAAAGGCTCCTCGTAAGCAGTTGGCTACAAAAGCCGCTCGTAAAAGCGCTCCAGCCACTGGAGGAGTAAAGAAACCTCATCGTTACAGGCCCGGGACTGTGGCTCTTCGTGAAATTAGACGTTACCAAAAGTCTACAGAGCTTCTCATAAGGAAGCTTCCATTTCAACGCCTTGTACGTGAAATCGCCCAGGACTTCAAAACTGACCTCCGTTTCCAGAGTTCTTCTGTGATGGCTTTGCAAGAGGCCAGTGAGGCTTATTTGGTCGGTCTTTTCGAGGATACTAACTTGTGTGCCATTCACGCCAAACGTGTCACCATCATGCCAAAGGACATCCAACTTGCTCGTCGTATTCGTGGGGAAAGAGCATGAGTTACTTATTCCTAACGTCAAATAATCTTGCCATTTCATTCATTCGAAACCACGACTTGTTTCTGTTAATCACTAAATATGCAAAACATTCTTATTTATATTTTTGATAGGTTGAGTCCGGATACGTGATGATAGCAGATTCCCACATCCGTGTAATGAACGTTCCAGTCAGTGAAATATGTATTTGTCTTCAATTTTAAGATTGAACACTAAAATACGTTTTAGTACGAAAATATTTCCCCTTATTTTTATTTGTCAATATAAAAAACGGTCAAATTATGGTGGTATATAGAAAAAGTCTTAATCTTACTTTTTTTTTTTTTTTTTTTTTTTTTTTTAACAATTTAGTTTTTCTCTATGAAAAATGGCTAAAATCTAATAACAAAAACTGCTATATGAAGTGCCCTTGTAATTTTAACATTAATTCTTTATTTTAACTATGTGTACTTAACCGCTTAACTTCATCCTTAAAAGTATTAGATAAGAGCTACCGTTTTGTTTAGAAACTCGGCTCTTTAAAGCTAACGTTAGGAAAACGCAAGACTCTTAAATTGATTTGCCCCTATGTATATGCTAAATAATCAATGAACAACTTCAAATATACGATTATAAACCCTGTGATTTTTTTCTGCTAGTATTCCGTAAAATGTCAATATATTTCCTTCACTATAGCTACAAATGTTAAGATATGAAACGTCATTTCATTTAAAGCCAATTAAGAACCTTGTATTTTATCATTTCAAATGAGTCTAGGTTTCGTTAGTGAAACTATAGGAAAGTCATAACAATTATTTGCAAACTTAACTTTTTCTACATTTTAACTGAAAAGCTTGGTCCTATTTCTTGCTTAAAGCAATTATACACTAAATTCCCTAACTATTAGGAAACAAATATTCTGATTTTTTCGTACGTGCCCCCACCCCTTAAATGGGAGGGTGTTTCCTGAAACTCTTAATGACGTTGTACTTTTATGTAACTCCTATTATACAGTAAAACCTTTCACTACAGTTCATTAGTTGCATCTTATATAGAGGCACAAGTATAATTTTAAAAAAATATTCTCCGTAATGTCTTTCAACGGCTGCGAATAATTACCGGTACACTGATTTTGTCCATTTAAATATCCTTATTTCAATGGCTGTAAAATTATTTCTTGACATAAAAAAGTAGACTATATATATTAGTTATTCTTTAGATTTGATTTATAGTTGACAAGTTTGAAATGTATGGAGGTTCTCACTTATTTGGCCGTCATGATGTAATAGAATCTTCTAGGTTATCATTCTCTCCAATGATGCTAGTTTGACTGTTACATCTTGGTAATTACAATGAACGATACCAATCGCAGTCACAAGTGTTTTTAATTTTCGAGCCTACAAAACAAATAGATTTTTCGTAGGTACAGGTATTGCACACGACTCAAGTGAAATATAAGCTTAGTTTAGGGAGGATCTATTTAACACCACCTGGTCTCGAGAAGAAAAAGACGGCAATAATTCATTTTCCCGATTCGGCAAGTACATCATATGCATACAAGAACATAGATATTACCATAGTTGTTAATCCTTAAGTTCTAAGCCTCAATTCGACTATAGTAGACATTGTTTGCATTTGAGATACTTAACGTTATTCATCTGTCCAGTTGCTATGCATAGTATTTCGCTTTTATGATACCTCCTTGGTGTAAAAGAAGTTACTTGGTCATATCCCCGCTCTTCCATATTACCGGGTTGGCTGGGTTACATGTACGTAATAACAGAATGGTCGCATTCAAATTAGTTTTATTTTCGAGGCTATAAAAGTTTTTAAAAATTGGTATATTTCACTTGTACATATTTACCTAGCAAATTCATGGTCAGGGAATATCGAATGTTTTCATTAGGACGGGGCGTCATGGCGTACACGTTACCCAAGGTTTAGAAATGGAGGCAATAGTTTGCTTTATTTTCTGAATACTTCAGAGAGATACTGCAAAAACTAAAAGAAATAAAAAAGCTATTATCTTCGTTGACAATTCTTACTAAAGGTTATTTGTCCGTTTCTTCGAAAACAAATCCTGTACAAAGAGTTTGGTTTAATTTTTATTTAAAAACAATGTTAATTATGTTAAAATCAACAATGTGATGAGAAATTGATAATTTACAGCCATCACCAGTTTTTTTTTATCGACATGTAGCGTCGAAACTTAAAACCACTTCTTTGACTGCGATTGAAATCGTTCCTTGTTATTACCAAGATGTAACAGTCCAACCGTTAACATTGGAGAGAAAGACATAACCTTGTAAATTCTATTACATCGAGATGTATCATGACGGTCAAATAAGTTAGCAGAAAACTCCATATATTTCAAGTTTGTCAACTATCAATATAAATCCAGATACCAAATTATAGCCTCCTTTAATATATATTATTGGTATCTTACTTTTATTTTAATTCAAAACTGTCACGGATTTTTAATAAATGTGACCTTTTTTCGAAAATATAAACAATCAATACAGTAAACAATTATAAATAAAATTTAAAAAAAAAACCATTTAGGTATTTAAAAAAAAATGTAATTCAAAACAAATGTCACAAAAACAATACATTAAACAAACAAATCAGAATATTCTGATATTATTTTTTATTTTAAAAATGTCACCTCATTTAAAATAATGTCGGTATCTTCACTTTATTTTAATTAAAAAACACAAACAACTCACGTATTTTTTCAAAACTACCACGGGTCAGATTTGACCAGGCAGCGCCTAGCGTTTTTTTTTTTTTAGGGCAGAAGGCCAGGATGCACCAATCCGCTATTTACGGAGATTCTAGTGTCAAAGTTTGGCTTCTGACTCTCCCACCTTTTCGGGCTATGCAATTGGCGTTGCCTAATAAAGACAGCTGTCCTCAAGTTCAACTAGATTATTATTTCCGGACACCGTACACTGGATATCCTATGTTTTTCAGAGGCATGTAGATATCGTTTCCCCGAAAAATATGACCTAATTGCAAAGTAAAATCTAGCTTGATTTTGATATAATCACTCCCCTTAGAATAAGCCCTAACTGAGAGTGGCAGACAGACGAAAGAAATAAGCATTCTTCAAACACATAAAACACTCAATATCCCCTAAATATGTCCTAGTGTTATATTTCTGAATGAAAATTAATGTAAGTCGTAAGGGCGGCCTAATATCGGTAACAGCCAATCTGTGAGGGGGTTTATCCCCTTTTCACTAGCGCTAAAATAAGGAGATTGTTTTTGCGTCTGATCTGGAGCGCCACAACTACCATCAACTTACTTTACCACACAAATCCCTGTGCTACTCATACGCTGAGTTGGCGAGGGCCAGTATCGAACTAAGTACCTTGCGGTTTCTAGCCGAATGCGCTAATCAGACCCCTAAAAATTCATATAAGCCAATTCTTATTTTCGAGGAAACGGACAAAGAATGTTTAGTGAGACTTGTCAACCAAACTAATAGCTTTTTTCTCTTTGCAGTACCTCTGTGGTGCGTTCAGAGTTGGGAAAATAAAGCAAACTATTGCCTCAATTTTTAGACCTTGGGTAATGTGTTGTACGTCATGAAGTCCAGTCATTCGATTTTCCTTGACCATGCAGGTTTCAGGTAAATATGTATAACTGAAAAAAAGACCAATTTTAAAAGTTTTATAGCCTCAAAAATACAATTACTTCCCCGTTGTAATAGATGTAAATCAGCCCACCCGGTAATATGGGAGAGCAGGGATATGACCAAGTAACTTCTTTTACCCCAAGGAGGTATCATAAAAGCGAAATACTATGCATAGCAACTAGACAGCTGAATAACGTTAAATATCTCAAATGCAAACAGTGCCTACTATAGTCTAATTGAGGCTTAGAACTTAAAGATTAACAGCTATGGTGATATCTATGTTCTTGTATGCATATAATGTACTTGCCGAATCGGGAAAATAAATTATTGCCGTCTTTTTCTTCTTGAGACCAGGTGGTGCTAAATATGTCCTCCCTAAACTAAGCTTATATTTCACTTTATCAATCATTTGCAATGTATGTACATACGAAAAAAATCTTAGTTTGTTGTGTAGCCTCGAAAATTAAAAACACTTTTGACTGCGATTAGTATCGTTCCTTGTAATTACCAAGTATCATTGGAAGAGAATGACAACCTAGACAATTCTATTATATCGAGATGTATTATGAAGGCCAAATAAGTTGTGAGAACCTCCATACATTTCAAAATTGTGAACTATTAATACTAAATATAAGAATACTTAATTTATAGAGTGTAATTTTTTTTATTCCAAGTAATATTTTTTATAGCCATTGAAATAAGAAAATTTAAATGGGCCGAATCAGTGTACCGGTAACTATTCGCAGTCGTTGAATGACTACATTACGGAGAATATTTAAAAGAAATGATACTTGTGCCTCCATATTAGATGGAACTATAACTGTTGTGAAAAGTTTTACTGTATAATAGGAGTGACAAGTACGACGTCATTAGTTTCGGGCAACTCCCAATTTAAGGAGTGGGGGCATGTACGAAAAAGAAATCAGAATATAAGTATATTCGTTTCCTAAGCAATTTAGTGTATAATTGCTTTAAGAAATAGGATCCAGGTTTTCAGTTAAGATGTAGAAAAAAAAAAAAAAAAGTTAAGTTTACAAATAATTGTTATAACTTTCCTGCAGTTTCACTAACGAAACCTAGACTCATTTGAAATGATAAAGACAAAAGGTTCTTAATTGGCTTAATGATATCGGACGTAAAAAAAAATTTACAATCTTTCATATATCTTAACATTTGTAGTTATAATGAATGAAATATAGCTACATTTCAAGGAATACTAGCAGAAAAGAGAGTTTTTATAATCGTATATCTAAAGGGGTTTTGTCCATTGATTATTTAACTTATACATAAGGGGCGCATCAATTTTAAGAGTCTTGCGTTTTTCTAATGTTAACTTTAAAGAGCCGAGTTTCTAAACAAAACGGTAGCTCTTATCTAATACTTTTAAGGTTAAAGTTAAAAGGATAAGTACACGTATAGTTAAAATAAAGAATTAATGTTAAAATTACAAGAGCACTTCATGTAGAGGAGTTTGTTCCTAGATTGAAGAGAATAACTAAATTGTTAAAAAAAATTTTTAAATAGTAAGACTTTCTATATACCATACTTTGAGCGACCGTTTTTTTTAAATAGACAATAAAAACAAGGGGTAATATTTTCGTACTAAAATGCATTTCAGTGTTCAATCTTATAATTGATACACAAATACATATTTCACTGAAAGGAACATTCATAATCATCCCCTACCAGTTCATTACTCGGATGTGTGAATCTGCTATCTTCACGTATCCGGACTCAACCCATCAAAATATAAATGAATGTTTTTTTTATATTAGTGATTAATAGAAACACGTAGTGGTTTGGAATAGAATGGCAACATTTTTTTTTCAGACGTTGATGGAGTAAGAAACTCAAGCTCTTTCCCCACGAATACGACGAGCAAGTTGGATGTCCTTTGGCATGATGGTGACACGTTTGGCGTGGATGGCACATAAGTTCGTGTCCTCGAAAAGACCGACCAAGTATGCCTCACTTGCCTCTTGCAAAGCCATCACAGAAGAACTCTGGAAACGGAGGTCAGTCTTGAAGTCTTGGGCGATTTCACGGACAAGGCGTTGAAATGGAAGTTTCCTTATGAGAAGTTCTGTAGACTTTTGGTAACGTCTAATCTCACGAAGAGCCACAGTCCCCGGCCTGTACCGATGGGGTTTCTTTACTCCTCCAGTGGCTGGAGCGCTTTTACGAGCGGCTTTTGTAGCCAACTGCTTACGAGGAGCCTTTCCTCCGGTAGATTTACGGGCTGTCTGCTTTGTACGAGCCATTCTTCAGCTGTTAGTATTCCTGTCTTTATGTCAGATTATTGCTTGGTTTCGTAACGAGGGTTACCTCTTTTATAATTGATTTTAAAATAATTATTCTTTTTTTGATGTGCCCACAAACGTAAAAATATTTTTTATTGGTCAGAAGCAGACGCATGATTTTCTCCTGACTAGTTGGTTCGGACCAACATGTAAGAATGGGGGTGACTCTTTGGTTTTACCTGTCTAGCAACAACTGTTAGTAGATTAAAACTGAAACGAGTGCCTTTTAATTTTCTACTTTTTAGTTTAAAATTTTGATTTGGTGTTATGACAAATGATTTCATTAGTTGGCTGCAGCTCTACAAGTGGTCCCCTCATAAAACCCGCCAACGACATTTTATTTACAAGAAAGGGGAGGATAAAACGATGCAACTGGGAACCTGGGCACAAGGTGCAAAATATTTTGGTTGTGGATAGTGACTGGGGAAAACTTGTCATGTCACTTTGTTGTTTCTAACTTAGCTAGTTTTACTTGTGACGACTACTGATAGAACCAAAGAAAAAAATATGAAATTCCCACATGACACATAATTCAAGTTTATTTTAATTAACTTTTGAATTCATATATCTATGTGTATAAATATTAGTAGTGGTAATTTATCATTACCATCCTTGATACTTTCTTTACTTGATCTCATATTGTAATTCTAAAATGTCTAAAATTCTTAATTTTTTGGCATACACAGAAATAAAAGATTTATGATAGGCAAGAAGTTTAAGATATTAGAAAATTCAACATATTCTTTTAATTTTGTTTTTTCGCGAAAAAAATTAAACGATTTTTTCAAATTGCATAAAACAGTATATATATATATATATATATATATATATATATATATATATATATATATATATATATATATATGTGTGTGTGTGTGTGTGTGTGAAGAGAAATGGAAGTGAATCCAACAGTATGTATGTAGTATAGTGAGAAATTTGAAAAAAACACAGGTTTAAATTAAAATAAGTGGTCATTTTATTAGCCAACCGTGCAGTGTTTCAATCTGTTTAGTAGATCTTCTTCAGGGTTTTTTTTAAAGGAAAATAAATTCATCACAGTTAATAAGGAGATTATATATATATATATATATATATATATATATATATATATATATATATATATATATATATATATATATAAGTAAAAGTTAAGTAAATAAAGTCGACGGGGTGGCCTAAAGTCGGTATCAGCTATACAGCGAGGAAGTCTGTCTACACCAAGGAGATTGTTTTTGGCGTATGAGGTGGAGCAACACACCTACCATCAGCTCCTCACTTTAAAGCGCAGATCCCTGTGCTACTCATACACTGAGTGGTTCCTAGTCCGACGCTCTAGTCCGACTGAGCTATACCGGCCCCTATGTATATGTATAATATCTTTAGATTACCTTGGAATTCGTGGAATATTACTCTTTATCTCCTGTCTTAAAATGGGCCCGGATTGTTTTATTTTCCTGACGTCGGAAGCATCCCATAAAAGTCGATTGCCGGAAAAGCTAAGCTACGTTTAGTTTGTCCGTTCATATGTTGGCCGCCCTGTCGGCTGGGGTGTTAGAATGCACCGACTGCACTTCTGCATAGGGGTAAGACTCTCCCAATGGGGCCACCTGTTGGCCGTGGGTGGCGACCCGTAATGCTTAAGGATAGAACCCAGGTGGATGAGCAGTTCATGACTTGCAAGACTCCACCTTTTCCCTATCTTGGGCTAGACGGGCGGTCGGAGAGGCCCCCTCCGATCAATCAACTGGCCCTGTCAATCCCTAGCACCTCTATGATTGCCCCAACCATATTGCCCTCATGGCAAACCCTGTTCTACTTATCTCTGGACTAGAACTGGTTGAATCTGAAACTGGTTGCTATTCTCGATAGGGGTAGCTGAGTCTGTGTCTGTTATTAGATCTTTTGTTGGGCTGGATTGAATTTTTGCCATTCTACGAGAGGTCTAGAACTACTTGGGTCCTCTTAAGGATGCCTCATCATATGACGTTGCTTAGTTCCTAATTAAGAACACAGGACACAACTCCTATTTTATTTTACCCCCAAGTAAAAAGGCCTTGGAGAACAGACATTACTTTTGCGTCTGTTCTCTCTAAACACTCAGCCCAGTCTGCCAACTCTTCACTCTCTTTTTCTCACACTCCTCTACTTGAGCTGAACAATCAGAAATGACTGTTAGCCTTTCACACGTCATCTCAAAATTCTCTTGGCACTCATCGACCAATCAGAAACCAGCAGCTAACCTTTTACACGTCATCCCCAAATCTTAGTTTCTTTCCACTATTACATAAATATGACTAAAATTTGGGGTCTTTCTCTATCTCATTATTTTACTCACTTATGGTTCTGAAGAAATGGGTCTCCTGGTTAAATGACACTCTTGCCTCATCAATTCGTATGTGATAACAAAAGAATATACTTTTGACATCGGTCAACGGAAAGTCCGATACAAAACCTCTGCAGCATTTCAAGGAAAGGCTAGGTGGGTAAACCACGAACACAAATCAGGTGTCGGAGTCCCTAAGGTGGTGTGATGCTGAAATCCAGTGCTACCCATCAACTTCTGCGACACTACCATTGCCAAACCACATTGGTACCTTACCTTTCCTTTGGATCTCAGCGGCAGTGTGGAGAGGGGGATTTCGTGTATGGGCAACAGATTATCCTTCATATGAACCCGCCCAGGCTATGTACTTCAAAGAGAGTGAAAAAAAGAAAAAAGTAAAAAAGAAAAAACACTTTGACACTACTCCATCGTCTCTCGTAGACGGAAGGCTGCCAATCATACTTTTTACATAAGGGTTGTTTCTTGTCCTCTAACATTTCATAAATGACTGACACTTTCAAAATTCTTATCTTATAGATTGTTCTTATCCTAGACCGAGGGCCTTACCGAATCTAAACAGCCCAGTCTCACCAATCATTTCACTATAGCCAGAGATTTTAAAAAATGGATTCATATAATTAAAATCATATAATTTAAAATCATTTCACTATAGCCGGAGATTTAAAAAAATGGATTCATATAATTTCCAATGGTTTTAGCGTGAAAGGAAACGTAAATAGCGTCTTCCAAGATTTGAATTCGGATCGATGATTTTATTTCTTACAATGATAACCGTTACACAAATACCGCTTATGTTAACTGTGAACGTACATATGCATTCTATTTCTGCATTTTTCCTGCCAATAGATTCTAATGAAACATACTTTTCTTATGCAATTATATAATTTCCTTTCATCTGTTTATTCTGCCTAACTTTTCAATAATAGAACATTCAACTTGTACAAGTATCTTTCCAACTAAGAAAAAATAACTTATATCAATCTCAATAATTAAAATTGTCACCCCGATGTGCTCTGCTACAATGAGGAATATGGTATTTACTACTATAAGGCGCCATAATTCTCTTAACCCCTCTGTACGGCGCGTAATCCTGGGCAGTATACAAAGCGGATATGCTCAGACAACATGGTATTTTTCTTGTACCCCACTTGTACAAGTTCAGGCACACAGGCCCTATTAACGTGGGACGACCCACAAGCCAAGATCCATGGGTGGCAGATGGAAAAATTGCGTCGATCCCGTCGGCATTCCCCCTCAAGAGGAGCGCTTCAGACGCTGGGCAATAAACCTAGCCCTCTCCCTTTAAATCAAGGGGACGGGTATTGCCTGTAGGGATAGCCCCCTGGGATCGACGCTATTAACTTGTAAAGATCCAGGGCCGAAGCCACTGGACCCCCTCCACGAGGGCGGGTCTACATGTCTACATGATGCGTCACTTGTGCAGGATAATCAATGGATGTTTCCCGCAAAAACAACGACTCTCCTCGTATTTTTAGGAGTCAGTCTATGAGGGGTGATGTGTGGTTTCAGTGATTTTTAAATTTCTTTAGGATATTTTTCACTTCGGGCAGAGCGATCTGTGACTTGCAACACTGCAGGTTGGCCTTTCCTTAGGCTAGACGGACGATTGGAGAGGCCCCTTCAATCAATCGGCTGATCATGTCAAGCCCTAGCACCTATATGCTTGTCCCAACCCAATTGCCATTATGAGACCCAGCCCTTTTTTAAATCATATATTTGCTAGAATGCGGAGCTCGAGAGTTTTAGTGTCCTGGGTATGACGTTAAACTGCATCTAGTGGTGAACTTGTTATCTTGATGAAGTGCCCCTCCATTGCCATTACGCCCAAGTCCACACTGATCCGGAGTAGTAGTACCAGTTAGGGTTTAATCTAAGGGTTAAATAAAAAAATTGGATTAAGTAGTTTTTACAAACTGAGTTTAAAAGTTGAAACTGACTTTGAAAAACAAGTTAAATAAATGTTGATTACACATCAAGAATGAATACACCAAAACGTGTTCGGCAAAAAATAACCCAACAACAATTGACATGCCGTAAAATCCAACCAACCAACCAACCAACCAACCAACATAAAATTCTCATTTTTCGTTTCATCTTTCTTTTTTCAAAAAAGAATATAAAGAAAAATATAACTAATAATGTAGAATGATTTAATGTCTCAAAATCCAGTTATTTTACAGTGTTAATTTCTGTGAATGTTTAACAATTAATCATTCTTAGGAAATATACGATTAGAATATAGGAACAATAATAAATTAACAGTATTATCATTAATACTAATTGTGATATCAATCAAAAAGTTAATGACAATATTTTACATTTGTTGTACTATTTAGTAATTTACTGTTGCTTTTTATTGGCATATTTACATCGTTTAGTATTCATAACATTAATTCAAAATTCTAAACTAAAATGTAGAGAGCTAAAAACATTTTTTAATATTTAATGTACTAGGATTGCGGTAAACTTTCGGCTAGTTCATTTTGGCCTGACAGTTAGAAAAACAACAAAGAAACACCCCCCCCCACTGCAAGTTGTCCGCACCTCTTTGTCAACAGAATACCATATGATTGGAACTGACCAATGAAAAATATATGTAATGTGTGATGGTACATAGGGCATTGAATGAACTCTCTAAAATCAATTATTATAAAAGAGCTAACGTCATATAGCGGAGAATAGAATCCTTGGTGCCAAACTCTGAGAAAACCAATAACATTAGAAGAAGAATGGCTCGCACTAAGCAGACTGCCCGTAAATCCACCGGAGGAAAGGCTCCCCGTAAGCAGTTGGCTACAAAAGCCGCTAAGAAAAGTGCCCCAGCCACAGGAGGAGTAAAGAAACCCCATCGTTACAGGCCCGGAACTGTGGCTCTACGTGAGATTAGACGTTACCAAAAGTCTACAGAGCTTCTCATAAGGAAGCTTCCATTTCAACGCCTTGTCCGTGAAATCGCCCAAGACTTCAAAACTGACCTCCGTTTCCAGAGTTCTTCTGTGATGGCTTTGCAAGAGGCCAGCGAGTCTTATCTGGTCGGTCTTTTCGAGGATACTAACTTGTGTGCGATCCACGCCAAACGTGTTACTATCATGCCAAAGGATATTCAGCTTGCTCGTCGAATCCGTGGAGAGAGGGCATAAATCCAGTCCTTTTTTTAACTGAATTTTTAAAAGGTGTAAAATGTATCTCTTCCCATTGTCATACCTTCTTTTTACAAGATGTATTTTCCGATCAAATTAATTAATCGGTCATATACAAAACAATTTTAGCTATTTTTGATGGTTTACGTTTGGATACCAGAAGATAGCGAATACTTTGATTCCTAAATAAGGAACATTCGAGAAAAATAACGAACGTTCGAGCCAATGAATTTTGTAAATATGCATAAATCCTCAGAATTATTAACCCTAATGTATTTAGTACCAAAGTGTTTCATTAGATAGTTAAAATGACTTCTTTCAAAATTCAATCTGTTAAAGCCACTGATGTCGATTATATCGAATATTATTTTTATCAGAAGTTTTAACATTGAACATTTTTTTAATTTAATCTCTAAAGTAAAAACTCTGAAAAATGACTTAAATCGAGGATTTATACATTATCGGCATTTTTAGCACTCGTAAAGTTAACAATCTTCAAATATTGTAACGAAGAACTACACATTTACTGCATTATCTTTAAGCCTTCTGTTAAAAACAATGGGAAAATAATTTCTTGTCAGCTTTCTTTCTTACATCTAACATTAAGATGAAACGCTATATTCGTAGAAAGCTAAGCTTTCAAAAATTTTACTTTTCACCGTGAAAATGCTAACTGATGCATAAATATGCCTCCCAGTAAAATGAGTAAAACTCTACTTTTATAACTTTTGTAGCCGTTTAAATTCAAACAATAGAGGCGTCCGATCGTGGTGTAAAGAGTAGGCCAATTTCACATATACATAATTACTAAATAGCGTCGCGATTCTTATTGGATGCACCAAATTTGCGAATCTTTTAAAGAAAATGTGTTCTTTGTGACTGTCACACCCTACCTGAGGAGAACGGGTTAGGTAAATACCAACAACTAAAATATTTTTAAAAAATACCCTAAACTAGTAAGTGGTTTGAATCTATTTGATATTTCTTGTGGAGTTGCAATGTTAGAAAATGTCTTAGTTTGATTTATTTTCTTTTATACCCCCCCATAAAAGCATAATTAATAGTTTTTCATTTTTTTTTTTTGGGGGGGGCGTTACATTTAAAATAGTACTTTAAATAAAAGGTACCGATTGGTCAAAGATTTTTCCTGATTTTTTTGCTATCAAATTAACAATTAAGACTTTTTTCTTAATTGTGGCAAGTTTCATAAATCAATTGATTTTAATCATTAGATTATATCATTTATCAGTAAAAATCAATCTAAGTTTGTACTTTTCCTCATAAACTTAAATTATATTTGAGATTTTATTTCTCAATGACATTTTCTGAAATATAATTTGACGACTAAGATTGGTTACTGCTGAGTAGCGAGTTCGATTCTGGCTAGATGCCCCAAACTTACCACCTAGTATTACATCCTACCTGATTCAATAATTTTGTCAGCAAAAATATATCTCCAGGTTAAATTATCTAGTGCTATATTTATACATAAGAGGAATATCGAAATAAAAGGATTTTAAGAACTGAGAGAGAAGTATGGAAAATAATTTAAATTCTCATCAAATAAAAAAATAAATCTAAGAATCCATATATTACAATGTTTATTACATTTAAGATATTAGAGGCGTCTCATCGTGTTGTAAGGAGAAGCAAGCTAGTTTCACAGATCCATTACTACTGAATAGTTCGATTCTTACAGGACGCTCCTCACTTGCGAGCTTTTCATCACATCCTGCCTGTGATGAGCGATTTGGGTAAATAAGGAATGCATCCTATTGCCATGTAAAAGTCAGCAAGCTAGTCTTGCAGATCTATTACTACTGAATGACGAGTGCAATCCACGCTGTATGTCCCATACCTACAACTTTGTCATATTCTACCCATGACGAAAGAGTTGGTTAATAATGGTGTAATTTTTTTTTCTTTCGTTGTATGCCCCTAACCTGTGACGTTGTGACACATCCTACACAGGACGAACAAGTTTGAAAAGAGGATCATATCATATTTTAATTGTGATAAAGATAGTCTTGCCTATCATTTTCTACAGAATGATGATTTTGATCCTTGCTGGATTCCCCATATTTGTTACCGTGCGTCAAATCCTACACGTAGCAAATAGTTTGTGTGGAGCTCCTTCATAATGTGAATGCTAGGTAGCTAATCTCGCAAATGCATTACTATTGAATAGCAAGGTCGATCCCCAGTGGATGCCTTATACTTATGTCTTTTAGTTAAATACCTACATTTAGAATAGTTTTAAAATTTTACTCTAAACTCGTAATTGGTTTGAAACAATTTAATTTTTCCTGTTGAGTTACAATGTCAGAAAATATATTAGTTTAATTTAGTTTCTTTTTACCCCTTAAAATATAACAATAAAAAGTTAAGAATTTAAAAAAAACTTTGTTTTTTTTTATTCTTCCCTAAATTGTTTAAGATTAGAACTAAATTACAACAATAATTTTCGAATAGATACATTACATTTAAATTTCACTTATGGAATCTGTTTGATATTTAAATGTGGTGGCTTTAATAATATCATTCTTGATAGAATAGTCTTACGCCTAAGATTTATCTAAAGGCAGAGTAAATATTTCCCGACCCGTTCTCTTCGTGTAAAGGGGTTGAATAGCTGTTCAGTGGGATCAATATGGCTCCAATAAAGGATAGGGTCAAAGATTATTCCAAGAATTACTTTTGTACCTGAAGCGTTCCACAATCGATTGATTGTTAATTGAATTCTATCACTTAATCAATAAAAGTCAAACACTGCATTTTTGTACTGTTTCTTAAAAAAATGTCAATAAATGTCCCTTTTTTTTTTTTTTTTTTTTTTTTAGACTAAGGCATCAAGAATTCATAGCTATCGGCTTTGTATATGGAAATTCTTCCCGTGCACAAGTATTTCTTTACAGACGAATTACCGGATATAGTCTATCAATTTTAAGACTCAACGACGTATCCCCTAGATTTGACCATTAGACTGTGCCGTAGTTACCTACTTCGAAGGAATAAGTTTTTTTAATGCATTTTCATAAATAATATTTAAGAAAACATGAGTAGAGTAAGACTCTACTTTTATAGCTTTTGTAGCCGTTTAGAATATTTTTTAACATCTAGCTTACTGAGCTGCACATTCTGTTCTAGGTTAAGACACCACCCCCACAAAACATTCTTTAACTTAAGATCTGCGATCCTGTCTTACTTTTTCTCGTAGAAACTGAATGACTGACGTCCAACTTAGCCAGTGCAAAAAAAAAATCTATATATTTTGTTCTAAGAAATAAATGCTTATTTATTCTTGATATTTATTTGTTCATTAAAAAATACAATTTTTTACAATTAGTACTAAATTACAAAACAGTGATTTTCGAAAAAGTATTATATTGAAATTTTTCCCAATGAATAAGTGTTATATTTGAATATAGTTGATGTAATTGGTTTGGCTACTGACGGTTGCTATTTACTCCAATTGTTCGTCACTGAACAAATAAACATCAATGAGGAATTCCAAGCAATACAAGGTGTAAAATACCAAAGATAAATATGCGAGTTATTTGGTGCTGGACGGTTGCATCTCTGCATCCGACACCACGAAAATAACAGCGCCTCACGACACTGTTTATTCACGTGAAGTCGGTTACAGAGATACAAATCATCCAAACACCTGGGCTAAATGCCCGAAGTTTTATTTGAAAAGGGGGAAACGGGGTACAAAACTGGTCATCTTGTAGAACTGTCTTAGCTAGTCTTCATTCACCGACCGATCCATGCCAATAAATACAGTCGTCCATCGTCTTTCGCCTTTCACTGCTGCTGCTTCCACCAAAATTCCGCTGCCACTCTGTGAACGAACCCTACTTAGACCCATATGGTGTAAAACAAAAAGCGTTAAAATTAATATATACAGAATATAACAAACAAAAAATTTTGGTGAATATTTTCGAGGTGGGAAGGGTAGGGGCAAAAAACAAAAAGTCCCCAACAGAAAACAAGAAACAGAACAAAATTTTGGGATTTTTGGTTACCCCCTTTCCCTCATCTAAGGTACTGGGACCGCCGACTGTCTTCCGGAAGACCGAAAGCAAGCCGATCAGTTCCCCTAAGAAGGGAGTGGGTGTCCTTAACTATAGATAAATATGCGATAAAATATTCTCAAATGTATGCTACTAGTCAAACGACACTCTTGTCACCTGAATTCGGCTTTCCATCCTGTGGACTGGAACGCTAGAATACACGGACTACACCACTGCATAGGGGTAAGACTCCCCCAAAGGGGTTACCTATTGGCCGTGGGTAGCGATCCATGAGGATATACGAGCGATCGGAGAGGCCATTTCTGATCAATCGGCTGGTCAGGTCTAGCCCTAGCACCTATATGTTTGTCCAAACCTTTTTAGTAACCCCCAACTCTTTTAGTCACATAGGCATGTAGACGGTGGCTTAGAGTCTTAATTTTCTGGGTATAACGTTAAATTCTATCAATTGGTGAGGTTACAATTCTGAAGCTCTAGGTAATTTGGAGTACCTCTTCATCAGCGTTACTCCCAGGTCACTCTGACCCGGAGTTTTAGTATCTTTTACGGTCTCATCTATGGGTTGAATAGGAAAATTGAGTTTTGAAAACATTGAGAACACATTAAGAATGAATAAAACAAAATGTCTACGGCATAGAATAACCCAATGAGTTGACATGCTGTAAAATCCAACCAATCAACCAACCAAAAATCCGACATCAGAATCACTAAGAACTACAGGTGTGTAATCTTATTATAATGGAGATTGTGTGTTTTTCTGTCTGTAACCGAAACTATATTACTACTCAAGTCACAATTCCCTTTGTTATTGAACATCACAATCTCAATGATTTTATTTTTATTTTAATCTCAATTATTAATAAAATTGTTTTACATTATTAATGCTGTTGCCCATATCCACATATTAATAACATACAATTATATTTATATATACAACAAAATAACGGTTTACAGTGTGAACGGGAAGGCTAATTTGCATATTGATATTTAAAATGTGATTTTAATAAATATGTGTTTAGTACTATTGATTTCTAATTGTTTGGTTTTATTTTAATGAATATAAGCAAAAATTTCTTCAATAAATCTTAAATGAAATCCATTAACAAGAAGAAATAACTGTAATTTTATTCTTTACTTCCTCTATTAACTAAATACTTGAATTAAAAAAATAACAATAAAAGACGAGAGTGATTGAAGTGTAAGTTTCTGTTGTTCTATTTTTCGATTATACCCCCTCTGTTTCAAATCTTTTATTATACTCCCTCTGTTTCAAATCTTTTTATCTGCATTCTTATTTAGTTTCATTAGCCTTTCTAATTTAATACAATATTTTATTACATTAAAACTTAAATACTTGCACCCGGAGGGTGCATATATTTGCTAGTTCTGTTAATAATGTATAATTAGGTTCTTTTCCCAAACTTTGGAACAATTTATTTCTTTCACTCTGAATGGTTTTTATTAATGTGGAAAAGTCATCGGAACATATGACATTTAAGCACCCCTTTTTGATCTCGATTAAGAAAGGACATTTTTTTCATTTACACCGTCAGTATCCGGTTGTTTTAACGGACGAGTTTTAGATTTATGGTCCAAGTTATCTCCCCTTTTTTGACGCCATCTTTTTTCCCTCCTGCTTCTTTTATTTCAAGTCTTTGTTTATTCAGTGATTTAAAAATATATCTTTTTATTTTCAAGACTTTGTTTATTCAATTATTGTAGAAATACATTATCATGAAATATTATGAAATGATTAAAACTATTTTTCATTCATTTTATTGCTATTTATTCATTAACAACTGTATCATTGTGCCTGTTTAACTTAAGACCCCACAAAAAGTGTAGATAAAAAGAAAAGAGTTTTTTTTATAATGTGGTTCTTTCTGTGATGAATTAAGTTCTTCTCCGCCCTGTCGGCTGGGGCGTTAGAATTCACCGACTGCACCTCTGTAGAGGGGTAAGACACCCCCCAATGGGGACACCTGTTGGACTTGGGTGGCGACCCGTGATGCTAAAGGATAGAGCCCAGGTGGATGAGCAGTTCATGACATGTAATACTCCACTTTGGCCCTATCTTGGGCTAGACGGGCGGTCGGAGAGCCCCCGATCAATCGGCTGGTCACGTCAAGCCCTAGAACCTATATGATTTTCCCAACCCTATTGCCCTTATGGCAAGCCCCAACCCCTTTTTTATCATATGGGTGCTAGAAGGCGGTGGCTGCGGGGTCTACATGTCCTGGGAATGACGTTAAACTCCATCTGATGGTGAAGTTCCAGTTTTGGAGGTTTGGGGAATGTGGAGAACCCCATCATCACCATTGCTCCCTGGTCCACTCTGACCCGGAGTGGTAGTACCTGTTAGGGTCCCATCTATGGGTTAAATAGAAAAATGTATTTATAAAAAAAATGTATTATCCATTAAGAATTGATTTATTTCAAAACTTTATCGGCATTAAATGACCCGCTGAGGTTGATATGCCGTAAAACAAAACAAACCAAACAAACCAAATTAATTTCTTCTGTATCAGTAATGTAAATCAAACAATTACATTTACATTTTGCACAGGATTTTTCTTCGATTTGGTTCAGTGAGTTTCATTCCTCTTTTTTTCTTCAAATATCAAACTAGTGTAGTGATTTCTTAAAATAATTTAGAACATTAGCAGAAGTGTGGTGCACCGAGGGAGAATCAAACTAACGTAGCTCGGTAAAATTAATGTTGCATTTGGATTAGTTCATTTGGACGCACTGGTATAATAAAAAAAAAAACAGAAATTGGTTAGCACAACTAGTCATGTGATTACAACTGACCAATGAAAAATATTGAACTTATGAGGAAGAAGTAGTAGTAGTAGTAGTCGTCGTCTTATAAAAACTATAATAAAAGTGCTAACTTTTCTCACATAAAAAAACGAAGCTGTTGTGCACAGAACTCTGAGAGTAATAATAATAATAATAATAATAATAATAATAACAACTACAGAAGAATGGCTCGTACTAAGCAGACAGCCCGTAAATCCACCGGAGGAAAAGCTCCCCGTAAGCAGTTAGCAACCAAAGCAGCTCGTAAAAGCGCCCCAGCTACTGGAGGAGTAAAGAAACCCCATCGTTACAGACCCGGAACTGTGGCTCTTCGAGAAATTAGACGTTACCAAAAATCTACAGAGCTTCTCATAAGGAAGCTTCCATTTCAACGCCTTGTCCGTGAAATCGCCCAAGACTTCAAGACTGACCTCCGTTTCCAGAGTTCTGCTGTGATGGCTTTGCAAGAGGCCAGTGAGGCTTATTTGGTCGGTCTTTTCGAGGATACTAACTTGTGTGCAATCCACGCTAAACGTGTTACGATTATGCCTAAGGACATTCAGCTTGCTCGTCGTATTCGTGGAGAGAGGGCTTGAGTTAGTCATTTCAACTGAATTTTTAACTTTTCACAAATGTCCAATGTATCTCACCCCATCTACATTTTATCATATATTATTCATCATTACAAACCGGAACGCATCATCTTTGTAATTTGTAAACCGCTGATATAGAAATGTTGTTCTATATTTAATTGGCTGAGCCATGATACGTGAAGATATCATAGATTTATACCTACACTTGAGTAACTATTTTTTTTTTTTTTTTTTTTTTTTTTTTTAAGGAAAATAAACTCTTCAGTCATTTCGATATATAAAATATCAAAATTTGTAATTATGTATATATGTTCAGTTCCTTGACACTAGTAAACACAAAAATGCATTATGAAAATGTTTACAAAATTGACCCCAATTTAATGAATTAAATTGGGTAAAGTTTTATCGACATTTAGCTTCCTCGTGCATTTGATTTAACTTTCAAATAGTTACAAAGAACATTCATGTCGTAGATTTGTTTAAGCCTTCCTCTGTTAGTCTTATAGACTAACCTTTTTGGAGTTAGGATCAGTCATCTTTTATATAAAGTTAACGTTACAAAGAAACAAGGCTCGTATTCATCAAATGCTAATAAGCTTGCTAACTATTTTTCTGCTAGTAAAATGTAAATATCAACTTCATTATAACTAAGGTTAAGATATAAAAAAATATTTTCGAAATGATATCTTTAAAGCCTAATAAGAACATTATTGCTTACAATAATTTCAACTAGGTCCCGACTTTGACAGTAAAACGGCAGGAAAGTCAAAACCATTGTGTACGAAACATTTTAACAAAATTTTTAACAAATTAAAGCCGTAATTGTTACCTAATTAGTTACTCTAATTATCGCACACTACTATGGGACATACATATTTTCTTACGTTCTATCACCCTCCAACATCCCCGAAAATTGGTTTGACTAATTAATCACTTAGACTTACGCCAATGAAAAAACCCTTCGTCCTAAAGACAACAAGTAACCACTTTATTAAATTTTCACGCTTTTGACAAAAGCTAGCAGCGAAAATTTAAATAGTGTTGCAAATTCCTTGATGTCTATAGCCGAGTAACGAATTTTCAAGAAAATAAAGCTTACAGATTCCAGTAGTTTCAATATGTAATTGTATTTTTTTCAGTTGCCTAAAATTATACTAGTTCCCCCTTAAAATGTATTTTCATACGCTGTTTAGCATTGGTTCACTTTTGGTTCTATTTCTCCAAAACCGTCCATGAATACAGGCTCTTTACATCGAAGCATTTAATGTTAAACAAGACATTTATTTTGCAAGGCAGTACAACTTTTATGGTTTTTTTTCTTTTTCTTTTCTAAAACGACCAAATTTGAATGATTTTTAAAAAGCGTCATTATTGTTTCTTTGCGATATTTGCCACCTTATGAATGTATTATATATTCAAGAAATTTCACCCGTAGTTACTAAATAACTGCAATATGCACTCCGTTCTCTTTAAACATGTTATCCTATAGTCTAATGAGAAACCACCACTTGCCTTAAAACTGTTCGTTTTTTTTTTTTGTTTTTTTTTTTTTTAGATAAAGCTAGCGTAAAAGAAATTGTTCGTCAGCGGAAAAAAAATTACATGAAATACATTTATCCAGGTAATTTTGTTTTCTTAATCAACAGATTGGATGAACAGTTGTGCCGTAATTGTTACATTAGTATTTATATTCTAATTATGCGACTGATTTAATTAATTAATTTTCTTGGGAGTTGGAGGTGTGTGGTATAATTGTTACAGTCGTAGGAAATGGAATTTCAAATCCTGGACAAAGCTTCAGTTCAGATAGCGCTAATACCCTTGCAAAAGGTATGAATCCAACTACTCTCCCTCCTGCTATGGGTAAATAGGAGAGAAGATTGGGCTCTTTAATCTTGGTTAGACAACCAGTCGAGGAGAAGGAACATTATGAATTCAAACCTGTTAAATTCACTTGGGGTGGTCACTACCAGAATAGGCTCAATCTATTTCATTCAATTTTAATGAAAATCTTCCTAACATAACAACTGAAACTATAAATCATGTTGTACATACTTTTAATTTATACATATCATACAGAAGCATTCAGTTGGAATACAGTTTCATTTATGACTAAAGTTTAGTCGGTGTTACTTATATTTAAGATATTTCTTCTTCTGTAATTACGTACACATTAACACGCCAGTGTAAGCCGACCAGCAAAAACATGTATCAACCAGTTCTGTGTGAAATCTGGATGCTGTGAGGAGAATATTCCAGGGACAATGACCAATAAGAATCGTTAGATATACTTTGATATTCATGCTGTCAGCGTGACCTGATGATTATAGTTGACAATCTTCAATTTTATGGCGGTTCCTAATAAATTATATTGCCCACTCGCTGCTATAATTAGTAGTTCCCTTTCATGACCTCTCAAACGGCAGCCTTGTCAGCTGGGGCTTTAGAATACACCAACTGGGGTAAGGCCCCCAGATAAGGCCACCTGTTGGTCGTGGGTGACTGCTCATGATGCTTAAGGATGGAAATTGGTGGCTGAGCAGTCCATGACAATTGCATTGTGTATATTCCTGTTTGATATGTGTTTATATGTACATTAAACATTTTGTTGTATAAAAAAGTCGTTTGTCTCCTTTCTCTCAAAAGCAGCACCCATCTCCTCTCTGCGTTCTATATACAGTTTATTCGCCTACAAAACTTACGGTCTAAACAGTGCTTTTCCAGGGACAAGAATCTCCACTGAACTGATTAATTTTCACATTAATCTTTTATTAGAATGAATTGTTTCATTTTTAACAAAGATAGTCAGTATTTTTTTGCTTTGAAATGAAATTGCAATTCTACATTTGCTTGTCATTTAATAAAAACTCACAATCTGTTTGAAAATATATTTCTGGCAAATTCTCCATCGTATCGAAACGTTTGGAATTTTATTTTTCAGACAAAATGAAAAAAAAAAATGATTCTATGCTTATTGTTTTTATCTATTTCTTTCATTCTCTTCCCCTCAATGTGTCATTAGCGCGCACTGTCAAGTGGAAAAAATGCATATTTCGACTAAACTTTCCTTTACAAGCATATCACGTTCAATACACCAATTTAGTCTTTACTTGGGTTAGATGGGCACTGGAGAAGCCCCCTCCGACCAATCGGCTGGTCATGTCAAGCCCTAGTACCTAATGTTTTTTCCAACCTTATTGTTCTTATGACAAACGCCAACACTTTTTAATTATATGTGCTAGAAGGCGGTGGCTGAGGGTCTTATTGTCCTGGGTGTAACGTTAAATTATCTGATGGTGAAATTCCAATTCTGGAGCTCTCGGGAATATGGAGTACCCCTTCATCATCATTACTCTCTGGTCTTCTCTGAATCCGAGTGTTAGTACCTGTTAGGGTTCCATCTATGGGTTGAATAGAAAAAAAACGAGCTTTAAAAATGTGTTTAAAAAAATTGAGTTTTATCAAAAGAATTAAACACCGATGAATTCAGAGTTTTCCTTCTCCTAGACCGGTTGCCTAATCAAGGTTAAAGAGCCCAGTTTGTCCTACTATTTAACCATAGCTAGAGGGAGAGTAGGATTCATACCTTTCCCAAGGGTATTAGCGCTAAGTGAAATGCAATTACCACATCCAGGATTTGAACTCTGGGCGACAAGTCTATTTCCGATGACATTAACGATTACACCACGCGCTTTTTTACCCGTGTCGAAGGTTTATGTAAATACCTATATATAAGATATATATGTATTTACATAAACCTTCGGCACGGGTAAGAGGTGACACACATTTGCAAGTATAAGGCATCCACTAAGAATCGACTTCGCTATTCAATAGTTATGTATTTGTGAGACTAGCTTGCTAACAATTACACTATGATGGGATGCCCTTATTCTTTACACACACTGTTCGTCAGGCGTACGATATGACACACGATCACAAATATGGGAAAGCAAGCAAGGAAGGATCAAATTCATTATTCAGTAGTAATGGATCAGTGAGACTATCTTGCTCACCATTACACCCCGATGGTAATGAATCTGTAAAACTAACTTGCTTATCCTCACACCACGATGAGACGCCTCATTATTTGAATGTAAAAAAAAAGAGAAAAAAAAAATTCGTAAAATAAAATAAAACATTGTAATATATGAATTCTTAGCGATTTCTTTCCAAATTTTAAAAGAATTTGCTCAATTATCTTCCTCTCTTTCCTCTTTTTTCTCTCAATCAATGGGGTTCTAACATCATTTTACTCCGGTCATGCACCGGTTGCTTCTTCTAGTGTATATATATATATATATATATATATATATATATAATTTAATATACCAAACTTGTTGGTAAATCCTCGCGGTGAGAAAAAAAACAGCAAATAGTCTGATTGTAAAAATATACTACCAAACATTACCCGGGGAGAAAAAATTTTTTGGAAAAAAAGAAAAGACCAAGATAATCGTACCAACTAAAAATAATCTATTGGTACAATATTTGGCAAAAAAAAACAAACAATTATATATATATATATATATATATATATATATATATATATATATATATATATATATATATATACAAAACCGCCAGGAAACTAAAGCTAATAAGTAAAAAGTGGTCAATACCTAAGTAGAGCAAATAATAAAGATAAATCTAATGAGTCAGATAAACCTACTAAAAATTTCACTAAGTTGGATCTTAGGCCCGAAGAGCATTAAGCGAAACTTTTAGTAGGTTTATCTGACTCATTAGATTTTATATATATATATATATATATATATATATATATATATATATATAACAACTTTATTATTGTACCTATTTAACTTAACAACCTCGCCCTGTCGGCTGTGGTGTTAGAATGCACCGATTGCACCTCTGCAGAGGGGTAAAACTCCCCAAATGGGGCCACCTGTTGACTGGTAATGTCAAACCATAGCACCTATATGATTGACCCAACCCTATTCTCCTTATGCCAAGCCCCAACACCTGTTTATCATATGGGTGCTAAAATGCGGTGGCTGGGTCCTACATGTCCTGGGAATGACGTTAAACTCTATCCGATGGTGAGTTTCCAGTTTTGAAGGTTTGAGCACCCCATCATAACCATTGCCCCGTGGTCCACTCTGGCCCGGAGTGGTAGTACCCGTTAATGTCCCATCTATGGGTTAAATAGAAAAACATGAGTTCATAAACAAAATTGATTATCCAATAAGAATGAATGTATTTCAAATCTTTGTCAGCATTAAATGACCCACTGAGGTTGATATGCCGCAAAACAAACCAAACCTTAACAAACCATCAAATGTATATAGAAATTGATATTCAAGTGAAATCTTTTCGGATAGTGTGGTTCGTTCTGTAATGTTCAATACGTGGGGTGTTCTGGGATATTTTGAGGGATTAATTTATACTGAATCATTTATGCAAATAAAATCATTTATTTTTTTTATTTTACATTGTACCGTTTCTTCAAGTTGGTTCAGTTAGTTTGTTAACTCTGTGGATTCTTTTTTTTGTGTGTTGTTTCCTTGTCGGCAAATATTAAACTAGCATAGTGAAAAGTTAAAAGTTTAGTACAATACCAGAAGTATAGGGCATCGGGTTAGAATCGAACAATCGAACACTGTTCTGCTAGTCTGGTTCAGTACAAAATATTGTCATATTTTGATTAGTTCATTTAGGACGGATATTAATTTTTAATAAAAATCCCCCTACAAGATAGTTTGTACCACTTAGTCGAGAGAATAGCACGTGACAGCTAATAACCAATGAAAAACCTTTTACCCTTTTGTTAAACATATAACAAATATGAAAACGTTTTCGCAAAATCGATTATAAAACAACGAAACCCTCATACCAGACAAAATATTATTGTGAACAGAACGCTGATTATTTTATACCAGAATGGCTCGTACTAAGCAGACCGCCCGTAAATCCACAGGAGGAAAAGCTCCCCGTAAGCAATTGGCAACAAAAGCCGCTAAGAAAAGTGCTCCCGCTACTGGAGGAGTAAAGAAACCCCATCGGTACAGGCCCGGGACTGTGGCTCTTCGTGAGATTAGACGTTACCAAAAGTCTACAGAGCTTCTCATAAGGAAACTTCCATTTCAACGCCTTGTCCGTGAAATCGCCCAAGATTTTAAGACTGACCTCCGTTTCCAGAGTTCTGCTGTGATGGCTTTGCAAGAGGCGAGCGAGGCTTATTTGGTTGGTCTGTTTGAGGACACCAACTTGTGTGCAATTCATGCCAAACGTGTCACCATCCTGCCTAAGGACATCCAACTTGCTCGTCGTATCCGAGGGGAGAGAGCATAATTTATTTGCTCATTTCAGCTGATCTTTTAAATGGTCTCTTATATCCCATTAATTTTTCCATCAATATGAAAAATGGTGTTCTTTACAAACTACGACGTATTTCCAGTCAAATTAGTTGACCGTTACTATGCAAAATCTTGATGGGTTGAGTAAGGATACGTGCCAATCGCAAATACATAAAAATCCATATTCACCCGGAATGTAACGAAAAGATTACAAACTTCCCAGTCATTTTTATATTAAAACTTGGAACTATGTATATATTTTCAGTCGTTTAGAATTAGGAACATTGAAATGTATTTTCATACAATTGTTTTCAATTGTTTCATTTTGTCGGAATGCTTCTTTTCGGGGCAGGGTAGCCTATAACTTTTCGTTGAAATCTGGACACTGGATCCGTCATGCAAACTTTTAAGTACGAAAATTACCCTTTTTTTTTTTTTTTCCGCCAAAAATTGCTAAATTCAAAGACTTAGATTTATGAATAAATCCTAAATAGATAATTAGCACCTTTCTAAATTCAACCTTTATATCAATAACGAAGAATTCGCTTTGTTTTTTTGTTTTCTATCTTAGCTTTTTCATTTCTTAAAAATATAGGACGCTCAAAAATTGTCACTCAAGTTAGAAACTCGCGGCTCTTTAAACTTAACATTAGACTGAAACGAGGCTCGTATACATAGTAAATTTAAGTCTTCATGAAATACATTTTACGGTGAAAATGTTCATTGAACAAAACTGCCTCACGTTAAATATACTAGGTTAATTATTTTTGTATAAGTAACACTCTGCTAGCAAGTATTGCGTAAAATTTGTATATATTTACTCATCACTAAGAAAGTTAAGATTTGAATTAATCTCTTATTTCGTAAACGCCAAATAAGAACTTGCTTTCTAATTTCCTGGTTCTTTATGTAAATTCAAAACCAGTACGAAAGCTTTACTTTTATACTTTCCAACTCAAGCTGAGCTGTATTTCTTACGTGAGTATTTATACACTGACAGAGGCATTTAATTTCTGACTTTTCTACGTGAAATCATCTCCGATTCTACTGGAAATTAGTTGGAATCCTCACTGTGAAGCAGCAGCTAAAGGCATACCAACTAAAGCCCAATTAGACCCTTACTTGGTCTATAGGGGCGGTCAAAGAGGCCACCCTACGATCAATCGGTTGGTCTTGTCAATCCCTATATGATTGCCCAAACCCTATTGTCATTATGGCAAGCCCAACCTTACCATATGAGTGCTAGAAGGCGGTGACTGAAGTTAAAATCCGGTAAGGTTCCAGTCCTGGAGGTTTGAATATGGAACACCCCTTCATCATTGCTTCCAGGTCCACTCTGACCCGAAATGGTAGTACCTCTTAAGGTCCAATCTATGGACTAGATAGAAAAAAAATTATATAAAAAAACTGAGTATCCATTAAGAATGACTTTATTTCACAACTTTATCATGACGAAAGAACCAATCTTAATCATTAAGATTGATTCTATCGTCATGATCTCTTTAAAGCCAGACGGTAACTCTTGGTTACCTTATTTTTAAATATGTCCAATTTCAGACGGTAAAACTGTAGGAATCCAAACAATCTATATTGGATTTATTAGACACGTTTTACTTTATCTTTTTTTTTTTTTTTTTTTTTTTTTTTTTTTTTTTTAATTTCTTTTATATACATTATACAAAAACACTTTCACGAAAGCAGTTTATTGGTCTCACTTATGATAGAAGTTCAATCATTTAACTTTATTCTTTTCCCTAATATAAAATCCTTCAGAGTCTGAGAATTATTGGTACAATGCTTAGGTGCTATGGTATTTGAATATCTTTTAAGTCTTGAACAAAACTTATAATATTCACGTTTAGCCAAATGTTAAAGTATATAATCTGTATAATTTACACTTTTAAGATACCTCAGTTGAAAGGCTTCAAATATAGGGAGTTTCCTCCTAACTGATTTGGCCGTCGAGCTACTATGCTAAGTATTTTTTTTTCATGAAACCTCGGGAAATAATTTATTTCATGCCCATGTCACTGGTCGGACCGGGTTATATCTTGTTAATAACAGGGAAAGATGCCTATCCCAGTTACAGAAGTAGTATTTACTAGTCTGATGCTACAAAAATAGTTTAGAATATCCATGGCCAAGTGAAATATAATTTTAGATTTAAGGGGCTTCTTGGTGGACAGCCCATTCCACAGTTCGTCTAAAAAAGTCTGTCATCCCGAAAAAGGGGATTGTCGAACAATGTTTTTATCTTAACCGTCCATATGTGAGTGGATCCAAACTTTAAAATGATTTTATCCTGAACAAACACTTCCTAGCAGAGTGGTAAAATAAATAACATCATATCGCTGACACAGATAGGATCTCCAGTCGACGAGGGCCGACAAATGTAATCTAGTGGAACTTTACGAGAATCGCTCTATCAGGCAACGCCTATTCTAGTGCACTAAAAGTGAATTTCTAACTGAAAATAGAACCGAGTGATTTTTGTACCAACCACCTGCCCCACTCTGAGCCGGAGTGATAGTACCTTTTATGGTCCCATCTATAGGTTAAATAGATAAAACCTGAGTTTATGAACAAAATTGATTATCCATTAAGAACTTACTTCAAAACTTTGTCGGTGTTGAATGAACAACTGAGGTCGGTGTGCTGTAAAACATAACAAACCAAACCAACCGCATGCATACAGTTTCCTCAATTTAAAAAAAAATAACTGTGTACCGACACTTTGGAAGAAGAGATAAACTTACTTCTCGTACTTTTTTCTTTATAACCAATTCATGTTTCAAAATTTCACAGAAATAATGCGAATGTGGTGATACGTACACTGACGTCACAGGGATATGATTTAAATAAGATCAATGAAATTGTACTGTAAAATTAGCGCGCATTTTAATTTACATGCATTTAAAACTACTATCAAATGAAGTATTAATGATGAATTCGAAGCAGTACTTGTATATAGCAGTAAGAAATATACAACAAAACATTCACATATGTATGCTCCTGTCAAACTACGTACTTGCCCGCGGAATTATTTGCTATAATAAGAAAGAAATATTTCAACGCAAATAATGAGGGATCTGTATGAGAATACTAACATGGATGAAATTTTATCCTTCTTGATAGTAGAAATGTGTCGGAAAATATGAATCGGATATGCAACATATCCATGAAATACAACTTCAAAAAATACACCAGTAAAGGAAATTTAAGACCAGCTTTTGTCTCACGCTCACAACATTTTGGCATTAAATGACCCACAAGATTATTACACGATTAAACTAACCAAATGAAGTTAATGAAAATGTATATCAATTTGAAGATATTAAGAACCTGAAGCAGAATTTTTTTATCAAAAGGATTTCTTTTGGCATTAAATGAGCCGAAACGGATTGAAATGCCGTAAAACAATAAAATCAAACCAAATCGTCTATATGTGATAGAAGACAAATACTCTCCCTATATATTTAGCAGTTTTGTGGCATAGCCTACTTTCTTCAAATGTCGGTGGAGACGAAGATGAGATGTTTACATCAGGAAAAGTCAAACAAGTGGTCACAGATAAAAATAACTCACGACTATTGGTGTGTGGTTTTCTCTCTGGGCCTGTCTCAAATAAACCGAGTGTTTAAGTATTATTATCGAGTTGCTGAAGACAAAATCTTATTATTCCATAAACTGTATCCCACCCGCAATGAAGTGGGGGCGGTTTAGCTAACACCAAAATTTAAATCATTCATTGTTCTCTACCACTTGATAAATGACTGACTCTTTTCAAAATTCAATAACTCTTGTGAGACCGTTTCTTTCCCAAATCATGAGAGTCCTCATGGTTGACCCTTTGTTGTCAGTCACACAACCGATCATCAAGTTCACTAGGGTGGGAAGCGGTCACATCACTACACAAAAGATTGATTGCTAACGAGATTTATCAAGTTTTCCTTGAAATACAAACTTATAAGCTCAATTTTAAAATAAATACAATTTTGGTTTTAGTTTGTTACATCCCATGGGAGTAATCACACTTCTTTAACGGCCATATTAGGTCAGCCCTGTCGGCTGGAGTTTTAGAATACATTGATAGCACCTCCCCCAAATAGAGCCATCTGTTGGCCGTGGGTGGTGACCCATGATGCTTAAAGATGGAATCCAGGTGGATAAACAGTCCACGACATGTAGCACTCCACTTTGGCTCTTACTTTGGCTAGATGGTCGGTTGGAGAGACCCCCTCCGATCAATCAGCTAGCCATGTCAAGCCCTAGCACCTATATGATTGCCCCAACGCTATTTCCCTTATGGCAAGCCCAACCATTTTTATCATATTGGTGCTACAAGGCGGTGGCTGGGGGTCTTTATGTCGTGGGAATGACGTTAAACTCTATCTGATGGTGAGCTTCCAGTTTTGGAGGTCTGGGGAATGTGGAGCACCCCTTCGTCACCATTGCTCCCAGGTCCACTCTGACCTGGAGTGGTAGTACCTGTTAGGGTCCCATCTATGGATTAAATAGGAAAATGTGTTATAAAAAATTGATTATCCATTAAGAATGACTTTATTTCAAAACATTTTCGGCATTATTGTCGAGGTTGATATGCCGTAAAACAAACCAAACCAAGTCATATTAGGTAATAAAAGAATGTTCATATCAGCTGTCAATAAATATGAATCCCTTATTGTCGTTCATTGGCCAATTAAGATATTTGAAACTGAGCTGAAAGTTCAAGATTACAACATTTCTATTGTTCAAAACTGTTTTAATTGTTATAGTACATTTCTTAGCTTAATTGAAAAATTGATTATTACAACGTTTGATATGTTTGCTTAAGAGCTATTGATTAATAGTTCAATATGTAAAACGTATGATAATCTTGATTCAACCCTCCCTCCCCCTCTCTCTCTCTCTCCCTCTCTCTCTCTCTCTCTCTCTCTCTCTCTCTCTCTCTCTCTCTCTCTCTTTTTCATTATGTACAATTGAAACAGATTATCGTTTTCGAGTACTTACACCCTCTCTCTTTCCCCAACGCTTTCTTTCTTATATTGCTTCTGTGTACATTCCTATTCTTCTTTTTTCCTTTATAATAAAAATGAAATGGTTCACTATTTAGCTAACAGATTAGCGTTATTGCTTCTGCGCGCTCACCCCCCCTCTCTCTCTCTCTCTCTCTCTCTCTCTCTCTCTCTCTCTCTTTCCCAAACTCTTTTTTTTCTTTCTTTCTTTCTTATTATAATTCTGTGTAACATGTTCTTTTTCTTCCTTTCTGCCTTTATAATAAAAAACGGAATGGTCCAATATTTATCTGAGATGATGATACTCATTAGAAATAAGAATTTGGCGGTAACACAACACTATACAATGAGGATTTTCATTTTTGCATTTCATCTTACAAGAGTTGGACGGTCTCATTTTTAACCAATTGGTGTTGCAAGATGATAACTGTCGTACAATTAAGGAATACGAGTATCAATTTCATTCTTTTCTTTATGGAAATATTCCTTTCAATCCTTTAGAGCAGGGGTCACCAAACTACGACCCGCGAAGCCATTTTATCAGGCCCACCTGTGGTACTTGAATTTTTTTTTGTTAAAAGCTACGGAACGCGAGACGTTCTGATATCATTTAGATTTAAATATAATGTTAAGCTTATTAAATCTGAATGGACTTGACAACTCTAGGTAGGTTACTGATAAACATTTGAAAGCAATTCTCTTGATTGGATGTAGCAATTTCAAACCAAACATTGACGATATCTTGAAAGGCAAATTTCAGTTTCACAAATCTCACTATACATTTCTTCTAATGTTGCGTTCTTTCATAATGTTTTGAAAATAAATATGTTGGTTAAATTCATTTTTGTGCATCTTACACCGCTCATCCATGAATATAACATTGAAAGAAAAATTTTGTTTTACATCGAACAATGTTTAGTATCGAACACAATAATAATGTGGCCAGCGGTCGTTTTTATTTATTTATTTTTTATTTTTTTCAATTATCCAGCCCACCGGGAAAATAGTTTGGTGATCCCCGATTTAGAGCATGAGTATCCTTATTGTCGATTAGGTTTATTTTTTATTTTTAGGAATGAACTAGAATATTTAAACTACTTACCACACAATTTCTAACTGCAATGAAATTACATGTCTCAAATACGAACACTTAAATTGAATATATTGAGGATCTGTGTGCGATCTTAAACAAATCGTGAAAACAACTGTACGGCCACTTACCCCCTATCATACAAACAATCCGAGTGAGACGAACAAGACATGCTGGACACTTCTGGGAAAGCAAGTACAAACTCTTAAATGGTGTTCTCATGTGGAAACCTGCATATGGGCACCTCAAGATGGGATGAATGATAGGGACAGTTGGCAAAAGATTAATTGATATCCGTGTTACAAGCACGACCTCATTATATATATATGACCCTATATATGCTCCCCATCCCCTAGGGTTGAGCACTCTGGGGGGTCTCGCTGACGGCCGCCAACTCAAGCTTAAACGCAATGCTCTTCTCTATAAGGAATGGAGCACTCTGTGACGGCCTTTACACACAAAGCGATGTGTGTATTAAAACAGTTAAAATCCCCTTCCCATTCTGTAAGTGAAGACAGCCTAATGGTTAAGGTGCCGGACTGACACCCAACCGACCGGGGTTTAATTCCGGCTGTAGGTAGCTTACAAAATGTCTAGCCACACTGAAGAGACTTTATAGGTCGAAACACGTGTCTGAGGATGACCATATACACACACACACACACACACACACACACACACACACACACACATATATATATATATATATATATATAGTTTATTAAATTTATAAAAAAGAGTTCATAATATCTGCGATAGACCCAGACCTACGTGGGCCAAAACTAATGCATTTTCCGAGTTACAAGCTATCAGTCAATTGATTTTCTGCTTTGTATTGAGAGCAAAAATATGAGCTAAGAGCGAGCTTCAGATACACTTATGATAATTATTTCGCCAAAACCATTTAAGTTTCCAAATTCATTACGTCATAGAAAATAGTATTCATATAGAATAAAGATTAAAACAGATTACAGCTCATATTATTATGTCTTTATACAATGTATTACTATTATTTTATTTTAAAAAACGTAACAAAAAATTAGTGTTTTTTGTGTTGGAACGGGAGACTGTTGACCGTTGGTTGTGAACCCTGATGCTTAAGGATGGAATCCGAGTGAATGAGCAGTCAATGAAATGCAACACTCCACTTTGGCCCTTACCTAGGCTAGACAGTCGTTCGGAGAGGTTCCCTGAGATCAACGTCTAGTCACGTCAAGCCCTAGCACCTACATGATTGGCCTGCCAATATTGTCCTCATGGCAACCCCTCAGACCTTTTATCAAATATGTACTAGAAGGCTGAGGGGCTTAGTGTCGCGGGTATGACGCTAAATTGCATCTCATAGTGAAGCTCCAATTATGGAGCTATGGGGAATATGGAGTACCCCTTCATCGCCATTACTTCCAGGTCCATCTTGATCCGGAGTGGTAGTACCTATTAGGGTGCCATCTTTTGGTTAAAGAGATGAAAATGAGTTAGCAAACATTTTTTTAAAGTTGTGTTTTTTTTTATTAACTATCAAGAATGAATAAAACGTTTTCTTTTATTCATTCTTGATGGTTACTTTAAAAAAAAAACACAACTTCTGAAAAAATAACCCAACAAGGGTTGGCATGCCGTAAAATCCAATCGACCTAATAGCCTGCACCACGTCAAAACGATACTTTTTCAAAAGAATTGTATAACATTATGTAAAAAAATAGATCTTTATTCTGTATTTAACGATTTCTTCGATTTCATTCTGGGAGTTTGTTTTCTTTATTTTTTGTTTTTGTTTCAGCAAATATTAATCTAGCATGATGACTGCTTAGAATGGATTCAGGTGATGCCAGAAATACGGAGCAACGATTGAGAAAGAAAATGACCAACAGCGGTTTGCTAGTTGGAACTGACTGTTAATCTTCGATTAGTCCATTTCAAAATATTTTTTTTTTAAATCACCCAACAAATTGCTTCGTACCAAATAATCAATGGAATACCACGTGGCTGCAACTGACGAATGAAAAGCATTTAAAACTTTCATTTAACCTCTGAAAAAGATCCATTATAAAAGAGCTAACGCCTAACCGGACTAGAAAGAAATCATTGTGTGCACAAGCCTAATAATACTACAAACAGAATGGCTCGTACTAAGCAGACCGCCCGTAAATCCACCGGAGGAAAGGCTCCCCGTAAGCAGTTGGCTACAAAAGCCGCTCGTAAAAGCGCCCCAGCCACTGGAGGAGTAAAGAAACCCCATCGTTACAGACCCGGAACTGTGGCTCTTCGTGAGATTAGACGTTACCAAAAGTCTACAGAGCTTCTTATAAGGAAGCTTCCATTTCAACGCCTTGTCCGTGAAATTGCCCAAGACTTCAAGACTGACCTCCGTTTCCAGAGTTCTGCTGTGATGGCTTTGCAAGAGGCCAGTGAGGCTTATTTGGTTGGTCTGTTCGAGGATACTAACTTATGTGCCATTCACGCCAAACGTGTCACTATCATGCCAAAGGACATCCAACTTGCTCGGCGTATACGTGGAGAGAGGGCATAAGTTAATTGCCATTTCAACTGAATTTTAATACTTCTCTCATGTCCACTGAATATCTTCACCAAAATACGAAAAAATCCTTTGTAAACAATAAGCGACGTATTTCCTCTCTAATCAATTAACTGCTGACAAAAACCTTTTCGATGGGCTTTTAATATTCCACTAAACTTTTTAATTATTCATATCTGTTCAGTTGCTTTAAATTAGTTTTACGAATTAGAATTGAATTTTCAGTAAAGTAGGGTGTTGTATGTACTTGTATATCTAAAGTTTAGTTTCACCGAAAATTAATCTAAAGAACCCAAATTTGCATGTCCTTTTTTTTTTTTTCATTGTCTAAAATGACCAACATTCAATATTAAATCTGAAGCATGTATTATTTCCCTCCAGCACTTATTATATATTAACATTAAAATCTCAAAGGATACTCTGTACTCTTTTTTTTAAAATTTTTTTATCTCTAATTCCTTTTCGTCTGTGTAAAGTAGAAAGTAACAAGGAATCTTCATGTAGATTATGAATTTCTCGGCTTTTTTTACATAAACATAACGTTAGGAACAAACGTTATTCGTATTCGTCGAATGCTGATAAGCTTTTATGAAATACATTTTACCGGTGAAAATGTTAACTCGGCACTCGTAATAATGAACAAAAGAACCTCAAGAAAAATATACGAAGGCTGTAAATATTTTTAACTAAATTTTCTACTTAAAATGTAAATAGAATTTCGATAATGAAAAATATTCCTGAATTCATAAGATTTTCTAAACGAGATCTTTTGGAAAGATTAGACAATTATTATATCTTGTAAAAGACAATCTTGGAATTAATTAGGAATACTACCCAGTATCGTCAATTATCAAATGGGTTAAGTTAAAGTGAAAAGTTGAAACCTGAAATTGTACATTATATATATATACACACACACACATTATATCAAATATATAAAAACTAAAATTTAAAAACGTTTGTACAATACAAAGAAACGAATTGAATTCTTTAGTATTTTGTTTTAATATAACTCTTGGAAGACTTTGATGCGCTACTAGAATATTATGAAGATACTAAACTAAATATGGAGGCGCTAGAGGCCTAAAACTATTGTTCCAAGTTATTAAATACAACATAAATTATTGAAATACTTATCAAATAAAATCTTTATCAATGCCATAAATAGTTTGATAAATGTATAGAATACGAAATTATCCCGTATATTTGAAAAAGAATATCACTTGTAATATAACTACATAAAGTTTTGATCCCTTTAAAAAATGATTACTGACTAGTTTTTCTAATGTATTTCTGAATACGTGATTGCTAATCACATTAAATCTTATATGGAAACATATAAAGGGTAATCAACATGGTATCTTAAATAAATAGTAATATTTTGGAAAGTATTAATATACCAAATGAATATTTGTGGATATTTGAATTTTATCGAAACCAGTGATACCGTCTCTCATTATTGATTATTTCGTGGAAATGGAAATTCCGTATTCCTAAAAAAAATGTAAATATTGTAATATTTTTACAGTAAATCTGGTAACATTATCCTGAAACACAGTATATATCAACCGGTGTTCCTTCGAGAGCAGTAAACAAAACTGTTTTTTATATTCATACATGGTGTATTTAATGATATAAAATCAGAAATAAAACTATTTGCTTATATTAAACTACAAGTTTGATTATTATCAAAAGGAAAAGCACAAACGGATTTACGTAGATAATCATACTGAGACTGAGGTCAAATATCAAGTACTGGACAAGAATATGGAAAAGGGGAGTCCCCTTAAAAAGAATTGTGATATTGTAAAAAGTATATGGTGCCTCTAAAAGAGGTGGCTTCATACCTTTTATGAGGTAACAAAGCGAGTTCATGGAATTTTTAGTATTTTTGTAATATAACCCTTTTAGTACTTTGTGAAAATCACAAAAATAAAATTATTATAACTCCATTGCAATCTATTAGATTTCCCTCTGTCGCAGTTGAATGAACTGTATATCTTTAATTCTAAAATGACTTGATTAGGTAAGTTAAAGTTAATAGAAACATTGAAAACATTAGTTTATTATAAATTATTTTAATTTATATAGATATATACAGGAATTATTTATATTATATCTACATCTAGATAATAAATGTTATACTTAAGTACTATGTACCAGGTACTTATCACAATTTTTCATTAAGGGAACCCCGCTTTTTCCGAATAGATGTCCGGTACCTATACATTGACCCCTCTGACAGGAGGGATATTTCGAAATTAAAAATTAACATGGAAAATGTTAAGTATAGCGTATTGGGATTAAAAAAAACAATTTGAATATAAATTAAGCAATAGGAAAATCAAGTAAGTAAATGAGGAATGTGATCTAAGGGTTGACTTTGAAAGCTGGGAAACATATTTTACGTCAAAGGAAAATGGAATGATTGGTTGGATGTTTTGAAATTGTATATCAGAGGAGACGTTGTTTTAAAAATATTTAAAAAAAAAAAAAAAAAGACCTAATATTGAATACTGTACCCCGGTCTGGGCTCCTGTACCTGGACATGGAAATTTAAGCGTAATATCAAGATTGCATGGCGTACGAAGAAAAGTTCCAAAACTAATAAAAGGATTTTAGTTACAGGGAGGGATTAGATAAATTACAATTGGCTACTTTACTACAAAAAAGTCTGAGAGGCTATCTAACTGAAACTTGCAAAATAATAGAAGGAATTACAATTCATGGTAGTTTTTTTTGTATAATATCAATTTGGATGATTTAAGGGAAAATTATGAGAACTAGCAAGAATTTATACCCTCCGTGCGTAAGTATTTAAGATTTGATATAATGAAATATATCAAATTAGAAAGACTAACAAAATTAAATAAGAACGCATATAAACAGATAACATTTATTTTAATTAAATTTCTATTGGTTTCTAAATAAAATCATTCGTATGATTGATTTTAATACGTTGGAGAATAAAACAATGATATTAAAGATCAATAACACCGAGTGATTATTTATTAAACTTGGTTTTGTTAAAACCAAAATGCAAATTAGGCACACCATATATAATTTAAACCAATCTTTTTTTAGTGATATATAAGACATATTGCAGAATTTTAAACGCGCTTATTACATGAAGTGTTTTGAAGCAAATCTAACTCTGATTCTCATAGAAATCTCGTTAACAAATTTATTAAAAAAGATTTACTCTATGTATTAACGATTTTGACCTTAAATACTTAGGCAATTCCTGAGAGTACTGTAACTTAAACTGCACGCCCCCCCAATAAAACGGATAGAGCTCTCTGGTGACCTACTCTCTCTCACACACACACACATATTATATATATATATATGTGTGTGTGTGTGTGTGTGTGTGTGTGTGTGTGTGTATTTATCAGTTAAATTCTCCCACACACTTGTACGTGTGTTAATGCTCTAATTGTTAGGAACTGACTGATGAAAAAATATGTTGGGTTTTGACCCCGGTTGAAGATAGTCTAGCCCTGTTGAAGAAAATGATACTTCGAAAGACGATGCCTGTGAATCACACAGACACACACACACACACACACACACACACACACACACATATATATATATATATATGTGTGTGTGTGTGTGTGTGTGTGTGTGTGTGATATAAGATATCAATTCTTAACTTTTTTACCCGAAAGAATAAAAAGAACAAACCATTACTATAACGTTGGATATTTTTGGTTTAAAAATTAAAAATGGTACTATTTTAGACAAATGTACGATTGTAATATGAAATCAGGTAAAAGTAATAATCAAGGATGATAAAAATTAACAGAACTCATATCAAAAGTAATTGTAAAAGGAATTACAAAATTATTCAAAAAGACCAATATGTTGGTGTGATGTAATTTAATGATTGGGGTTCTACCTTTTTAATACCGATAAATGGGAATGAATTCCTCGATTTATTGAATGAGGTACGAGGAGACAACCGGTGGCTTGTACGGAGAGCACGTAAATCTTTCAAAGAAGAGTTGCTTCCAATGAGAATAAAGACACTACACAGTAGGTATAAACATGAATTTTTAAACAAATTGAATCATTATTTTCTTTTAGTTGCAATTAACTCGTTTCTAAATTTTCGATCTTAATTTTTCTTGTATAGTTTAATAGAAAAATAAGAATCTTTAATAATAACGTTGACATTTCAGAGTTTCATCGTGGCGTTAATTTTTGTTAATTCCTTAAAACATTTTTTTAAATTGTGCCTAGAATATGAAACTAGGTAAATAATTTTCCTAAAGTCGGAACAAAAATTAAAGAATAATTAAAGAATAATAAATGTAAAAGAATATTACTACTAATAATAATAATTGTAATATTAATTACAACATTCATTACAAAATTCATTACAAAATGTTTTGTGTCATGTAATTTAGTGAATGGTGGGGAGTTTGGATTTTTTTGTGCGGTCTCTTTTGGTTCGATCAGGATACCTATCCCGTAATCAATATTCTGAACTAAAAGTTTGATAAGTAAATACTAGTCGTTAATTTTTTCAGCTAGTAGGTTCAACTGGGATCTCAGTGAGAATCAACCTTATTTGAAATAATCTACTAGGTTGCACCAAGTGAACATGACACTTTTCAAAGATTTTATATTTCTGTTGATTTTAATTCGGTTACTTTTTCCAACATTTTAAACAGATCTTTTACTTCATTCTGAATATTTTTTGTAAAATGGAAAAGTTATCTCCCCTTTTTAATACCATCTTTTTACATTGTTGGTAACAGCCGCATCTTTTAAAATTTAGTTTCTGTTTTTTGGGTCACCCTGTATATATATTATTACTGATGCAGACTACCAGACCCAAATTCTGTTTGTTTTTTTGTTGTTTTTAGTTTGTTTGTTTTTTTAATTTTTTTTTTTTTTTAGCGGGGGTCACCTTGTATTTTAAATCTGTGTTTATTCAATTATTATAGAAATCTTATTTATATGGAGATTTTGTGTCTGTTTGTCTCTAACCGAAATTACGTCTCTGCTTATGTCACAATACCCACCGAGTTTCGTATGTTTATCAATGAGTATTTAAAGTATGTTTCTATGAAAATGTTAGATATATTTGCTTCAAAACAGTCCAGTATTATTAGTACATCTATAATTCTACAATGTATTTTCTAAATCACTAAGAAATGAATGTTTACATAATATATGGTGCGGCTAAATTGTATACTGGTCTTTAAAAACGGGTTTAATAAATACTTACTAGATGTTATTGTTTTATTCTCCAATGTATTTAAATCAATCATATGAATGATTTTATATAGAAACCAATTAAAATATGATTAAAATAAATGTAATCTTTATTTTTATTTAATTATTTAGTCTTTCTAATTTAATATATTTCATTACATTTAAACTTAAATACGGAGGGCCCATATTCTAGCTAGTTTATCATTGTACCTTTTTAACTTAAAAGCCAAAACAAGAGTAGATAAAAAAGGAAATTTAAAGAATATTTATTTCTGATATTGTGATTCCTTCTCTAATGTAATGCGAGATGGTCTATGAAATTTTGATAAATTTATTATTTTTTTCTGTATCATTCATGTAAATAAAATCATCAAATAATATTTTCTGAATTACACTGTTAATTCAATTTAGTTCATTGATTTCTTTACTTTGGAAAATTCTTTTTCATGGGGTCTTCAAATATTATACTAGCACAGTAACTTCTTAACATGTTTTTATTTAATTTATTTTATTTATTTATTCATTTTTTGACAATGCTAGAACTAGGGTGCTCCGAGAGAGAATCGATCCTACCAGTCAAGTTAAAAATCACAGTACCAGTTCGATTATTTCATTTGTGGAGGAAAACATATATATATAAAAAGAAAATGTACCCAACAAATTGGTCAAAGTCAATTAATCGAGAAAAACACCACGTGACTGCAACTAACCAATGAAAAACATTTGAAACTTTAACACACCTAACAAGGAAGGAAAGAGTTTCTAAAATCGATAATAAAAACCCTGAACATCTTACTGATCTAAACATCACTGGGACACAAATCCAAGAACACTAACAGCAGAACTAATGGCTCGTACCAAGCAGACCGCCCGTAAATCCACCGGAGGAAAGGCTCCCCGTAAGCAGTTGGCAACCAAAGCCGCTCGTAAAAGCGCCCCAGCCACTGGAGGAGTAAAGAAACCCCATCGTTACAGGCCCGGAACTGTGGCTCTTCGTGAAATTAGACGTTACCAAAAGTCTACAGAGCTTCTCATAAGGAAGCTTCCATTTCAACGTCTTGTCCGTGAAATCGCCCAAGATTTCAAAACTGACCTCCGTTTCCAGAGTTCTGCTGTGATGGCCTTACAAGAGGCCAGCGAGGCTTACTTGGTCGGTCTTTTCGAGGACACCAATTTGTGTGCTATCCACGCTAAACGTGTCACTATTATGCCTAAAGATATCCAGCTTGCTCGTCGAATCCGTGGAGAGAGGGCATAAGTTAATTGCCATTTTTAAATGAATTTTAAAAGGGACTCGTGTACAGTGACTTTCTTCCTCAACATATGAAAATGATTGTCATTTTTGCTAATTAGAATCCTTCATATTTTCTGTCTAATTGCGTTACTGCTGATTTATTGATGGTTGATTAAGCACATGTGAAGACAGCAAATACGTTGATACCATAACCAAGTAACGAACATTCTTCAGGAAAATAACGGAAACTTTACAAATATTTCGAGCGTTTCAATATTGAAACTTGTAATTACCTGTTAAGTTGCTTTAAATTAGAGAACCCGGAAATGTATAGTCTATTCAATTTTTCTTTTTCGCAATATAATTTGTAAAGCTTTTTTGTTTACATACAATTATATCAGAACTTTTTTTTTTTTCTAATAGGAGGCTACCTCAAAAGATGTCGTCTTTTAACGTACTAATATTTACGCGTTTACTCTCGTCAAAAATGAAAATTAAACGGCTTAAATCTTAGAATGATATTTAGAACCCTTCTAAATTTAACTATGCAAATAAACATATTCCTGTTTGTCTTGAAACCATCTGTTAATGTATAGAATGACTAAGAACTACCACTTAGATTATGAACGGTTAATTCTATTTTATGAACCTTAAATCTTGACAAAAGAAGGTTCATATTTGTAGAAAGCTGATTATACGGTGAAAAGACTAAATCGCCAATATCAATGAACAAATCATTCATGAAAAACCTATCTTAAATATTTTCTAACTTTACCGCCGGTATTCCGTAAAATGTAAATATATCAACTTCATTCTTGCAACAAAGGGGCAGTCCTGGAAATTGTTTCTTTCGTCATGATTTCGTTAACGCCAAATAAGGCAACTTTGTCTGACAGCAATTTTGTATAGATCCGGGTTCTTTCGAAATGTAGTAAAAGTTAAAACAATCTGTATATTTTACTTTCACTGATAAAATGAAAAACTGGGCTGTATTTGTTAAGTTGTTAAACACTATTAGCCGAAATCGCATTCTAGATTACCTACCCCCGCCGCCAGGTCATATTAATCCTACGTATGTTTAAATCTTATATTATACAGCGACATTCAGTTTTAGGAACTTTCGTTTTCTTCATTGAATTTCCCTTAAGATAGAGCCTCATTAACTTTATTATTCATCTCCCTAATAGAATTCCCTCCAGCCTCTGGGGAAAATGCTTGGTATAATACTTAGGACATTTTAACGATATCCTTTCCGTGTCTAAATCAAAGTACAAATTTTTACCTAAGACTTAAAATTTAAACTATATATTAGGTATTATGTATATTTAACAAGCTTCAAATATATAGAGGTTTCTCCCAACTTATTTAGCGGTCGAGCTGCGAAGTTTAGTACTGTGTTCATTACGTTTATGGAGGTTTTAGAAGTTACTTGTACACATCCAAAGTTGGACAAGATTACCTCTTATAATGAATACTATGATTGTGTCTGTAACCGAAACTATATTACTACTCTAGTCACAATTACCTTAGTTATTTACGTCCCATTCTCCATGATTTTATTTTTTATTTAAACCTCCATTATTGATAAAATTATTTTACATTATCAATACTGTTGACCATATCTACATACTAGATATTTACCACGTGTACAGGTTAAGCAGAATACCCTATTAATGTTGGACTAATGTTATGGGTGGTTGGTACAAAGAATTCGTTGATCGCGTCGGCATTCTCCCTCAAAGGGGCGCCTCAGGCACTGGGCACTAAATCCAACCCTGTCCTTTTAAATCGATGGAGCGGGTGATGGCTCCCTGTGATCAACGATGTTAATCTTTATTGTCCCAGGCCGAGGCCACTGGACGCTCCGGTCGAAACCAGAGTTTGATTATGTTGGACATATCTACATGCAATTGTATTAATATATAAAACAAAATATAGGTTTACAGTGTGAACGGGAAGGCTAATTTACATATTGATAATACAAATATTATTTTAATAAATATGTGCTTAGTATTATTGATTTTTAATTGTTTGGTTTTTATCTTAATGAATATGAGCAAAAATATCCGATAAATCTTAAAAGAAATCCATTAACCAGAAGAAATAACTAATTTTATACTTTACTTCCTATTTTATCTAAAGAGTTAAATTAGGAAAATTTAGCAATGAAAGACGTGTAAGTTCTTTTTTTTTATCATTTTATTATACCCTTCTGTTTCCAATTTTTTTATATCTGCATTCTTATTTAGTTTCCTTAGCCTCTTTAATCTAAGATATTACAACTGAAATACTTACACGCGGAGAATGCATAAATTTGCTAGTATTAGTAATAACACGAAATGATCGCAATCAGCAATTTTAATTTTACTATGTTACAAGAAAAATGATGGAGAAATTGTTCTTTTTTTGCTGTACATAATTACGCGTCGAATTCATAGTCAAGTAAAATATAACTTTAGGGAGTTACCATTCCACCGCTCGTATAAAAAAAGAAAAAGGGACAAAATTTGCCTTTTGTCCGTCTGAAGAACACGAAAAGCAGATTGCCGAAAAACTAAGCTTTTATTTTGTCTGTTCATCTGAATGTGGATACATTGCCCTAAAAAGCCCCACTTAGCAGGGTAGTGCGATAAATAACCAAATGCTGTCCCTGCCGCATATAACATTTGCAGTCTAAGGTGACCGGCAATGATAATCCGTCTCAAATTGAGGAGGAGCCGTTTTTTTCTCATTGAAATATTCATTTATTTCGGGGCAAGGGAAACCACTCCCTGATCTTTTTATTCTTCAGTTCCAGCCGACAAGATGACCTACCAATTGGGGATGGTGTACGATTACGATTTATTGTACAATAGCACTTTTCTTCATCGATGACCACTTGTTTGACTCCTTCCTCATGTAAACACGTCATCTTGCCAACAACGTATATTTGTCTTCGCCAAATTTTGAATGTACGCATAGCCACAATACTGCATAACTTCGAAAAGAATTACTGCTTGATCTTATGTAGAGAGAGTATTCGACTTTTTATTATCACATACAGGTGGCAAGAGCGACATTCGACGGAATCATACATTTGAGAATATAATATTGCATATTTCCCCTAGGGCATATTACATCTTAAATTCTGCTTCGAATTCACCATTAAAAGTTCATTTGTTTTGGTATTATCTGCGTTAATCGGACCATTGTCCCCATCTTCATTGTTATTTGTACAACGTTTCGATTGATATACCCTCCTGCCCTTTTCAGATATTTCTTGTCGGACTCGGGAACCTTCTTTTCGAACTCGGGAACTTTCTTGTCGTAAATGGGAGCCATCACGGAACTTTGAACCTAACCCTTTATTTAGTCCACGGGCGTATCCTGTTCTCATTCCGCTAACCATAGCTGGAGTAGGATTTGTGTTAATTATTTTTCTATGTTACTGCCTCTACTCTGGATTGAACCTGGAATCCAGAGATAACTGTCACTTAGAACTGTCTTAACCTAACTACCCTATCCACCAGGCCATGTGTCCGATTGGACAATTCAGTGTGAATTTTGGGAACTTATAAACCTAATGTCTTATTTTTGGCTAGAATATCTACTTATTCATTTTTATGATTTTTTGATTTTTTTACCTAGACTCATATTGTTTCTTTGTTTTTGTTTTGTTTTTGTTTTGTTTTCTCCTTTCTTCGTTAGTCCGAATAACGCAGATAATACTATTCATTTGTTTGATTTTTAAATGCTTGTAAATTTACAATCTAATTCATTCTTTTTATTAAGATAATCTTTCTGTGTGAGATCAGTACAAGCAAGCATCACTACATTTTACTGGGGGAATTATTTGTGTAAAATAGGCGGGTGGTACAAAAATCGTTAGGTTCAATTTTGGGGATAGCTTCCGTAGTTAGAGATAGGGCCCGGAATCTTTCAACTTCTAGTGCAATGGAGTAGACGTTAGGCTGAGGAAACACATCCCTTCAAATTGTGCTAGCTTATCATTGCCGGTCCTATCTGTGTCAGCGGCAAGACGCAGTTATTCATCTTGGAATAAGCTGCCTGCATTCGTTGTAGGCTCCCGAATCACTGCATCTTTCAAAGCCTCCATTTTTCCTGTAGTCCGCCAACACTATACCTGATACCCCTCTCCACACACATACATGTATTCTATTACTTTAAACTGTTCATGTTCCTGACACTAATACATTATTCTGTGTACTAGACATGAGACTTTGGTGAGTTGTGGTGCACCCGAGCACTGTACACAATAAATTTCATTATATCTCACTAACCTGCTAAGTTGTGGTTATTCAAGATAATGTTTTAAAAATCTGAATCTACCCGCATACATACTGAGTAGATTTTTAAAATGGTATTTTCAGCAGTCCCCTTTTTTAGGGTGTTATTCAGACAACGCTTGCCAATTTTTTGAGAGGAGCAGGAGAATGGAACTCCCTTCCAATCTAATATTTCAATTGACCATGGATTTTACGGGTAATTTTGTATAACCGAATAAAGATCATTTTCTTTATTTTTCTAGTAGCATTGTAAAATTAAAACTACTGACTGTGATAGGGTTGGTTTATGGTTATTACTAGCAATTATATGCACCTCCAGGGGCAGGTATTTAAATTCAAATCTAATAATATATTAAATGAGAAAGGATCATGAAACTAAATAAGAATACGGATAAAAAGACTCGAAACAGGGGGGGGGGATAATTGAAAAAAAAAAAATGGAACAATTGAAACTTACTCTTCCACCATTCCCAACTTTTGATAATCTAACTATTTAGTTAAAATAAGAAGTAAAGAATGAAATTAGTTATTTCTTCTTGTTAATGGCTTTCTTTAATTTTAATCTGAGATTTTTGCTCAAATTCATTATAAAAAAAAATTTTTTGTTAAATAAAAAAAATATCAATAATACTAAGCACATTTGAAATATTTTTTTTAATATCAATATGCAAATTAGCCTTCCTGTTTACTGTAAACAATTATTTTGTTGTATATATCAATGCAATTGCATGTTATTAGTATGTGGATATGGTCAACAGTATTAACTTTAAAACAATTATTAATAATTGAGGTATATATAAGAAAATCATGGAGAATGTGACGTAAAAACTAAGGGAATTGTGACTTGAGTGGTAATAGTTTCGGTTACTGACAGGGAAAATAAGCAATATCCATTATCATAAGATTAACGTGTAACTTAGTCCAACCTGTAATATAAACTAGTAACTTCTATAACGCCATTGTTTCTTGTATGCAAAATACTAAGCATAACAGCTAGACGATTGGATAACTTGGGGAAGCCTCCATAAACTTAAAGCTTGTTAATTATTAAATGTAAATAATACCTAATCTATAGTCTAATTTTTAGTCGTAAGTAAAAATTCGTTTTAGACACTCAAAGATATCGGTAAAATTTAAGCATTGTAGTAAGAATTTTCCTCAGACTTTGGAGGACTTTCTAATTAGATCATAAAAGTTGATAACTAACCCGCTATCTTAAGTAAAGAAAACTTTAGTAAAAAAAAAAATTATGATAATAATGAAGGTGTCTGTATAATATTTAAGTTAAGAATCCCCCTGTAGCAACGTAAAATTAAAATGCTGACGGCGATAGGGATAGTTTCTTATTACTAATATGTAACCTAGTCAAACCTTAGATATGAGCAAGTAACTTCTGAAAAAATTTAATACCTAATAAATAGTCTAAATTTTAACTTTTAGGTGACAATTGTATTTTTGTTTTAGATACTGAAAAAACCGTTAAAATTTCCTAAGCATCATAGCAAGAGTTTTCCTCAGACACTCGAGTGATTTCTGTTAAGATGAAAAACAGAGTTGCTAATTAGAACCGCTATCTTAAGTGGAATTCAAGAAAGCAAGCTGAAGTTTCCTAAAACTCAATGTTTCTGTATAATAAATTAAAGTTACCTGATTAATTCAACTAATATACCCATATGCGGCTCGTTAACCCAGAATATCAGAAAATACGTTTATTCGTCCAACTATAGTTGGGTTAAATATTGTATAAAATCTTGTTTAGTTTTTCATGTAAGCAATAGATAGTGATAATTAAATTTAAATAAAAAAATGTTCGTACAGAATTGACTTTCCTACAATTTCACTAAATGAAACTGGATCTATATGAAATTACAGTAATAGAGTTTATTTGACGTTAACGAGATCATGACGAAAGATACATTCTTAAATCCAGTTATAATGAAGGGAATAAGTTTACATTTTACTGAATACTTGCAGTAAAGTATAGATATTTACAATCTAGAAATATATATTCCTGATGTTGTTTTCGTTTATAATAGGGAGACGTTATTTTTCACCGGATTATCTGCGGTCTACGAATATCAGGATTTTTCCTCCCGACGTAAACTTAAAGTTTGTCGTTTCTAACCCAAATAGTTTTTGTTATCCTACACTTTAACGAGAAAAGCATCATAATGCAAGTCATATAGTTTTCTTTGTAACGTTAAATTTACGAGGGTGCTAATTCTAATTGCTCGATTTGATTAGTTTCGTATCATACTTTCCGCATTAGAGTATGCATTACAGATTCAGGGTCCAGTTTAAAAATTTCGATGTATGTAGACCACAGTGCTTCACCGGCAGTATTTCGAGAAAAAAAAATTGAAAAAATAAAATGGAGGGGGTACATTTTCGATTTTCATGCTTATATACAATTTTCAGTATGGTTGAGTATCAACAACTGAAAGGTTAAACTTTGTTATTTTCACGAACCGGCGTTACTAGGTTTTAGTATCTTCGGGATTCATAAATTAACCCATCAATGATAGATCCGCTTTTGTATATTAACAGTGAACGAATTTGAAAGTAAATACATCGCGACTTCTAGAAAGAGAAGACATTCATTTTTTAAACCTTCAGTTGAAATGGCGATTAACTTATGCCCTCTCACCACGGATACGACGAGCAAGCTGAATGTCCTTTGGCATGATGGTAACACGTTTAGCGTGGATGGCACATAAGTTGGTGTCCTCGAAAAGACCGACCAAATAAGCCTCGCTGGCCTCTTGCAAAGCCATCACAGAAGAACTCTGGAAACGGAGGTCAGTCTTGAAGTCTTGGGCAATTTCACGGACAAGGCGTTGAAATGGAAGCTTCCTTATGAGAAGCTCTGTAGACTTTTGGTAACGTCTAATCTCACGAAGAGCCACCGTCCCCGGCCTGTAACGATGTGGCTTCTTCACTCCTCCAGTAGCTGAGGCACTTTTCTTAGCGGCTTTCGTAGCCAACTGCTTACGGGGAGCTTTTCCTCCGGTGGATTTACGGGCGGTCTGCTTAGTACGAGCCATTCTTCTGCTGTTAGTATTACTTAGATATGTGTTCCAATGATTGTTTTATCCATAAGAAGCGTAAGCTCTTTTATAATCGATTTTAGAAAAATCTTTATTTGTCAGATGTGCGGACAAAGTGTCAAATGTTTTTTCATTGGTTACTAGCAGTCACGTGTTATTCCCTTGACCTATTGGCGCTGACCTAGTTGTAGGGTAATTCTATTGTTCGTGTCTGACAAGGAACTAATCCCAATGTGACCGTCATTGTTAGCAAGTTATATCAGTTCGTTTCTAACTCGGTGCCCCATACTTTTGAGGCTACTCAAAAATGTTCAATATGTAAAACGTAGAATAATCTTGATTTAACTCTCACTCACTCATTTTTATTTCTTTCATTCTTTTCATATTTTCTTTATGTTAGATTGAAATAGATTAGTGTTATCGCTTCACTACACTTATCCCCTCTCTCTGTCTTCTACTCTATTTCTTTCTTATCATATTTTTCTGTATAACAGTTCTTTTTACTTCCCTTTCTTTCTTTCTAATAAAAGGGAATGGTCTATTATTTAGCTGGGCGATGACACTCATTAGAAATAAGAACCCAACGGATTAGCAACACCAGATAATCAAGATATATATTTTTGCATTTCATAATGGACGAATTTGCGTCTCATTTTTAACTTGTAGGTATTGCAAGATGATAACGGTAGTACAATTAAGGAACACGGGCATTATTATTATGGGTCTGGTTAGCTCAGTCGGTAGAGCATTCGTCTAGAAACCACAGGTTCCTAGTTCGATTCCGACCCTCGCCAACTCAGTATGTGAGTAACACAGGGATCTGTGCGGTAAAGTAAGGAGCTGATGGTTGGTGTGGCGCTCCACCTCTCGCTGATTGGCTGATACCGACATTAGGCCGTCCCGACGACTAGATTTACATATATGATGCAAGAGAAACTATTTAATCTTTTAAAATTTCTCTAAAGATTCAGAATGAACCACAGTATTCAAAAAACTCTTTCTAAATATCCTTCCTTTTATTGGTTAAGTTAAACAGGTACAATCATACAGTTGTTAATGAATAAATGACAATTAATGAATCAATGAATGAAAAATAATTTAAATCATTTATTATATTTCATATTAATATATTTTTGTAACAACTGAATAAAAGAAGTTTTCAAATAAAAGAAACTAAACTCTCAGTAAGTGTACTAAGTAGAATACAACTTTCCAAATTTTGTCGGTTTTATCGTTTGTCATTACAACAATGTTTAATGGTTTAACATCACAATTAATTTTTAGACAATAAGATATTATAAATGTTGTTAAATAAATCGAAAAATGTATTAATTTTAAAAAAATACCCAACAAGAATGAACAAAATAAACGTCTTCAGTATAAAATAACCCAAGTGTTGACATGCCGTAAAATCCAGCCAACTAACCAAGATATGCTACCCGTGTGCTGAGTTGGCGGGATCGGGATCGAATCCTGAAACTTGCGATTCCTAGGCGGATATTTAACTGAGAGAAGTAGACACAGAGTTAACGGTGCTTGACAACAGTCAGTTTCTCGTCTATTTAATCGTCAGACTATCTCTCTAATTGATGCCCAAACACTTATTTTTGTTTTTTTGTGGACAGACTTTCGTGATTCCCAAAACTTTAGGCAATTCTAAAATCGAAGTGAATTGGGAATATAACTGTTAACCTTCACTGCAGTCAATTTTAAGTTTAAGTAAACGTTTGAGGGTTTTAAGATTAAACATATAAATGTTGCTGTCAGTAAATTGGTAATGTTTTTTTTATCTTCTATCAATAATTGAGATTCAGTCTCAATTTGTCTGTAACCGAAACTATGACACTGTTCGTCACATTACTCGAAATCTTTGAATATAGAATAAAGAAAAACCTTGTTTGAATTAATTTGAATTTAAATGTGAGTAACTTGATTTCATTAGAAAAAAACATTTATTTGAATTTTGACAAGAAAACTATTTTTATGTCTATTATTAAGAAAATATCATATTTCAAAGGTCTGTTCACATTTCTTTACGAAAGGGCGTGCGCAAAAATCATTTTGCATACTTTTGGACGTCGATAAAATCGAGATAAATTTTTTGAAACACTTTTTTTCACTAAAATTAAAATATCCATTCAATTTTAATAATATTTGTAAAATTGACTGTATTTAAAAAATCATTGTTGTCTGTTATGAAACGAAACAAACTCCCAACCCCTTAAGCAGTATCTTCCAAAAATAGTTTTTAAACAATCCGGAGGATGGGTTTTTTGGGTTTTTTAATTTTTTATTTTTCTTGTTACTATAATTTTTAAATCCGATACTTGTTTATTTTTAACTTGAGTTTTATTTATTTGATAAAACAGACAGATAGTTTGAGACTTCTCATCATGCATCTGGATGTGTTGAAGGATCTATGCGGATCTATGTGGATATGCATATTCTTTGTTATTCTCACAATGAATGTGTTGTTGCGGGTTGTTTTGATCAATTTGGGTGCCACATTTGTTGAAATAAATCTTTTTATTCCAAAAGGGGAGAGCTTTGTGATAGGATGTTTCGCTATTGATTCGACGTCTATACAACTAGAAAAAGAAGTAGTTACTTCGTTTATGTCCCTATTACTGTCTGGCCTTCTATAAACATGTCAGTTGTTTGCATGTGGATTCTGGATGATCAGAAATATCCTCGACAAGTTTTACTGCACTGGCTTTCGTGATTCCAAAACTTTTGGCAGTTGTGGCATCGGATTGGATTGAGAATATAACTGTTATCCTTCCCCCTAATGCAGCCAATTTTAAGTTTAGTTGGAGGTTTGAGGGTATTGAATACAATGATGTAAGTGTTTCTGTCAATTGATGGTTGTTGATTTTTAAGAGGCGATTTATTTAATCGATGGAACAGAGAGGTCGTTTTAGACTTCTTCCCCCTCGGAATTTTCTATATGGGAAAAAGAATACTCTGTCTACATAAGAGCATTACATTATTTTTCACAGTTTAACAGTATTGTGGTCTTGTGTACAAAAAAGAGATGTAAGGAAGATAATGAATTTACATCAGGAAAAGGTCAAACTAGTGGTCACAGCAAAAATACCACTCACTTAACTATTAGTGTTTCAATTTCTCTCTGGACCTGTCACATAATCACGGAGAGAAGTTGCATTATCTCATTGATGAAGAAAAATTCTTACATAAATCGTAGCGCACGATAAACAATCTGGTTGGGGTGCAGAATACGCTAATTGCGCATCTGCAGAAGGCAAAGAAACGCTTATGGGGCCCACCTGTTGGCTGTACACGTAATGCTTGAGGACGGAATTCAGGTGGATGAGTGGTTCGTGCTCTCCCCCCCCCCCCTTGCCTTAGTGGGTCATCTAACTTTCAACACTCAACTTTGGCCTTTATTCGGGCGGTCAAAAATTCCCGAACCAATCAATCAGTTGATCACATCAAGCCCGAACACCTATATGTTTTATCCCAAACGTTTTCTTTGAAATGCACTTGCGGTAAATAACCAACCCTTTTTTACTTACAGGTGCTAAAATGTGGGAGAATAGGATTTCGACATCTGTTGAATCGTAGAGCACCACTTGTCGAGTACGGGGCCCTCAGTTTGGCAGTGAGTTCTGTATAGTATACCGGTAGTGTATCACCTGCGCAAACAAGGCCAATGACTTCCTCCCTTGATTTATTCCCAACAAAATTTGCACTTCAAGCTGGAAGCACAGGACCGATGAATAAACAAACAATACCCATAGCTTATCTAAATTTAAAAACAATGCGTATCTCGTACAAATTAACCTAGATATCACATCTAGACACATACGGTATATACTGAGTATTAGAATAATTATCAATTTTTACTTTCATAGTTCTCTCAGTCAAAAATATGTTACAATATTTAGTATCATTTTTAGAAATATCCAAAGTTTTCATTTTCACCAGTAATATCTAATGAGATCGTATCAAATGCTTGGCTAAAATTCTAATATATAATAACCACATTTGCTTATCCAGCAAATATTCATTTACAATACTTTCCAATATATTACATTATATTGATTTACAATTTAAAAACATTGATTGCACTTCATCTTTCCCCATAAAATCATTTTTCAAATAGAAAAAAAAAAAAAAAAAAAAAGATTGCGAAAAAAAAAAAAAAAAGTCGATAATTATTCTTAAATATATGGAACATTTTTAATGTAGTGGTTCAACGATTGTTTTATTTAATATTCTATACATTATACTCTCCCATCAAATATTCATTTAATATATCATTACTTTCTAAAATATTAGTGTGTATTTAACATACTATGTTATCTTTCCCAATAAAATTTAATGCGGTTTCTATTCACGTATTCAAAACGTTCCACAAAATGCATGTTAGAAAAACCTTGGTAATTTTTAAAATGTTATCAAATCTTTGTTGTGATATTACAATTGCTGTTTTTCCAATATACGGAATCATATAATTTACTGATATTGATGAAGCGTTCAATAAGCACTTTAGAATTGTATGATGCATTTCATCACGTCCCACACTTTTACTAACATTCATCGTGGGTGAATAAAATTTCTGTCTTTAGTCACGCTATATTTCTAGAATACGCAAAGTTTCCTGTAGTGCACCGAACTATAATAAAATGAAAGTTTGAAAAGAAAATTGCTTGTACATCAGTTTCAACTTGTATCTATTAATCCACAGTATTAACGTTTTTGTGAAATTTTATTTTACATGTTTGAATAATTGTTTAAATTGTATTTTCCGTGTCAACCTCTTCATATGCTTTATGCTTAAAGTATTATAAATTTTCATCGGTACCATTATAGTATGTGGCCTACGCATGTCTATAGTATGTGGCCTACCATAAAAAGCATATAAGGTTGTAATAACCGCTAACCCTATTACAGAATTAAATAGATCTGATTCATGCAAATTATGTATATTTTTTAAAATTATTATATACAGCTTATGACTGAATTGCATTTCTTGAAATTGAATATATGTGAAAAATAATTAGTTTCAATAATTTGACTAGTAATATCTATAAATATACTCTTAGTGAGGTAGAACACATAACGGCACTTTTTCATACTACATATAATTGTTAATCGTTTTCAAAGTCTATCTTTAACGAGAGAAATAGAATTACTGTACACAATGGTGTTTTTTTTTTTACAAAAGGTTTCGTTGCTTAAAATTTCTTAAATAAATTCAGAAATATTTTTCAGTATTGATTTTATCTATTTACATATTGGGAATGGTAGAAGAAATGTTACTTAAAAGATATAGACCTCAGGTTTTCCTTCCAAAACTTTGGTTCATTGACATTTGTAATCAGTTTGCATTTCACTGGATATATTATGAATGTTTATCAGCATTTGAATAATACAACCTAGTTTCTTCCCAATTTAACGCTATGTAAAAACGAATTTAGAAGCCAAATATCGGTTCTTTGTTACTTAACAGAGGAAGGATTAACGTGAACAAATTAAATCATGCATAGTTTTTTGTACCTAAGTTTTCAATGTCAACTTTATAAATTCAGATAATATACGTGAATTTAAAAAAAAATTGTCAAATAAATTCAGTGTCAATTTTTCAGACTAACTCCGATGAAACAACTTTGGATAGAGTTCTACATAGGCTCTGCCGCCCAAATTCATAGTCAGCCACTAACTATATTTCGATGAAAATTCACAATTTCAACGAGATAATGAAACTTTCACAAATTTTAAGCACATGAACAGAGATTATTTTGAATATCGTTAATATTGGGACGACTGGAAACTATAATTTTCATTACTCGGGTGTTTGTATCAACTTATTTACTATCTTCACGTATCCTGACTGAACTCAAGAGTTAAAAAATGTTTCGTATATTGGCCGTTAACTAATCCGAAATGAAGTACGTAGCTGCTTGTAAGAAAGGATGATATAAGACAGTAAAAGAATTTCCTTCATCTGAATGAAAAAAATACGAAGACCAGTGGAGTGCTAAGACATCATTTAACAATTAATTTATGCCCTTTCCCCACGAATTCGACGAGCAAGCTGAATGTCTTTTGGCATAATGGTGACACGTTTGGCGTGGATTGCACACAAGTTAGTGTCCTCGAAAAGACCGACCAAATAAGCCTCGCTGGCCTCTTGCAAAGCCATCACAGCAGAACTCTGGAAACGGAGGTCAGTCTTAAAGTCTTGGGCGATTTCACGGACAAGGCGTTGAAATGGAAGCTTTCTTATTAGAAGCTCTGTAGACTTTTGGTAACGTCTAATCTCACGAAGAGCCACAGTTCCGGGCCTGTAACGATGGGGTTTCTTTACTCCTCCAGTAGCTGGGGCGCTTTTACGAGCGGCTTTTGTAGCCAACTGTTTACGGGGAGCCTTTCCTCCGGTGGATTTACGGGCGGTCTGCTTAGTACGAGCCATTCTTCTGCTGTTAGTATTCTTAGATTTGCGCACCAACTGGTTTAGCCCGGCATAATGCGTTCGCTCTTTTATAATTGATTCACTAAAACTCCTCGTATGCAATTCGTCAGTAGAAATCACGTGGTATTCCATCAATTAATTGGTGCGAAAAAATTTGTAGGGTGATTTTTTTATACATTTATTTCATGTGGCCGGCTGCACCCCTGAAAATATTTGATATGTACTGGCTGCACCCCCGCATCCGACCCCACGAAACAAATACTCAGTGAGCATTTTATTTACAACAACGTCGGTACAGAGATGCAGTCGCACACACCTGGGCATAAGGCATGAACTTTTGTTGGGGGGTGTGAAAAAAATGGTCATACAGTAAACTTTATGTTTTATGTTAGATTGTCTCATTCGCCGACCGATCCATGCCAGTAAATACTGTCATCCATCGCCTTCCGCAACTACTTTCACCAAAATTCCGCTGATAATCCGTGAAACCGTACTTAGACCCTTATGAGAAAACAAAACCATTTAAAAAGATTATTTACAAAAATGAACAAAAGACAGTTTCTAAGGGTGATTTTTTATATATGCTCGTCCAAAATGAATTAGTTGATCAAAAGATACGGACAAGAGTTTTCTTATTTATATTCTAGTTTGGTTTGTTTTGATTAGGTTTAAGGCATTATCAACCTCAATGGGTCATTTAATGCCGACAAAGAATAAATTCATTCTTGATGGATACTCATATTTTTATAAACGCTCTTTCCTATTTAACTCATAGATGGGACCCTAACAGGTACTACTACTCCGGGTTAGAGTGGACCAGAGAGCAATGGTGATAAAGGGCTGTTCTACATTCCTAGACCTCTAGAACTGAAACATAACCATCAGATAGAGTTTAACGTCATAACCAGGAAAATAAGACCCTCAGCCAACGCCTTCTAACAAATATATGATAAAAAGGTTTGGGGCTGGCCAGAGGGGCAATACGGTTGGAGAAATTATATAGGTGCTAGGGCTTGACATGACCAACCGATTGATCGGAGGGTGCTTCTTTGACTGCCCGTCTAAGTAAGGGTCTAAATAGAGTGTTGTATATCATATCTGCTCAGTCACCAAATTCCGTCCTTAAGCATCGTGCGTCCCCCCACGGCTAACAGGGGGTCACCATTTGGGGGTTTTACCACTCTGCAGAGGTACAGTCGATGCATTCTAAAGTCCTACCGACCTGGGCTGTTATATTTTAATCTAGAAAATGAATTTTGGGATAGGGATACTGTTCTCACCAAAGGGGTTCGCACAAACGTGCAAAAATAAACAACAAAATGCCCTCAAAAACAAAAACAAAACCCAGCTCAACACATTCATTAAATCACAACATGACACAAAACGTTTTGTGCTTAATTTTTGAAAAATATTTAATTTTTTACAGATTTGTTTACGGTGTTCTTCACTTCACCATCACTTGAAAATATTGTCCCACACAAAAACTATTTTGAAGGGGACTAACTAATGAAAATCGAAAGGGGACAGATCTTGGCAACAAGGAAGATGTGGCAGTTGTTTAAAAATGTCCCATATTATAAACATTCTGTCAGATAGAATAAGTAAAGCTACTATTGCAGGCGTGCTCGCCATTGTGGGTCTGCTTGGGCTGCCTTTATCTTGAATAATATTTCAACCTTCTTTATAAAATGTAGTCTATTTGTAAACATTATTGTAATAAAACAGTCCCATAAACATCACCTATTTTAGTGTAAATTTCACATTATTTGCCTCTTCTTGGCTGCCGAAAAATAGATGAAGACCTCTGTTCAATTCTGGAGCATTCCGTTTGCTTCCAAACAATGTAAGGTTTACATTTATGGAACAAAATTTTTTTTCTGTTCTCACAATATATATATATATATATATATCTTCTATTAATATACTAAAGCTGAGCAAATCAACTTTTATCCCATAAAGGCTTTTTTACTGTTTAGTTTAATAACACGAAAGTTATACTAAATTATTCCTTAGTTGTAAACATTATTGCGAAAAAAATCCATTTTAATTGTTTCTAATTAGTCGTAATTTGCAATTAAGTCAAAAACTGACCAATCCCCGTCTTCTATATAACTTCTGTATATCACTCTTTTCCTTTCTATGTCTCTCTTGATTACACCCTCGTGAAATGTGTTCGTTTATCTTGAGAGTAAAAGAGAGAGTGATTAAGAGAGACATTTACCATCTCACTTGATTCACACGAGTAGCGAAGAGCCCGTATGTAATTCCCTGATCCATTTCAATTTCAATTTGGTCAACCCAATACGTTGTAAAATCCGTTGTTTTTCTTTCTTAGATTACCAAAAATAAGGGAAATATCCGATTTTATTTGAATTTTCAGTGTTGATTTATCAATGAATGAATTTTATAATGCATCAGTTATTTTATTTCAAAATTTTTCTTTTTTTAAGAATCTGCTCGGATAGTAAATAAGTACCAACAATCGGAAAATAAAATAAAATAAAAACTAAAAGATAATTTTTGGAATTTTCTTTTACTCATTTCGATAATTATTTAATTGGCTATTATTCTATAAATGAAAAAATATATACATCAATATTTCATCGATTTAAATGGGGGGGGGGGGCGCACTAAATTTCCAAAAGAGTTTTTGACGAAAAAATATGGGTGATTGATACTAAAGTAAAGTAGTTATTAAAAAAAAATTTAAATCTAATAATATGACATTTTAAACTTAAAATGTTGAAGCTCATATTTTAGATGATTTTATATATCAATTTATCATAGCAGAAATACTTAATGAAAGTTTTGAAATAGAATACCTGATGCATTATAAAATTCATTAATTGATAAATCAATACTGAAAATTTCATTAAAATCAAATAATTCCTTGATCTTTGGTAAATTATTTTGCAATCGCGAATGTTACAATTAATTTTGTAAACAAGCCATTTTTAAACAGAATTTCAGGCCGAATGCAATCAAAATTGTCCGAAAAAATCGTTTTAAATGAATTAAAAATAAATTACATGTGTAATATTATTTTTCATTTTTTTGTGCTCATTATATTACTACTTTTCAACTTAGATAAAAATTTGACCTTAAATAATCGATTTAATTAATTTTAATTCGTTTTTCAAATTCGTAGCAGCCGAATTTTTGGGTAACCCTAGGTCAACCGTTTCTTAGAATTTAACCAAAATTTAATGTTTTTTTTTGTTTTTTTTTTTTTTTAAGGTGTGAATAGAAGAAACAAACAAAATTAAGGGAGATATCATGATAGAAAATAAGTACCGAAAATCAGAAAATAGATTTAAAATAAAAACCTAAAAGATAATTTTTTGAGAACTTTTTTTACTCTTTTCGATAATTATTTAATTGGCTATTATCTTATGAATGAAATTATACATCTATATTTGTTCATTTTAAAGGGGAGGGCTAAATTTTCAGTATAGTTTTTCTACAAAAAAAATATAAGATAACGATAATAAACTAAAGTAGTTATTAAATAAAATATGTTTTTATAATCTAAAAATATGAAATTTGAAGCTTAAAATTAGACGCTTCATATTTTAAAAGAATTTTATATATCAATTTACCATAGCAGAAATACCTAATTAAATCAGAAAGTTTTGAAATAGAATAAAATGCATTCATTTATAAATCAACACTGAACATTTCATTAAAATCGGATACTTCCTTGATTTTATGTAATTTCGTTTAAAATGAGAGGGGGGTTAAATTTATTTTATAGAATATGGATTTTACGTCATCTTTGGCGGTCATGTTTATGATATATTTGAGTAAAATTGCCTTAAAATAGTTTAAAATGTATTAAAAATAAGTTATATTGTCCATGTTGTATCTAATACATATGGGATCTTGTGTTGTTGAATTACAGGGCGTGCTTGTTTTTCTGTGGAAACTTTTGCGTCGATCAGTATCCCTATCCCAAAACCAATATCTTCTTATTATAATGGAGATTGTGTGTTTTTCTGTCTGTAACCGAAACTATATTACTAATCGAGTCACAATTAACATAGTTATTTTCATCACATTCTTCATGATTTTATTTATATTTAAACCTCAATTATTAATAAAATTGCTCCACCTTTTTATTAGTGTTGTCCATATCTACATGCTAATAACATGCTATTGTATTTATATATACAAAAACTAGCGGTTTGCAGTGTGAACGGTAAGGCTAATTTGCATATTGATATTAAAAATGTGATTTTATTAAATATGTGCTTAGTATTATTGATTTCTAACTGTTTGGTTTTATTTTAATGAATATAAGCAAAAATCTCTCCAATGAATCTTAAATGAAATCCATTAACAAGAAACAATAAGTGTAATTTATTCTTTATTTCCTAATTTAACTAAATAGTTAAATAAGTAAAATTCAGCAATGAAAGACGGCAGTGATGGAAGAGTAAGTTTCATTTCTATTTTTCTATTATACCCCCACTCTGTTTCAAATCTTTTTATCTGCATTCTTATTAGACTTTCTAATTTAATACGATATTTCATTACATTAAAACTTAAATACATCTAGTTCTGATAAAAAATTTTGATTTGTAAAAAAAACTGTCGTTACGTTTTGATCTCCTAGGTTCAAGCTGGTCTTAATACCATGACAGAACTTATGAGAATCAATCTCACTTACAAACATCTACTCGCCTGCACCACGTCAAAACAACACTTTTCGAAGATTTGTTTAACATTATGTAAATTAATCTATTGAACATCTTTTCAGCATTAATCTGTCTCTTCCATTTAATTCGGTGAGTTTGTTTCCTTTGATTTTCTAGGCATTTATTAAACTATCATAGAGACCACTTAAAAAGGTGTAGAACGGTGCAAGAAATATGGAGCACCGACTGAGAATCGAACTGACCTACAGTGGTTTGCTGGCTTAGCTCTTTAACAATGGCTGTCATATTTCGATTAGTTTATTTTGGACAAATATAAACCAAAAACAAAATACCCACCGAATTGCTTAGCGTTTCATCAAATGAATACCACGTGACGGGCACCAACCTATGAAAAACAATTGAACCTTTCATTGAACATAGAACAAAGAAGAGGGCCAGCCCTGACGGGGATCCATCTCGGGACCCCATCCCTTAGATAGACAAACAAAGTCTTTAAAATAAACCAAGAAAAGCAAAAACTGCATACACTATAGATCCTTTTAGTTAGGAGGCTGAATGATCATCAACCCCAGTTTTTTCTCGTAGGACAGATCCAGGACCCCAATCCCAAGTTTTTATAAAACCACCCGTGTCACTCTAATGTTTTTTCCTGGAAAGTCAAAAATTTTTTAGTAACCCAACCCGCCCGGCCTATAGAACCCCAATTTTTTACCGACAACCCAATAAGGACACCCACTCCTTATTAGAGCACTGACCGGCTTGCTTTCAAAGAAAGTACGGAAGACAGTCGGCAGCTGATATACTAGCTGAGGGAAAGGGGGTAACCAAAAATGACCCACAAATTTTGGTTTTGTTTACATGTATTTTCAGTTTCTTGGGTTTTCTGTTTTTATTTTCCCCACCCCCTCCATCTCCAAATCATCAAAATGAATATGGGGACAAATTTTTAAGTAGGTTAGATGCATAGAGCGAATGAGGTATTTTGGTGGAAGAGAGCTGCGTAAGGAGAGAATGCAAGAATTTTATTTTATTTTTTGAATGAATCGGTCGGCGACTGAACCTAGCTAGATAGATCAGTGTAGTTGTATGACCAGTTTTATAACCCACCCCCCAAAACCAAACTTCCGGCTATATGCCGAGTCGTGATGTAACGCTCATGTATTCACTTCATGTTTTTTGAAATAAAGAATTTGGAGTGAGTACGTGAGCGTGCTCACTTCAAATATTTAGAACAAAGAAGAGGTTTATTATAAAAGAGCTAACGCTTCATACCGAATTTTTAAAAAAATAATTGGTGTACAACCCCAAGAATTGCAGCTGACCAATGGCTCGTACTAAGCAGACCGCCCGTAAATCCACCGGAGGAAAGGCTCCTCGTAAGCAGTTGGCAACCAAAGCCGTTCGTAAAAGTGCCCCAGCCACTGGAGGAGTAAAGAAACCCCATCGTTACCGACCCGGAACTGTGGCTCTTCGTGAGATTAGACGTTACCAAAAGTCTACAGAGCTTCTCATAAGGAAGCTTCCCTTTCAACGCCTTGTTCGTGAAATCGCCCAAGACTTCAAGACTGACCTCCGTTTCCAGAGTTCTGCTGTGATGGCTTTGCAAGAGGCCAGTGAGGCTTATTTGGTCGGTCTTTTCGAGGACACCAACCTGTGTGCCATTCACGCTAAACGTGTCACCATCCTGCCAAAGGATATTCAGCTTGCTCGTCGAATTCGAGGGGAGCGAGCATAATTTGTTTATCACTTCAACTGAATTTTAACACTTCTCCTATGTCCAGTGAATCTTCCATAATTCATATTCTGTTGAATTGTATTCGTTCAAGCAGCAACGTATTTCTCCATTTTAGTCAACCGCTAATATGAGACACTTGGCCTGTTTTATGAGTAGTCAGGATACGTGAAGATAGCAAATATGTTGATAAAAACACCTGGGTGACAAACTTTAAGGAAAATACTATTCCATTTCTGATTTCCTTTTAGATGAGGCTTAATTAGTATTTGGTTTATTCGGACGGCTGTCCTCATCTTTATTATCTGTACCTGAAATTTTGAGATGAGGCTAGATAATTAGTATTTAGTACAGATATCAATAAAGATGAGGACAATAGTCCGACAAATCCAAATACCAAATACTACTCCAATAATTAATCTTACTGAAAGTCGTAATTATGTACATATGATTAAAATTGGTGAACCCTAAAATGTTTCTCGTTTCATTCTCTCGTTAAATTCATACATTTTTCCGAAACGGTCTTTGGAAATCGTAAACTGGACAGTCTGAAACTGGACACCGAATTTAATATGTAAACTTTAAAGAAAACTCTTGTCATTTTTTCCTCGGCAAAAATGACAATTTAATGACTTGTATCAAGGCTCGAACTTTTTAAATGCTAATAAGCTTGCATACAATGTTTCCTAGTGAAAAATGCTCTCCGATCACTGAAACAAAACTCCCTATGGAAACTATTCGATGTTTAGATTTTTTTTCAGGTAAATTTCTAGTATTCTGTAAATAGAAAGATAAAATCAATACTGAGAAATATTCCTGAATTTATTAGATTAGAAAAGGTCTGTTTTATTCCAAAAGCTTGTTTGAGTCTGAAAAAAACCTACATTCTGGACAATTTTTTAAAAAATTTCTTATTTTTTATTTATTTATTTATTTTTATTTTTTTTACAATAAAACTGAAAATAATTGTAAAAAGAACAAATCCACGCAGGTATGTTTTTTCGTGCAAGTAAGTTAGACGACAGCTTCGAATACCGAAAACTGCGTTATTTTTTTTTCTTTCTGTTATATGCATCTACGAAGTGAACACGATGAATGTCGAAATTGGTCTGTAAATTGTAAACTTGAAGTAATATAAGACGTCAGCAATAAGAGATGCCGAAATAAAAGCATAATTAAAAAAAAAAAAGATACGCAGTTTGTGTTTGAATGTTGAAAAATTCAGAAAATGAATGTCGGCTGCTTTTTTTTTCTCAATGAAAAGAGTCGTATCTGGCACGCGTAAAAATGCAACCACAGAAAAGCTACAGCAATAAGTAAATGGTTTAAGAAATTTAAAGAATATGAAAATACACCATATAGTTGAAAAAGGATGTAACAGCAAAAAGATTCGATGCATCAAAAAAAGATATCTCCTGTATTTGTAATGTTTTTGAAAAAAGGATTAGACATCACATTTGTGGGAAGACTTAAAGAGTAACCAACATAGTTTTGTAAATGGTGAATTAAAATTGTCTCTTTTGGAAAATATTGATATAGTAAATGAATATTTGAAAGAGGATAATGCGAATATTTTTTCATTAGAAAAATAATCTCTTCAGAGATTACTAGTGGAAAATGAAAAAAATGTACTTTTAATAGTAAATTGGTAAGAATTATTTTGATTCACAGTATATACCATCTTAAGGAAGTGCGTGGTGTAATGGTTAAAGTCATGGGGAATGGACTCGTCGCCCCGAGTTCAAATCCTGGACGTGGTAATTGCATTTCACTTAGTGATAATACCCTTAGGAAAGGTATGAATCCTACTCTCCCTCCAGCTATGGGTAAATAGTAGGGCAGACTGGGCTCTTTAACAATGGCTAGGTAACCGGTCTAGGAGAAGGAAAACTCTGAATTCAAACCTGTTAAATTCCGCTTAAGAAATTGACCTTGTGTCACATCCTGCTCGTGCGGAGGTGTTATATACCATCTGTTGTTTCACTGGTATTAATACTGGGACCTTTTTGTTTTTTTATATTTATAAAGGGTTTACCTCAGAATATAAGATGATATAATTAATTATTGATTTTAAACTAACTATAAGACGATTAGTGAAAAAACACAAATAGATCTAATTATCTTAATTGAGAATTAAAATTTAACATAGAAACATGTAAAGAGTTGCATATTGGATCCAAAAACTCAAGATTAATTTCTTAAGCGGATTTTAACAGGTTTGGATTCAGTTTTCCTTATCCTAGACTGGTTACCTAGCGAACGTTGAAGAGCCCAGTCCGTCGTATTTACCAATTACTGGGAGGAGAGTAATTGGATGCACACCTTTCCAAAGTGTATTAGCCATATGTGAAATGCGAACACCCTCGTTCAGAATTTGAATAAGGCTTCATATAAAATAGTGTAACCAGGCCTACTTCCAGTGTTTGGACATGAAAACTTAAGTGTAATAGTGAGATTGAAGGGCATATCAAGAAAGGTAACAAAACTAATAAGAGTATTACAATTACTGGGAGAAATTCGAATGTACTACTTTACTTGAAAAAAGAAAAACGGATGGTTTCATTGAAATATTTAAAATAATAAATGGAATGACTAATTATAGTAGTCACTTTTAAAAAATAATTCTCCTCAAACTGGAAACTCTTATGCTCACCGCCCTGTCGGCTGGGGTGTTAGAATGCACCGACTGCACCTCTGCAGAGGGGTAAGACTGTTGGCCGTGGGTGGCGACTCGTGATGCTTAAGGATAAAATCCAGGTGGATGAGTAGTTCATGACTTGCAATACCCCACTTTGGCCTTTTCTTAGGCTAGACGCGCGGTCGAAGAGGCCCCCTCCGATCAATTGGCTGGTCACGTCAAGCCCTAGCACCTATATGATTTTTCCAACCCTATTGCCCTTATGGCAAACCCCAACCCCTTTTTATTATATGGGAGCTGGAAGGCGGTGGCTGAGGGTCTACATGTCCTGGGAATGACGTTAATCTTTATCTGATGGTGAGATTCTATTTGCGGAGATTTAGGGAATGTGGAGCACCTCTTCATCACCATTACTCCCTGGCCCACTCTGACCCGGAGTGGTAGTACCTGTTAGGCTCCCATCTATTGATGAAGTTCCAGTTTTGGAGGTTTGGGGAATGTGGAGCACTCCTTCATCACCATTGCTCTCTGTTCTACTCTGACCCGGAGTGATAGTATCTGTTAGGGTCCAATCTATGGGTTAAATAGGAAAATATGTTCATGAAAAAATTTGAGTATCCGTTAAGAATGAATTTATTTCAAAACTTTTATATAAATGATCCACTGAGATTGATATGTCGTAAAACAAAACAAACTAAACATTAATTAATTTCATTTATATAAATCTAAACATTAAATGCTTATTCTATATTACGCTTTCTTTGATTTGATTCAGTTAGTTTGTTTTCTTGGGGGGTGCAGGAGAGGGAGCGTGGGTGTTCAAATATTAAACTAGTACAACTGAAAACGAACTAAAAAGGTTTTGTGCACAATGCCAGAATTATGAAGCACCGAGTGAGAATAGAACACACATTCCTCGTTAACAATTAAATCTACGATTAGTTCATTTTTATACGGACATGTATTAAAAAATACCCCCCTACAAATCGGTCATCGCGTATTAGTCAAGAGGATACCACGTGACTACAACTAACCAATGAAAAAAAAAATTAGCCTTTGATTGAAAATATGACAAATAAGAAGTCCTCTAAAATTAATTATAAAAGAACTACCGATTCAATTGGATTAAAAGACATTGCACCAACGCTAAGAATTATAACAACAGCAGAAATATGGCCCGTACTAAGCAGACCGCTCGTAAATCCACCGGAGGAAAAGCTCCCCGTAAGCAGTTGGCAACCAAAGCCGCTCGTAAAAGCGCCCCAGCTACTGGAGGAGTAAAGAAACCCCATCGGTACAGGCCCGGGACGGTGGCTCTTCGTGAGATTAGACGTTACCAAAAGTCTACAGAACTTCTAATAAGGAAGCTTCCATTTCAACGTCTTGTCCGTGAAATCGCACAAGATTTTAAGACTGACCTCCGTTTCCAGAGTTCTGCTGTGATGGCTTTGCAAGAGGCCAGCGAGGCTTATTTGGTCGGTCTTTTCGAGGATACTAACTTGTGTGCGATCCACGCCAAACGTGTCACTATCATGCCAAAGGATATCCAACTTGCTCGTCGGATCCGTGGGGAAAGGGCATAATTCAAATGTTACGTCAACTGTAATTTTAAACCGTCCTATTTAAATACTCTCTAAATTCCAATAGAAAAAAATAATTTTCATGTCACTTTTTATTCATTTTACTAAACCAGAATTGAATTAACCGCAAATATACAATACACAGCTCTATTTTGATATACGGGAAGCGACCAACCATGTTGATACGACACCTGTGTAATGAACTTTCTTCATGAAAAAATTGATACGTTCCAGTATTTTTAATATTTAATTATATTGAAATGTGTAATTATGTATATACTAGCAGAACCTACAATATTTAGAGCTATTGTAAATAGTTCAACACGTAAAAAAATCTTGATTTAACTCTTACCTTCTTTTAATTCCTTTCCTTCTGTTCAGTTGCTTAAATTTTACTCATAATTTCCCTATGAAATTACTTAACTCTCGTTAAAATTTTCCAATGTTTCGTCAGAAAAGTTGAGGGTGGTCGATATACATTTTGACTAGACATATTGGGCCTTCCACTTTTTTTTTTTTTTTTTTTTTTTTTATTATATATAAACATTTTATACATAATTGTCCGTACCTTCAAACGGATATGAAATATTTTATCGTGTCATCGCCCCCACAAGTTATACAATTTTACTTTTTGAAACGTGAAATTTAGTTACAAAAGACTACACTTCCTATTCATTTTAGGCATTCTTTCTCTATCAAGTGTGGACTAACAAAGAAACTACCTCTTACATTGACAAATTTGGGATTTTTTTTTTTAATATAAAAGCTAACGTCGAAGAACCTACGGTAATATTCGTAGAAAGATCAACCTACATAATGTACATTTTTTTTTTCTCCTTGAAAACGAAATTCCCTATCAAGCCAAACTACCACAAGGAAATTCTAAAAAGATTATGAATATCTTTGTACCATCTCATTAAATCGCAAATCTCTGAAACTAGTAGATAGTTGATATACTCCCTATAAAAAAAAATCTAATATACAGAAAGCGCTATCGGCATGCACATAGCTGATGTATGAACTGCAAACTTCCCGACTATTTAGAAATCAATTCGGATAAAAATGGAAGTCTCCCAAGAAGTCCCCGTGTCAGTAATTCTCTATCGTTGCACCACTTTTGTGTAATGCTTGGAGAAAAATCCTTGATGGGAACTACACAAGGATGTTTCGTCCTATTTTGAACAAATCCAGGTCACAAAATAAAACTGCTACGTAGAAATGAAAAGGGAAATACAAATTTTATAGAAAAAATGAAGTTATTTATATTTTATTTTTATTTTATTCTTTTTTTAATAAAAGGAAAAAACTTCGCTGATATAACTAAATTAATTCGAAAACACATTTAACAAAAAAAAATATGAACATCAGAAAAATGGTTCGAACACCCTAATCATTTATCATAATGGAAAGGTCCGGTTTAGCTCAGTCGGTAGAGTATTCTGCTCCGAACTACAAGGTTCTGGGTTTAATACCAGCCCTCGGCATATGAGTAGTGGGGAGCTAATGGTAAGTGTGGCGCAAAAACAATCACCCTGATCTAGTGCTATCGAAAAGGGGATAGACTCTCTGGCTGTTACCGACTATAAGCTAAGTCTACTTTTATGTGTGAAAAAAAAAAACAGACTAATATTGATCACACTAAAAAAAGATGCAACATTTCTATACAACTACAAACTTTAAAGAAAAATCAAAATGAGAGAAGAAAATATAGGTATGAATCCAGACGCTTAACCAGAACAAAAAGAAGCTGAATTCGAAAAAAAAAAAAAGATTAAAAAACACATAAAATACAACTGAAAATCAAAATAAAGAAAAACGCTAATAACTTAAATCAAAATTTAAACGAGAAAAGAAAAATAGAGAAATTTTTTTAAAATATTGTGAGCTAATGCGTTAAGTAACACAATTTACTGTAGAAATAAGTATCAACTAGCTTTTTCAAAATCCTGTGGCATGTAAAAAGAGAAATAAATGTCAAATTATCTATCTATACTTATATAAAGAGCAGTTGGTGTGTATGTATGTCATGGTGAGACTACGAAAATAAAACTGAAGTCAAAGTATATATATACACACATTTTATATCACGGGTTATTGGTTTTTGTGCAAGATTTGATTTATAATCGAAAATATTTAAAAATCAAGATATACATAGAAATAGCATTGGAATTCTACTTAAAAGTGTCCAGCATTAGTAAATCGCAGAAGGAAACAAATCAATACTACAGTGTTTTTGACCTCCCTCTACCCAAGTGATGCTGAGTAGCTGCTTCTAGTCAAATATAAAAGGAATTTTTCATTTAGTTGAATCAGACATGGAAGTGACCTCTTAAGCCATTGTAACAAAAAGAGTAAGCCCAAACAGTCAACCTGATAAATATAAAACGCTTGTTTTCCCTATCGACTGGAGCGGTAGAATACACCAACTGCGCCTCTGGAAAGGGGTAAAATCTCCCCGATGGGTTCCCCTGTTGGCCGTGGTGGCAACCCATGAGGCTTAAAGACGAAATCCTGGTGGCTGAGCTGTCCGAGGCATGTAACATTCTACGTTGGCCCTTACTTAGGCAAGACGGGTGGTCGTAGAGGTCCTCTACGATCAATCCGCTGGTTACGCAAAGACCTTGCAGCTATATGATTATCCCAACCCTATGTAAAAAGTAAAATAGTCTTCATTTTACTCTCTCTCTCTCTCTCTCTCTCTCTCTCTCTCTCTCTCTCTCTCTCTCTCTCTCTCTCTCTCTCTCTTTTATTTATTTATTTCCTTCATCGTTGTATTATATTCGATTGAAACAGATTAACTTTATCGTTTCCGCGCGCTCTCTCTCTCTGCAACTTTCTTTTCTAACTCAAACATAATGAAAAGATTAAAAGAAGGAAAGAAAGAAAGAAAGAGAAAGGGAGAGAGAGATTGGAATTAATACTTTTATACCTTTTACAGATTGAACTATTTGGCAATAGCTCTTAAGTAAACGTTATAATAATCAAATTTTCATACTGTGGTATGCTAGTTAATTTATTCACAACTGTACCAGTGTGCCTGTTTAACTTTTCACCCCAAGTAAAGTATAAACAACAAAAAAAGATTCATTTCTGACACAAAGGTACTTTCTTTTTTGCAATATCGTTTATAAATTAAATTGTTCTGTTTAATTTTTTATAAGTCATTTTTGTACAACATTTTATAAATAAAATAATTAAATTATTTATTCTATATTACACTGTTTCTTCATTGAGTTCTTTTGTTTGTTTGTTTGCTTTTCCAATTAGTGATCTGGCATAAGATCTGTCGGGTGGCGTTTTAGAATACACCGACTGCACCTCTGCAGATGGGTAAGACTCCCCCAATGTTGGCTGCGGGTGGCGACCCGTGATGCTTAAGGATGGATCCCAGGGGGATGAGCAGCCCATGACATGCAACACCCCACTTAGACTGGCGGTCTGAGAGGCCCCCTCCGAACAATCGGTTGGTCACGTCAAACCTTAACACCTATATGATTGCCCCAATCCTATTGCCCTTATGGCAGGCTCCAAACCTTTTTAATATATATGTGCCACAAGGCGGTGGCTGATGGTCTTCATGTCCTGGGAATGACGTTAAACTTTATCTGATGGTGAGGTTTTATTTGCGGAGTTTTGGGGAATGTGGAGCACCCCTTCATCACCATTGCTCCCAGTTCCACTTTGACCCGGAGTGGTAGTACCTGTTAGGGTCCCATCTATGGGTTAAATAGAAAAATGTATTTATAAAAAAAATGTATTATCCATTAAGAATTGATTTATTTCAAAACTTTATCGGCATTAAATGACCCACTGAGGTTGATATGACCTAAAACAAACCAAACCAAAGTCTACATAAGATCATTAATTTTATCTCAGTTATGCACTAATGTATCGTTGAGTGCCTTCGTTGAAAGTTGATGGAAATAAAGACGGCCTGAAGTGTCACAATCATGCCTAAAGACATTCAGCTGGCACGCCGTATCCGTGGGGAGAGGGCTTAAGTTAATCGTCACTTCAACAAAACTTTTAAACTATCCTTCGCAAAGAAAGCCTCTTCCAAAAAGTCCTCTTTATATGTGATAACAATCGGTTCTATCAGCATATTAACTTGTATTTCTTCTAACAGGAATGGGACATTTCTTTTCGCCGTATCTGTAGGGAGCAGACAAGTGACTTGTCACTTCAACTGAATTTTCAAAAGGTCTCTTCCGTCATATCTTGTCTCGCTTTAATCATGTTATTGCTATATTGCATCTTATTCCTTTTAACAAGGCGCGGCCTATTTATTTTCAAAATAGTTTACCGCTCAGTAACCCAAAACTGTTTTGATAGGCGAAGTTCGCAAATTCCTGGATGTCTATAGCCGAGTAACGAATTTCTTTCCAATATGTAATTATGTATATTTTTCACTTGCTTAAAACCCTACTAGTTACCCTTAAAATATATCTTCATACGCTGTTTTGCAGTGTTTCACTCTGTTTTTTTCCGAGTTAGTTAATGAAGCCGGTTGTACAATTTTACATATTACATAATTACACCTTTTTAAACAAGACCTTTTATTTTTTCAAATCGGTTGAATTTGCTCGACTTATTCTCAGGTAAAACTACCAAATTTGAATGACTGAAATTGAGTCAGATTTTTAGCACCTTTATAAATCTTGTGCGTTTGTGTGTAACCAAAACTATATTACTACTAAAGTAACAATTCCCTTAGTTAATTACATCACATTCTCCGTGATTTTATTTTTATCTCGATTAATAATTGTTTTACATTACTAATACTGTTGACCTTTTATATACTAACTCTCTATTGTGTGTGTATATATATATATTATATTATATTATATTACAATAGAGGTTTACTGTGAACGGGAAGGCAATTTGTATTTATTAAAAATTTGACTATAATAAATGTGCTTAGTAAAATTGATCTCTAATTGTTTGGTTTTTATCTTAATAAATATGAACAAAAATATCTGAAAGCTTAAAAGTAACACATTACCAAGAAATAACTGTAATTTTATTCTTTACTTTTCTATTTAACTGAATAGTTGAATTAGAAATATTTAGCAATGCAAGAAGGGAGTGATGGAAAATGAGTTTCAAAATTGTTCTATTTTTCGATTATGCCCTCCTGTTTCAAATCGTGTCTGCTTTGCTCCCGGAGGGTGCATATATTTTACAAATTCAAGTCCTAGCTACAAAGTCCACTGCAATATATACACTGTTCTTTTCACGCCTTTGTCCCATTGATTAACAAGAAACAACCATTTGCATAAAAAACTGTCAGCTTTTAAAAATCTTTAGCGTCGAAGAAACTAGGCTCATTCGTTGAAAAAATTATACAAAATATTCTCATAGTACAAATATATATACATTTCTTTTAAGGATCATTAATGCTTTCTCCTGATTTTATCACCCATATAAATGTATTTTAGTTAATAAATTCCAGTCGTAGTTACAAAGAAAAGTGCAATGTGCACCCGCGTTCTCTTCAAACCTTAGTCCTTTAGACTAATAAGTATCCATCACTTGCATTAAAATCTGAGGACTTTTTACATAAAGTTAGTCGAAGATAAGGCTCATAATAGTAGAGCGCAAAAAGAAACTAGCATAAAATCATTTTCCAGTAAAAAAAAAAAAAAAAAAAAAAAAATTCCCTAATATCGATCAGCAAAACTGCCCCACGGGTATACTACGATACCTATAAAAATAAATGTAACCTTTCTACAAGTATCTTATTATAATGGAGATTGTGTGTTTTTCTGTCTGTAACCGAAACTATATTCCTACTCAAGTCACAATTTCTCTTAGTTATTGACATCACATTCTCCATGATTTTATTTTATCTAAACCTCAATTATTAATAAAATTGTCTTACATTATTAATACTATGTCTACATACTGAAAACATGCAATTATATTTATATATACAACAAAATAGCAGTTGACAGTGTGAACGGGAAGGCTAATTTGCATATTAATATTAAAAAATCGAATTTAATAAACATGTGCTTAGTATTATTGATTTCTAACTGTTTGGTTTTATTTTAATGAATATAAGCAAACATTTCTTCAATGATTCTTAAAAGAAATCCATTAACAAGATAAAATAACTGTCATTTTATTCTTTACTTCCTCTTATAACTAAATACTTAAATTAGAAAAAATAACAATGAAAGACGAGAGTGATGGAAGAGTAAGTTTCAGTTGTTCCATTTTTTATTATACTCCCTCTGTTTCAAATCTTTTTATCTGTGTTCTTATTTTGTTTCATTAGCCTTTCTAATTTAATACAATATTTTATTACATTAAAACTTAAATACTTGCACCCGGAGGGTGCATATATTTGCTAGTTACATATAATGTAGATATATTCATTTCGTCCTGTCAAAGAAAGATTCAGTCATATGGCAATCTGATCTCATTGAAACGTTAAAGCGACAATTCTTCAAAGTCGTAGTTAAATCCATGCTGCTTTGTGACTGCGCCACTTGAACCCTAAGGAAACTCCTAGAAAATAAGCAAGATGCGAGCTACACAAGAATTCTGCCAGAGATATTAAACAAATGGTGGAAACCCTCTACAAGATGTACAGACACTTGCCCACTATCATACAAACAATCCGGGTGAGACAAACAAGATGTGCTGGATAAGTGGCATTCTCCTGTAGAAACCAGCATGTGGACACGCCATTGTGGACCATCCAGCAAAGTCTAATATGGACCTGCTCTGTACGAATACTGGATGCTGTGCAGAGGACCTCCCGTGGGCAATGAATATTAGGGATAGTTGGCTAGAGATTGCTACTTGCCTGACATGACTACAAAGATTAAGATATGATAGATGTTGTTCCTTTCATCATAACCCGCTAGTCAAATAAAAAAAACTATTCCTTACAGTAATCTATCTATACAAATATAAAGGGCAGTTATGTGTTCATGTATGTCCGGAAGAAACTTCGAAAATAAAACAATTAACGATAAAATTAATATATATACACATTAAATGTCACCAGGGCTGGATTTTGGAGCAAAATAATAGATTTGATTTATATTCGTGATATTAATAAAATTTAAATAACAGCATGGATTTTTTTTTTCATTTAATATTTTAGATAGATATTAACATTTCTTTTCTGAGTAGCTGGATCAATGCATTTTTTTATATAAGGGTTTAAATGGGGCATCCATCCAGAAGATTCAGTAATAATGGATCTACAGGACTAACTTTTTAAAAAACCTCTACCCAGGGTAGCCGCTGCTAGTTTTAAATAATTCTAGGTTCTCTTAGCTAAACTGTTCTATAAAAATCATAATTCGCTGTACCAAATATTTTATTAAAACATTTTTTTATTTGAAAAACTTTATTTAACTCATTTTCTGATTTTGTTAACCCATAGATAGCACCCTAAAAGGTACTACCGCTCCGAGTTAGGTTGACTTGGAAGTAATGACAATAAAGGGGTACTCCCACTCCCCAGAGCTCCAGAATTGGAGGTGTAGTTTATCATCAAACCCATTACACAAAGACCCTCAGCAACCGCCTTCTAGCATACAAATAAGGGCGGCACAATCATATAAGAGCTTGGGCTAAATGTAACCAACTGATTGATGGGACGGGGCCTCTCCAATCGCTCGCCAAGTCCCAGTAAGAGCCAAAGTGAGATATTGCATGTTTTCTACTGCCCAACAACCAGGATACCGTCCTTAAGTATCAGAGGTCGTCCCTCCCCTGTTGATGGAGGTCTTACCCATCTAAAGAGGTGCAATTGTATTCTACAGTCTCAGCTGACATGCCGCAGTTATTTTGTAATGACCATCCCTCTTTGTTTCACTACAAACCAAAAACGAATAGTTTAGAAATTGATATTATCGGTTGTACATTTTTATGTAGACCATTCGTGGTAGAGTTGATATCAGTTTAGATTTATTTAAAAGCAGAGGATATTACACTATTCATCTGGCGCCTGAGGCACTCAAAAAAGGGGAATGTTGAAAGAGTTTTATTTTGTCAGTTCATATAGTCCACACTTTGAAAAAACTGGTCCTAAACCATCAGGATCAGCAACATTTAGCAGAGATGTTGGCATCATTACGTCTGCTAAAAACGATGGCGTAGTGTCCAATTTTTTTATCTGCATCTGCGAAAGTGGCTTAACAGGCCAATTTTTGAATGTCAATCTCTGCTACAGAAACTTCAAACAAACAGTGATGCTGGCTGGAGTTACTGTTGTCTCTCGTAATTTCTAGCCATTTTTCTTGATTTTTCATTCATTTTCGTGCTTTGTTTGACAAGGAGGCGCCAGACCGATCGGTTTTCTTTACCAAGTGTTGGTAATGATGTGGCATGTCTTCATGTCCTTTTTGCAGGCGTCTTTAAAGAATAATCGTGGCTTCCCTACCGATAGGGAGCCTTCTACTAATTCGCTATACAGTATGTCTTTGGGGATGGGAACTTGTCCACCCCTACTGACATGACCAAGCCAGCGCAGGGCGCCTCTTGCAGATGGTGGTGAATATGCTGTTTATATTTGCCTGGTCCAGCAGGTCTGTGTTGGGCACTTTCTCTTGCCAGCAAACCCGTTTCGCTCGCAGATATGGGATTTCAAATCAACTTTAAACGGCAATAATAATCTAGTTGAACTTGGGGAAGCGGTTCCAACAAACAACGCCTACTCCATGGCACGATAAGATGTAACGGCAATGGTTCAATCCCTGATGACAGAGGCTTACCAAAAACGGAACGAAGCTAGTCTCTGTGCAAGACGACTCCATATTGAACCTACAAGGAGAGCTAACCAACTTTGTGAGAATTTTTAATTAAAAAATTGATCTATTAGAAGGTCTTACTGAAATAATCTACCCACGTAGGTTCTGAAGAAATGGGCTCCATTTGAAATGTGGTGATTTATGTACTGTCTTTACACGGGGATATTTTGTTCGATAAAATTAATGAATGTGTATTCTGAATTTAAAGCGTATTTTGTTGTAAACAAAAAAAAAATTAAATGACGAATTCCAAGCAGTACTTAAGATGTAAACATTATAGACAAATAAAGCGAATGGTGTAATGGTTAAAGTCATGGGAAATGGTCTCGTCGCCCCGAGTTCAAATCCTGGACGTGGTAATTGCATTTCACTTAGCGCTAATACCATTGGGAAAGGTATGAATCCTACTCTCCCTCCAGCTGTGGGTAAATAGTAGGGCAGACTTGGCTCTTTAACCTTAGTTAGGCACCCGGTCTAGGAGAAGGAAAACTCTGAATTCAAACCTGTTGAACCTTGTGTCACATCCTGCTCATGCGGAGGGGTTGGTAAATATATATAGATAAATAAAGTAAAGTTGACAGAACGGCCTATTATCGGCATCGGTCAAACAGCGAGCGAGACTATCCACTTTTCGCGAGTACTAGACCGGGGAGATTGTTTTTGCTGAGGTGGAGCGCTACAACCCACGTCAGCTCCACACTTTAACGCACAGATAAGATTACCCAATCGGTATTACCCATGCACAGAGTTGGTGGAGACCAGTATCGAACACAGAAACTTGCGATTCCGAGACGGGTGCTCTACCGACTGAGCTAAACAGATGCAACAATATATTCCCTAATGTATGCCTGAATCAAAATTTGTTGTCACGACATGAATTTGTATATTATGTGATAGTAACTCGGCTGGGGCGTTAGAATACACCAACTGCACCCCAGCAGAGGGGTAATACCCCCTAATGATGCCAGCTTTTTGTCGTGCGTGGCGACCCATGATGCTTAAGGACAGAATCCTTTTGGATGAGCTGCCTATGCCATGCAGCATCCCACTTAGGCCCTTACTTAGGCTAGACGAGCGGTCGGAGTGTCTCTGAACAACCGGCTGGTCACATCAAATGATTGTCCCCACCCTATTGGTCTTATGGCAAGCCCAAACCCTTTTTTTCATATAGGTGCTACAAGGCCATGGCTGGGGTCTTCATGTCCTTGGAATGACGTTAAACTATCTGATGGTGAGGTTCCAGTTCTGGAGGTCTGTGGAATATGGAGCAACTCTTCATCACCATTGCTCCCAGGTCCACTTTGACCCGGAGTGGTAGTACCTGTTAGGGTCCCATCTATAGGTTAAATAAAAAAAACATGTTCATAAAAAAATTGAGTATATATTTAAGAATGAATTTATTTCAAAACATTGTCGGCATTAAATCACCCACCAAGCTTGATATGAGCTAAAACAAACTAAACCAAACCAAAGTCTACATAAGATCATTAATTTTATCACAGTTATGCACTAATGTGTCGTTGAGTGCCTTCGTTCAAAGTTGATGGAAATAAAGACGGCCTGAAGTGATGGAATAAAGTCAAACAGTGGTGTCATAGATAAAATACCACTCGCTTAACTTTTGCTGTTTCAACTTCTCTCTGGACCTGTCTCACAAATAGACCTTATATTCCCGAATCAATGAAGTAAAAATAGTCTATTGTAGTGTAGTGTAGCCTACACCCATTGGGTAGAAGTAGTTTCGCTAGACCAAAAGTCAATTCCTTACTTGTCTTCTGCCGGTTAATAAATGACCTACCTTTTTCAAAATTCTCCAAAAATCTTGTGTGACCGTTTCTTCTAAATACCACGACAGTCCATCTGTACCTGTTTAACTTATCATTCCAAATAGAGTATTAACAAAAAGAGAGTTTTCTTGGTACTTTCTTTCTGCCTCATCGTTTATAGATTGAATTGTTCTGTTTAATTTTTACAGGTCATTTTTCTAAAACAATTTATAAATAAAAATCATTAAATTAATTATTCTGCATGAAACTGTGTTTTCATTGCGATCTTTGATTTGTTTTTGTCTAATTTCGTAAACTATCATAGTGACTACTAAAAAATGTTTGAGTACAATGCCAGAAGTAGGAATCACAGAGTGAGAATTTGGCTGACCGAATTTGTCAGCTAAGCTCACTAACAACTACACTCACATTTTCGATTAGTTCATTTTAGAGGTATTTGATTGTGTTTACCGCGTACCCCACATGTACGGGTCAGGCACAAAGTCCCTATTAACGTGGGACCACCCACCAGCCGAAGCTCATGGAATGGCAGGTGCAAAGAATTGCGTCTATCCCGTCGGCATTCCCCTCAAGGGGGCGCCTCAGGCACTGGGCAATAAACCCAGCCCTGCCCCTTTAAATCGAGGGGGCAGGTGTTGCCTGGGGGGATGGCCCCCTGGGATCGACGCTATTATCATAAACAAACCGGTCCAGCGGCCGAAGCTCGCCGGACCCCCAGTCGAAACCGGGCGGGGGTTTTTGATGTGTACCGGCTGCATCTGTGCATCCGACCCCATCAAATACGTTTATTCATGGAAAGTCGGTACAGAGATACAGCCGAATACACATCTGGGCACCAGGCCCGAAATTTTGTTTGAAGGGGGGGAACGGGGTACATAACTGGTCATGCCACTAGACTTGTAGACCTATCTTAGATAGTCGCATTCACCGACCGATCCATATCAATACACACAGCCGTTCATCGTCATTCACCGCCGCTTTCACCAAAAGTTCACTGGCGCTCTATGCGTGAAACCCTACTTACACCCCGATGGTGATGAAACTAGAAATATATATACAATTTTTTTATTTACAATTAAAACCAAGAACTTGATATGAGGTGGGAGTGCAGGGGGCAAAAAAACACACCGATTAGTTCATTTTAGATGTACAGGTAAGATATAATTTCCCCCAACAAATTGGTATGCACAGATTAGTCCAGAATACCACGTGACTGATATTAACCAATGAAAAATATTTGAAGGATTGAGTTTACAAACAAGAAACATAAAACTGTTTAAGTCGAATATAAAAGAGTCGACTTCTAATTTTTTTGGGAAAAAACATTTTCACAGAACTCAGAGAATCAAAGCAACTGAATGGCTCGTACTAAGCAGACCGCCCGTAAATCCACCGGAGGAAAAGCTCCCCGTAAGCAATTGGCTACAAAAGCCGCTAAGAAAAGCGCCCCAGCTACTGGAGGAGTAAAAGAAACCCCATCGGTACAGGCCCGGAACTGTGGCTCTTCGTGAGATTAGACGTTACCAAAAGTCTACAGAGCTTCTCTCATAAGGAGCTTCCATTTCAACGCCTTGTCCGTGAAATTGCCCAAGACTTCAAGACTGACCTCGTTCCAGAGTTCTTCTGTGATGGCTTTGCAAGAGGCCACCGAGGCTTACCTAGTCGGTCTTTTCGAAGACACAAACTTGTGTGCACCACGCCAAACGTGTCACCATCCTGCGAAGGAATATTCAGCTTGCACCGCCGTATCCGTGGGGAGAGGGCTTAAGTTAATCGTCATTTGACTTTTTAAGTGTCCTTTCAAAGAAAGCCCTTCTATAAAGTCATTCTCTTTTTCATTCATCTGTGATAAGCGATTCTATTGATATACGAACTTTTATTTATTCTAACAGGAATTGGATATTTCCTTTCGCCGCATCCGTAGGGAACGAACTTGAGTTCCAACTAAATATTTTAAAATGTCACTTCTGTCGTCTCGAATGACTTCTCTATATAAATGCTATAATTCATCTTGATTGTTTTTAACAAGACGCAGTGTATTTTATTTCAAAGTAGTTTGCCGCTAATCGACACTGAGCTCTTTTGGATGTGTGAAGTTTGCAGATTTTTTGTCGAGTAACGAATTTTTCTCCAATAAAATAGATTCTAATTCTAGTAGTTTCAATATGTAATTATGTATGAGTGTGTTTTTTTTGTTTTTTTTTTTTTTTTCAGTGTTCTAAAATTATACTAGTTACCTCTACAATGTAAAACTTGTTTCATTCTTTGGGTTGTATCATTTTTTTTTTTCCTAAGTTGTAAAATTATATTGGATATCTAATACTTTTTACTACAACGACCAAATATCAAGGATTTAAATAGTCATTGATGCTTCTTTTGAGATTTTATCAATCCTTATAAATGTATTATATAATTAACAATTCAAGTACAAGATTACACATTTTCCGTTTAAATGTCGCAGATAGCATATGTGAACTTTGAATATTAATGTTTTTTGTAATTCAGTATTAACTGTGTGAAAAAAATCTTTTAAAATCGAAGCAGGAACATTCTAAAATAAATCTAGAGGATCCGCCGTGAGTTTCAAACTTAGAAATACATTTTAATTTTTTTTTCTTTACTGCTACCCATTAACTCCAAGTTTAATAATAGTAAATGAATAAATGCAATTCACAATTTTTCCTTTTATTTAGCATCGACAAAGTTCATGTAAATTTTATCATGATCCATCTATATTTGAATTTCTTCATCCAATTATATGAAGAATATGAATGTTTTCCTTGCAATCGCTTACTGGAGTGCACATTAAAATAATAATTACAAGATAAGTGTATTTATTCTTATTTTGCCACCGACTGAAGGTTCGGGGTGAAAACGGCAGATTTAGAAGACCGGAAATTTACTAACATTGAGATGAATAAAATTTGAGCTGAAAAATGATCAAACCCAGTCAGAGAAGCATAAGATATTACAAGGTCACAACTTTGGAGCCTTAAGGATTTAACTCGTTATTTTAGTTATAATGGGCCTCTGAGACAAGCTTGCTAATTATTACATCCTCTGGCGCGGTGGTTAAAGGTAGATACCAAAGTCGCACAATATAGGGCATCGAGCGAGGATCGAACTCATTTCCAAATAGTAAGGTGTATGTTGACTAGCTTGCTTCCCGTGCACTATGAACATTATCGAAACCAAGTATTTCGACAGGGCATGCTCGAATTATCGTTGTTGGAAACGAAACCAGAAGCATATGAAATGATTAATTTGATGTTTATGAGAGAAAACAGTACAATCAGTTTTTGATTTTTACCGATTAAATGATATAATTTAAATAATTAAAATCAACCGATTTGTGGAATTCCTTATCTTAATAACTAATTACAAAAAGTATTAAGATCTTTGATGTTAAAAATTCCCCGGATTCCAATTCCGTAGTGATTTTTTAAAAAAAAGTCTTAATTTCTCAGAACTTAAGAACAGTCATGAAAATATTTCGAACAAAATACTACCGGTCACCAAACTAAAAAGGATTTGTTTAATGTAGGTTATCTACTCTACATCTTATTATAATGGAGATTGTGTGTTTGTCTGTCTGAAGCCGAAACTAATCACTACTCAAGTCACAATTCCCTTAGTTATGCAGCTTCATAAGTTCACATGAATTTATTTTTTATTTTAAAACTCAGTTATTGGATAAATTGCTATACTTTATACTAATACTTTTGACTTTATCTACATTCTAATAACATGCAATTGTATTTATATATGCAACAAAAAAATAGCGGGTTAAAGTGTGATCAGGAAAGCTAATTTGCATATTGATATTAAAAGTTTAATTTTTTAAATATGCGCTTGGTTTATTATTGATTTCTAATTGTTTGTTTTTTTCTTAATGAATATGAGCAAAACACTCGGGATAAATCTTAAAGAAATCCTTTAATATAAAGAAATAACAGTAATTTTATTCTTTACTTCCTAATTTAACTAAATAGTTTAAATTAGGAAATTCAGCAATAAAAGGAGGGAGTGATGAAAAATGATGAAGACTTAGTTTCAAAGTTGTTCTATTCTTCGATTATACCCCCTCTGTTTCAAATCATTTTATTTGGATTTTTATTTAGTTTCAAAAGTATTTCAAATTTAACATATTTCAATTACATTAAAATTCAAATACTTGCACCCGGAGGGTGCATATATTTGCTAGTATACATAAAGGGCAGTTGTATGTGAGTATGTATGTCCGGAGGAAACTATGAAAATAAATAAGTTAACGACTAAAATTTCGCAAGGATTTTCCCATGCTGTATCCTGGCCGAAGCAGTATGGTTTCTGATTACTGCTGAAGTCCCGGTTTCGATTTCTGTCGGAGGGAAATCGTTAGTATACATCGCTGATGAGACTTAATAAAGTTGAACAGTCGGTACGATGTTCTACAAACAGAATGATTCTTAACCAAATTGACTTGTATTATTATCTTCTATAATTATCGAATTTTATGCGAATATACGCATTGTAATTGCCTTCAAGCAAAATTTATAATAATATTATATATATATATATATATATATATATATTTCGCTATCGCCAGAGCTTGCTTTTCGTTAAAAAATAATGAATATTTTATTCATATTCGTGAAGATATCAAAAATAGGATTTGAAAAGAAAGAAAATGGTAAGTCATTGATGGCGTTCGTGATTAATCATAAACAAATCAAAGTTTCGATCGATGTATCCACTAGGCTTTCTCAGGTGTTTCTTGTCGAACTCGGGAACCTTTCTTGTTCTCGATTTCAACAAGAACCACCTGAAGAAGACAGGAGGGCATATTGGCCGAAACGTTGTGGAATAACAATAGATGAGGTCATCAGTCCAAATGATCCAAATAATATACTTATCAAGCCTGACCTAAAAAAAAAATCAGGACAATTATGATTTCCGGTTTTCAATGAGAAAATCGCAGAAAAAAACATTTCTAATAATGTTGAATCATTTAATGTTTAAATAATATAAATTAAGAGAATAATCACAAATACAAATAAAAAAAAAAAATAGCAAATAAATANCCTATCTCTCTATGTTTTGGACATTGACAAAACTTAACGTGTAATAGTGATGATTGAAGGCGACATATTCCAAGGAATAACAAAACTAATAATAGTGGTATTACATTACTGGGAGAAATTCGAATGTACTTACTTTACTTGAAAAAGAAAAACGGATGGTTTCATTGAAATATTTAAAATAATAAATGGAATGACTAATTATAGTAGTCACTTTTAAAAAATAATTCTCTCAAACTGAAACTCTATGCTCACGCCGCATGGTGAGGCTGGGGTGTTAGAATGCAACGACTGCACCTCTGCAGAGGGGTAAGACTGTTGGCTGTGGTGGCGACTCGTTGATGCTTAAGGATAAAATCCAGGTGGATGAGTAGTTCATGACTTGCAATACCCTCCACTTTGGCCTTTCTTAGGCTAGACGCGCTGGTCGAAGAGCTGGCCCCCCGATCAATTGGCTGTCACGTCAAGCCCTAGCCACCTATATGATTTTTCCGAACCCTATGCTTGCCTATGGCAAACCCCAACCCCTTTTTATTATATGGGAGCTGGAAGGGCGGTGGCTGAGGGGTCTACATGTCCTGGGAATGACAGTATCTTTATCTTGATGGTGAGATTTCTTGCGGAGAAATATGATATGGGAGCTACTGTCCTCATCACCATTACTCCCTGGCCCACTCTGACCCGGAGTGGTAGTACCTGTTAGGCCCCATCTATTGATGAAGTTCCAGTTTTGGAGGTTTGGGGAAATGCTGGAGCACTCCTCATCACCATTGTCTCTTCTGTTCTACTCTGACCTCGGAGTGATACAGTATCTGTTAGGGTCCAATCTAATGGGTTAAATAGGAAAATATATGTTCATAGAAAAATTTGAGGATCCGTTAAGAATGAATTATTTCAAAACTTTATATAAACATGATCCACTTGAGATTGATATGTCGTAAAAACCAAAACAAACTAAACATTAATTAATTCATTTATATATAAATCTAAACATATAATGCTTATTCTATATTTACCTTTCTTTGATTTTGATCTCAGTTAGTTTGTTTTCTTGGGGGTGCAGAGGGAGGGAGCGAGCGTGGGTGTTCAAATATCTAACACTAGTACAACTGAAAACGAACTAAAAAGGTTTTGGCACAATGCCAGAATTATTTGAAGCACCGAGTGAGAATAGAACACACATTCCTCGTTAACAATTATCTACGATAGTTCATTTTTATACGACGACATGTATTAAAATATCCCCCCTACAAATCGGTCATCGCGCTATTAGTCACAGAGGATACCACTGTATACAAACTAACCAATGAAAAAAAAAATTAGCCTTTGATTGAAAATATGACAAATTAAGAAGTCCCTCTAATATATATTATAAAAGAACTACCGCATTCAATTGGATTAAAAGACATTGCACCAACGCTAAGAATTATAACAACAGCAAATATACTCGACTAAGCAGACCGCTTCGTAAATCCACCGGAGGAAAAAGCTCCCCGTAAGCAGTTGGCAACCAAAGCCGGCTGCGTAAAAGCGCCCCAGCTACTGGAGGAGTAAAGAAACCCCATCGTACAGGCCCGGGACGCGTGGCTCTTCGTGAGATTAGACGTGTTACCAAAAGTCTACAGAACTTCTAATAAGGAAGCTTCCATTTCAACGTCTTGTCCGTGAAAATCGCACAAGATTTTAAGATGACCTCCGTTTCCAGAGTTCTGCTGTGATGGCTTTGCAAGAGGCCAGCCAGGCTTATTTGGTCGTCTTTTCGGGATACTAACTTGTGTGCGATTCCACGCCAAACGTGTCACTATCATGCCAAAGGATATCCAACTTGCTCGTCGGACTCCGTCGCGTGTGGAAAAGGGCATAATTCAAATGTTACGTCAACTGTAATTTATAACCGTCCTATTAAATACTCTCTAAATTTCCAATAGAAAAAAATAATTTTCATGTCACTTTTTATCTCATTTTACTAAACCAGATTGAATTAACCGCAAATATACAATACACAGCTCTATTTTTGAATACGGGAAGCGACCAACCATGTTGATACGACACCTGTGTAATGAACTTTTCTTCATGAAAAAATTGATACGTTCCAGTATTTTTAATATTTAATTATATTGAAATGTGTAATTATGTAAATACTAGCAGAACCTACAAATATTTAGAGCTATTGTAAATAGTTCAACACGTAAAAAAATCTGATTTAACTCTTACCTTCTTTTAATTCCTTTCCTTCTGTTCAGTTTGCTTAAATTTTACTCATAATTTCCCTATGAAATTACTTAACTCTCGTTAAAATTTTTCCAATGTTTCGTCAGAAAAGTTGAGTTGGGTCGATATACGATTTTGACTAGAACATTATTGGGTCTCCACTTTTTTTTTTTTTTTTTTTTTTTTATTTATATATAAACATTTTTTAACATAATTGTCTCCGTACCTTCAAACGGATATGAATAAAATTTTTATCGTGTCATCGCCCCACAAGTTATACAATTTTACTTTTTTTGAAACGAAATGTAAATTAGTTACAAAAGACTACACTTCCTATTCATTTTAGGCATTCTTTCTCTATCAAGTGTGGACTAACAAAGAAACTACCTCTTACATTGACAAATTTGGGGATTTTGTTTTTTATATTAATATAAAGCTAACGTCGAAGAACCTACGGTAATATTCGTAGAAAGATCAACCTACATAATGTACATTTTTTTTTTTTTTCTCCTTGAAAACGAAATTACCTATCCATCAAGCCAAACTACCACAAGGAAATCTAAAAAGATTTATGAATATCTTTGTACCATCTCATTAAATCGCAAATCTCTGAAACTAAGTAGATAGTTGATATACTCCTATAAAAAAAAAAATCTTAATATACAGAAAGCGCTATCGGCATGCACATAGCTGAGGTATGAACTGCAAACTTCCCGACTATTTAGAAATCAATTCGGATAAAATGGAAGTCTCCCAAGAAGTCCCCGTGTCAGTAATTCTCTATCGTTGCACCACTTTTGTGTAATTGCTTGGAGAAAAATCCTTGATGGAACTACACAAGGATGTTTCGTCCTATTTTGAACAAATCCAGGTCACAAAATAAAACTGCTACGTAGAAATGAAAAGGGAAATACAAATTTTATAGAAAAAAATGAAGTTATTTATATTTTATTTTTATTTTATTCTTTTTTTAATAAAAGGAAAAACTTCGCTGATATAACTAAATTAATTCGAAAACACATTTAACAAAAAAAAATATGAACAATCAGAAAAATGGTTCGAACACCCTAATCATTTATCATAATGGAAAGGTCCGGTTTAGCTCAGTCGGGTAGAGTATTCTGCTCCGAACTACAAGGTTCTGGGTTTAATACCAGCCCTCGGCATATGATGTAGTGGGGAGCTAATGGTAAGTGTGGCGCAAAAACAATCACCCTGATCTAGTGCTATCGAAAAGGGGATAGACTCTCTGGCTGTTACCGACTATAAGCTAAGTCTACTTTTATGTGTGAAAAAAAAAACAGACTAATATTGATCACACTAAAAAAGATGCAACATTTCTATACAACTACAAACTTTAAAGAAAAATCAAAATGAGAGAAAAAATATAGAGTATGAATCCAGACGCTTAACCAGAACAAAAAGAAGCTGAATTCGAAAAAAAAAAAAAAGATTAAAAAACACAATAAAATTAAACTGAAAATCAAAATAAAGAAAAACGCTAATAACTTAAATCAAAATTTAAAACGAGAAAGAAAAATAGAGAAAATTTTTTTAAAATATTGTTGAGCTAATGCGTATAAGTAACACAATTACTGTAGAAATAAGTATCAACTAGCTTTTTCAAAATCCTGTGGCATGTAAAAAGAGAAATAAATGTCAAATTATCTTATCTTATACTTATATAAAGAGCAGTTGGTGTGTATGTATGTCATGGTGAGACTACGAAAAAAAACTGAAGTCAAAAGTTATATATATACACACATTTTATATTCACGGGTTATTGGTTTTTTTGCAAGATTTGATTTATAATCGGAAAATATTAAAAAATCAAGATATACATAGAAAAGCATTGGAATTCTACTTAAAAGTGTCCAGCATTAGTAAATCGCAGAAGGAAACAAATCAATACTACAGTGTTTTTGACCTCCCTCTACCCAAGTGATGCTGAGTAGCTGCTTCTAGTCAAATATAAAAGGAATTTTTCATTTAGTTGAATCAGACATGGAAGTGACCTCTTAAGCCATTGTAAACAAAAAGAGTAAGCCCAAACAGTCAACCTGATAAATATAAAACGCTTGTTTTCCCTATCGACTGGAGCGGTAGAATACACCAACTGCGCCTCTGGAAAGGGGTAAAATCTCCCCGATGGGTTCCCCTGTTGGCCGTCGGTGGCAACCCATGAGGCTTAAAGACGAAATCCTGGTGGCTGAGCTGTCCGAGGCATGTAACTTCTACGTTGGCCCTTACTTAGGCAAGACGGGTGGTCGTAGAGGTCCTCTACGATCAATCCGCTGGTTACGCAAAGACCTTGCAGCTATATGATTATCCCAACCCTATGTAAAAAGTAAAATATCTTCATTTTACTCTCTCTCTCTCTGTCTCCCTCTCTCTCTCTCTTCTCTCTCTCTCTCTCTCTCTCTTTATTTATTATTTCCTTCATCGTTGTATTATATTCGATTGAAACAGATTAACTTTATCGTTTCCGCGGCGCCTCTCTCTCTGCAACTTTCTTTTCTAACTCAAACATAATGAAAAGATTAAAAGAAGGAAAGAAAGAAAGAAAGAGAAAGGGAGAGAGAGATTGGAATTAATACTTTATACCTTTTACAGATTGAACTATTTGGCAATAGCTCTTAAGTAAACGTTATAATAATCAAATTTTCATACTGTGGTATGCCTAGTTAATTTATTCACAAACTGTACCAGTGTGCCCTGTTAACTTTTCACCCCAAGTAAAGTATAAACAACAAAAAAAGATTCATTTTGACACAAAGGTACTTTCTTTTTTGCAATATCGTTTATAAATTAAATTGTTCTGTTTAATTTTTATAAGTCATTTTTTACAACATTTATAAATAAAATAATTAAATTATTTATTCTATATTACACTGTTTCTTCATTGAGTTCTTTTGTTTGTTTGTTTGCTTTTCCAATTAGTGATCTGGCATAAGATCTGTCGGGTGGCGTTTTAGAATACACCGACTGCACTCTGCAGATGGGTAAGACTCCCCCAATGTTGGCTGCGGGTGGCGACCCGTGATGCTTAAGGATGGATCCCAGGGGATGAGCAGCCCATGACATGCAACACCCCACTTAGACTGGCGGTCTGAGAGGCCCCCTCCGAACAATCGGTTGGTCACGTCAAACCTTAACACCTATATGATTGCCCCAATCCTATTGCCCTTATGGCAGGCTCCAAACCTTTTTAATATATATGTGCCACAAGGCGGTGGCTGATGGTCTTCATGTCCTGGAATGACGTTAAACTTTATCTGATGGTGAGGTTTTATTTGCGGAGTTTTGGGGAATGTGGAGCACCCCTTCATCACCATTGCTCCCAGTTCACTTTGACCCGGAGTGGTAGTACCTGTTAGGGTCCCATCTATGGGTTAAATAGAAAAATGTATTTATAAAAAAAATGTATTATCCATTAAGAATTGATTTATTTCAAAACTTTATCGGCATTAAATGACCCACTGAGGTTGATATGACCTAAAACAAACCAAACCAAAGTCTACATAAGATCATTAATTTTATCTCAGTTATGCACTAATGTATCGTTGAGTGCCTTCGTTGAAAGTTGATGGAAATAAAGACGGCCTGAAGTGTCACAATATGCCTAAAGACATCAGCTGGCACGCCGTATCCGTGGGAGAGGGCTTAAGTTAATCGTCACTTCAAAAAACTTTTAAACTATCCTTCGCAAAGAAAGCCTCTTCCAAAAAGTCCTCTTTATATGTGATAACAATCGGTTCTATCAGCATATTAACTTGTATTTCTTCTAACAGGAATGGGACATTTCTTTTCGCCGTATCTGTAGGGAGCAGACAAGTGACTTGTCACTTCAACTGAATTTTCAAAAGGTCTCTTCGTCATATCTTGTCTCGCTTTAATTCATGTTATTGCTATATTGCATCTTATTCCTTTTAACAAGGCGCGGCCTATTTATTTTCAAAATAGTTTACCGCTCAGTAACCAAAAACTGTTTTGATAGGCGAAGTTTCGCAAATTCCTGGATGGTCTATAGCCGAGTAACGAATTTCTTCCAATATGTAATTATGTATATTTTTCACTTGCTTAAAACCCTACTAGTTACCCTTAAAATATATCTTCATACGCTGTTTTGCAGTGTTTCACTCTGTTTTTTTCCGAGTTAGTTAATGAAGCCGGTTGTACAATTTTACATATTACATAATTACACCTTTTTAAACAAGACCTTTTATTTTTCAAATCGGTTGAATTTGCTCGACTTATTCTCAGGTAAAACTACCAAATTTGAATGACTGAAATTGAGTCAGATTTTTAGCACCTTTATAAATCTTGTGCGTTTGTGTGTAACCAAAACTATATTACTACTAAAGTAACAATTCCCTTAGTTAATTACATCACATTCTCCGTGATTTTATTTTATCTCGATTAATAATTGTTTTACATTACTAATACTGTTGACCTTTTATATACTAACTCTCTATTGTGTGTGTATATATATATATTATATATTATATTTTAACAATAGAGGTTTACTGTGAACGGGAAGGCAATTTGTATTTATTAAAAATTTGACTATAATAAATGTGCCTTAGTAAAATTGATCTCTAAATTGTTTGGTTTTATCTTAATAAATATGAACAAAAATATCTGAAAGCTTAAAGTAACACTTACCAAGAAATAACTGTAATTTTATTCTTTACTTTTCTATTTAACTGAATAGTTGAATTAGAAATATTTAGCAATGCAAGAAGGGAGTGATGGAAAATGAGTTTCAAAATTGTTCTATTTTTCGATTATGCCCTCCTGTTTCAAATCGTGTCTGCTTTGCTCCCGGAGGGTGCATATATTTTTACAAATTCAAGTCCTAGCTACAAAGTCCACTGCAATATATACACTGTTCTTTTCACGCCTTTGTCCCATTGATTAACAAGAAACAACCATTGCATAAAAAACTGTCAGCTTTTAAAAATCTTTAGCGTCGAAAAACTAGGCTCATTCGTTGAAAAAATTATACAAAATATTCTCATAGTACAAATATATATACATTTCTTTTAAGGATCATTAATGCTTTCTCCTGATTTTATCACCCATATAATGTATTTTAGTTAATAAATTCCAGTCGTAGTTACAAAGAAAAAGTGCAATGTGCACCCGCGTTCTCTTCAAACCTTAGTCCTTTAGACTAATAAGTATCCATCACTTGCATTAAAATCTGAGGACTTTTTACATAAAGTTAGTCGAAGATAAGGCTCATAATAGTAGAGCGTAAAAAGAAACTAGCATAAAATCATTTTCCAGTAAAAAAAAAAAAAAAAAAAAAAAAAAAAATTCCCTAATATCGATCAGCAAAACTGCCCCACGGGTATACTACGATACCTATAAAAAAAATGTAACCTTTCTACAAGTATCTTATTATAATGGAGATTGTGTGTTTTTCTGTCTGTAACCGAAACTATATTCCTACTCAAGTCACAATTCTCTTAGTTATTGACATCACATTCTCCATGATTTTATTTTTATCTAAACCTCAATTATTAATAAAATTGTCTTACATTATTAATACTATGTCTACATACTGAAAACATGCAATTATATTTATATATACAACAAAATAGCAGTTGACAGTGTGAACGGGAAGGCTAATTTGCATATTAATATTAAAAAATCGAATTTAATAAACATGTGCTTAGTATTATTGATTTCTAACTGTTTGGTTTTATTTTAATGAATATAAGCAAACATTTCTTCAATGATTCTTAAAAGAAATCCATTAACAAGATAAAATAACTGTCATTTTATTCTTTACTTCCTCTTATAACTAAATACTTAAATTAGAAAAAATAACAATGAAAGACGAGAGTGATGGAAGAGTAAGTTTCAGTTGTTCCATTTTTTATTATACTCCCTCTGTTTCAAATCTTTTTATCTGTGTTCTTATTTTGTTTCATTAGCCTTTCTAATTTAATACAATATTTTATTACATTAAACTTAAATACTTGCACCGGAGGGTGCATATATTTGCTAGTTACATATAATGTAGATATATTCACTTCGTCCTGTCAAAGAAAGATTCAGTCATATGGCAATCTGATCTCATTGAAACGTTAAAGCGACAATTCTTTCAAAGTCGTAGTTAAATCCATGCTGCTTTGTGACTGCGCCACTTGAACCCTAAGGAAACTCCTAGAAATAAGCAAGATGCGAGCTACACAAGAATTCTGCCAGAGATATTAAACAAATGGTGGAAACCCTCAAGATGTACAGACACTTGCCCACTATCATACAAAACATCCGGGTGAGACAAACAAAGATGTGCTGGATAAGTGGCATTCTCCTGTAGAAACCAGCATGTGGACACGCCATTGTGGACCATCCAGCAAAGTCTAATATGGACCTGCTCTGTACGAATACTGGATGCTGTGCAGAGGACCTCCCGTGGGCAATGAATATTAGGGATAGTTGGCTAGAGATTGCTACTTGCCTGACATGACTACAAAGATTAAGATATGATAGTGTTGTTCCTTCATCATAACCCGCTAGTCAAATAAAAAAAACTATTCCTTACAGTAATCTATCTATACAAATATAAAGGGCAGTTATGTGTTCATGTATGTCCGGAAGAAACTTCGAAAATAAAACAATTAACGATAAAATTAATATATATACACATTAAATGTCACCAGGGCTGGATTTTGGAGCAAAATAATAGATTTGATTTATATTCGTGATATTAATAAAATTTAAATAACAGCATGGATTTTTTTTTTCATTTAATATTTAGATAGATATTAACATTTCTTTTCTGAGTAGCTGGATCAATGCATTTTTTTATATAAGGGTTTAAATGGGCATCCATCCAGAAGATTCAGTAATAATGGATCTACAGGACTAACTTTTTTAAAAAACCTCTACCCAGGGTAGCCGCTGCTAGTTTTATAATTCTAGGTTCTCTTAGCTAAACTGTTCTATAAAAATCATAATTCGCTGTACCAAATATTTTATTAAAACATTTTTTTATTTGAAAAACTTTATTTAACTCATTTTCTGATTTTGTTAACCCATAGATAGCACCCTAAAAGGTACTACCGCTCCGAGTTAGGTTGACTTGGAAGTAATGACAATAAAGGGGTACTCCCACTCCCCAGAGCTCCAGAATTGGAGGTGTAGTTTATCATCAAACCCATTACACAAAGACCCTCAGCAACCGCCTTCTAGCATACAAATAAGGGCGGCACAATCATATAAGAGCTTGGGCTAAATGTAACCAACTGATTGATGGGACGGGGCCTCTCCAATCGCTCGCCAAGTCCCAGTAAGAGCCAAAGTGAGATATTGCATGTTTTCTACTGCCCAACAACCAGGATACCGTCCTTAAGTATCAGAGGTCGTCCCTCCCCTGTTGATGGAGGTCTTACCCATCTAAAGAGGTGCAATTGTATTCTACAGTCTCAGCTGACATGCCGCAGTTATTTTGTAATGACCATCCCTCTTTGTTTCACTACAAACCAAAAACGAATAGTTTAGAAATTGATATTATCGGTTGTACATTTTTATGTAGACCATTCGTGGTAGAGTTGATATCAGTTTAGATTTATTTAAAAGCAGAGGATATTACACTATTCATCTGGCGCCTGAGGCACTCAAAAAAGGGGAATGTTGAAAGAGTTTTATTTTGTCAGTTCATATAGTCCACACTTTGAAAAAAACTGGTCCTAAACCATCAGGATCAGCAACATTTAGCAGAGATGTTGGCATCATTACATCTGCTAAAAACGATGGCGTAGTGTCCAATTTTTTTATCTGCATCTGCGAAAGTGGCTTAACAGGCCAATTTTTGAATGTCAATCTCTGCTACAGAGACTTCAAACAAACAGTGATGCTGGCTGGAGTTACTGTTGTCTCTCGTAATTTCTAGCCATTTTTCTTGATTTTTCATTCATTTTCGTGCTTTGTTTGACAAGGAGGCGCCAGGCCGATCGGTTTTCTTTACCAAGTGTTGGTAATGATGTGGCAGGTCTTCATGTCCTTCTTGCAGGCGTCTTTAAAGAATAGTCGTGGCTTCCCTACCGATAGGGAGCCTTCTACTAATTCGCTATACAGTATGTCTTTGGGGATGGGAACTTTGTCCACCCTACTGACATGATCAAGCCAGCGCAGGGCGCCTCTTGCAGATGGTGGTGAATATGCTGTTTATATTTGCCTGGTCCAGCACGTCTGTGTTGGGCACTTTCTCTTGCCAGCAAACCCGTTTCGCTCGCAGATATGGGATTTCAAATCAACTTTAAACGGCAATAATAATCTAGCTGAACTTGGGGAAGCGGTTCCAACAAACAACGCCTACTCCATGGCACGATAAGATGTAACGGCAATGGTTCAATCCCTGATGACAGAGGCTTACCAAAAACAGAACGAAGCTAGTCTCTGTGCAAGACGACTCCATATTGAACCTACAAGGAGAGCTAACCAACTTTGTGAGAATTTTTAATTAAAAAATTGATCTATTAGAAGGTCTTACTGAAATAATCTACCCACGTAGGTTCTGAAGAAATGGACTCCATTTGAAATGTGGTCATTTATGTACTGTCTTTACACGGGGATATTTTGTTAGATAAAATTAATGAATGTGTATTTTGAATTTAAAGCGAATTTTGTTGTAAATAAAATAAATAAACTTTAAATGACGAATTCCAAGCAGTACTTAAGATGGAAACATTATAGACAAATAAAGCGAGTGGTGTAATAGTTAAAGTCATGGGAAATGGACTCGTCGCCCCGAGTTCAAATCCTGGACGTGGTAATTACATTTCACTTAGCGCTAATACCCTTGGGAAAGGTGTGAATCCTACTCTCCCTCCAGTTATGGGTAAATAGTAGGGCAGACTGGGCTCTTTAACCTTAGTTAGGCAACCGGTCTAGGAGAAGGAAAACTCTGAATTCAAACCTGTTGAAATCTGCTTAAGAAATTGACCTTGTGTCACATCCTGCTCGTGCGGAGGGGTTGATAAATATATATATAGACAGAACGGCCTCTTGTCGGCATCGGTCAAAAAGCGAGCGAGACTATCCACTTATCGCTAGTACTAGACCGGGGAGATTGTTTATGCTGGGGTGGAGCGCTACAACCCACGTCAGCTCCACACTTTAACGCACAGATAAGATTACCCAATCGGTATTACCCATGCGCAGAGTTGGCGGAGACCAGTATCGAACACAGAAACTTGCGATTCCGAGACGGGTGTTCTACCGACTGAGCTAAACAGATGCAACAATATATTCCCTAATGTATGCCTGAATCAAAATTTGTTGTCACGACATGAATTTGTATATTATGTGATAGTAACTCGGCTGGGGCGTTAGAATACACCAACTGCAACCCTGCAGAGGGGTAAGAACCCCTAATGGTGCCACCTTTTTGTCGTGGGTGGCGACCCATGATGCTTAAGGACAGAATCCTTTTGGATGAGCTGTCTATGCCATGCAGCATCCCACTTAGGCCCTTACTTAGGCTAGACGAGCGGTCGGAGTGTCTCTGAACAACCGGCTGGTCACATCAAATGATTGTCCCCACCCTATTGGTCTTATGGCAAGCCCAAACCCTTTTTATCATATAGGTGCTACAAGGCCATGGCTGGGGGTCTTCATGTCCTTGGAATGACGTTAAACTATCTGATGGTGAGGTTCCAGTTCTGGAGGTCTGTGGAATATGGAGCAACTCTTCATCACCATTGCTCCCAGGTCCACTTTGACCCGGAGTGGTAGTACCTGTTAGGGTCCCATCTATAGGTTAAATAAAAAAAACATGTTCATAAAAAAATTGAGTATATATTAAGAATGAATTTATTTCAAAACATTGTCGGCATTAAATCACCCACCAAGCTTGATATGAGCTAAAACAAACCAAAACCAAACCAAAGTCTACATAAGATCATTAATTTTATCACAGTTATGCACTAATGTGTCGTTGAGTGCCTTCGTTCAAAGTTGATGGAAATAAAGACGGCCTGAAGTGATGGAATAAAGTCAAACAGGTGGTCATAGATAAAATACCACTCGCTTAACTTTTGCTGTTTCAACTTCTCTCTGGACCTGTCTCACAAATAGAGAGAAGTGACCTTATATTCCCGAATCAATGAAGTAAAAATAGTCTATTGTAGTGTAGTGTAGCCTACACCCATTGGGTAGAAGTAGTTTCGCTAGACCAAAAGTCAATTCCTTACTTGTCTTCTGCCGGTTAATAAATGACCTACCCTTTTCAAAATTCTCCAAATCTTGTGTGACCGTTTCTTCTAAATACCACGACAGTCCATCTGTACCTGTTTAACTTATCATTCCAAATAGAGTATTAACAAAAAGAGAGTTTTTTGGTACTTTCTTTCTGCCTTATCGTTTATAGATTGAATTATTCTGTTTAATTTTTACAGGTCATTTTTCTAAAACAATTTATAAATAAAATCATTAAATTAATTATTCTGCATGAAACTGTTTTCATTGCGATCTTTGATTTGTTTTTGTCTAATTTCGTAAACTATCATAGTGACTACTAAAAAATGTTTGAGTACAATGCCAGAAGTAGGAATCACAGAGTGAGAATTTGGCTGACCGAATTTGTCAGCTAAGCTCACTAACAACTACACTCACATTTTCGATTAGTTCATTTTAGAGGTATTTGATGTGTACCGGCTGCATCTGTGCATCCGACCCCATCAAATACGTTTATTCATGGAAAGTCGGTACAGAGATACAGCCGAATACACATCTGGGCACCAGGCCCGAAGTTTTGTTTAAAGGGGGGAACGGGGTACATAACTGGTCATGCCACTAGACTTGTAGACCTATCTTAGATAGTCGCATTCACCGACCGATCCATATCAATACACACAGCCGTTCATCGTCATTCACCGCCGCTTTCACCAAAAGTTCACTGGCGCTCTATGCGTGAAACCCTACTTACACCCCGATGGTGATGAAACTAGAAATATATACAATTTTTTTATTTACAATTAAAACCAAGAACTATGATATGAGGTGGGAGTGCAGGGGGCAAAAAACACACCGATTAGTTCATTTTAGATGTACAGGTAAGATATAATTTCCCCCAACAAATTGGTACGCACAGATTAGTCAACAGAATACCACGTGACTGATATTAACCAATGAAAAATATTTGAAGGATTGAGTTTACAAACAAGAAACATAAAAACTGTTTAAGTCGAATATAAAAGAGTCGACTTCTAATTTTTGGGAAAAACACTTTCACAGAACTCAGAGAATCAAAGCAACTGAATGGCTCGTACTAAGCAGACCGCCCGTAAATCCACCGGAGGAAAAGCTCCCCGTAAGCAATTGGCTACAAAAGCCGCTAAGAAAAGTGCTCCCGCTACTGGAGGAGTAAAGAAACCCCATCGTTATAGGCCCGGAACTGTGGCTCTTCGTGAGATTAGACGTTACCAAAAGTCTACAGAGCTTCTTATAAGGAAGCTTCCATTTCAACGCCTTGTCCGTGAAATTGCCCAAGACTTCAAGACTGACCTCCGTTTCCAGAGTTCTTCTGTGATGGCCTTGCAAGAGGCCACCGAGGCTTACCTAGTCGGTCTTTTCGAGGACACCAACTTGTGTGCAATCCACGCCAAACGTGTCACCATCCTGCCGAAGGATATTCAGCTTGCACGCCGTATCCGTGGGGAGAGGGCTTAAGTTAATCGTCATTTGACTTTTAAAGTGTCCTTTTCAAAGAAAGCCCCTTCTACAAAGTCATTCTCTTTTCATTCATCTGTGATAAGCGATTCTATTGATATACGAACTTTTATTTATTCTAACAGGAATTGGATATTTCCTTTCGCCGCATCCGTAGGGAACGAACTTGAGTTCCAACTAAATATTTAAAATGTCACTTCTGTCGTCTCGAATGACTTCTCTATATAAATGCTATAATTCATCTTGATTGTTTTTAACAAGACGCAGTGTATTTTATTTCAAAATAGTTTGCCGCTAATCGACACTGAGCTCTTTTGGATGTGTGAAGTTTGCAGATTTTTGTCGAGTAACGAATTTTCCCCAATAAAATAGATTCTACATTCTAGTAGTTTCATTATGTATGAGTGTTTTTTTGTTTTTTTTGTTTTTTTTCAGTGTTCTAAAATTATACTAGTTACCTCTACAATGTAAAACGTGTTTCATTCTTTGGGTTGTATCATTTTTTTTCCTTAGTTGTAAAATTATATTGGATATCTAATACTTTTTTACTACAACGACCAAATATCAAGGATTTAAATAGTCATTGATGCTTCTTTTGAGATTTTATCAATCCTTATAAATGTATTATATAATTAACAATTCAAGTACAAGATTACACATTTTCCGTTTAAATGTCGCAGATAGCATATGTGAACTTTGAATATTAATGTTTTTTGTAATTCAGTATTAACTATGTGAAAAAAAAATTAAAAAATTTTTTTTTAAATCGAAGCAGGGACATATGGAACATTCTAAAATAAATCTAGAGGATCCGCCGTGAGTTTCAAACTTAGAAATACATTTTAATTTTTTTTTTTCTTTACTGCTACCCATTAACTCCAAGTTTAATAATAGTAAATGAATAAATGCAATTCACAATTTTTCCTTTTATTTAGCATCGACAAAGTTCATGTAAATTTATCATGATCCATCTATATTTGAATTTCTTCATCCAATTATATGAAGAAAAAATTCAATGAAGAATATGAATGTTTTCCTTGCAATCGCTTACTGGAGAGCACATTAAAATAATAATTACAAGATAAGTGTATTTATTCTTATTTTGCCACCGACTGAAGGTTCGGGGTGAAAACGGCAGATTTAGAAGACCGGAAATTTACTAACATTGAGATGAATAAAATTTGAGCTGAAAAATGATCAAACCCAGTCAGAGAAGCATAAGATATTACAAGGTCACAACTTTGGAGCCTTAAGGATTTAACTCGTTATTTAGTTATAACGGGCCTCTGAGACAAGCTTGCTAATTATTACATCATCTGTGCGCGGTGGTTAAGGTATGATACAAAGTCGCAAATATAGGGCATCGAGCGAGGATCGAACTCATTTCCAAATAGTAAGGTGTATGTATGACTAGCTTGCTATCCCGTGCACTATGAACATTATCGAAACAAGTATTTCGACAGGGCATGCTCGAATTATCGTTGTTGGAAACGAAACCAGAAGGCATATGAAATGATTAATTTGATGTTTATGAGAAAAAGTACAATCAGTTTTTGATTTTTACCGATTAAATGATATAATTTAATAATTAAAAATCAACCGATTTGTGGAATTCCTTATTCTTAATAACTAATTACAAAAAGTATTAAGATCTTTGATGTTAAAAATTCCCACGGATTCCAATTCCGTAGTGATTTTTAAAAAAAGTCTTAATTTCTCAGAACTTAAGAACAGTCATGAAAATATTTCGAACAAAGTAGCCGGTCACCAAACTAAAAAGGATTTTGTTTAATGTAGGTTATCTATCTACATCTTATTATAATGGAGATTGTGTGTTTGTCTGTCTGAAGCCGAAACTAAATCACTACTCAAGTCACAATTCCCTTAGTTATTGACGTCACATTCACCATGAATTTATTTTTATTTAAACCTCAGTTATTGATAAAATTGCTATACCTTATTAATACTTTTGACTTTATCTACATTCTAATAACATGCAATTGTATTTATATATGCAACAAAATAGCGGGTTACAGTGTGATCAGGAAAGCTAATTTGCATATTGATATTAAAAGTTTAATTTTATTAAATATGCGCTTGGTATTATTGATTTCTAATTGTTTGTTTTTTTCTTAATGAATATGAGCAAAACACTCGGGGATAAATCTTAAAAGAAATCCTTTAATATAAAGAAATAACAGTAATTTTATTCTTTACTTCCTAATTTAACTAAATAGTTAAATTAGGAAAATTCAGCAATAAAAGGAGGGAGTGATGAAAAATGATGGAAGACTTAGTTTCAAAGTTGTTCTATTCTTCGATTATACCCCCTCTGTTTCAAATCATTTTATTTGGATTTTTATTTAGTTTCAAAAGTATTTCAAATTTAACATATTTCATTACATTAAAATTCAAATACTTGCACCCGGAGGGTGCATATATTTGCTAGTATACATAAAGGGCAGTTGGTATGTGAGTATGTATGTCCGGAGGAAACTATGAAAATAAATAAGTTAACGACTAAAATTTCGCAAGGATTTTCCCATGCTGTATCCTGGCCGAAGCAGTATGGTTTCTGACTATACTGCTGAAGTCCCGGTTTCGATTTCTGTCGGAGGGAAATCGTTAGTATACATCGCTGATGAGACTTAATAAAGTTGAAACAGTCGGTACGATGTTCTACAAACAGAATGATTCTTAACCAAAATTGACTTGTCATTATTATCTTCTATAATTATCGAATTTTATGCGATATACGCATTGTAATTGCCTTCAAGCAAAATTATAAATAATATATATATATATATATATATATATATATTGCTATCGCCAGAGCTTGCTTTTCGTTAAAAAATAATGAAGATTTTATTCATATTCGTGAAGATATCAAAAATAGGATTTGAAAAGAAAGAAAATGGTAAGTCATTGATGGCGTTCGTGATTAAATCATAAACAAATCAAAGTTTCGATCGATGTATCCACTAGGCTTCTTCAGGTGTTTCTTGTCGAACTCGGGAACCTTCTTGTTCTCGATTTCAACAAGAACCACCTGAAGAAGACAGGAGGGCATATTGGCCGAAACGTTGTGTGAATAACAATAAAGATGAGGTCATCAGTCCAAATGATCCAAATAATACTACTTATCAAGCCTGACCTAAAAAAAAATCAGGACAATTATGATTTCCGGTTTTCAATGAGAAAATGCAGAAAAAAACATTTCTAATAATGGTGAATCATTTAATGTTTAAATTCCGTCGTGATAGAAAATCTTTAATATTTGTGGATGAAAATATACGAATATAATATGAAACCGGGTAAAAATAATATTCAAGTACAGTTTGATTTGATTACTTTGTTTAATGGCATATCAACCTTCATGATTTATTTAATGCCAAAACCATTTGTTGTAAAGGCAGTAGTGGTCTTATTTAACCCATAGCTTTGGGTAAGTGATTAATATTTTGCCAAATAGTATAAGAATGCTTTGATTTATTTGTTTAATGGTGTATCTACCTTCATGGTTTATTTTGTGCCAGAGCCATCCTTGTAAAAGGGCAGTAGTGATCTTATTTAACCCATAATTTGGGGTGAGGGGTTAATATCTTACCCAAGAGTATTAGATCGAAAGTGAAAGTAATGTGCCAGTGGAGTTTAAACCCACTTACTTCGATGTTGCAATCCAGCACGTTAGCCTACACGCCACGTGGAATGGTAACTCAAGATTGGTAAAAAATAATCACTACTAATATTAATAATTACTGTAAAATTAATAACAAAATCAATTAAATATCCTCATATTTTTGTGTTACGCTTTAATCTAATGAAAGGGGTTTTACTTTTTGAATCCCAATAAGTTTTCAATTCATTCTCTTTTGTGACTCGGGTACGAGGAGACAATCATTTCTATGTACAGGGATCATGGGAACCTTTCAAGGAAGTGTCTGTCCCATTTAGAATGAGCCAAATACTTCGCACATTTTTAAGAATGAACTCGAATTTTTAAATAAATTACAGCTCCATTCTCTTTGAATGCATTTTCTAAATTTTGTTCTTAATTTATCTGAATGTTAGAGATGAGGCTTGATGATTAGTATTATCTGTGTTATTCGGACTATTGTCCTCATCTTCATTGTTATCTGCACAACGTTTCTAGCTTGACAAGAAATACCTAAAGAACGCCGGAGGGCACATCGGTCGAAACGTAGAGATAACAATGAAGATGAGGACAATAGTTCTAATAACGCAGATACTACTTTCATTCTTAATTTTATATCATTTTTCTATTCTAGAAAAATAATAAAAATTCAAAATTAGTAATAATAATGTAGAAGTTTCATGCTGGTAGTAAATCGTTTTTTTTTTTTGGCGAATACCTAGAAACATCAAGTTTCAAAAATGTATGATTATAATATGAGACTTGGTAAATAATTTTTCTTTAGTGAGAATAATGATTAATAATGGTAAAAATAAATTAGCTCTATTAATATTAATAGTTATTTCAATTACAAAATTAATTAGACAGCCTAACGTTTTTGTGTCGTGTAGTAATTTAATGAAGGGTTTTTTTTTTTTGGAGGGTGGGGGGGTAATTTCTTCGAACAGAATTCGTATCAGCAACTCAAAATTTGAAATTGAAAATTTCATACAAAATCTTGCTATAATATATAGGCTTACACCTTCTCAACACGCCACTCTTCGAGGTATTTTTTTATTTTATGATATATATATATATATATATATATATATATATACTGGAAAAATATAATCCAAAAAATGAAGAAGAAATACTCCGTGTTGTTTAATAACAGATGCCTAGAGGATATATATATATATATATATATATATATATATGGGAGAATATGTGCTTAATTGAAGTCATACCTAATTAATTAGTTGATAATTAATAAATTAGGTGAATATATCTGTTCAAATGTATGGCGTAAACAAAGCGAGAAAAAGTCGATCTCTGTATGTACATTTCGGCATATTGTCGTGCAGTAAGTCTAAAAAAAATGTAGGATATATTAGTTTAAAAACAAACCAGAAATCTGGAAAAACCAGCTAGTGTAATAGTTAGAATCCTCGCCTGGCAGTTAGGGTTCGAATCACACACAAAGTGGCTTCCTGTCTATTACTCTGCTGATGAGGCATAATATGCCGAAATGTACATACAGAGATCGACCTTTTCTCGATTTGTTTACAGTAACAACAAGTTAACTAAAAGGTTTACAAATAAATAAAAACCTACGATTTTGTGTAAGATTTATGTGCAAAATATTCAAAATAAGTATTTAATTAATTCCCCACCCCAAGCAATATCTTTCAAAATCAATTTTACACCACCCGAAGGTTGTTTTATTTATTCATGTATTTATTTATTTGCTCGTCCATTTAATTGATATTAACAATAGGAGAATTTTAAAAATTTGCAAAGGTGAGTTTTTCGGATTCCATGGTGTCTTTAGTTTGGCATGTGAATATTCGGCAATATTTTTATTGATTAATTTGTTCCCTGTTTTTATAGGACACTTCTACTATTCATATAAACTAAACCATACATTTTTTTCTGAATTAAACCTTTTCTTGTATTTAGTTCTGTGATTTTTTTTTCAATTAAAAAAAAATAGTTTAGTGACTACTTAAAATAGTTTAGTACAATGCCAAAAGCACGAGGAACCGAGTCAGAATCGATCTGACCTACACTGGTTTGCAAATTTAGCACTCTAAAAATTACCGTCACATTTTGATTAGTTCATTTTTTATTAGTTCCCTTAGCTGAGAGAATACCACATGACTGCTATTCACCAATCAAAAATGTTAGAACCTTTATAAAAGGGCTAACCTTTCATACGGAAAGCCAAACAATTGTGCGCAGAACTCGGAGAAACACAGAAGAATGGCTCGTACTAAGCAGACCGCCCGTAAATCCACCGGAGGAAAGGCTCCTCGTAAGCAATTGGCTACAAAAGCTGCTAAGAAAAGTGCCCCAGCCACTAAAGGAGTAAAGAAGCCACATCGTTACCGACCAGGAACAGTGGCTCTTCGTGAGATTAGACGTTACCAAAAGTCTACAGAGCTTCTCATAAGGAAGCTTCCATTTCAACGCCTTGTCCGTGAAATCGCCCAAGACTTTAAGACTGACCTCCGTTTCCAGAGTTCTTCCGTAATGGCTTTGCAAGAAGCCACTGAGGCTTACTTGGTCGGTTTATTCGAGGACACCAACTTGTGTGCCATTCACGCCAAACGTGTCACCATATTGCCAAAGGATATCCAGCTTGCACGTCGTATCCGTGGTGAAAGGGCATAAATCTAGTCTTTTTCACCTGAGTTTTTAAACTGCCCTTTTGCTTTAGAAGTAGGTAATTATGTCAGTATATTTTTTGAGCCATCCATAAAAATTATCTAATTCGCTTTATTCCATCTAACACTTTCATTAAGTCGAGAACAGCACGTGACTGCTACTGACAATGAAAAACACTTGAAACTTTGAACTCGGATGAATTTCTCAAGTTAATTATATTATAGTTAACACTAAATGAGAATAGCCCGTACTAAGCAGACCACCCGTAAATCTGGCATGGGAAAGTCTCCCTATAAGCAGTTGGTTAATACTACTTCTCAAAACGGATAGCGCGAATTATGTTGGACTGAAGCAAGCAATTACTTTAATTATACAACCTTTGAGTGACGAACGTTCTTTATAAAACGAAAATATTAAATACGCTCCCACATTTCGATATTATAACTTGTAATTATGTAGATATTTTAATTGGCTTAGAATTTATATTCGTGATCATTTAGAAATGTATTGTCAAATGTATTTTCTTTTAATAATACATCTTTTCGAAATGTAGTCAGAAGCCAGTTAATTTGGGGGTTCAGTGTAAATTTATTACTCTACTTTAAAATTGCTAAACTGGACACTCACCTCTTTAGTGCACACTCTAAAGTACGAAAACCTTTTCATTCTTGGTAAAAAGTACTTTTCTTGTTTTTCTAGCTAGAAAACGGCAATTCATATTTCTTTGTAAGCTATCCTCTATTAAACCTTTAATGTAATGGCCATTTTTTTTTAATTTTTTTTTTTTTTTTTTTTTTTTTTTTTAACACAAATCAAGCCACTTAATGAACCCCCTTCTAGAAGAAACCTGACTCTTTATTCGTAAAAACGCTCATTCCTTTGCATAAAATACATTTTCCCGGTGAAAATATTAACTATTCACTAATAGTGATAAATAAAAACTACCTAAAGAAACTTGTAATTTATTTACAACTTTGCTTATATTAAGTAAAATGTAAATTGCCTTCATTAAGACTTAAAAGTGAAGATACATTAATTCTTATAGTAATGTCAAATTAAGATGTCCAAGTTTATGCAGTGATATTATAGTAGAAAATTGAAATAAAAGTCTGTAGTAAATATTTCAGAACCCCATTTATTTTTATTCACTAACAATGAAAAGCTGGAATTATTACATTAGTATTCATATACTAATTATCCCAATTACTACAGAACTATTGCGAAAAATGATGTACTCCCAAAAGCGTTGTTGGCCTTTATACCTCTTTACCGGCCGAAACACTTTAACCAACAGTGGTGTCAGGACGCATACCAGGATTCTTTACCAGAAGAACGAAAGGATTCTTTATCAGAGGATCCAATTCCACTGGACAAGCGCTCTTGCTTAAAGCCTACTTGATTGCCCATAAGATTGCAACACACCTGTCACAATCTGGAGGTTGTGAGTTCAATCTGTAGCCTCGCAAGCTTATTCCCTTTATCTCCCACTACAAGAACATCTACTTATTTGTCTCTGCTTCTTCTGCGTGAAAAACCTACACGAAGTTATTTGCCGGATTTGACACCTCAAATAGTCAATAAATGTAATTCATGCATTTTACAGAAATATTCAGTTAGCTTTTACTTATTTTTATTTATTTACATTTTTTTCTTATCAAAAACAATTTAAACTAGAGACCCACAAGTATGAACCCATTATTCGTTTTCCTTTTTATAACCATAACATAAAATCGTCTGCACTCAAAACAAACCACATCAGCCAATAGGGGTGACAGCAATCCCACCACTCACAATCAGGAAGTTGCGAGTTCAATTTCCCTAGCGCTCGACTTAGATTCTTTTTGGCGTCTGATGTGGAGCGCCACAGCTAACTCTACGGCACAGATCCCCGTGCTACTCATTCGCTGAGTTAGCAAGGACCGGTATCGAAACAAGTATCTTGAGATTCCTAGTGCAGTGCTCTACCGACTGAGCTAAACCGACCCTAGTTTAATTTTTTTGTTCGATTCTACAAAAATAGTTAAGAAATTGCTATCAATTGTATATGATTAACTTCCAACCATTTATCTGACATAGGAGCTTTGGATTTGCTTGTAATAAATACAATATTAGCTGGAACCTCAGGGGACCAGCCGCTGGCAACACCCTACCCCGTTGTATAAAAGGGACAGGGCTAGGTCCATTGCCCGGTGCCTGAGACGTCTTAAAACACGGAAGGGTTACATACAATGTTTATTCTAGCCACTTCATGAGCTTCGGTTTAGGTTTAGCTCCCACAATAATCAGACTTTTTTTCATTTGACATGGTGTGATGTCAGAAAATAGTGACTAAACTTCCTACAGCGCGGGTCAGAATTAAACCATGAAAATAAATCTCGTTGTCCGGGAGAGCATCCTCCATTCAGGACCTGTCGTTCGCATAAAAATGCGTAAAGTTCGGTTCTATTGCTTTGTGCCTGAGGCGCCCCTAAAGAGGAATGCCGATGGGACCACGCATTTTTTGCACAGGGTATGCATGAAATTCGCATCATAAAACTGACTGGGGAGAGGCCTGGAAAATAAAACCTGACACATACTTGGTTGTTGAAATACAAGATGAGCTTAGGGCGCATATTCTTTACAGGCAGCCTGTGCACACTCGATTGAGTTTATTTCCAGAGTTAACCCAGACGCCATTGCCAGCAGATGTAATCTATTTTTGGCTTGTCAGCCGGATAATCAGGACATACAGAAACATTCTTCTGAAACTACACATAGCAGAGGATAGCTAAACACCTATTTCGTACCACTAACACAGATACGATCTCCAGTCCTCTGGAGACGCTAATAAGAATCTGGTTCCACTTGTGAGAGTCGTTCCACCTGTCAATGCCTAAACTATTGCGCTAAATGAGGGAAGGATTAAGACAATTGGGTATTTTTGGTACGACCCTGAGAGTCTCCAGATTCACAAAACGACCGTGTAAAGAATGAGGTTTTGGAGGAAATTAACCTTATACTACATTTTCCCGGTGCATATTGCATTCGTGCGTCCTAGCCTCCTGCCCTAAAAAATAAAATTAAATTTTTAAAAAAAAAAAAAAACACTAAGCAGTCCTGCTGAAAAATAGAACCGTGATAGTTATGAACCACTTAGGTTTTGAAGGTGTTTTTTTACCGACAATTTTTTTTTCGAAACATTCATTTTTTTTTTTTTTTTTTTTAAATACATGACAGTCATTTTGAATTAAAATAAAATGAAAGTACCGAAAAAAAAAAAAAAAAAAAAAAATAAAAGGAGGGGGTAAAATATATCTTTCTTCTAGCCTTAAGTTGTTGATCTTAACGCATTCAAAAGATTTGTCGATAAAAACGCCTGCAAACAACTGAAAAATATATTTTAAATAGGGGCATAAAATGTTTACAATGACTTGTCGATAAAAGAACTGGGGGGGGGATCTCGCTTTCATAGCGCATTAACTTGTCGGTAAACACGCCTCCAAACAGCTAAAAAGTCAGGTATGTGCCATAATAAATCGTGTATAAAGCTTATGTAAAATTTACGGCAATTTTATACAGTTATTCTATTAAAAGTAATTACTAAAACTGGATAATTACTTAACTCTACATTGAATATATATTACTGTACGAATGAGTTCATATTTTGCTTTAAAAATCATTAATGAAAGGTCTTTGCATTCTAACCTTTGTTGCTTTAACGAGCGTAATTGTTTATATTTCACAGAATACTAGCACAGGAGTAAATAAGTTTAATATATTTCTAAATTTAGTAGATATTTCTTAAATGTAGCAATAAACAGAAGTCAATAGATATTAATGAATCGTTTGTAATTTCAATGGAAAATTACTTAGAGTAATCAGTTATTTAATAAAAAGGAGGCCAGTTTCTTGCTGGAGTTTCTACGTTGGATTACTATACGAAACCGGATATTATGCAAGTAGTGCTCTTTCGTAAGCTGGTGATTTTAACTGAGGATCAATGCAAGCGTGGTGCAAATTGAACGGTTTTCATTAGCATCTAATGTCAAACAAAAACTAAAGAATGAGGGAACCATTATAAAATAAAACAAAAAAAAAACTGAAGTTCAATACTTAAATTTTCAGTATAGTTAATATAAAAACTGGAAGTTAAAAATCCTTAACTGAGAGAAAAGATGTTCGTTCCTCGGATACTAAAGTATTTCTAACTTAACGCATCTTGTCACATGACATTAGATGTAGTTGTTTTGCTTTTTTTATTAGCAGTTTTGAAAAGTGTGTCTCGGATAGTGAAGGAATAAAAGGGAATATGGCAATAAAGTTATTTTCGACAGGTAGATGAAAATAGATACTATAGACAAGAGAAGCTTTTCTTCATATGCAGTTATTACATAAAGATAATTGGCTCTTATAATCACTTCAAATAAAGTAATAGACTTCTCATGTCCCAGTTTTTCACTTAGGACATATCCAGGACGAAACTTAGTATAAAGTCAACAATCTTTCAAGATTTTCATGGACAGTCGCCTTAGATGGTTTGTTATTAGTACATATTAATTAACGCTACATCATATGAAGTAGGGTTCGTTCACTGCGAAAGACGATGGACGACTGTATTGGATCGGTCCTAACTAAGACAGTTCTACAAGATGACTGATTTAGCTGATTGTATCTCTGTATCCGACTTCACGTGAATAAACAGTACCAACTTGAGGGTAGAAGAATTACGGAAGTGAGCCGAAAGGAATATATTTGCATATAACGTAATTAGTGAACAGTATTTTCACCCAAGAAACTTCGTGTAAGTTGAGCTCCTTTCGACAAATGTGAACAGTTTATTCGTGGTTAGATTTACTATGTAAATCAAGACCGATCGTTTTTATGCAAGTGGTGTTTCTTTGTTTGAAATTCTAACAGAAACAGACTTCAAAACGAAAAAGTATGGATAGCATGGTTTCCTAATTAAGAAAAGAGTATAGTATTGAAGTCAAGATTAATTTGATTGACGAATCATTAGTTTAACGAAGAAAAAACATCGTGATAAATAAGCAGGCATAAGTTTCGAACTCTAAGAGGTTGGATATAATCGCACATTGATTAACCTCATTCAACTTACATATTTCAAAGTAAATACTTTGAACGAAAATATTTTTTCGTACGAAAATTAAATTTTAGTGTCCAAATTTTAGGATATATACATAATTACAAGGTTCAATGATTAAATACTGAGACTACTGGCGAGTAATCTTATGTCAAGTGTTTGTTATACACGGGTATAGGTAGCGAAGTATATGTCAGCTTTCAGTATAGTGTCCCAACCCATCAAAATAGCTCCATATGCACTTTCGATTGCGTTATTAGAACGAAAAACGGTTATGGCAAATCAGGTTTTCACCCGCTGTAAAGAAATGACTTTAATCATTTTTAAAGGAGGAGCGTTGAAATGACGATTGACTTAGGATCTCTCTCCACGGATACGGCGAGCAAGTTGAACATCTTTTGGTAAAATGGTAACACGTTTGGCGTGGATGGCACATAAGTTGGTGTCCTCGAAAAGACCCACCAAATAAGCCTCGGTGGCTTCTTGCAAAGCCATCACAGAAGAACTCTGGAAACGGAGGTCAGTCTTAAAGTCTTGGGCAATTTCACGGACAAGGCGTTGAAATGGAAGCTTCCTTATAAGAAGCTCTGTAGACTTTTGATAACGTCTAATCTCGCGAAGAGCCACAGTCCGGGTCTGTAACGATGGGGTTTCTTTACTCCTCCAGTAGCTGGGGCGCTTTTACGAACGGATTTTGTAGCCAATTGCTTACGGGGAGCTTTTCCTCCGGTGGATTTACGGGCAGTCTGCTTAGTACGAGCCATTCTCTTATAATTGTTCTCAGAGTTCTAACACACGTTGTTCTGATTTGTGGCAATGGCCTTTTTTGGACTGTAAGAAGAATTAGCTCTTTTATACTCGAATTTAGCCACTATCACCGCTTTCTCTTTTCAGGTGAGTGCCTGCACTTCAAATATATGGTGTGTGCTATCATTTTGATTGGTCAGTATCAGTCACGTGGTATTCTGTCGGCAATATGGTGCGGACCAATTTGTAAGACGACGATGTTCTTTTTCATCATATTTTCTTTTTTTTCTCTCACATGTTTTCACTGGGTTTTCTCTAGACCTAAATTTCTTGTCACACCCCTAAAACCCTTAGTATTCTGTTCCTGGAGAGTCAACGCTGTTTGATTAAATCCATCCCAATACCCTCACATCATCTACCCTCATTTCTTACCCATGACCATATTAAGGACACCCACTCCCCCTTTTTAGGGGAACTGATCGGCTTGCTTTCGGTCTTCCGGAAGACAGTCGGCGGTCCCATTACAATAGATGAGGGAAAGGAGGTAACCAAAATGGCCTCAGTTTTATTTTGTTTCTTTGTTTTTGTTGGGGACTTTTTTGTTTTTTGCCCCCTCCAATCCCGTATTGAATCATCATAGAATTGTAAATAAAATTTTAATTAGGCTTTTAAGTTTACCATATGGGTCTAAGTAGGGCATCACGCACGGAGAGACAGTGTATTTTTTGGTGAAAAGCAGTAGTTCAAGGCAATGAATGACTGTGGTTATTTGTATGGATCGGTCAGCGAGTGGGACTAGCTAAGATAGAACTAAAGGATATAGAAGCATGACCAGTTTTGTACCCCGTTGCCCCCCAAAACAAAAAGCTTCGGGCCTTGTGCACAGGTGTGTGTCCGGTTACATTTTTCAGTACCGACTTCATGAGAATAAAAGTAGTGTATTTGTTCTGTGGAGTCGGTTGCAGAGGTGCAGCCGGAACATATCAAATACTCCCTCCCTGACAATTATGTAAATGTGGGAATAGGTGTAGGTTTGTCATAGAGAGACTGGTAAGTTTTGGTGTTTGTAGTATGAATTGCTTTTATGGTGAATGGAAAATTGTAGTATGAATTGGGTCACAAATGGAAATAGTTAAGTTAAAAGTGTGACTATAAGAATTAGCGTGTTTGGCAAGCAGAATTTTGTCGGTCAGTTCGATTCTCACTCGGTTCACTTTACTTCTGGGATTCTACCATCCAACCACACAAGTTTTCTGATTAAAAAAACAAAAAACACTCGTTGTCAACGAAATCGAAGACATTGTAATTCATAATTAATAATCTAATGATAAACAACAATGATGTAATTCAAATAAATGATACCGAATATTTTACTTAATTTATCAGAATAATTCAACGTAGCAAACATTACAGAAGGCAACATATTATCTGAAAAATTCCCTCTTTTAATTTTTGATTGCATGGGCTTTTTGTTAAGTGAAACAAATACAATGGTACTCTCTTTTAAGAAATATTTTGTATAAATATGAACTTTTATTATATTTCCTAATAAAATATTACCATTCGAAGTGATTAAAACGAGGGGTAGAATTAAATGTATTGGAATCAACATCGGTATCAATCAAAGCTGGTTGGTTGGCTGGACGATTTTACGGCATTTCAACCCTTGTTGGCCTATTTTATGCCGAAGACGCTTTTTTATTCATTAATGGTGGGTATTCAACATCTATTTCAAACTCAATTTTTTAAAGTCAATTTTTAAAACACATTTTTAACCCATAGATAGGACCCTAACAGGTAATGCCACTTCGCACAATAAGAGAAAATGGCGAAAAAAAACTGGACCATAACTGTCATGCCGATAGCTCGGATTTCCTTGGCGTCCTCACCATTTGTGCCAATCTCGAAAAGTCCTCTAAATGCTATCCAGTGTCTGTACTGTGCCGATGAACGTAGTCTTTTGCTACTCCGCCAACACTGGTATGTCTATGTATAAGAATACAATTTTTATAATTTGATTGAAGCATTGTGTATATATTGGTTTGGAGGTTGATTTTGAAGGCTATCACAATGCAGGTGTAAAGAATAAGGTAACAATGCTGTTGTGTGTTAACCTGTATTTTATTCTTGAATTTTCGAGAAAAATCTCTTTTTCAAAAGATCACTGGAACTGAAGTCAACTTGTTATGGAATTTCTAGTTAAATGAAATTTTTTTAAAAAAATCATTTAACTAGAAATGCCATAAAAAGATGACTTCAGTTCCAGTGATCTTTTGAAAAAGAGATGTCATCTCGAAAATTCAAGAATAAAATACAGGTTAACACACAACACCATTGTTACCTTATTCTTTACACCTGCATTGTAATAGCCTTCAAATTCAAGCTGCAAACAAAAAATCTATATATTAATACTAGGAAGAATATGTATCACAGGCGCGTAAGCATTTACGTTTTAAAATGAAATATATTAAATTAATGATTTTGACTCTAAATTAAATACTCATTGATAAATCCACGCAATTCTTGATGTTATTGGGACGTAAGCAGTTCTATTGTTTTTGTTACAAACAGAGACACCGAATCTCCATTATAATAAGAGAAGATACGCAATACTATAACTTCGAAAAGAAGCGACCCGACATGTGTTGTTTGTAATTGATCAGATTGGTGGTTGCTGTTTCCTTAGCGCTGCTTTTCATATATGTTTACCAACCCCTCCGCACGAGCAGGATGTGACACAAGGTCAATTTCTTAAGCGGAGTTCAGCAGGTTTGAATTCAGAGTTTTCCTTCTCCTAGACCGGTTGCCTAACTAAGGTTAAAGGCACAGTCTGCCCCTACTATTTAACCATAGCTGGTGGGAGAGTAGGATTCATACCTTTCCCAAGGGTATTAGCGCTGAAATGCAATTACCACGTCCAGGATTTGAACTCGGGGCGACGAGTCCATTTCCATGACTTTAACCATTACACCACGTGCTTTTCATAGTCATATTTTTCTTAATATTTATCATCGAAAAAGATCAGTCTCGTCTCCTTCGATTTCAGATTTTGATTGGTTTGGGTTGTTTTATTTTACAGCATATCAGCTTGGTGGGTCATTTAATGCCGACAAAGTTTTGAAATAAATCTATTCTTAATGAATACTCAATTTTTCATAAACACATTTTTTCTATTTAAACCATAGATGGGATCTAACAGGTACTACCAATCCAGGTTGGAGTGGTCTTGGGAGCAATGGTGATGAAGGGGTGCTCCACAATCCCCAGACCTCCAGAACTGGAACCTCACCATCAGTTAGAGTTTAACGTCATTTCCAAGACATCAAGACGCTCAGCCACCGCCTCCTAGAACATATATGATAAAAAGGGTTGGGGGCTTGCCATGAGGGCAATAGGGTTGTGACAATCATATAGGACCTAGGGCTTGACGTGATCAGCCAATTGATCGGAGGGTGTCTCTCCAACCGCCCGTCTAGCCTAAGTAAGGGTCTAAGTGGAGCGTTTCATGTCATGGACTGCTCACCCACCAGTATTCCTTCCTTATGTATCAGGGTCACCACCCATGGCCAACAGGTGGCCCATTGGGGAGGGATAATTCATTGCATAGGTGTAGTCAGTGCATTCTAAAGCCCCAGCCGACAGGGCTTTCAGATTTTGAAGAATCATTTTTTATTGCTATGGTTATTAGGGTGTTTGTAAATTTTCCTGCTTTGCTTAAGTTCTTTACATAGACTAGCAAATATATGCACCCTCCGGGTGCAAGTATTTAAGTTTTAATCTAATAAAATATCGTATGAAATTAGAAAGGCTAATGAAACTAAATAAGAATGCAGATAAAAAGATTTGAAACAGGGGGGTATAATCGAAAAATAGAACAACTGAAACTTACTCTTCCATCACTCTGGTCTTTCATTGTTATTTTTTCTAATTTAAGTATTTAGTTAAAAGAGGAAGTGAAGAATAAAATGACAGTTATTTTTTCTTGTTAACGGATTTCATTTAAGATTCATTTAAGAAATGTTTGCTTATATTCATTAGAATAAAACCAAACAGTTAGAAATCAATAATACTAAGCAGATATTTATTAAAATCACATTTTAATATCAATATGCAAATTAGCCTTCCCATTCACACTGTAAAGCGCTATTTTGTTGTATATATAAATATAATTGCATGCTATTAGTATGTAGATATGGTTAACAGTATTAATAATGTAAAATAAATTTTATTAATAATTGAGGTTTAAATAAAATAAAATCATTGAGAATGTGATATAAATGACTAAGGGAATTGTGACTTGAGTATTAATATAGTTTCGGTTACAGACAGAAAAACACACAATCTCCATTATAATAAGATTTTCAAATTTTCCTCATTTTGCTTTCTTCAGTTTTTTCCTAGAAGAACTATTACTGATCATTTCAGTATTTTTTTAAACTATGATAGGAAAGTGGCCTCTGACACATGTCCGCCCTGTCGGTTGGGGCGTTAGAATGCACCAACTGTACCTCTGCAGAGGGGTAAGACTCACCCAAATGGGGCAACCTTTGGCCTTGGGTGGTGACCCGTGATGCTTAAGGACGGAGTCTTGGTGGATGAGCAGTCCATGACCTGCAACACTCCACTTAGACCCTTACTTAGGCTAGACTGCTGGTCACGTCAAGCCCTAGCACCAATATGATTGCCCCAACGTTATTGCCCTTATGGCAAGCCCCAACCCTTTTTATCATATGGGTGCTAGAAGGCGGTGTCTTAGGGTCTACATGTCCTGGGAATTACTTTAAACTCTAACTGATGGCGAGGTTCCAGTTTTGGAGGTTTGGGGATTGTAGAGCACCCCTTTATCACCATTGCTCACAGGAACACTCTGACTCTGAGTGGTAGTACCTGTTAGGGTCCCATCTATGGGTTAAATAGAAAAATGTATTCATAAAAAAAATTTTGTGCAAGTATTTAAGTTTTAATGTGATAGAATATTATATTAAATTAGAAAATCAATGAAACTAAATAAGAATGCAGATAAAAGATTTGAAACAGAGGGGGGTATAATCGAAAAATACAACAACTTAAACTTACCTTTCTTTCACTCCCGTCTTTAATTGCTAAAAATTCCTAATTAAACTATTTACTTAAAATAGGAATTAAAGAATGAAATTAGTTATTTCTTCTTGTTAATGGATTTCTTTTAAGATTTATCTCTCAAGATTTTTGCTCATATTCATTAAGATTAAACCAAACAATTAGAAATCAATAATAATAATAATAAGTACATATTTATTAAAATCAAATTTCTAATATCAATATACAAATTAGCCTCCCAGTTCACACTGTAAACCGCTATTTTGTTGTCTTATTATAATGGAGATTGTGTGTTTTTCTGTCTGTAACTGAAACTATATCACTACTCAAGTCATAATTCCCTTAGTTATTGACATCACATTCTCAATGATTTTATTTTTATTTAAACCTCAATTATTGATAAAAAATCGTTTTACATTATTAATACTGTTAACCATATCAACATGATATTTTCCACGTACCCCACTTGTACGGGTCAGGCACAAAGGCCCTATTTATGTGGGACCACCCACAAGCCGAGACTCATGGGGTGGCAGGTGAAAAATTGCGTCGATCCCGTCGGCATTCCCCCTCAAGGGGCGCCTCAGGCACTGGGCAATAAACCCAGCCCTGCCCCTTTAAATCGAGGGGCAGGTGTTGCCTGGGGGATGGCCCCCTGGGATCGACGCCGTTAATTATATCAATGGTCCAGAGGCTGAAGCCACTGTTGACCATATCGATATTTACCGCGTACCCCACTTGTACGGGTCAGGCACAAAGTCCCTATTAACGTGGGACCACCCACAAGCCGAAGCTCATGGAGTGGCAGGTTAAAAATTGCGTCGATCCCGTCGGCATTCCCCCTCAAGAGGGGCGCCTCAGGCACTGGGCAATAAACCCAGCCCTGCCCCTTTAAATCGAGGGGGCATGTGTTGCCTGGGGGGATGGCCCCCTGGGATCGACGCCGTTAATTATAGCAATGGTCCAGAGGCCGAAGCCACTGTAGACCATATCAACATACTAACAACATGCAATTATATTTATATATACAACAAAATAGCGGTTTACAGTGTGAACGGGAAGGCTAATTTGCATATTGATATTAAAAATGTGATTTTAATAAATATGTGCTTAGTATTATTGATTTGTAATTGTTTGGTTTTATTTTAATGAATATCAGCAAAAATCTCTTCAATAGATCTTAAATGAAATCCATTAATAAGAAAAAATAACTGCCATTTTATTCTTTACTTCCTCTTTTAACTAAATACTTAAATTAGAAAAAATAACAATGAAAGACGAGAGTGATGGAAGAGTAAGTTTCAGTTGTTCCATTTTTTATTATACTCCTTCTGTTTCAAATCGTTTATTATACTCCCTCTGTTTCAATCTTTTTATCTGTATTCTTATTTAGTTTTATTAGCCTTTCTAATTTAATATAATATTTTATTACATTAAAACTTAAATACTTGCACCCGGAGGGTGCATATATTTGCTAGTATATATAAATAAAATTGCATGTTATTAGTACGTTGATACGGCACCAGTATTAATAATATAAAACAATTTTATTAATAATTCTTGTTTAAGTAAGAATAAAATCATGGAGAAAATGATGTAAATAACTAAGGGAATTGTGACTTGAGTCGCAGTATAGTTCCGGTTAAAGACAGATAATCTCCATTATAATAAGATTAAGTCATTAGTTCTGCGTGATTTATATAAATAAAACCCTTCAATTATTTTACTTTTTATCATTTTTAATCAGATTATTTATACTGCAATACACTGACTTCTTCAATTTGCTTTATTGTTTTTTCTTTTGTTCTTGAATTATAAATCTATCTTACTGTTGACTTAAATGGTTTAGTAGAATGCCAGAAGTATAGGTCACCGGGCAAGAATCAAATTGACCTACAGTGGTTTACGAGTAGAGGTCACAAACAATTACTGTCACATTTGGATTAATACATTTTGGAAGGAAATGTTAAAAACGCCCCTATAAAAATTGACCCGCACCATTAGTCGGGAATATACCACGTCACTGTTACTGACCAATTAAAACATTTGAAACCTTGCACATATAACTATAATAATAAGTAGTTTCTAACATCGATATTAAAAGAGCAACACTGTTTGGGGTAGTGAAATTCTTGGCGCCTGCATACCAGAATAATAGAATCAGGATGGCTCGTACTAAGCAGACAGCTCGTAAATCCACCGGAGGAAAGGCTCCTCGTAAGCAATTGGCTACAAAAGCCGCTAAGAAAAGTGCACCAGCCACTAAAGGAGTAAAGAAACCCCATCGTTACAGACCCGGAACTGTCGCTCTTCGTGAGATTAGACGTTACCAAAAGTCTACAGAGCTTCTTATAAGGAAGCTTCCATTTCAACGCCTTGTCCGTGAAATTGCCCAAGACTTTAAGACTGACCTCCGTTTCCAGAGTTCTTCTGTGATGGCTTTGCAAGAAGCCACCGAGGCTTACCTTGTCGGTCTTTTCGAGGACACCAACTTGTGTGCCATCCACGCCAAACGTGTTACCATCCTGCCGAAGGATATTCAGCTTGCACGCCGTATCCGAGGGGAGAGGGCTTAAGTTAATCGTCACTTCAACGAAACTTTTTAAATTAATTATCCTTCTCAAAGAAAGCCTCTTCCACAAAATCCCCTTTTATCTGTGATAACAATCGGTTCTATCCCCATATTAACTTTTATTTCTTCTAACAGGAATGGGACATAATTTCTTTTCGCCGTATCCGTAGGGAGCAAACATAAGTTACTCGTCATTTCAACTGATTTTTAAAACTATTAATGCCCTTCATGTCTTTTAATATATATTTTTTTTTTAATCCGCTTGTGAAAATATTTTCTTGACTAACTTATTTTAATTCAACCAAGTGTATTTCTCTTAAATACCGTTAACTGGTAATATAAAACGTTTTTAACTTGGGACAAGATGATAAATATTTTGATATCAACCCATGCGGGTCTTTTCTCCTAGAAAAAGAACGAAAAGAATTTTCTATTCGCTTCGTCATTTCACTATGATGGGGTTTGTAATTATGTATATATTATGAAAAATATGAGTGAATGTTAAAAGTACATTGTCGTAGTAATATTTTTCCTTCTGTAATTCTTGTCAAAGTAGTCTATGGAAACAATTGAATGATGGTGGTCAATGTACAGTTAAATCAATAGTATTTATTTACAAATGTCAAACTGAAATTATGTAAACTTATTTCTTTTCTGTGGGAGGGCGAACTAAAATGGAATTTCTTTCCACGGATAAAATTCAGTTCATAATTGATAAATCGATCTAGACTCTTCTAGATGACTAAGTATCTATATAACTATGCTATATTGTCTTAGTTTTAAAAGAATTAGAATAATGACTTGCATAATAGATCGGGCCTTATATTTCAAATTTAACCTCATAAAAGTATTGGTCTCATCTGGTGAAAATGCTGAAAACCCTAATATCTGTGATCAAATCTAGCATAAGAGAAATATACGAAATTAAGAACATTTTAGTCTAATTTGACTTCTGTGATTGTATTCCGTCAAAATATAAATATATTACCTTCATTAGGTCTCCAAAAATGTAGGATACAGCGGATAATTTTAGTTCTAACCCCATTAAATCTAGGCAATTTATGCTTAGAGTTATATCCAATAATTAAGCTCCGAATCCCTCTGTGAAACCATTTTAGCAAGTCAAAACCAAATATCTTAATACTCGCGTTCCTTAATTGTACGGCCGTACAATCTTGCACAAACACTCTAGAAATGAGGCAGTCCAGAATGAAACGGAAAAAATGGTCGCGATAACACTTTCAATCGACCATAAAGGAAAGGAATGAATTAAAGATTACACATTGAAATCAATTGCAATAGCTCTTAAGTAAACGTATTAAAAGTTGGAATAATTAAATAATCCTACTGTGTTATATCAAGTCCTGCTAGTCTATATCTTAAACTTACGTTTTATTTTGTATTTAATATAAATTTAAAGCAAAACGCTGTGCTGTAATACTTATGCACTAATTATCATTTTTTTTAAGATTTAAAACCGCCCCCCTGAAATATATGTATTAACCACATAGGATACTCTTATCAGAACAGCTAGACTACATTTGAATAAACAAGTGTATGAATTAGGGCGAATACACCGGAATGAAATTATCTACCGATTATAGAATCGTTTCGGTAAAAGAAACAAGTTTATTCTTCAGGCGATATCAAGGACGTATTCCAAATGATGAATATCAAAATTGTCAGTGTCTGCTTAGACGTAGTAGCTGAATTCATTGTAACAACAACAAAAATACATCGATCAGCTCTGTGTGGATTATGGGTGTCCTGTAGAGACCCACTAGAAGCGATGACCGATAGGGATTGGTGGCGTGAGTTTCATGAGAATGTATGCTGCCAGCGATCTAATGACAGTTCAATTCGAATGCCCACTTTTCATAACTACTTCCTATTTTATTTGCTACAAAATAGACTATAAATGTATTGTTTTACATACGTACTTGACTCACTGATTAAGAGATTAGCTTCACGTTCCCGTTTCGCACTGGCAGCCCAGGGTACCTTGTCTAAAAAAGGGCTTTAAAGTTGTTTATTACCCGACTCCCGAGATATCGCCAATTTTGGAATGCCGACATAACTATGTTGGTCTTCTTTTTTTTTTTCTTTTTTAGCCCTCGTACATGTTCTGCCATGACATTGCCCCCATTGAACAGCCAACTAGCTGACAGACATGGTCAACAATTACTCCGCCTTGTCGACTGGGGCTTAAGAATACACGACTGCACTTTGTGGCTGAGCAGTCAATGGCATGCAACACTCCACTTTAGCCATTACTTAGGCTAGACGGGCGGTCGAAGAGGCCCTCTCTGATCAATCAGCTACTCACGTCCCAGCCCTAGCACCTACATGATTGTCCTTATGGCCAGACCAAACCCTTTTTATCGTATGTGCTAGACAGTGGTGGCTGTGGGTCCTAATGTCCTGAGTATGACGTTCAACTAACTTATGGAGAACTTCCGAATCTGGAGATCTGGGAATGTAGAGTACCCCTTCATTACCATGACTCCCAGGTCCACTCTTACTCGGAGTGGTAGTATCTGTTACGGTCCTATCTATATGTTAAATAGAACAAAATAAGTTTTAAAATGTTTTTAAATTTGAGTGTTTAAAAATATTGAGTACCCATCAAGAATTAACAAAACGTCTTCGCCATGTAATAACCCAACAGGACTGACAAGGTCAATTCTGCGTTTCCTTCTTCTAGACTGGTTACCTAACCAAGGTTACAGCGCCCAGTCTACTCTACTATTAACCGATAGATGGAAGGAGAGTAGTTGGATGCATACTTCTGCCAAGACTATTAGCGTCAGGTGGAATGCAATCGGTCTCGTCCAGGATCTGAACTTGGGCCGATGAGTCCATTTCTTACGAATAACCATTAAACCACGCGCCTCCAATTGTCTTACATATAAGCGGTCAGGCCAAATATAGCTCTGTCAATAAAATGTAAATTTGTCCACCACCCTTCTGTATATTAGGCTGTATGTGGAGAGCGGCCTCCTGATAATCTTATGTTTCACTAGAAAACGGATGGATATGTAAAACACAATTTCTAAACTTTTGTAAAAAAATTCCAATGAACAATCTTAAAACGAATTCTGTCACATCAATAGGGTTATTTCTTTTTTACTAGTAACATGTAACTGTCAAAGACGTGCAATTATCCAGTAGCTCCAATTACTCAGATGCTATAAAATCGAAATGCTAAGTATAGAACCTCGACACATGTATAAGTTCTGTTGAACCTCCATTGCTTAGAAACTGGTTGACTATAAAAGTTATTTAACGAAGTAAATACTATGGTTTTTTTTTTTTTAGTTACCAGTGACATTTGTTAAAAAGTTTTTTTTTTAAATTAAAAAAACAATTCAAGCTATTGTTAGAATCTAACAGTGAGGAAGTTCTTAGTACAGTTAGACTTTCCATTTAAGAAAAAGAATTAAAAAAGCAGTTGATACTTGTGTATTCATTCATGCCTTGTTCACAGGTTCGCGTTTGTACCCCAGTATCAACCTTTTTGTAAATAGAACTTTCCTATGCGGATTAGTAAGTTGATCGACTAACCACCAAATAAATTTGATACTTGTGGATCTAGATTTTAAATTAATTTTCATAAGCTAAATAAGTAGTGAGAATATATTCGAAATGAATATTTCTGGAAAAATTTTAAGATGAACTAGCGCAAAGTATTGACTATACGAGATTTATCCAGCCAATACTTCCGATAAGTTGAAGGCGACTGGCGATTATTTATTGGCATGAAACCGTCGGTGAGTGAAACAAGTTAAGAAAGCATGGCCCGTTTTGTCCCCTTTCCTCCCAAATAAATATATAGGCTGTGTACCCAGGTTCGCAGTAGTATCACTCTAGCAAATTTTTGTAAGTAAATGCCGACTGTAGATTTCATGAGAATGTCAGTTGCAGGTAAAGTCAACATATCCGGGTGAATTCTCACGCAGAAATAACCGACAAGAGTTGGGATTAGTGTTTAAATAATTACGGCTTTTATTTATTTGTAATTGTAAATGTTAAAATGCTTTCAACTGATAACAGTTTTTATTTTCTGCAACTGTTTCACTGACTAAACCGGAACCGACATTTCTATAAATGCTATTCTTGGTGGTTTGTAATAGGGAGGCCCCAAGCAATTGCTTTTTGTGGATTGGTACTACCAGAGATGTGTTCAAGACTTCACGTAGAATCAGAGATTTTATCGAAGCGTTTCGTTTGACCCAAAGTGGTGCAACCTACAGTTGCACTGACACGGCTACAGTTTCGACGAAATCTCGCTTTGTCTTAATCAGATTTTCATATCATTTGTCAATGAGGATCCATTTATTTCCTATTCGTATATCGACATCGCTTTCTGTAGATGAAATATTGTAAGAGTTCACAGGCCAATGCCTCTTGCTGCCTTACCAAGGTTATTCGGCTTGTGCAGGTGTATTTACGAGAAGCATCCAAGATTCTGCGTCATATCGTTAGCTTTCGCCTTGTTTAGCAGGAAACATTTTCTTCCATTAGATCTAATGAGGCTAGTGGTACGTAGTTTAGGCATATAAATACAAATGGCGCTAATGTATCTCCTTAGAATGACAATGTAATAATAAAGTCCTCATCGGGTGAACGAACCATTGTTTTGTCTTTTATTTTGCTGACATCCTTCCGTCTACGAGAGACGATGGAGTATTGTTCAATTATTTTTTAACTACGTAGCCTGGGTGGATTGAGCTACTGTCCAGGCAGTAAATCCTCCATCTTCAGACTGCCGCTTTGAAAAGGCAGGGAGCCAATGCAGTTTGGCAACTGTAGTGTCTAAGAAGTAGCTAAGTAACACTGGAGTTTAGTTTTGATTTTCTTTATCATTCTCTTCAGATCGGATGCACTTGAGGGTATAATAAGCCTTAGCAATTATGGCCGTAAGAGTTATATGAAATTCTTAGGTCGCTTTTTGTCGAAAAATGGAATTCAGCCTTTCGTGCATTTCTGCGTTTTGTTTATACATATACGTCGCATAATCAAAGCCTGCAATTTTTCTATTGGGGTGGAGTCTTTACAAATGTCATTGGCATTTTAAGTACATTATCAGTAAAATACAAAAACTTGTGCATTTCGTATATTGCACTCGTCTTGTTCATTGAAATAAGCATTTTCACCCGGAAAGTTGATACGCTTTCTACAAATATGAGCACCTTAATGAAAGTAGATTTCCCACTACTTAGTTTTAACGTCAAAAGACTTAAAGTAGTACAAACGGCATTGTTTTTTTTTTTTTTAAAGAACTTCGTGTCATTGGATTTAGGATATAAATTCTAATCAGTGTCCAGTAAAGACGTGACTTTAGTGTATAGCGAACCCCCACGCACACACAAATGAGGATTTCTATAATGCGAAAAGAGAAAACACTAGTTGTTCAATAATTCTAAGCAAACGAAATACACGTACATATTTCAGTATCGAAACTATGGGAATATTTTCATGAATGTTTCATTAATATCTTTACATATATTGGCACAACCAATCAAAAAAACAGCTCACCATGTCTTATATTAGAGTTCTGAATAGAAAACTCTTCGGTTGGAATAAAAGTTTCTTAGGTAGCTAAGCGAGATGGTTATAAAAAAAGAAACTTTAAAAATTATAGACAGTTTTGAAAAGATCGGTTGAAGTGACGATTAGCTTAAGCCCTCTCCCCACGGATACGGCGTGCAAGCTGGATATCCTTAGGCATGATTGTGACACGTTTGGCGTGAATTGCACATAAGTTGGTGTCCTCGAATAAACCGACCAAATAAGCTTCGCTGGCCTCTTGCAAAGCCATCACAGCAGAACTCTGGAAACGGAGGTCAGTCTTAAAATCTTGTGCGATTTCACGGACAAGACGTTGAAATGGAAGCTTCCTTATGAGAAGTTCTGTAGACTTTTGGTAACGTCTAATCTCACGAAGAGCCACGTCCCGGCCTGTAACGATGGGGTTTCTTTACTCCTCCAGTGGCTGGGGCGCTTTTACGAGCGGCTTTGTTGCCAACTGCTTTCGGGGAGCCTTTCCTCCGGTGGATTTACGGGCGGTCTGCTTAGTACGAGCCATTATTTTCTTAGTAATCTGAGTTTAGCGCCAAGGAATTTTTAGACCGGTATGATGTGTTGGCTCTTTTATAATTGATTTTGGTATTATTTTTCTTCTTTGTCAGCTGATCAAAGTTCCACATTTTTTCATTTGTCAGTATCAGTCACGTGGGATTCTATCGACTAATTGGTACATACGAAGTTGTAGGGGAACTTGTTTTACATGGTTTTCCAAAATGAACTAATTGAAATATGACAGTAATTATTAGTGAACTAGGCTGACAGACAACAGTAAGTTCGATTCGTACTCGGTGTGCTATATTTCTATCTTTGTACTCAAAGATTTTATGTAGTCGCTGCGATATATTTCTAAAAAAAAATGTACACTAAAAAAACTCGGTTTAAATCGAAAAACGTATAATGTTGTGTAAATAATTTAATTACAAATAATGTAATGATATTTTTATTTATATAAATGATTTAATTAATAAAAGTATCACCGAACACTCTACATAATCAATAAAAGAGCCATCACAGTAATAAAAAAAACACTACTTTTAATTAATTTTGTGTGTGTCAAATTGTCTTTTGGTGTTAAGTCAAAAAGGTAAAATGGTACAGTTGTTAATAAATAAATAGCAATTAAAAGGATGAATTCATTTTATAATTATATATTTCTATAATAATTGAATAAACTGAGACATAAAGGAAAATGTTTAGTAAACAATATCAGCTTATGGCATTGTACAATATGGGATCAAAAAGAGAGCCTGATCATATTGAACTAAACATTATTTAGAATGAAAGAAAATATCAGTTAGGTTGAGTTGGTTGGTTGGATTTTACAGCATCTCAACCCTGTTAGAGCCTTGTCGGTTGGGGCTTCAGAATACATTAGCGGTACCCTAATGGTGCCATCTGTTGGCCGTGGGTGGTGACCCATAATGCTTAAGGATGGAATCCTCGCACATATATTATTTCCTCAACCCTATTGCTCTTATGGCAAGTCCCAGCACTTTTTATCATATATGTGCTAGAAGGTGATGGCTGAGGGTCTTATTGTTAAACTCTATCTGATGGGGAAGTTTCAGTTCTGGACATCTGATGAGCACCCTTCATCACCATTACTCCCTGGTCCACTCTGACCCAGAGTTGTAACATCTGTTAGGGTCCCATCTATGGGTTAAATAGAAAAATTGACTATCCATTAAAAGTGAATTTATTTCAAAACGTTGTCGGCACTAAGGTTGATATGCCGTAAAACAAAACAAACAAACTAATCAACCCTGTTGGGTTATTTAATTCCGAAAACGTTTTATTAATTCTTGATAAGTTGTAAAATTCGAAGCTCAATCTCTTCGAAATATGAAGAAAATAAATCAAAGTAGACGACCAACATCATAGCTGCATCGTTTTTCTTTACACTTGCATTGTGATAACCTTCAAAACCAACTGTCAACAATATACACACAATATCTCAAGCAAATTATAAAACTCTTATATCTGACTCTAATTAAAATAATAACAAACAAAATAACTAATGAATGTACATGAATCATTGCGATTGAATCATTGTAAGAAACTTCAGTAGCAAAACTGTCTCTTTTTCTTGGACCGAAATAATATTTTCAGACCGAGCAAACCCTCGGACTGAGTAGAAGCATCGAAGCGGCAATCTGTGGAAGTGGATACCAAAATTATGCTGAGAGTCTAATTAAAATGAAAACTTTTCTCAAACTTAAAGTTCAAGACTATTTCCCATGACAGATTGGAAGTCATGAGTAATAGAGAATTATCATTAGCTAAACCGGGGAAAATATAAACAGTCATGGGAAAGCAAGGAATCACTAAAAGCAAAAAGGATCACCATCAGAAGGTTTTTGGTTGTTGGTTGGTTGGTTGGTTGGTTGGTTGGTTGGTTTTCAATGCCGAAGAAATTTTTTTAATAATCTTGTTGTGTATTCAATATACTTTGTAACTTACTATTTTTTAAACACATTCTAAACACATTTTCTACTATAGATGGGATCCTAACAGGTACTACCACTCCAGATCAAAGTGGACATGGGAGTAATGGTGTTGAAGGAGTACTCCACATTCTCCAGAATTCCAGAATTTCATATATTTTATATGCTCATCATCATATTTCATATATTCATATATTTCTTGGATATATTTTATAACTGATTCATAATTTTCGATATATTTTTCTTTCTCTCAAGAAGCATAAAATGTCATCCATGCTAATATTTACCCTCATATCATTTGCGTTGAATCATTTCCTTTCACGTTTTTATGCTCAAGTTTGTCCTGGTAGAGATTTTTTAATCAAGAGAAGGGACAATTTAATAGTTTTAGGAATTATTTTTCGGCATCATTAATATAAATTAAATCTTTAGATTATCTGTTCATTATTATCACTAGTACAAAATAAAAAACCCTCTGGGCGATGTAAAATAGATTTTTTAAACATATGGAGGTGGGAGTAAAAAATTCAATGTCAGCGAGTTTGTACCCTAAGTAAGTAAAATCATCAAATTCATTAAAGGATTAAAAATAAAATAATTTGAAATGTAAACTTTAAATATGTACTAGAATAAAACAAACTATATATAGATATATAATACCAGTCATGAGAACTGTCTAATGTTGCATTTCAAATTTTGAGTGTATTTATGTATATTATAACGATTTGGGGTAATGTGACGTAAGCAGTGACGTAGTTGTTGTTACAGACGAAAACCGGAAGCGAATCTCCATTATTAATAGTTTTGTAATTGAATTATTTACTTCGCATGACATTGTTTCATCGGTTGGGTATATTTTATTTTTTTTATCATAAAACTAGAGTTTTGTCTAAATAAAATAGTTGAGTACAATTCCATAAGTAGAGTACCAAATGAGAATCGAACCTACTTACAGTGGTCTGGTAAACAAGTCTCTAAAAATTACTACTACAGATCGATTGGTTCATTAGAGACGAACAAAAATAGCCCCTCCTTGAAAATTTGGTCCGCATCAACTAGTCAAGAGAATACCACGTGATTGCTCATGACCAATGAAAACCATTTGATTACACACATGTCAAAGAAGAAAAAGAAGCAGCAGCAGTTTCTAACATCAGTTATAAAAGTCCTTACTCTCTGCATAAGGAAATTAACGAAAAATCATTGGCGCCAAATATTCAGAATGGCTCGTACTAAGCAGACAGCCCGTAAATCCACCGGAGGAAAAGCTCCCCGTAAGCAGTTGGCAACGAAAGCCGCTCGTAAAAGTGCCCCGGCTACTGGAGGAGTAAAGAAACCCCATCGTTACAGGCCCGGGACGGTGGCTCTTCGTGAGATTAGACGTTACCAAAAGTCTACAGAGCTTCTCATAAGGAAGCTTCCATTTCAACGCCTTGTCCGTGAAATCGCCCAAGACTTCAAGACTGACCTCCGTTTCCAGAGTTCTGCTGTGATGGCTTTGCAAGAGGCCAGCGAGGCTTACTTGGTCGGTCTTTTCGAGGACACTAACTTGTGTGCCATCCACGCCAAACGTGTCACTATCATGCCTAAGGACATCCAGCTTGCACGCCGTATCCGTGGGGAGAGGGCTTAAGCTAATCGTCACTTCAACCGATCTTTTTAAAACTGTTTAATTCTTAAGGCTTCTATCTACCATCATGTCCATCTCGCTTACCCACCTGTGAAACGAATTTGTTTTATTCCTAACAAACCTGTCTATTCAAAACCGAACTGATAGATATAGCGAGCTGTTCTTGATTGATTGTAGCCATCGAATATCCAAAGAAACAAACGTTCTAAAAAAAATCACGTTAATGCCAAAGGACCTAACCGCTTTCTCGCCGTATTAGTGGGGAGGTCTTAAGTTGATATTTTTAACGTCAACTGAGTAAAGTCTTTTTCTTTGTCTTTTCCCTTCAAAATGTGAAATCGGGTTTCGATATTTGTCTGCTTTCTCCTAAAAAGCATCAATGGATTATTCTTCAATAATTAACTAATTTAAGACCATGAACTATTAATTGAATCGCGATAATTGAAAGCGCAACTACGTTAATAACTTGCATTCTATCATGAAAATAACAAAGTTTAGAATGTTTCCGCAATTTCGGTATTTAAATTTTTTTTAAAAATATGTACATATTTTCAGTTGCCTAATATATTAACACTAGTGCATTTTTCGTTGGAAGATGATTAATTTCGTTGAAACTATTTACGATATAGTATGTGGAATCCAGTGAAAACTTTATTTTTTAATTTATTTATTTTATTTTTTTTTTTTTTTTTTTTTAGGATAGATAAATCTACAGGTCTCCTTACTTTAAAACCTTTATGGTAAATTGGCCAAAATTATACAAAATTTAAAGTACGAAAATCCTCCTCGGTGGTAAAAGAACAAAATAAACTGACATTAACTGTAGAATTGCATTTAGCACCCCCCCCCCGTATTTACTTTTTTCTTTAAACTTCAAAACCTGCTTACTTAGGAAAATATGCAAGTATTACTCTTTGTCATCTTTACAACCCTGTTTACGTATGGTGTAAATAATAACCACCCAAATCGGCAGGTTTTTACATGGTAAATCTGATCCCGTAAAAAAGGTCTGGAAAATTGTACTGATCAAAGGTGGATCAACCTACATAGAAAAATCTCAGTTGAAAATGCCATTCACTTTTATTGCTTAAAACTTAAGGAAAATTTACGGAATTTGTATTCCAGGAAATGTAAATATTTCAACTTCACTTGACCACACGGGTTTTGATAATGACTGTTTTGTCCCTCCTGTTAAATCACAATAGGAACCCTATTGCAGAGACTAATATTAAATTAAGTCGAGACCTAATCGGGGAAAGCATAGTAGATTGTCCAAACCAGTTTTATAAAGTAACTAATTTCATTCTTAAATTTTTATTATTATAATGAAAGAAAAACTCTTCTGAAATACTTGTCTCATACTCCCCCCACCCTTCATGTAAATAAAATGCAGGTAATGTATTTGTTTCATGGAGTCGGATGCAGCCGGCACACATCAAATACACTTATTTCTTATACCAACTATAGTCTCCCACCTCCCAGGGTATAAGCTTTGATCACTCTCATCATAGTCAGTACTTACGCAAATTTATTAAAAAATTTTACGGAAATGTCAAATTCAAATAATGCTTTTTCATATGTACGAATTGAATTTAATTATTGGAAAACGGTTAACAGTTGGTCCAAAAGCTTTTGATTTTAATTATATTAAAATCCACCCAAGGACACACCGCAGATTTAATACTCAAGTCGTATAAGACTTTAACTGTCTTGAAATGTTTTTGTTCTTTTTGTTTTAACCGCTATTCGTCAGTTGGGTGGTCTATCTGCTAGTTGAACGCGGTTGTCAATCTTGTCTTTGCACGTACAGCAGGCAGGCTGGCTTTTGCTTTTAAGTTACAAGTCCCGGTTATTGCGACCCCTGTCGGGTGGGGCTTTAGAATACATCGACTGCACGTTTGCAGAGGATGAAGACTCCCCCACACCACAAATGGGTCCACCTGTTGGTCGTGGCGGCGGCCTGGGATGCTTAAGGATGTAATCCTAGTAGATAAGGAGTCTATGACATGCAACACACCACTTAGGATAGATGGGCGGTCGAGAGCCAACCTCCGATCAATCAGCTAACTATAGCACCTAGTCTGGAGAATGTAAAGCACCCATTGCTCCCTGTCCTGAGATGTAGTACCTGTTAGGGTCCCATCTATGGGTTAAATAGAAAAATATGTTTATAAAAAAAATTGAGTAACCATCAAGAACGAATTTATTTCAAATCTTTGAGGTATTAAATCACCCACTGAAGTTGATATGCTGTAAAAAATCAAACCAACCAAACCGGTGATTGCGCTGCAAAGCATTTTTTCGGTAGTTAGGGCCATATTTGTCGGTTAGTTTTTTCACTTCGTCGAGAGGATCAACCAATAGTCTGCAGACTGGATTGTACATAGCGTCCTTGTGATGCCGGATTTCCCAAAATTCCTGAGATACAGTCAACTTGAGTCAAACGTTGACAGAATTCTGCCTGGAGACCGAAGATTGACAAACGAAATTCTTAATTTTGGAAAAACCAAAAATAACGGAAATATTACTAAACTTTTTTTCAGAAGTAATTTAAAAAAAATTGTAATACGGATAATTTCAAATTTTTATTAACTTTTTATTTATTATCCTTTTAATACTCTACTTAAAAGAATAATTATAATAATGAGGGACTGCTCTTTGTAAGCCTTCTCATTCGAGTGACCCTTCCCAGACTCGGTACCTTGTATCAGAAGTAAGTGGAGGGCTCCGTCACGAAATCACTCGAGATTTCGACATTGTATCTGATCCAATACGCGGCGATTGGGTTGGGTAAATACCTACATTTAAAATATTCTTTTTAAAAATGTTACCTAAACTCGTAAGTTATTTGAATCAATTTTATATTCCAGCCGAGTCGGTAGGTATATATTTACCAACCTCTCCACACGAGCAGGATGTGACACAGGTGAATTTCTTAAGGGGAGTTTAACAGGCTTGAATTTAGAGTTTCCCTCCTTCTAGACTAGTTACCTATCCATGGTTAAACCCCAATCCGCCCTATTATTTGCCCATAGCTGCAAATTCATGCCTTTCCTAAGTCTATTATCTGATGGTGAAGTTCCAATTCTAGATCTGTAGGGAATGTAGAATACTCCTTCATCACCATCACTCTCGACTGGGCAAAAGTGATTAAGTTTTAATCTAATAAAATATATTAAATTAGACAAACTAAAATAAGAACGTATAAAATACTTATTTTCTTTTAAATTTGATTTATTTTCATTTGGTTGAGTTTCACGGCATTTATTTATGCCGAAGACGTTTTTGTTTTATTCATTCTTGACGGGTAATTACTTTTTTCTTTTTTGAACTCATTTTCTGTACACTCATATTTTCTATCTAAATCATAGATAAGACCCTTACAGGTACCACCACTCCGGGTTAGAGTGGACCTGTGAGTGATGGTGATGAAAGGGTACTCTACATTCCCTACAGATCCAGAATTGGAACTTCACCACCAGATATAGTTTGACGTCATACCCAGGACACTTAGACCATCATTCATCGCCTTCAAGCACATATATGATCAAAAGGCTTGCAGATTGCCATAAGGCAATAGGGTTGGAACAATAATATAGGATCTAGGGCTTGACATGATCAGCTTAAGTAAGGATCTGAGCGGAGTGTTGCATGTCATGGATTGCATATCCACCAGGGTTCCTTCCCTAAGCGTCACGGCTCGTTACCCACGGCTAACAGGTAGCTCCATTGGGGGTGTCTTATCCATCTGCTGAGGTGCAGTCGGTGTATTCTAGGGCTAGATATCACTGGTCTCCTACCCCTAAAAAAATTAGAACTGCACTGATATATGCTTAAGTAAGGTCTGAGTGGAGTGTTGCATTGTCATGGATTGCACATCCACCAGGATCCCGTCCTTAATCATCACGGGTCGCTACCCACGGCTAACAGGCTGGCTTGACGTCAGAAGAAGAAAGTGCACAGACACTCAGAAAAGAAATAAGTGTCTATGCTTTTACTATTTAAATTTCATTTTCTTTATTATCTTCACGAATATAAATAAAATCTTCATTGTTTTTTTTTATCAGAAAAGCAAGATCTGGTGATAGAGAATGTATATATACATATTTATTTTGTCTTTATTTTTGTAATTTCATTCGGACATGCATACATACACACACACAACTGCCCTTTATATATGTACAGATATTGCAATATCTAGAATCTATATGTGGTTTATCAAATTAGAATTTAAAAGTTTTTTTTTTAAATTGACAAGATTGTGTAAAGGAATTCAGGAGGTAAATTTTAAATGTCAAAAGTCGAAATCTTTTAATTAAACGACATTTAAAGTTAGTTTGTCAAGACATTTTATCATCCACGAATTTTTTTGGTTTAATTGGAAATACGATTAAAGAATCGTTTTTTCTGACATAAATGAAACAGTAAAGAATTGAAAACAAGAAAATCAAAACAGATTAATAATCGAGTGGATAATTGATAAGGTAAGACTCAAAATAGGGTGTTAATTTAAGTAAATATTAGGATAAATGAGAGTAACCGAAAGTACGCCACCACCGTCATAATACCCTTAGTTATTAACGTTATATTCTCATTTGGTATTAAATAATTGTTGTTTAATCTTGATTAGCATCTTAGAATATAAGGTCTAGCGGAGATAGATTTGCCTCAAAACATGCCATATTCTTAAGGTTTTAAAATCCTGCAGGTTTTGTTATATCATTACAAAATAGTGGTATTCATAGTACATGGTGTGGATAATCTGCATACTGGTTTTTAAAACAATTTAATAATTACTTGGCGTTATTAATTTAGTATCAAACGTATTAAAAGCAATCCCATGTATAATTTTATATTTAAATCAAGTAGAATAAATTTAGAAATAGGTTATGTGTTCTTATAATTTCATAAGTCTTTCTTAGTCAATATACTTAATATTAAAAAAAGTTAAATACTTGTGCTATTTGGTCGCATTTTTTTGCTGGTAGAATTAATAGAAACCTTTTGAATTAATTTCAAATTAGAAGTCCTTACATTGCTAAGATTGTGACAACAAAGTTGAGATCCAGTTTGGCGTAATACGAATATTGTAAATCCTATCAATTCACTAGCATCCGTTTAATATCTGATAATCTAACCTAGGAAAAAAATGTTGGGTCGAGTACGAAGGGCAAGCAAAATGGGGGCTGATAACAGCCATGTGGGTAAGAGTCGGTTTAGGTTAATTTGCATTTAAGGGTTTGGGGGGGGTGGATTAGCTTAAAATGAAATTACTTAAGAAAACAATTCCTGTAAGCAACGAAAAGGAGTAAGTAGGAATTCTTAAGAGAAAATAAAGTAGCGACGTTAACCCTTTGTCATAAAGAGAAAAAAAAAAAGAAAAGGCGATTTTAAAATGCATCGTCAATAATCTTTTATTAGCCATTAGAATTCTAATAAAAAAAAAAAAAAAAAAAAAAAAAAAAAAAAAATTTGGATGCACAAGGGAAAAAGTGGCCTTACAATTGTAAGAGTATACAGTATTAGTTTACTATATTGCGTTTGCATTAAGTATGCCCCCACACTGCGTTACAAGTTTTCAAAAAAGTTAAACAAGGAGGATCTTAAAAGAAAGAAAAAAAAAAAAAAAAAAAGCATCAAGTACCGGATATAACATTACATATTTTTGATGACGGTGTGAATCTTAAGTTGATTTCAGATGCGGTCGTATAGAAATTAGGCGTTTTGAAAGAAATGGGATTCTTTACTTTGGAAGAGATTTAGAGAGGAAACTAACCCATAAATATGTCAGATTTTAGCACAGTCATTTCGGGCTCTATGCAAACAAAAACAAAGTCAACCTTTTATCAAAGAAAAATGACTATGTATTCAAACTTAAATTCCTCAATTGATTTTATTAGCCTTTAAATTAGATATTTTAAGAGTTAATATTTGGATACACGAAAAAAAAAAAACTTTACAAGAGCAAAGGGAGTGAAAAGTGATCGTTCACGGACTTTGCATAAAGTGGACTCCACTCCGGAGTAAGTGTTTGTTTTTTTTTTTAAACACTATACAAATAGGATTAAAGAGAAAAAAGAATCCCGCCAAAATAGATATAGCAGAACATTTGATAACGGTGTGAATCTTATTAAAATTGATTTCAGAGGAATATGTACAGAAAAACATTGTCAAATTATTCGAAACGGTCATTGAATATAAATTACATTTTGGAATTAAAGTTAATTTCACACGAAAGTCGAATTGAGCGATAATTGTAATGGATACGTTGATACGAGAAATAACGGGAGTGTGTACGAAGAAATAATTTAAATGTAAAGAATTGCCAGCTGTTGGTTACTCTATACCAAAGAAATACATTCTAATCACTGGGATATATACAAGTGTAATTGTCCAATGACAAAGAAAAGGGTCATTTTTTTTAAGTTGTAAAATTAGTTTGCATTGCTGGTGTATTTGGTGACAGCTTTGGTTCCCTCAGACACTGCATGTTTGGCCAATTCTCCAGGCAAAAGCAAACGGACAGCGGTCTGTATTTCTCGGCTTGCAATGGTTGAACGCTTGTTGCAGTGGGCCAGACGACTGGCTTCGGTAGCAATTCTCTCAAATAGATCGTTGACGAAACTGTTCATGATGGACATGGCTTTACTAGAGATGCCAGTATCGGGATGGACCTGCTTCATTACTTTGTAAATATAGATGGAGTAGCTTTCTTTCCTTTTCTTTCTTCTTTTTCCATCTCCAGGTTTACGAACAGCTTTTGGCTTGACGGCCTTCTTAGCACCCTTTGAACTCGTTACTGGAGCCATTTTGAACGTGCAACAACGGTAGCGAACACTCCGCAATTATGATTCGTGCTGGTTTATATATTGATTACTTGCACTCTAACAAACTGAGGCAATATAAAGCTTTGGTGCTTATCTATCAATTTTATTTACAGAACGCTGATTGGACAAAAGTCCGTAAAATGCAAATAGGAAAATTAGCGCCGAACAAATAGATAAATAAGTAAATGGTTATATTGACAAAGAACAATTTCCTCCCGTCTTTATTTGTTTTGAAATGAATTGTATTCTTTACTTTGGAATAGATTTAGGGATGCTGTTGGCCCCAATTATGACAAATTTTCCACGGTCATTTCGGGCTATATGCTCAGGACTTGGACACCTCACGTGATTAGCAAGGTCGCTTAACAGACCATGGTTAATGAGTTCGATTATCATTAGGCGCCCCATGAATCTGGCCTTGTGCCACATCTAAATTAAGCTTATTAAATAACTATTAATTAATACTCTGGACTGATGACATCTCTTTATCTGTGTTGAACCTTCTTTTAATCCTCTCAATCATAGCTTGATTTGCAAAAAATCATAGAATGATGATTGCTATAGATTGTAAATAGTTTCATCGCACTCGAGTTTAGAGTTTTTAATTTGCCTAAAGTCATAGAGAGACTGAGATATTTTGGAGAATCAGGCTGTGAAAGTAGAGGAATGTAAGGATTTGTTTTTTGTATGGATACGACAGTGCGTGTATCTAGCTAGCTAGAACCGATTAGCCTTATGACCACCCCCCTCCCAAAAAAAAGACATAAAAATTCTGGCTACATATCGAGATGCGGTCACACATCTCTGCAACTTCTTTATTGAATAAATGGTTTCTTTGGAAATCTCTGTATCTGTTTTGAAATTAATTTATGTTCTTTATTTTTGAACCGATTCAAAGGTGCAGCTGGACGAAATAATGTTTTCCTTATCATGCTAATTATTCTTTCACAAGTGCTGTATCTTTTAAAGTAAGGTTGAAGCATAGAATTACGGAGGTATTATGACGGTAGCAGTGGCAGTAGGTCAGGGGTGACTGCCATTATTAATATGAAAGTACCAGTAAATAAAACTATTTAGGAAATTAATGAACGGAAACTCTCAATTTACCCAACCCTCCCCATAACCTTTTGGCAACCATGTTCAACTCCATCTGCATTTCGTTTGTAATTTCTGTAATAAATAAAACTATTTGAGACACGAAGAAAATTCTAAATAATGTTTATAGTTTGGATTAGTTGCTTAACTACATGATATTTTCCACGTACCCCACTTGTACGGGTCAGGCACAAGGCCCTGTTAACGTGGGACCACCCAATACCGAAGCTCATGGGGTGGCAGGTGAAAAATTGCGTCGATCCCGTCGGCATTCCCCCTCAAGGGGGCGCCTCAGGCACTGGGCAATAAACCCAGCCCTGCCCCTTTAAATCAAGGGGGCAGGTGTTGACTGGGGGGATAGCCCCCTGGGATCGACGCTATTAACTCGTAAAGATCCAGGGCCGAAGCCACTGGACCCCCGGCGTAGGCCGGAGCTACATATCAACACCCTATGGGTTATTCAATGGTTAAATTTGATTAACTTGTATGTGTTTAATTACAATCATAACTTTACATTTGTCTGAATTTTTAGATGAAGCTTGATAAGTTTTACTATTTGCATAATAGAATTATAAAGTTATTTAAATAATGTAACCCAAAACATTAAACCGTATTTTTGTATTTAAAAAAATTTAAACAGATCATTTCTGTTCGAATCTTACGGTTATTAAACTTTAAAGTGAGACAAGATTATATGACGATATTTTGTTTCTAGATATTTTTTTCGTAAAGATCTATACGTTAGATAACTTTAAATATATATTAAAATAAAAAAACCTATATATAAATCAATAATACTTCACAGGAATTTATTAAAACTTGTTTAATAAAACACTGAGACCATCCTTTATATAAATAAAACAGCTTTTCAAATATTTCATGTAATAATGATATTGACTATAAATTAACTACTCGTTGATAAAGTTATTTAAGTCCTGAAAGTACCCATTATATATAGATAGTATGTTTGTGTTATCGTTAAACATTTTAAATGTTATTCAAAATGGGGTTTCGTTGGCACCTTTCCGCCCACTAAGGACGATGGTGTAGTGCACCTCTCCCCACAAAAAAAGAATATATATTATCTGCATCTGTGCAAGGAGGTCAACTCTGGAGTGACAGATTTTGGTGCACTGACTCCACACAAACAGTGATGCTTGCTGCGCCTGCTGTTTTTCTCCTTTCTTCTGGCTGTCCTTGCTGTGAGGCTACTCTCCTCTTTGTGACTTGTTAAACACTTACGTGCCAATTGATTGATGTGAATTTTTATAGTACTATTTCTGGATTGTTGTTGGCATCCTCCCGTCTACTAAAGAAATGGCGTAGAGACCATTTTTATCTGCAACTGCGGAGTTGCTGAACAGTCCAATTTTGAATGGCTATCTCTGGTGCAGTGATTGCAAACAAACGGTGACGCTTGCCGGAGATGCTATTGCATCTCCTTCCTTATGGCTCTCTTTTCTGTGGCGGTTTCTTTCCTCTCTTTTTCACTCCTTTTCGTTCCTTGCTTGACAAGGAGGCGCCAGGTCGTACGGTCTTTGCAGAACCTCCCATGTTTTTTGGTCGATGTGGCATGACATCCTGTCCCTCTTGCAGACATCTTTAAAGCGTATGCATGGTCTCCCTACCGACCGGGTGCCCTCTACCAACTCATCATACAATAGCTTTTGGGGATGCGGCCTTTGTCCATCCTCCTGGCGTGGCCAAGCCAACGCAGACGTAGTTTCCAATTTCTTGATATATTCTTAATATAAATAATCTGCATTCACTTGAATGATTTCCAGTAACCTTATCTGATTCTATAATAATGTTTTTGGAACAGTTATATGGTTTCAAATTCCTATCCAATATTAATAATATTCAAATATATCTAACGGGTACTACGACTCTGGATCCGAGTAAAAAGGGAGTAATGGCAATAAAAGTGTTCTTAACGTGAGTCAGAGCTCTAGAACTGTCGAGTCAACAAAGCATGCAGGTCATACCCAGGACATTCCATTGAGATGCGTCTCTATTCCTCTCCAATTGATGCAGTGCGGTCAAGATATTCGAAACCCCATCATCAGAGAAATAAAAGAACAGAGGAAATTCCCAAGAAATAAGAATTCGGTGGGTAAACAATACCAGATTATCAGGATTTACATTTTTGCATTTAATCTTGGACGCTTTGGAAGGTTTCGTATTTAACTAGAAGTTGTTGCAAGATAATAACGACCGCACAATTAAGAATACGAATATTAATATATTGATATTTTCACCAATTACTTATATTTTTATCATATTTTAGTTTTAAGCAATTTTCCAAATGTACTTTAAATTTTAAGTAGAGCATTTTTTTTCTGTATTTCAATATGATCGCCCACGTATTTTTTACAGAAATTGAATTTGAATGAATTATCAAATCCTTATCTGTCTTATTCAATGATATTTGTCAAAAAGCAAAATCACTCTAAAATTTACACCAAACTCCATAAAGCTTAAATACATTGACCTTAATAAAAGAGAAATAAATTGAAATAATCTAGCAATAGATAAATATATAAAATCTTAATTACATATAAAATGTTGACACTCAAATCACTGTGAATGTACTTAAATTCAAAAGATAAAATTTCTAATCTGACATCTTTCAAATTTAATTATGTCTCACCAAGAGAATTCATTATATATGTCAAATACGTAGATGGCATTTTCGTAATGGCAAAAGAAATGATTTTGAAAAAGAATCTTGAGTTTTCGAAAGAAATACTGAGTCTACTTAAAATTAGACTACTCTTCCTTCTTTGATTCCCAGCAATTATTACACCACTACCTGTTTCGTTCTTTTCTCACTCCATCTTTGTCTGTATGTCTGTCTCTCTCTGTCCCCCCCCCTCTCTCTCTCTCTCTCTCTCTCTATATATATATATATATATATATATATATATATATATATGTCTGCTGCGTGCGTGCGTGTTCCTTCTTCCTTTCTTCCTTACTTCTTTGATTCCCAACACAACTTATCTCTCCTCTCTCCTCTCTCTCTCTCTCTCTCTCTCTCTTATACTATATATATATATATATATATATATATAGATAGATAGATAGATAGATAGATAGATATAATATCATAGATTTAATAACATAGATTTAAGACTTGCCTCTTTAACTGTTATTGTGCATGACCATATAACATAAATAGCATAAACGGCCTTCTCCACACACCTCTTAGCTGAGCACAAGGCTCATATTTTGGTGCACGAAGTGAGAATCGAACTCACTGGCATTAGTTTACTAGTCTTGCTCATTGATCATTATACCACAAAGTGGCGTGTAAACCCACATCATTAATTTGTTATTAAAAGCTCTTTTGATCTGGCACAAGACCGGAAGCATTTTGGTGTATGTGATGCATTTGGTGCATCAAGTGAAGACCAGCTTGTTAACCATTGTGCAACAATTAGGTGTCAAAAAAGTAATTGTAACCAATATTTCGCACAAGGCTGCGCGTATGAGGCATCAATGTATCATTTTATAAAGGATTATTTTAGAAACATTGTTAAATAAAATATATATTATTATTTATATTTTTGCTTGAAGGCAATTACAATGCGTATATCGTATAAAATTCGATAATTATAGAAGATAATAATGACAACTGAATTTCGTTAAATAATTTTTCTGTGTGTAGAACATCGTTAGTATACATCGCTGAAGAGACTTAATAAAGTTGAAATAGTCTGTACGATGTTGTCATTTATGGATTAAAACATCTTCCTTAATTGGACGACCGTTATCTTCTTGTAACCAATAATTCGCACAAGGCTACACGTATGAGGCATCAATGTATCATTTTTATAAAGGATTGAGTATTGTCATTTATGGATTAAATCATGTTCCTTAATTGGACGACCGTTATCTTCTTGCTACACCCTCTGGTTAAAAATGAGATCGTCCAATTGGTCCAAGATGAAATGAAAAATACAAATCCTGATTGGTGTTGGTTATCCACTCAACTCTCATTTCTTATGAGTGTTATCAACTTAACTAAATGATATACCATTTCGTTTTTTAATATAAAGAAAGAAAGGGAAGATAAATAACATGCTACACAGAAAAATATAAGAAAGAAGAAAAAAGAAAGAATGGAGTTGGTATGTCCCAAAAAAGGCGACTGAAAATGGACTAATGATGAGGCATATCCATTTATCTTAACTAAAACAGTCTTCTGGCTGATCTACCGGTAGCCAATAGGGCACTATCCGATTTTTAATTTAGTTATTTTATCAAATTGCTACCGAGAAGAAAATGTTTGCTCTTGCACATATGTAAGTATTTAGCCAAGTCTTCAAAACAATTTTTAGCCTATAACATTTTTTCATGATTCTAAAATACTATGATGTTTTCAGAATATCATTAACTTTTGAGTTGTCATTTCTATCATAAAAAGTATTTTGTTTTATTTATTTAAATGTTTCTTTGAAAGTGAATCTATTAAAAAGTTTATGAAACTTTACGCTAAAAAGAATAAAATCCACGTTTCAAAATGTCATCATTATTTGACGTTACTTTGAACTTTTTGAATTATTTCCACTTGCGTCATTAAATCAAAGATAACATTTATTCTTAAACTTTACATTCATATATCAAATCTATTTCCTGGGTGGGACGAAATACAACGCCATTTCTAATAAGGTCTTTAGGAATGTTTCTTTCTGTATTAAACCTGATAATCACATATATACTCAATCTTTCATGTAAATTTGCATACACACATGCACACACACACCCACACCTCACACACACACACACGCGCGCACACACACACACACACACACATATATATTATATATATATATATATATATAATAAGTTAATCACAGACACGTGTTTCGAGTTTCACCTCTCATCAGTGTGGCTACACTTTAACAACTACCGCTAGCCGGATCGAGATCTGACTGAATTTTCGTCTGCCAAGTCTCTTACCCATACGGCTATTAGCGGCTGTCAAATTTTGGATAATATTTAATTGTTACATTTCTAAGCGGAAATGAATTCACGAGAATCCTCTAACTTTGTAAACAAAGTGAGGGTTAGCTATACACCAGACGGTGGATTTACAATTAAATCCCTATTAGAGAACGCAACCAAGTGGGAGTATATATGTATATGTATATATATATATATATATATATATATATATTTATATATATATGTGTGTGTGTGTGTGTGTGTGTGTGTGTGTGTGTTGTTACGCTATTAGAGGGCTTGGAAAATTAAGGGACGAAAAAAGAATCAGTTTTAATAAATATAAATTATGGGTGGAAAAGAAGGAAATAAATATTTTAAAATAATATTTTAAAAGAAATAATATATTTGGAATGCAGTTTGTTTAAAATTGTTTGTTGAAATCAAATCAGAGGAAATATCAAGTTGAACATTTTCAGGAGAGTTATAAACATTCTTGAGAAGAATGTCGGATTGTTTGCCTAAATTCCTATGTACTTATATGAATACAATATAACAATATACAATGAAATTAAAATAATGACGTAAGAAAATAATCAGCTGATTAACGGTAATTATAAAAGAGGGGGTGAATAGTCGGAGAAGAGTCGGGAATTCAGACAACAGAGAGTCTAGAGAAGCTAGCACATGACAAATGCCTTTCTTTCATTCTTTCTTCTCCCTGCTTGACACACAACTGACAGGCGCGAGAATCACAATCTTATTGTATATAATAAGGCCGATTCTGTTATTATGATAATCTCTCTATATCTTTCTTTGCATTGACGACTGCGAGATTGTCACGGCCAGAATAAACATTTGTTCACAGTAGTTGCTCGAGTTGGTTTTCAATCAGTCCACAGAAGATAATTGAAGGGACGTTTTTCATACACGAAGAAACGAGCCCATATATAAGAACGAAAACCCAATCCGTTACGTGTGTTTATATATATATATATATATATATATATATATATTGGTTTGTAGGTTGATTTTGAAGGCTATCACAATGCAAAGAAATAATATTAAGGTAGCAATGGTGTTGTGTGTTAACCTGTATTTTATTCTTGAATTTCCGAGATAAAATCTCTTTTTCAGAAGATCACTGGAACTGAAGTCGTCTTGTTATGGCATTTCTAGTTAAAATGTAGTTTTAACTAGAAATGCCATAACAAAACGACTCCAAACCAATATATACACAATGCTTCAAGCAAATTATAGAACTCTCTCTCTCTTATATATATATATATATATATATATAATCAATGGTAATATTATAGATTTACACTCATAACTTGAAGTTTCATGGTAATCAAAAGGTGAGTCCAATGGTTGAGGTCTGGGAAATATAAAGCTAAAAATTGTTTTTTTTTTAAACTGTGGCTTGTTTAACGTTTATCTGACGTGGATTGTATTCACGTGATGTAATGTTATGACGTTAAATTTGTATTTAAAAAACATGATAATCAAATAAACTATTATCTAATAGTATATATATATATATATATATATATATATAAGGTATTTGCGTTCATTGTTATGTACATGTGTATATATGTAGTCGCTGACAACCCGCGCATGAAAGAGCTAGTATTTGTTTACATGGTATTAACAGAAAGTAAGAAAGAATATCTGTTTTGTTCTGACCTGGGCATCCAGCATCCCTAAAACAAGAGCTATCAAAGGACAGAGGAGCTTCAGGGGAACCAACCGCCATCCACACCGGTAATAGTAGGATTGGGATAATTACCACTCACATAAATTCCCAAAATGGTGTAGATGATGCTCCTTAACCTGTGACGTCAATCCATCTAGACACCCGCCCTGTCGGCTGGGGCGTTAGAAATGCACCGACTGCACCCTCTGCAGAGGGGTAAGGCTCCCCCAATGGGCCACCTGTTGGCCGTGGTGGCGACCCGTGATGCTTAAGGATAGAGCCCAGGTGGATGCAGTTCATGACATGCAATACTCCACTTTGGCCCTATCTTGGGCTAGACGGGTGGTCGGAGAGGCCCCTCCGATCATCGGCTGGTCACGTCAAGTCCTATTACCTATATGATTTTCCCAACCCTATTGCCCTTATGCAAGCCCCAACCCCTTTTTATCATATGGGTGCTAGAAGGCGGTGGCTGCGGGTCTACATGTCCTGGAATGGATGTTAAACTATCTGATGGTGAGGTTCCAGTTTTGGAGTTTTGAGGAATGTGGAGCACCCCTTCATCACCATTGCTCCCTGGTCCACTCTGACTAGGAGTGGTAGTACCTGTTAGGGTCCCATCTATGGATTAAATAGAAAAATGTATTTTTTTAAAATTGTATTATCCATTAAGAATTGATTCATTTCAAAACTTTGTCGGCATTAAATGACCCACTGAGGTTGATATGCCGTAAAACAAAACAAACCAAACCAAACCATCTAGACACCAAAAAGTCTATAAGAAACCTTTCGCTGCCTAACAGCTATACTAATTCCTAAGGAAATCCTAGGGGAGTAAACCCCGAGATCAAATCAGGAGCTGGAGTTCCTAAGGTTGTGTAATGCTAAATTTCAGCACTATCGAACAACTCCTACGACACCATCGTTTACCAAACTGCATTGTTTTTTTGTTTTTTTTTCCTTTTCTTTACAACCATAACGATAGTGTTTAAAGGGAAGACCTGCTGCTTGGGCAATAGCACATCCTTCAACCCGTCTAGGCTAAGATACTATCGTTTCCAAACTGCGTTGATTTTTTTTAATTATTTCCTTTGCACTATAAAGGCTGTGTGAAGAGAAGGGATCTGCTTGGTCGGCAGCTCATCCTCCATATCAACTAGCCCAGGCTACGTGGTTCCATGTTTTTTGGACACCACACCATCGTCTCTAGTAGACGAATAGATGCCAATATATATGTAGTGTGTACATACTTGATACATTTAATCGGTGTTAATATTTACCGAATTTGTTTGAAAAAGTCTTTAATGTGAACGGCGAGTTGAGGGTTAATGAAAACAACTTATTATTCAACAATAAGTCCATATTATTATGTTTTATATTTTGTCCCGATAACGATAAACTAATGTTTTCTATTTTTTCACGCATACAAATGATGTCATCTACCCAACTTAGCTCTAATTTAACATGATGACAGAAATATGACACACAGTGAGAAACAATTTCAGTAATAATGGTCTGTTATCTCATCCCGTTAACTGTTACACCTAACAATAAGCCCAATGCTTCCAGAAGTGTCACAAATGCAGAATAGCGCGCAATAGATTATATCATTAGAATCGCATTTTATGTATAAATAGGATTAGATTAGGAAAACTTCCGATGTAGCCTAAGCCTAAATCGAACATAAACCCTAACACTAACCCTAACCCTAACATCAACCCTACCCTTTACCGTAACCATGACTCTAGCGTTTCAAAGGTTTCGGGTATTTCCGTGAAATGTAATGGAATGTAATGCATTTTATATGTAATCTACTGATATTATCTCTTGCGTGCTATTCTGAATTAGTACCAGATAAGGTTTAATAGTAAATTTGAAAGAATTTGTATGAAAGAAGGAAGGCTACTTTTCTTTTGTTTTAAGCCTATAATATATTCCAGTTTTGTTTTTGGAATTATGACATATTCAAAATAAACATTTAAGAAGTAAAAACAAATGAAAAATTCCAATAATTGCATTGCCACATACACCGATAAAACGTATGCGAGCAGTTTTATTGAAACGGATCCCAGATAAAAAGCAAAACTGATATGCATTACAGAATATCTAACAATACAATAATAATCGATTCAAGAAATATTTTTCTATGGAATTTAGAATTGATAAGAATATAACTAAGCATAATCTTAAAATATTGATATTTTCTGAACAAATTCAATTTAACTGCTTTTATTCTGTATTTTGGCAAAATTTATGTTTTACTCTTGGTTGGTTGGATTTTTACGGCATGTCAACCATTTTTGGGTTATTTTATGCCAAAGTCGTTTTTTTTATTTATTTTTGATGAGTATTCAATTCTAGAACTCATTTTAACGCATTTTTGAACTCGCTTTTTTCTATTTAATCCATTGATGGGATCCTAACAGGTACTACCACTCCGGATCAAAGTAGACCAGCGATTAATGGGCATGACATTTCCCCGAGCTCCTGAACTGGATCTTCACCATCAGATAGAGTTTAATGTCATACCCAGGATAATAAGACCCTCAACCTCCGCCTTCAAGTACATATGTGATAAAAATGTTGGGGCTTGGGGACAAGCTGATTGATTGGAGGAGTTCTCTCTGACCGCACGTCTAATCTAAGTAAGGGCCACCACAATTCCATCTTTAAGCATCACGGGTTGTCACCCTGGGCTAACAGTTGGTCCCATTGTGTGGGTCTCAGAGATGCAGTTGGTGTATTCTAAAGACAGGTCTGGTATTTTACTGCATTTTAGTCTTAATGTATTTAAGCGTAATGTTGTAAGAATAATCCAATCAATCCGAGCAAAAAGTAACAACTGACTTTCCCTCCTTTATCATATTCTTACTGTCTTAAACCAAGAAACGGAAGCAAGAGAATGGAGAGATAGATTCCACACACACACACACACACACACTATATATAATATATATACATATATAGAGACGATGGTGTAGTGTATATATAATATATAATATATATATAATATATTCAATATAGGTGCAAGTAATAACCTACCTATATTGTAATAAATCGTACCTATATTGTAATACATTTGCTCTACTAACGTATTGAGCACTTTGTATTCGTTATATCGCTGACTTACTTCCTGAATTCTGCACCATCTAACCATCGTGACCATATTCACCGGTAAGTCACCTTTTCATATATATATATATATATATATATATATATATATATAGAGAGAGAGAGAGAGAGAGAGAGAGAGAGAGAGAGAGAAGAAAAAAGTAATATATAAACTATATACATTTTTATGAAGACGGCAAATGCAAAGGAAAGACGCAACTTTTTGTCAAATTCTTTTTTTTAAAACTGCTTGACGTATTTTCTATTCCCGAATTTAAAGCGTCTTTTTTTCCTCCGCAAAATTTGTGTTTTTACTGCATTTTAGACTTAATGTATCTCATCGTAATGTAGGAAAAAAAATCAATGATTTCGAGCGGGTCGAGCAAAGAGTAAAAACTGTCTACCTCCCCTTCTTCCCTTTCACAGTCTAAAACCAAAGAAACTGAAGAAATAGATTAACAATTCAATGAGTTAAGAATTAATCCAAGACGTCAATGGTTTATATAATCTTTTAAACCGTTGCACATAACATGGTAAAGCGTCCTTTCTTTCTTTCTTTCTTTCTTTTTTTGGGGGAGGTGGATTTTACTGCATGTCAACCCTTGTTGGGTTATTTTATGCTGAAGATGTTTTGTTATATTCAGTTTTGATGGGTATTGAAAATTATATTTTTCAACTCATTTTTAAACACATATTTGTTCATTCATTTTCGTCTCTTTAACCCATACATAAGACCCTAATAGATACAAGTACTCCTGACGAGGGTGGACCTGGGAGTAATGGCGATGAAGGAATACTTCACATACCCCCGAGCTCCTAAATAAGAACCACACCATTAAATTCTGTTTAACGTCGTACCTAGGACACTAAGATCCTCAACCACCGCCTTCTAGCAGATATGATAAAAAGTGTTACAAGATGAGAACTGTCGTACAATTAAGGAATACCAGTATTAATATATAGATACTTGCAGATAATAATATATGTAAAAAAAAAATTATTCATATATTCCTATGCATGCCCATGTGTATACAAGATTACACATTATTATTATTATCCCTATTAAAAGTGTATATTATTAATTCAATCATAAATAAGCTTAGTATTTTCATGAACAAAAAATGATAAAGATTAATATATAGGTAATCAAATAAAAAGTAATAAATTCATCTAATTCTCGTTAGCTAAAATAAAATCTTAAATTTCGGATAATAGCCAATTCTGTTCTTCTGATCTGGAATAAAACGTAATATGTTATTTGTGTGGTGGGTTGTATGAAGGATTAAATTTACGTCTATGAATTCTATTTCTGTTATATTCGTTTTCATGTCGTCTCCAGGACGACATTAGGGATATTTGTTTATATTGCAGCATTGACATTTTGTTGGGAACTATTTGTGGAGTTTTTTATTTTTTTTTTATTTTTTGTGGTGAGCGGCATTTTTTTTATAGATATCAACCATAAATATAAACGCCAATATTGTTATCTAATTTTGGACGCTTCACATTTCTGAAATAAATAGATATTGTTCTTTGTGATTTTTCTTTGTTCCCTTTTTTATGCAAATATGCTATAATTCAGAAAAAATTACTAAGCATATTTACGGCCGTTTATTCTTGATCAGCATAAGACTGGAAAGTTATTATTCCTTGTTTTATTTCTAAACTACAGGGTAATATATATATATATATATATATATATATATATATATATATATATATATTATATATATATATATATATATATATATATAAAATCCACAAAAGGTGCTTCGGTGTTTCACGCCTCCTCAGTGTGGCTAGGCACAAAAACTATCCCTGGCTAGAAGCGAACTCCGACTAACTACTTGCCAACCTGATTTCTTAACCTTTCGGCCACATTAACAGCTGCTGTAACAGGGCTGGTGTTTAAACTATTAAATACATAGGTTTGTTTACGTATTTTACGATCATAGAGAGATCTAGTTTGTGAGTAGACGATCATTGCTTATATGCTTGTTAGTGAAAGTTAATCTAAATCACCCCTTAGAGAGCTCTACTGAAATTACGGGAGCATATATATATATATATATAATATATATATATATATATATATTATGTTTGAGAGTATAGAAATGTGGAAATAACAACACAAACGACTGTTCAATTGATATTTTCTATCATTATTGGTTGAGACTTCTTAAGAAATTTATTGATTTAAGTGATTGTACATTCTGTTTTATAGTGAAAGGTAAATGGGTGGGGGAGGGGAGAAAATGGCTTGGTTATTGGTGGGTAGTCTAGGGAATGAGAAGAAAGTCGGGAGGGCTTAGAATGAGTGGAAATGGGGTTTTCATTTTTTGGGTTCAGTCAGTTGATTTCGAAGTGATATTCTATGTTTGGAGAGTGGGTCAAATGTGTGAGGTCAGTGCGTCACCAAATGGTCAGGGATATTTTTGTTTGAAAATATATGGAGAAATCCTTAAAGATTTTGTTGAGATAGATGTATTTACTTTCTACTTTTTTATGTTTGAAAGTTAATTGGATGAGGCTAGGATAAAGGCAGAGTAAGAGATGAGGGGTTCTTTTTTTTTCTATGTGTGTGGATAAGTTGTCTTTGAAGAAATTTGATAGTCAGTTGTGGGAGAATGTGCTATGATGGTTTGTCAGTAGCTCATTTTGACCATTTTTTGAGTGGTACACTTCCGTTTGGATTTTTTCTCATTCCCCTAGACTACCCACCAATAACCTATCCCCTTTTCTCTCCCTCCCTCCCACACCCATTTACCATTTCACTATAAAACAGAATGTAAAATCACTTGAATCAAGAAACTTCTGAAGAAGTCTCAACCAATATTGAGACAAAATATCAATTGAACATAGTCATTTGTGTTGTTATATCCACATTTTCCTATACTCTCAAACACATTTTGTCGGATTTATTCAATCTTTCACTCTTCATATATATATATATATATATTATATATATTTATATATATTGTGTGTGTGTGTGTGTATTTCATATATATATAGTGTATTATAATATATATATATATATATATTATATATATATATATATATATATATATATGGTGATTTTGGCAGCAACTATTATAGGAAGGTATTGTTAAAAAAAACATCGAATATTTCTTCTTTATGATCTTTAGTTGTAGACTTCCAAGTCTTCTTGTAGTTTTTCGTAGATCAGGATACAGATAGTGAAGAAATAGTCCTATATGTTTAATCCAAGTGCTGTCAACCATTTTCTTTGGTCATCCTCACGGGAATATCAGCTGTAGTGTTTGTCCTGTTTGTTTGGATTTATTCTTTTGGATTTTTTCGGTTTTGTTTATTTGATTAGCATACTCTATTTTACGACGGTTGAAGATCATAAAGAAGAAATATTCCGTCGTCTTTAGCAATACCTGCTTATATATATACATATATATATATATATATATATATATATATTATATATATATATATAGCTTCACACACCACACACAGAGACACACAGAGACACACACCACACACATTATATATATATTAATATATATAATATATATATATATATATATATATATATATATATATATGTGTGTGTGTCTTGTGTGTGTGTGTGTGTGTGTGTGTGAAGCTAGATAGATAGATAGAGAGAGAGAGAGAGTGAGAGAGAGAGGGAGATAGAAAGAAAGATAAGTGATTGCAACAGAGCAGTGAGCATCAACATATTTCACACGTCTCGCGGACAATTCCTATTGAAAAATCTATTTGGTCAACTACAATTCGGAAATTGTGCCAACTTAAGTGAAGCTTAGTTAAATATTTAGATGCAATAATTGAACTCGTCACACATCCATTTGAAGCAAGTGCCGTTTTCTATGACTACATTACCATTACTTACACACACACACACATATATATATATATTATATATTATATATATAATATATATATAGTCAGATTTTAGCCCTGAAGAGCTTTATGCGAAACTAATAGTAGGTTCGTCTGACTCAGTAGATTATCTTTATTACTTGGCTCTACTTAGGTATCGAGCACTTTTTTACAAATTAGCTTCTCCTAGCGGTTATATGAATATATATATATCTTATATACATATATATACATTAAATTGTTTTTTTCTTTGGCCAAATACTATACCAATAGATTATTTTTTGTTGGTACGAATATCTTGGTCTTTTCTTTTTTTCAAATTTTTTTTTCTCCTGGTTGATGTTTGGTAGTATATTTTATACAATCAAACTCCTGCCGGGTTTTTTCTCCGCAAGGATCTACCAACAGCTTGGTATATTATATATATATTATATATATATATATAATATATATATCGTAAGTAAAGTCGTCGAAGTGGCCTAAAACAGTATCAGAAAGAGAGGGCGTCTATCCCTTTTCACTAGCGCTAGATCGTAAAGATTGCTTTTGACATCTGAGGCCAGCACCAAATCTACCATCATTTTCTCATTGCAATGATCCTTGAGTTATTCATACGCTGAGTTGACGAGGGTCGATATCAACCTAGGACATTGTAGTTCCTAGTCCGACGCTCTACAGACTGAGCTAAACGTACTAATTTATTTAACCACACACACACACACACACACACACACACACACACACATATATGTATTATATATACATATATATATTGTTGGAATCCATCTGTCTACTAGAAACGAAGCGATAATAAAAACGTGAAATCACGTAGCCTGGGTGGATGAGAAAGTATAACCTTTCGCCCAAGCAGCAGGTTCCCCCCTTTCCACACTGCCTTTGTGGTCGCATAAACCAAAAATGCAATTGTTTAACGATGGTGTCACACACACACACACCACACACACACACACACATATTACCGTGTACCTTTATGTTAATAAATTTGCTCTACTAACGTATTGAGCACTTTATATTTTTTGGGTTCTGTTTTTCTGGGTCACCCTTTATTATCATATTACTCAAATAGGAGATAACCCGGTGTCGTCTGTCCATAGATTTGATGTAACAAACATGGTGTCACGTGAGTTGTTTGAACTCCACGCGGAAGAGACATGACTTCACTTGTTTAAATCAATGTCATTCTATTTTTATAGTACGTAATGTTGGTTTCTTTTATTTACCTTCAGTTGTCTTTCCAACTCATCAAAATTACTAAGGCAGAAATAATCTGGTTAAATTCAATACCAAAGTGAATCTTATAAACCAGCAAATGCTTTTATTTGAAATTCTAAATAAAATCATAAAAAATAGAAAATACACTATCAAAACAGAAATAAGGATAGATTAAAATTCAATATATAAAAAGGTCTATGCGTTATACAAGGTGTGTCAAAATATATCGAGATTTTATCTAATTTTTGACACACCTTGTATTCTAAAAAACAACGTTCCATTCATTCTTCATTTCTATCTTGGTAAATACAGCTGTAAACCTGGTACTTTTTGACACTCCTTGTATTCTGAAAAAAAGAAGGAATGGAACTTTTTTTTTTTCAGAATACAAGGTGTGCCAAAAACCTTGATACTTTAACACACCTTGAAACATTTATTCACTGCATTGAGAAGACGCATAAATATAATTGTAAATACATTTTAGGTTAATTTGAAAGCTTATTTTAAAAAGAAAGACACAAAAAAAATAATGGTTGCTTTGTCGTTAAAGTCTGAAGAATTTCAAAAAGCTGTTAAATGCATATTTGAAAAATTCTTCTATGCCAACTGACAAAATTAGTTTTGGAAAAAATCAATTACTGCGAGTATTTTCTTTTTCTTTGGTTGTTTTTTTTTTAACTACCAAACGCACATGTTGTTTGTCGCTGCTAACAGGTTTCCCTTTCAAAACAAAAATATGTGAAGAATTCTTGAAAATTCATAGACATACTTTATTGCAAAACAACTGGAATAGTTTTCTTAAAATCTTTGAATATACCTAACATTTTTCATCTTTTTTAAAAGCATTTATTCTAATACTGCTCGGGTTATATATATATATATATATATATATATATTATATATATATATATATATATATATATATATATATATATATATATATATATATATATATACATATATAAGATTTTTGGATGTTTGTTTTTTAGAAGTATTGTTGGATAAAGTATATATTATTATTTATATTTTTGTTTGAAGGCAATTACAATGTGGATATCGTATAAAATTCGATAATTATAGAAAATAACCATGACAAGTGAATTTCGCAAACGATCATGCGATGCTAGACCATCGTACAGTCTGTTTCAACAAATAAAGTTGAAACAGACTGTATGATGTTCTAGCGTCGCATGATCGTTTGCGAAATTCACTTGTCTTGGTTATTTTCTATAATTATCGAATTTTATACGATATCCGCATTGTAATTGCCTTCAAGCAAAAAATATAAATAATTAATAATAATGATAATAATAATAATATATATATATATATATATATATATATATATATATATATATAATTATATATATATATATATATTATATATATATATATATATATATATATATATAAAGGTACACGGTAATAACCTACTCGAGCGAGTTTTCACCATAAGGATTTTCAGGGTTAAATCCACTTTTAAAAAAGCATTTATTCTAATAGTCCTCTGGTTATATATATATATAATATATATATATATATATATATATATATATGTATATATATATATATATATATATATATTTAACATAAACGTACACGGTAATAACTTACTAGAGCGAGTTTCACCATAAGGATCTTCAGGGTTAAATCCACTGGATTATTCAAGATATTGATTAATGGCAGTCGATTACACGTGTGTGTGTTTTTTTGGCGATATTACCGTGTACCTTATGTTAATAAATTTGCTCTACTAACGTATTGACCATTTATATTTGTTATATCGCTGACTTATCATTGTGAAACTTGAATCAACCTAACCACTGTGACCATTTTCACCGGTAAGTCACTTTTTTCCACAAATACTATATATATATATATATATAT
>CM042147.1:44357373-44370879 GCA_023376005.1 Doryteuthis pealeii | reverse complement strand
GGAACAGTTATATGGCTTTCAAATATTCCTATCCAATATTAATAATATTCAAATATATCTAACGGTACTACGACTCTGGATCCGAGTAAAAAAGGGAAGTAATGGCAATAAAAGTGTTCTTAACGTGAGTCAGAGCTATAGAACTGTCGAGAGGTGTCTCTATTCCTCTCCAATTGATGCAGTGCAGTCAAGATATTCGGAGCCCCATCGACAGAGAAATAAGAGAACAGAGGAAATTCCCAAGAAATAAGAATTCGGTGGGTAAACAATACCAGATTATCAGGATCTACATTTTTGCATTTAATCTTGGACGCTTTGGAAGGTTTCGTATTTAACCAGAAGTTGTTGCAAGATAATAACGACCGCACAATTAAGAATACGAATATTAATATATTGATACTTTCACCAATTACTTATATTTTTATCATATTTTAGTTTTAAGCAATTTTCCAAATGTACTTTAAATTTTAAGTAGGGCATTTTTTTCTGTATTTCAATATGATCGCCCACGTATTTTTTACAGAAATTGAATTTGAATGAATTATCACAATCCTTATCTGTCTTATTCAATGATATTTGTCAAAAAGCAAAATCACTCTAAAATTTACACCAAACTCCATAAAGCTTAAATACATTGACCTTAATAAAAGAGAAATAAATTGAAATAATCTAGCAATAGATAAATATATAAATCTTAATTACATATAAAATGTTGACACTCAAATCACTGTGAATGTACTTAAATTCAAAAGATAAAATTCTAATCTGACATCTTCAAATTTAATTATGTTCACCAAGAGAATTCATTATATATGTCAAATACGTAGATGGCATTTTCGTAATGCGCAAAAGAAATGATTTTGAAAAAGAATCTTGAGTTTTCGAAAGAAATACTGAGTCTACTTAAAATTAGACTACTCCTCCTTCTTTGATTCCCAGCAATATTTACACCACTACCTGTTTCATTCTTTTCTCACTCCCTCTTTGTCTGTAAGTCTGTCTGTCTCTGTCCCTCCCTCCTTCTCTCTCTCTCTCTCACTCTCTCCTCTCTCTCTCTCTCTCTCTTATATATATATATTATATATATATATATATATATATATATATTTATAATTTTGCTTGAAGGCAATTACAATGCGTATATCGCATAAAATTCGATAATTATAGAAGATAATAATGACAAAGTGAATTTCGGTAAAGAATTATTCTGTGGTGTAGAACATCGTACAGGCTGTTTCAACTTTATTAATTCTCATCAGCGATGTATACTAACGATGTTCTACACACAGAATAATTCTTTACCGAAATTCACTTGTCATTATTATCTTCTATAATTATCGAATTTTATTGCGATATACGCATTGTAATTGCCTTCAAGCCAAAAATTAATAATAATAATATTCAACAATGCTTTCTAAAATAAATAAACATCCAAAAATTTTATATATATATATATATATATATATATATATGTGGTGTGTGTGTGTGTGTGTGTGTGTGTGTGAGTGTGTGTGTCTGTCTGACTGTCTGTCTGTGTGCGTGTTCCTTCCTTCCTTTCTTCCTTACTTCTTTGATTCCCAACAGCACTACTTATCTCTCCCCTCTCTCTCTCTTTCTCTCTCTCTCTTCTCTCTCTCTCTCTCTCTCTCTCTCTCTCTCTCTATATATATATATATATATAATATATATATATATATAACATAGATATAAGACTTGCCTCTTTAACTGTTATTGTGCATGACCATATAAAATAGATAACATAAACGACCTTCTCCACACACCTCGTGGCTGAGCACAAGGCTCGTATTTTGGTGCAAGAAGTGAGAACCGAACTCACTGGCATTAGTTTACTAGTCTTGCTCATTGATCATTATACCACAAAGTGGCGTGTAAACCCACATCATTAATTTGTTATTAAAAGCTATTTTGATCTGACACAAGACCGGAAGCATTTTGGTGTATGTGATGCATTTGGTGCACCAAGTGAAGACCAGCTTGTTAACCATTGTGCGACAATTAGGTGTCAAAAAAGTAATTGTAACCAATATTTCGCACAAGGCTACGCGTATGAGGCATCAATGTATCATTTTATAAAGGATTATTTTAGAAACATTGTTGAATAAAGTATATATTATTATTTATATTTTTGCTTTAAGACAATTACAATGCGTATATCGTATAAAATTCGATAATTATAGAAGATAATAATGACAACTGAATTTCGGTAAAGAATTTTTCTGTGTGTAGAACATCGTTAGTATACATCGCTGAAGAGACTTAATAAAGTTGAAATAGTCTGTACGATGTTGTCATTTATGGATTAAAACATCTTCCTTAATTGGACGACCGTTATCTTCTTGTAACCAATAATTCGCACAAGGCTACACATATGAGGCATCAATGGATCATTTTATAAAGGATTGAGTATTTTCATTTATGGATTAAAACATGTTCCTTTCTGTTCTTCTTGCTCCACCCTCTGGCTAAAAATGAGATCATCCAAATGGTCCAAGATGAAATGAAAAAATATAAATTCTGATTGGTGTTGCTTATCCACTGAATTCTCATTTCTTATGAGTGTCATCACCCCAGCTAAATGATATACCATTCCGTTTTTTAATATAAAGAAAGAAAGGGAAGAAAATAACAACTAGAAAAATATGAGAAAGAAGAGAGAAAGAAAGAATGGAGTAGGTAGGTCCCAAAAAAGGCGACTGAAAATGAAATAATGATGAGGCATATCCATTTATTTTAACTAAAACAGTCTTCTGGCTGATCTACCGGTAGCCAATAGGGCACTATCCGATTTTTAATTTATTTATTTTATCAATTCAAGAGGAAAATGTTTGCTCTTGCACATATGTAAGTATTTAGCCAAGTCTTCAAAACAATTTTTAGCTTATAACATTTTTTCATGATTCTAAAAATACTACGATGTTTTCAGAATATCATTAACTTTTGAGTTGTCATTTCTATAATAAAAAAAGTATTTTGTTTTATTTATTCAAATGTTTCTTTGAAAGTGAATCTATTAAAAGTTTATGAAACTTTACGCTAAAAAGAATAAAATCCATGTTTCAAAATGTCATTATTATTTGACGTTACTTTGAACTTTTTGAATTATTTCCACTTGCGTCATTAAATCAAAGATAACATTTATTCTTAAACTTTACATTCATATATCAAATCTACTTCCTGGGTGGGACGAAATACAGCGCCATTTCTAATAAGGTCTTTAGGAATGTTTCTTTCTGTATTAAACCTGATAATCACATATATACTCAATCTTTCATGTAAATTTGCATACACACATGCACACATACACCCACCCTCACGCACACACACACACACACACGCACACACACACACGCACACACACACACACATATATATATATATATATATATATATATATGATAAGTTAATCCACAGACACGTGTTTCGAGGTTTCACCTCTCATCAGTGTGGCTACACTTTAACAGCTACCTCTAGCCGGGATCGAGACCTGACTGAATTTTCGTCTGCCAAGTCTCTTACCCATACGGCTATTAGCGGCTGTCAAATTTTGGATAATATTTAATTCATACATTTCTAAGCGGAAATGAATTCACAAGAGTCCTCTAACTTTGTAAACAAAGTGAGGGTTAGCTATACACCAGACAGTGGATTTACAATTAAATCCCTATTTCTAGAAACGCAACCAAAGTGGGAGTACATATATATTGTCGGCCTTCGCCATTTCAAACACATCGTTTGACTACTTCATATGTATATATATATATATATATATATATATATATATATTATATGTGTGTGTGTGTGTGTGTGTGTGTGTGGTGTGTGTGTGTGTGTATTGTTACGCTATTAGGGGGCTTGGATAATTAAGGGAGGAAAAAAGAATCAGTTTTAGTAAAAATGAATTATGGGGGGAAAAGGAGGAAATAAATATTTTAAAATAATATTTTAAAAGAAATAATATATTTGGAATGCAGTTTGTTTAAAATTGTTTGTTGAAATCAAATCAGAGGAAATATCAAGTTGAACATTTTCAGGAGAGTTATAAACATTCTGGAGAAGAATGTCGCCTAAATTCCTATGTACTTATATGAATACAATATAACAATATACAATGAAATTAAAATAATGACGTAAGAAAATAATCAGCTGATTAACGGTAATTATAAAAGAAGGGGTGAATAGTCGGAGAAGAATCGGGAATTCAGACAACAGAGAGTCTAGAGAAGCTAGCACACGACAAATGCCTTTCTTTCATTCGTTCTTCTCCCTGCTTGACACACAACTGACAGGCGCGAGAATCACAATCTTATTGTATATAATCAGGCCGATTCTGTTATTATGATAATCTCTCTATTTCTTTCTTTGCATTAACGACTGCGAGATTGTCACGGCCAAAATAAACATTTGTTGACAGTAGTTGCTTGAGTTGGTTTTCAATCAGTCCACAGAAGATAATTGAAGGGACGTTTTTCATACACGAAGAAAAGAGCCCATATATAAGAACGAAAACCCAATCCGTTACGTGTGTTTATATATATATATATATATATATATATATATATATATATATATATTGGTTTGGAGGTTGATTTTGAAGGCTATCACAATGCAAAGAAATAATATTAAGGTAATAATGGTGTTGTGTGTTAACATGTATTTTATTCTTGAATTTCCGAGAGAAAATCTCTTTTTCAAAAGATCACTGGAACTGAAGTCTTGTTCTGACATTTCTAGTTAACATTTAGTTTTTACTAGAAATGCCATAGCAAAACGACTCCAAACCAATATATACACAATGCTTCAAGCAAATTATAGAACTCTCTCTCTCTTATATATATATATATATATATATATATATATATATATATATATATATATATATATATATATATATAAAATAAGGTATTTGCGTTCATTATTCTTTTGGTGTGTATGTATGTAGTCGCCGACAATCCGCGCATGAAACAGGTAGTACTAGCTTACAGAAAGTAAGAAATAATATCTGTTTTGTTCTGACCTAGACACCCAGTATCCCTAAAACAAGAGCTATCAAAGGACAGAGGAGCTTCAGGGGTGCCAACAGCCATCCACATCGATAATAGTAGGATTGGGATAATTACCACTCACATAAATTCCCAAATCGTGTAGATGGTGCTCCTTAGCCTGTGATGACAATCCATCTAGACACCCGCCCTGTCGGCTGGGGCGTTAGAATGCACCGACTGCACCTCTGCAGAGGGGTAAGACTCCCCCAATGGGGTCACCTGTTGGCCGTGGGTGGCGACCCGTGATGCTTAAGGATAGAGCCCAGGCTAAGATATTATCGTTTCCAAACTGCGTTGTTTTTTAAATTATTTCCTTTGCACTATAAAGGCTGTGTGAAGAGAAGGGATCTGCTTGGTCGGCAGCTCATCCTTCATATCAACTAGCCCAGGCTACGTGGTTCCATGTTTTTTGGACACCACACCATCGTCTCTAGTAGACGAAAGATGCCAATATATATGTAGTGTGTACATACTTGATACATTTAATCGGTGTTAATATTTACCGAATTGTTTGAAAAAGTCTTTAATGTGAACGGCGAGTTGAGGGTTAATGAAAAACAACTTATTATTCACAATAAGTCCATATTATTATGTTTTATATATTTTGTCCCGATAACGATAAACTAATGTTTTCTATTTTTTTTTTCACGCATACAAATGATGTCATTACCCAACTTAGCTCTAATTTGACATGATGACAGAAATATGACACACAGTGAGAAACAATTTCAGTAATAATGGTCTGTTATCTCATCCCGTTAACTGTTACACCTAACAATAAGCCCAATGCTTCCAGAAGTGTCACAAATGCAGAATAGCGCGCAATAGATTATATCATTAGAATCGCATTTTATGTATAAATAGGATTAGATTACGAAATCTTCCGATGTAGCCTAAGCCTAAATCGAACATAAACCCTAACCTTAACACTAACCCTAACCTAACATCAACCCTACCCTTTACAGTAACCATGACTCTAGCGTTTCAAAGGTTTCGGTTATTTCCGTGAAATGTAATGGAATGTAATGCATTTTATATGTAATCTACTGATATTATCTCTTGCGTGCTATTCTGCATTAGTACCAGATAAGGTTTAATAGTAAATTTGAAAGAATTTGTATGAAAGAAGGAAAGCTACTTTTCTTTTGTTTTAAGCCTATAATATATTCCAGTTTTGTTTTTGGAATTATGACATATTCAAAATAAACATTTAAGAAGTAAAAAAATGAAAAATTCCAATAATTGCATTGCCACATACACCGATAAAACGTATGCGAGCAGTTTTATTGAAACGGATCCCAGATAAAAAGCAAAACTGATATGCATTACAGAATATTTAACAATCAAATAATAATCGATTCAAGAAATATTTTTCTATAGAATTTAGAATTGATAAGAATATAACTAAGCATAATCTTAAAATATTGATATTTGCTGAACAAATTCAATTTAACTGCTTTTTCTGTATTTTGGGCAAAATGTATGTTTACTCTTGGATTTTACGGCATGTCAACCCTTTTGGGTTATTTTATGTCAAATCGTTTTGTTTTATTCATTTTGATGAGTATTCAATTTTAGAACTCATTTTAACGCATTTTTTGAACTCGCTTTTTTCTATTTAATCCATTGATGGGATCCTAACAGGTATACCACTCCGGATCAAAGTAGACCAGCGATTAATGGGCATGATATTTCCCCGAGCTCCAGAACTGGATCTTCACCATCAGATAGAGTTTAATGTCATACCCAGGATAATAAGACCCTCAACCTCCGCCTTCAAGTACATATGGGATAAAAATGTTGGGGCTTGGGGACAAGCTGATTGATTGGAGGAGTTCTCTCTGACTGCACGTCTAGTCTGAGTAAGGGCCACCAGAGTTCCATCTTTAAGCATCACGGGTTGCCACCCAGGGCTAACAGGTGGTTCCATTGGGTGGGTCTCAGAGGTGCAGTTGGCGTATTCTAAAGCCCTAGCCGACAGGTCTGGTATTTTACTGTATTTTAGTCTTAATGTATTTAAGCGTAATGTTGTAAGAATAATCCAATCAATCCGAGCAAAAAGTAACAACTGACTTTCCCTCCTTTATCATATTCTACTGTCTTAAACCAAGAAAACGGAAGCAAGAGAAATGGAGAGATAAATGCACATCCACACACACACTCACACATATATATATACATAAATATATATATATAGACGATGGTGTAGTGTATATATATATATATATATAGATAGATATATATTACAATATAGGTGAAAGTGATAACATACCTATATTGTAATAAATCGTACCTATATTGTAATACATTTGCTCTACTAACGTATTGAGCACTTTGTATTTGTTATATCGGTGACTTACCTCCCTGACTTCTGCACCATCTAACCATCGTGACCATATTCACCGGTAAGTCACCTTTTCCATTATTATATATATATATATATATATTATATATATATATATATTATATATTAATGAGAGAGAGAGAGAGAGAGAGAGAGAGAGAGAGAAGAAAGTAATATATAAATATATACATTTTTATGAAAGACGGCAAATGCAAAGGAAAGACGCAACTTTTATCAAATTCTTTTTTCAAAACTGCTTGACGTATTTTCTATTCCCGAATTTAAAGCGTCTTTTTTTTTTTCCCCCGCAAATTTGTGTTTTTACTGCATTTTAGACTTAATGTATCTCATCGTAATGTAGGAAAAAAAATCAATGATTTCGAGCGGTCGAGCAAAGAGTAAAAACTGTCTACCTCCCCTTCTTCCCTTTCACAGTCTAAAACCAAAGAAACTGAAGAAATAGATTAACAATTCAATGAGTTAAGAATTAATCCAAGACGTCAATGGTTTATATAATCTTTTAAACCGTTGCACATAACATGGTAAAGCGTCCTTTCTTTCTTCTTTCTTTCTTTTTTTGGGGGAGGTGGATTTTACTGCATGTCAACCCTTGTTGGGTTATTTTATGCTGAAGATGTTTTGTTCTATTCAGTTTTGATGGTATTGAAAATTATATTTTGAATCATATTTAAACACATATTTGTTCATTCATTTCGTCTCTTTAACCCATACATAAGACCCTAAAGATACAAGTACTCCTGACGAGGGTGGACCTGGGAGTAATGGCGATGAAGGAATACTTCACATACCCCCGAGCTCCTAAATAAGAACCACACCATTAAATTCTGTTTAACGTCGTACCTAGGACACTAAGATCCTCAACCACCGCCTTCTAGCAGATATGATAAAAAGTGTTACAAGATGAGAACTGTCGTACAATTAAGGAATACCAGTATTAATATATAGATACTTGCAGATAATAATATATGTATAAAAATTATTCATATATTCCTATGCATGCCCATGTGTATACAAGATTACACATTATTATTATTATCCCTATTAAAAGTGTATATTATTAATTCAATCATAAATAAGCTTAGTATTTTCATGAACAAAAATGATAAAGATTAATATAATAGGTAATCAAATAAAAAAAAGTATAGATTCATCTAATTCTCGTTAGCTAAAATAACTATTCTAAATTTCGGATAATAGCCAATTCTGTTCTTCTGATCTGGAATAAAACGTAATATGTTATTTGTGTGGTGGGGTTGTATGAAGGATTAAATTTACGTCTATGAATTCTATTTCTGTTATATTCGTTTTCATGTCGTCTCCAGGACGACATTAGGGATATTTGTTTATATTGCAGCATTGACATTTGTTGGGAACTATTTCTGGAGTTTTTATTTTATTTTTTTATTTTTTGTGGTGGAGCTGCATTTTTTTAATAGATATCAACCATAAATATAAACGCCAATATTTGTTATCTAATTTTGGACGCTTCACATTTCTGAAATAAATAGATATTGTTCTTTGTGATTTTCTTTGTTCCCTTTTTTATGCAAATATGCTATAATTCAGAAAAAATACTAAGCATATTTACGGCCGTTTTTATCTTGATCAGCATAATAGACTGGACAGTTATTATTCCTTGTTTTATTATAAGTGTTCGTTTTCTAAATTGCAGGGTAATATATATATATATATATAATATATATATATATATATATATATATATATATATATAAATCCACAAAAACGTGCTTCGGTGTTTCACGCCTGCTCAGTGTGGCTAGGCGCAAAAACTATCCCTGGCTAAAAGCGAACTCCGACTAACTACTTGCCAACCTGATTTATTAACCTTTCGGCCACAGTAACAGCTGCTGTAACAGGGCCGGCGTTTAAACTATTAAATACATAGGTTTGTTTACGTATTTTATGATCATAGAGAGATCTAGTTTGCGAGTAAACGATCATTGCTTATATGCTTGGTAGTGAAAGTTAATCTAAATCACCCCTTAGAGAGCTCTACTGAAATTACGGGAGCATATATATATATATATATGGTTGAGAGTATAAGAAAATGTAGATATAACAACACAAACGACTGTTCAATTGATATTTTCTATCATTATTGGTTGAGACTTCTTCAGAAATTTATTGATTTAAGTGATTGTACATTCTGTTTTATAGTGAAAGGTAAATGGTTGTGGGGAGGGAGGGAAAATGGCTTGGGTTATTGGTGGGTAGTCTAGGGGAATGAGAAGAAAGTCGGGAGGGCTTGGAATGTGTGGAAATTGGGTTTTCATTTTTGGGGGGGTCAGTCAGTTGACTTTGAAGTGAAATTCTATGTTTGGAGAGTGGGTCAAATGTGTGAGGTCAGTGCGTCACCAAATGGTCGGGGATATTTTTGTTTGAAAATATATGGAGTAATCCTTAAAGATTTTGTTGAGATAGATGTATTTACTTTCTACTTTTTTATGTTTGAAAGTTGATTGGATGAGGCTAGGATAAAGGAAGAGTAAGAGATGAGGGGTTGTTTTTTTTCTATGTGTGGATAAGTTGTCTTTGAAGAAATGTGATAGTCAGTTCTGGGAGGATGTGCTATGATGGTTAGTCAGTAGTTCATTTTGACTATTTTTGGAGTGGTACACTTCCGTTTGGATTTTTTCTTATTCCCCTAGACTACCCACCAATAACCTATCCCCTTTTATCTCCCTCCCTCCCCCACCTATTTACCATTTCACTATATAAACATAATGTAAAAGCACTTAAATCAATGAACTTCTGAAGAAGTCTCAACCAATATTGATACGAAATATTAATTGAAAATAGTCGTTTGTGTTGTTATATCCACATTTTCCTATACTCTCAAACACATTTTGTCGGATTTATTCAATCTTTCACTCCTTATTATATATATAATATATTAATATATATATATATAATAATTATATATATATATATTATATGGTGTATTTTGGCAGCAATTTATTATCTAAGAAGGTATTGTTAAAAACCATGGAATATTTCTTCTTTATGATCTTTAGTTGTAGACTTCCAAGTCTTCTTGTAGTTTTTCGTAGATCAAGATACAGATAGTGAAGAAATAGTCCCATATTTTTAATCCAAGTGCTTTCAACCATTTTCTATGGTTAAACTCACGGGAATATCACCAGTAGTGTTTGTCCTGTTTGTTTGTTTTTATTCTTTTGGATTTTTTTGGTTTTGTTTATTTGATTAGCATACTCTATTTTACGACGGTTGAAGATCATAAAGAAGAAATATTCCGTCGTCTTTAGCAATACCTGCTTATATATATATATATATATATATATATATATATATGTGTGTGTGTGTGTGTGTGTGTGTGTGTGTGTATGTGTGTGTGTGTGTGTGTGCTTGGAGATAGATAGATAGATAGAGAGAGAGAGAGAGAGGGGAGAGAGAGAGGGGGAGAGAAAGAAAGATAAGTGACTTGCAATAGAGCAGTGAGCATCAACATATTTCACACGTCTCGCGGACAATTCCTATTGAAAAATCTATTTGGTCAACTACAATTCGGAAATTGTGCCAACTTAAGTGAAGCTTAGTTAAATATTTAGATGCCAATAATTGAACTCGTCACACATCCATTTGAAGCAAGTGCCGTTTTCTATGACTAACATTACCATTACTTACACATATATATAATATATATATAATATATATATAATATTAAGTCAGATTTTAGCCCTGAAGAGCTTTATGCGAAACTAATAGTAGGTTCGTCTGACTCAGTAGATTATCTTTATTACTTGGCTCTACTTAGGTATCGAGCACTTTTTACAAATTAGCTTCTCCTAGCGTTATATGAATATATATAATATATCTTATATACATATATATACATATAGATTGTTTTTTCTTTGGCCAAATACTATATACAATAGATTATTTTTGTTGGTACGAATATCTTGGTCTTTTCTTTTTTACAAAAAATTCTTTCTTCCTGGTTGATGTTTGGTAGTATATTTTTACAATCAAACTCTCTGCCGGGTTTTTCTCTCCGCAAGGATCTACCAACACGCTTGGTATATTATATATATATATATATATATATAATATATTATAATATATATATATATATATCGTAAGTAAAGTCGTCGAAGTGGCCTAAAATCAGTATCAAAAAGAAGGGGCGTCTATCCCCTTTTCAACTAGCGCTAGATCGAGAAGATTGCTTTTTGACATCTGAGGCGCAGCACCAAATCTACCATCATTTTCTCATTGCAATGATCCTTGAGTTATTCATACGCTGAGTTGACGAGGGTCGATATCAACCTAGGAACATTGTGGTTCCTAGTCCGACGCTCTACAGACTGAGCTAAACGTACCCATTTTTTTATACACACACACACACACACACACACAACATATGTATATATATATATATATATATATATATATATATATATACATATATATACATGTATATATTGTTGGAATCCATCTGTCTACTAGAAACGAAATAAAAAAAAAATGAAATCACGTAGCCTGGGTGGATGTGAAGGATGACCTGTCGCCCAAGCAGCAGGTCCCCCCTTTCCACACTGCCTTTTGTGGTCGCAAGGAAAACCAAAAACCAAAAACCAAAACAATGCAGTTTGTTTAACGATGGTGTGGCATATATATATATATATATATATATATATATATATATATAATATATATATATGCTACCATTCTAATTACCGAAATATCCTAACGGAAAATAAACACATTCTGAACAAAGAAAAAAATAAACAAAAACTCCAAATACTAGAAGCTTTATACATAAAACAATACAAACCACCCTTAAACAAAATTGATTTCCAATGCAGTACTCACATTTTAAAATGCCTATAGCACCTTTCCCATCGACCCCCTCCTTCCAGCCTCCCCATCCAATATATATATATATATATATATATATATATATATATATATATATATATATTCAGATATTCAAATAGGTCGAAATGTACATTCAGGGATTGAAATGTTCTCGATTTGTTTAGCCTTACATTTGAACATATATATGCCCGCCTAAATTCCTTAATTATTAACTAATTAATTTTCAAAAATTAGGTATGATTTCAATTAAGCACATATCCTCCAAAAATTCTCGGCTAAAAGCCATATCAAATAAACACAGTGTTTATTTACGTACTCTCATATTCAGATATCCAAGCGGGCATAATGGAATTTTTTTATATTGTATCAGTGCTTTATTTTGTTATTATTACTAACGATTAATTTCCAAATTTCTGTCTATTTCTTTCTAAACGTTTACGAATATAAATGTTACAATTGAGTTTTCTTTATAAAGTATTTTATTCTATTCTATTTATTTATTTATTGAAGTCTATTGAAATGAAAAAGTAAGTGTCCAAGGTCGTATTAATTTCGAAGTATCTTCATATTCAGAGACATTTTTAATAGGAACGCTGTGCCGGGTTATTTCCTAGTTGAGTAACATGAGTGACCCAGAAAGAACAGACCCCAAATTATTTATTTTCCCAATAAACTAGCCCTAAACACCACCCCTAACCCTGGCCCTAACCCTAACCCTAAACCTAACCCTAAACCCTAGTTGGACTTAAACTTAAAAAAAAATAAAGATAGAAATAACAGTTTTATCAGAAAATTTGTGGGTTCTGTTTTTTTCTGGGTCACCGTGTATTATCATGCTACTCAACCAGGGGGCGTAGAGTTAGGGTTTAGGGTTACGGTTAGGGTTGGTGTTTAGAGTTAGTTTAATGGGAAAATAAATAATTTGGGTTCTGTTTTTTCTGGGTCACCCTTTAATATCATGTTACTCAACTAGGAAATAACCCGGTGTCTTCTGCCCATAGATTTGATGTTACAAACATGGCGTCACGTGAGTTGTTTGAACTCCACTCGGAAGTGACTTCACTTGTTTAAATCAATTGCATTCTATTTTTGATAGTACGTAATGTTGGTTTCTTTTATTTACCTTCAGTTGTCTTTCCAATTCATCAAAATTACTAAAGCAGAAATAATCTGGTTAAATTCAATACCAACGTGAATCTTATGAACCAGCAAATGCTT
>CM042147.1:44319873-44354873 GCA_023376005.1 Doryteuthis pealeii | reverse complement strand
TTCTCATTCAGCTAACTATAACTGGGGTAGAGGCGTTAAGCTGTGTTAATTATTATTCTATGTTACTGCTGCCCTTGATCAGGATTGAAGCTACAGATAACTGTCGCTTAGAACTTGTCTTAGCCTAACTCCTTTATCCACTAGGCCATGTGTCTAATTGGACAATCCAGTGTGAATTTTGGGAACTTATAAACCTAATGTCTTGATTTTGGCTAGAATATCTACCTATTCATTTATGTATGAGTTTTACCTAGATTCATATTGGGTGTTTGGTTTTTTTTGTTTATTTGTTTTGTTTTGTTTTTTGTACAGATAACAATGAAGATGTGGACAATAGTTCGAAAAACACAGATAATATTAATCATCAAGTCTCATCTCAAACATTCAGAGAAACGATGGTGAGATGATGTCCACAGATTTGGCCATGTTGAAACCGCTTCCCATCCCCATTTTGAATCTTATACATGCTCTAGAAACGTTCTAAAACGGTTAAGTGATCAACACCAAGTTTTTCAGTCAATTCTAAAGTTGATTGAGTGGGTCCATTCTCTTGCAAATGTTCTTGCAAGTGATTCACGTCGAAATTCCTGTTCGACATTTTGCCAGGTTTTGTCTTGCAAGTTAAATTAACATTAACCTCACAAACCATTCACAGCACGGATCATCTTCATTGACTTCATCGATCATCCTCAGCTGCTGCTGCTGCTGCTTTTTTTCAAGAAACAGGATGCAATGTCGCTAGAATATTGTGTCGGTCAACTTTTTCCTTTTTTTTTTTTTTTTAGTTCTCAACTAAGGATAAATGAATACAGAACGGTGAAAAAAGTGGTGGTGATTGTCCTTACTCTAATGCCATTATAAAAAGCTCAATACTTTTCCTCATATATGTGCTAGAAGGCAGTCGCTGAGGGTCTTATTGTCGTGGGTATGACGTAAAACTCTTTCTAATGGTGAAGTTCGAATCTTTGAGTTCTAGGGAATGTGGAGTACCTCTTCAGCACCATTACTCCCAGACCCACTCTGACTTAGAGTGGTAGTACCTGTTAGTCCCCACCTATGGGTTAAATAAAACAAAATGAGTTCTAAAAATGTGTTTAAAAAATTGAGTACCCATCAAAAATGAATAAATTAAAACATATTCGATATAAAATGGCCCATTCAGTTGATATGCTGTAGAAGCTATCAAAATAAACCAAAACAAACACTGGTGCAAGTAAAAGAATCTCTGAATAGTTGTTCATTTAGTCACGATTTTTGAAGAAAAATGTCTATGTGATTATTTGGATTAAAATGTTCTATTTCTCAGAATGTTTGAGATGAGGCTTGATAATTTGTATTATTTGGATTATTCGAACTATTGTCCTTATCTTTATTCTGATCTACATGTAAGATTCAATGGTAATCAATGAGCATACAATTCCGACACCTTGTGAGACAAAACATTTAATATTTATAACAGCACATGGAAACGATAAGATACATAATGTACAGGAGAATAGAACATCTAAATACATACACAATATTTAGGTATAAACAAGATACCCAAATGTACCTAACATATAAATGTTACAGACATGGAACTAAAGGATAGTCCATGCTGTATAAAGGACTTACAGTAATGTAGGGGGGGGGCAAAAGCCCCACCGAGAAGGGGGTAGATAGACTCTAGCCCATAGCAGTTCTTGAGAAGATCCAGCTAAAAGAGGAAAACAAGTTGCAATGAACGCGCTTAACTACCACAGGTCCTCTAGTGGGAACAAACGGCAACGCAGCGAGAAGAGAACTCTTCCTGGCAAAGGGAAGATAGTCCCCTACATACACAATGTTTTGGCTGATGTGCTCTCCAGACTTCTTCAGGTATTTTTGTTGGACATGGGAAACTTCTTGACTTCTTGTTGTCAAACTTCGAGTCCGACAAGGAATAACTGAAGTATACCGGAGGACACATCGACCGAAACGTTGTGTTGATAACAATAAAAATAAGGACAATAGTCCGAATAATACAAATAATACATAAAATGCTCTATTTATCTTTCCGGTTGAAACATTAAATATATAAACACTTCAATCCCTATCGCTCTTGTAATAGTCGAGTTATTTGGCAATTGCTCAATGACTAGTTTCAAATTAAATCACGGAATCTATATAATAATACTCACGTTCCTTAATTGTACGACCGTTATCAACCTGCAACACCATCTTGTTAAAAAGGATATCGTTCAAATCGTTCAATATTAAATATAAAAATGTAAATCCTGATTATATAGTATTGCCTATCAGCCAAATTCTTATTTTTTATGAGCGTTATCACCTCAACTAAATAATTGGCCATTCTTTTTTATTATAAAGAAAGAAATGGAAGAAAAGGGACATGCTATATAGAAATAATATAAGAAAGAAAGAGAGTAGGGGAAACATAAAGACAGGGGGTGAGTGTGCGGAAGCGATAATGCTATGCTGTTTCAATTGAACATAATAAACAGATGAAAAGAAGGAAAGAAAGAAAGAAAATAAAGAGTGCAAGAGAGAATTAAATCAAGATTATTATCATTTTTAGATATTGAACTGTTTAGCAATAGCTCTTAAGTAAACATATCAACCATTGTAAAAATTACATTATCATACTGTAGTATATCCACAGTTTTATTTATTTTTGTATAAAATAACAACATTTGTTAAATTACAAAAATACTAAATGTACCAGTTACTCACTTGGTTACCTCATTTTAGGAGTCCCTTCCATTAGATGTACCAGGTGCTTTTGACAATATCACCTTTTTTTCTTTAAGGGGGTCGCCCTTTTAGACATACATGTCCTGTGCCTAAATTTTGCCCCCTCCTCTGCTTCAACGCAGATGAAGAAGACTAAATCTCTTTTACTGAACTGGAAGAAATTTTGGACCATATGACCTTAAGGCACCTCTTTTTCGATTTCGATTCGTGGGGGCATTTTTCCCATTTACACCGTCAAAATCCGCTTAATTGTTTACAGACGATTTTTAGAGTTTTTTTTAATTATAAAACTAACCCTAAACCCTAACCCTAAACCCTAACAAACAACCGGATGTTAACGGTGTAAATGAGAAAAGTGTCCCCACGAGTTGAGATTTCGGAAGGGGTGCCTTAAGGTCATATGGTCCGAAATATTTACTGACTCAATTTTCTTTCTCCGATTTCTGCAGATATATTCCTAATTTGGGATGAAATATTCTTAGATTTAAAACTGACTAAATAAATACACATATCAAACGTTATAATAATTAGATCATACTGTGATATATCCACAGGTCCTGATAGTTTACAAAAATATTGATTTGTAGTGCCTTAAAGATACAGTATTTATTTAATCCTTATTCAATAGGGAAGCATATTAAATAATGTTTAATCCCTTGACGAAGTAATTAATTTCTGAGACGAACTTTACTGCAACTCTTAAAGATCGATTGAACAGAGCAAGAGTGTGTTCTCTTTTTTTTAAACAGTAATCTGAATAATACTTTTCTCGTTGTTTAATACAAGACAATTTGTTTGTTTAGTCCGATTGCTCTTTAAACACAGAACAATTATACATTTTTTTTATTCATAAATCTACACATGATTTTTCTTTTATATTATCGTTTACATTCGTTTTTGTCTGGCAGTCACTTTCCAATTAGCTTATCTCCGTGGCCTTTTGTTCTTTGTGGTTTGCTCTGTCCATTTCCAAGTGAAAATGTCCAGAGATCAATAATTTCGTCCTCCTTTACGCGTGTGTACTCTGTGAATTAAAGCCATAACATTTCTATAAAGACATTCCCGTTCGTTTATTTTGGGGTTAATATAAAATCAATCGAAACAAAAAAAGATCGTTGGGTTTACTTGCATTATGTACGCAAGTCAAACTTGTCCGCCGTCGACAATTAAATTGTCGATATAATTTACGAATTAGAAGGTAGAAAGAAGACAAATAAAAACAGTAATGGTGTAATTGCTTTTAGTTTGGAAAGTAAGTAGTATAGACATGAATTATTCATTGTGTAAAGTGATAGCCAGGAGGTCAAAGGTTAAATTACCATGCCAGGTCAAAGCCAGGTTGACAGCAGGACGACTGGCACGGGTTTGGTGGCTAGACAGGGGGGGGGACAGATAAAAAACAGAATTAGCTAGATGATTTTCATTCTGTTTGACACTACTGTTAACCTTTTTAGATTGAAAGCGGTTGAGAAGATAGGAAACCCTAAGTTTTTTGTTAACATTCAATTAATAGATGATAGCAAGTTAGAGTACGAGAAGGAAAAGCATATATAATTAATTTAACCGTTCAAGGCATGGCTATTATATCAATTAATCTATTGACAGAGGAATCGACTTTATACATATATATATATATATATATATATATATATATATATATATATATATATATATATATATATGAAGATAGGAGGTTTGGAGTAAAATCCGACAGTATAAGGTGAGGTAAAAGGAAAAGTGAACAAAAATAATGACACAAACAAGTCCAAGTAGGAGAGAAATATTTCGTCCCTCTGGCGCGAAGTCAGGCTGAGGATGTTCTTCGCGTCAGGAGGACGAAATATTTCTCTCCTACTTGGACTTGTTTGAGTCATTATTTTTGTTCACTTTTCCTTTTACCTCACCTCATATATATATATATATATATATATATATATATATATATATATATATATATATATATATTCGGAATAGCATATTCATCTAAATGAGACAATCAGATAGAGGGCATATATATAAACTATTAATATTGTATACTAACAGGACCTGTGGATATACTACAATATCATAAGTTAATTTTTACAATGTTTGATATATTTACTTAAGAGAAATTGCCAAAAAATTCAGTATATAAATTATAACAATCTCTCTCTCTCTCTCTCTCTCTCTCTCTCTCTCTCTCTCTCTCTCTCTCTCTCTCTCTTCTTTCGTTCTTTCTTTTCATCTTTCCACTATGTTCGGTTGAATCATATTAGCATTATCGCTTACACGCGCTCACTCCATCTATCTACCTTTCCCCAACTACCTTTCTTTCTTAATTCCTTTCTATATTTTTTGTGTAGCATGTCGTTGTTGTTCCCTTTCCTTCTTTATAATAAAAACGGAATGGTTCATATTTTAGTTGAATGATAGCAATCATAAGAAATAAGAAATCGACTGATAAGCAACACAAGAAAATCAGGATTTGTATTTTTTTCATGTTGGATTATTTGAGACGGTCTCATTTTTAACCATAGGTTGTTGCAAGATGATAACTGAAATGCTTTTCAGAAACATTATTAATATATAGATTCGGACCATATTAGCTTTAGGTACCTCTTTTTGATTTCTATTAAGAAAGGACATGTTTTCATTTACACCGTCAATATCTGGTTGTTTGTCAGAGTTAGGAGTTAGTTTTATAATTTTTTTAAAATCTAAAAATCGTCTGTTAAACAACCGGATATTGACGGTGTAAAGGAAAAACATGCCCTTTCTTAATCGAGATCAAAAAGGGGTGCCTTAAGGTAATATCTGGTTGTTTGTTAGGGGTTAGGGTTAGGGATAGGAGTTAGTATTATACTTTAAAAAATCTAAAAACCATCTGTTTTAACAGACCAGATATTGACGGTCTAAATGAAAAACATGTCCTTTCTTAATCGCGATCAAAAAGGGGTGTCTAAAGGTATATGGTCCATAGATTCTTTACAGATTCCAGATTTCAAGTCTAATGGAATTTTTCTAGAAGCATGACTTGCCATGTCTGGTTATTCTGGAAATGAGAGAATTAAAACAAAACTTTCGAGAATTTATTATTCAGTGATCATCTATTAATAATGGAGATTCGCTTCCGGGTTTTGACTGTAACAAACATTACGTCACTGCTTACGTCACATAACACAAAATCGTCATAAAATAGAATAAATACACTCAAAATTTGAACATGCAACATTAGACAGTCCTCATTGTTTTTTAAAAACAAGTTTTAATAAATACATGACTGGTATTATATATCTATATATAGTTTGTTTTATTTTAATACATATTTAAAGTTTACATTTCAAATTGTTTTATTTGATAATCCTTTAGTGAATTTGATGATTTTACTTACTTAGGGTACAAATTCGCCGACATTGAATTTTTTACTCCCACTCCTCAGACAATATGTTTCAAAAAATTATTTTTACATCGCCCGGAGGGTTTTTTTTATTTTGTACTAGTGGAATATAATGATTGCTTAAAACAACGTCTATGTATGATATCTTAATTGTAAACTTTTTTTTATACAAACATACAGAAATATTCAATGGGAAAAGCGTCTTATCAAATTTTGGTTTGCATGTCATGGACTGCTCAGCCACCAGGGTTCCATTCTTAAGTACCACGGTTCGCCACCCACGGCCAATAGGTGGCCCCACCGGGTGTGGCTTACCTCTATGGAGGTTCAGTTGGTGTATTCTAAAGTTCCAGTCGACATAGCTGATTTTTATTGGGTATAAGTAAAGTAAGTAAAGTCGTCGGGGCGGCCAAAAGTCGGTATCAGCCAATCAGCGAGGGAGTCTATCCCCTTTTCACTAACGCTAGACCAAGGAGATTGTTTATGCCTCTGAGGTGGAGCGCCACACCTACCATCAGCTCCTTACTTTACCGCACAGATCCCTGTGCTACTCATACGCTGAGTTGGCGGGGACCGGTATCGAAAGGAACCTTGTGGTTTCTAGCCGAACGCTCTACCGACTGAGCTATCGTTCTTGCATATTAATTCTGGCTAAATGAAAGTATAACCACATTGAAAAGAGATTATGCAATTATATGACTATTTTGAAAATCTATTAAATGATAAGTAATCGATATTTGACTCTTAGAAAGAATATAAAATATTGATAGATAAGAAGTAAAATAAACAAATGTTAATTAGGGATTAAATCTATATGTCTGAATTCTTGAGATGATGCTTGATAATTTGTTTCATTTAGATTTTTCTGGCTATTGTCCTCATCTTTATTGGTATGTGCACATTGTTTCGTGTTCGAGAAGTTTCCTGGGTTTATAAGAAACGTTGTCTATATATATATTAATAATGGAAATTCGCTTCCGGGTTTTGTCTGTAACAAAAACTACGTCACTGCTTACGTCAAATTATTCAAAATCGTCATAACATAGAATAAATACATGACTGGTATTATATATCTATATATAGTTTGTTTTATTTTAATACATATTTAAAGTTTACATTTCAAATTGTTTTATTTGTTAATCCTTTAATGAATTTGATGATTTTACTTACTTATGGTACAAACTCGTTGACATTTAATTTTTTACTCCCACTCCTCAGACAATATGTTTCAAAAATCTATGTTTACATCGCCCGGGGGTCGTTTTTTTATTTTGCTAGTAACAATAAAGATAAGAACAATTGTCCGAAAAACAATACAGTGATTAATTCTGCTCAGAAATATTTTTTAAAACTTAAATTTATTCATTTGTGTGTGTGTGTGTGTGTGTGTGTGTGTGTGTGTGTGTGTGTGTGTGTGTTTATCTATCAGCCTGTTGCTATTTACCCAACCCATTCACAACCGGTTGGAGGCGAGACAAGGTCGTAACTACGGTGCATCCGGAGAAGATCAAACTCTCTATTCAGTAGTAATGGATCTGCGAGACAAGCTTGCTAACCATTGCACCATGACGTGACCTCCCTGAGATTGTATCCTAGTTGATCTAAGACTAAATCAGTAGTAAGTATCTTGTTGAACCGACAAGAATATTGAACCTCTTCAGCCAAATGTCGTCTCACATAAATCAGAGAATCGATTTGTTTTTCAAACATGAAGAAGATCCATTAAAATAATGTGTTTGTCTTTTTACCCTGTTTCTCGCCATTTTCTTTTTGTGTCGATCTTTTGAGCGGGAATATTTCCATGACGTTGAGTACAATTAAATTTGCTGCAGTGCGCTTGAAACAATGGCGGTCGCGGCGTCTATGAGTTCGCCTAGTGCGTCTGTCTTGTTGTTTTGTTTGTTGCAATAAAAACAAATTAAGGTAAAAAGAAAATGTTTATGTCTCGAGGGGAAGGAGATGCACAGAATCGAAATCGCATCAACCTTGTGTAGATGCTAGGATGGTGGGTGGGGGGAATGTTAAACTCGTGTTTTCTGTATTCATTTTTGTTGCATGTATGGTTTAGGGAAAACAGATGAGCCCAAACATATAGCATAAAAAACATCAGAAATTTGGTTATTTAATAAATTTTCACCCAGACACTCATAGCGACTTTGATTCTGTTTATGATGGGAATTAATGATCGAATTATGTATTCATTGTTTATACTAGTAAACGTATGCACTCTCCACCGGGCGTAAGTATTTAAGTTTTAATGTAATGAAATATATTAAATTAGAAACACTAAGGAAATTAAATGAGAACATAGATAAAAATATTATCCTTATTTTTATTATATTTTAATTAGTTTCTATACAAAATCATATATAGGATTGATTTTCATACATTGGGGAAATAAACAAAAATATTAAAGATCAATAACACCGAGTAATTATTTATCAAACCCGGGTTTTTTAAACCAATATGTTAATTGATCACACCATATATTATGAAGATTTTTATTCTTAATGATATATAAAACGCATTGCGGGATATTAAACGCATTAATAATATGGGCTGTTTATAGGTAAATCGACTCAGATTTTCATAGCGACATTGTAAATAAATAATATTTATTCTATGTATTAATGATATTGACTATAAATTGAATACGTTGATAATCTTACGCAATTCCTGGGATTATTGTAACTTAAGCTGTGGCCTAGTTTCGGTTACATATAGACATACACTGTATCTCCATTATAATAATATTTGTAATTCTGTCCACGATGGTGGCATTCTATTTCAGCAAATCTATTATCAATATTCCAGAGTTCTTTAAATCATCAAGATTTAAAGAACTCTGGAATATTGATAATAGATTTGCTGAAATAGAATGCCACCATCGTGGCACCCAAGGTTAGGAGTCAGATAATACAGAAACATTGTAGATAAGCTTTCTGTTTTCACGCGCATCATGTGGGAGCAGTACACCGCGGGATATGTTCGGCTTCCTCTGGGTAACCCTTAGACCCAGCGCTGACACAGGGTGGCAGTACCTGTTAGGGTCCCATCGATGGGTTAAATAGAAAAATGTATTTATTAAAAAACATTGAGTATCCATTAAGAATTAATTATTTTCAAAACCTTGTCGGCATTAAATGACCCACTGAGCTTGATATGCCGTAAAACAAAGCAATGTTTGGTTTGTTTTGTTTTACGGCATATCAACCTCAGTGGGTCATTTAATGCCGATAAAATTTTGAAATAAATCAATTCTTAATGGATAAGACATTTTTTTATAAATACATTTTACTATTTAACCCATAGATGGGACCCTGACAGGTACTACCACTCCGGGTTAGAGTGGACAAGGGAGCAATGGTGATGAAGGGGTGCTCCACATTCCCCAAACCTGGAACCTCACCATCGGAAAGAGTTTAACGTCATTCCCAGGACATGTAGACCCGCAGCCACCGCCTTCTAGCACCCATATGATAAAAAGGGATTGGGGTTTGCCATAAGGGCAATGGGGTTGGGAAAATCATATAGGTGCTAGGGCTTGACGTGACCAGCCGATTGATCGGAGGGGGCCTCTCCGACCGCCCGTCTAGCCTAAGATAGGGACAAAGTGGAGTATTGCATGTCATGAACTGCTCATCCACCTGGGCTCCATCCTTGAGCATCACGGGTCGCCACCCACGGCCAACAGGTGGCCCCATTGGGGGAGTCTTACCCCTCTGCAGAGGTGCAGTCGGTGCATTCTAACGCTCCAGCCAACAGGGCGGTAAAACAAAGCAAACCAAACCAAACGGCAAATGAACTTTGTGAGTTGGTAATCAAACTTAGTATTGATTAGTTTATATTGCATTAACTTCGTTATTCCACCAGGTGATTTATTTTTCCCCGATTTCACTGATCGATATAATCAATATTCCTCTTCATAGTGACTCCTTCTTTTGGTTCTTTTACACCTTCCGCTCATTTTTTTCTTGTTTCTCTTGATGTTCATTTTAATGCTGCAACATGATTTTTCCTCCTTTTACATTTATTAACACATTTGTGGGATCGAATGAAGAATTTCTTTATTCATTTTGTCAGTTCGAGAGATTATTTGTAATCATGAAATCAAATTGTCGAATGCAAATATATGCTAATTGTAACAAATTAGGTTTACTAATAAGTATATGTACTTATTAAACTAAAATTCTTCAAAGGAATCGTGATATGTCATTAATAATTAAGATTAGACTACTCTATTGCCAATAATTCATAGAATGATGTTCATGTTGAGTCTTATTAAACTAATACAACATTACAGTCTGTAATTCCTTTTGAAATTCACATCTCAACGCAATAATTAATTTTCAGCGCGTAATATTAATTTATTCTTACTTACATTAAGATTAATTTTACACGAATACAAAGATCTTAAAACTGAGATTGCTGCTCTGGGCAAATACACATTCACACATACACTCAAAAATATTTAAAAACTAAATTTAGCAAGAATATATATTGTTTATATAAACAAATAAGCGGTCGGTTTAATTCAATCAATAGAAAACCCGCCTCGGAATGGCAAGATTTCCTGGTTCGATACCGGCCACTGCCAACTTAGCGCATGAGTAGAACAGATTGGGTAATCTGATCTGTGCTGTAATGTGGGAAACTCTCCCTGGTCTAGCGCTAACGAAAAGGGGATAGACTCCCACGCAGTCCGGCTGATACCAACATTTGACCAACTTTACTTTTACTTTATATAAACAATGTTTCGCGTTTCGTAACAGTCATCATCTTCGGAAATGTACTCGCTGACCGAGTTCAAAATATTGACGATACTGTTTGCTTTTCAGTTCGCGCTAATATCTATTTGTTATCCATCTGGCTATGATAAATAGTAGAGTAGACTGGCTTTTTTAGCCTTCGTTCGGCAACCGCTCTATTAAAAGGAAAACTTTGAATTCAAACCATCTTACCTCCACTTAAAAATTGACCTTGTGTCACATCCTGTCCGTGACAGAGGCGTTAGGTGAATACAAACATTTTGTTTTTTACTTTTCGAATGAAATAAAGTGCTTTTTAGGTGGACATATCAAAGAGCCTCTCTTGAGTTGTGTCGCTATATTCTGTCTTATTTTCCTTAAAATAAATTGAATTCAAACAATTTTTGGATATGACCATTTATTTTTAATTTCAGTCGTGGCTTCTGAAGCCTCTTTACTTCATTTTTTTCATGAGATGAACAATTTTCTTTATTCAATGAATTAATCTCATTTCCAAATTCAAATCACTTTACATTGATTATGGATTTGGAGGGCATGGTTATTTACAAATTCAAACTTAGCTATTTTGGTATATATGTTAATAAGAAATGTAAGCACCGTTTCGGCTATCTTTCATTTGTGCTAATAAAAAGCGGAAGTGGTTACTCCACCAGATGACATTCAGCTGGATTACTTGTTGTGTTTGTTATTCGATAAGCAAGCTATGACAGTTATTATAACACCATGTTTCTCCGTAAATAAGAACCACCGGCAAAATAAGATTCGGTTATAAAATTTTATTTAGTTTTTTTTCAGAAATTTTCGGTGGCAAACCGTGTGAAATTTACAGAAGAATGTGTGATGCGTACGGAGAAGTATGTGTTAGTCAATATCTAGAAATGAGCTAAATATGGGTTTTCCACTAAGAACCAGAGTCGAAAAGACAGTCCATCGAGTGGAAATAAACCGACTCTCCGGAAAAGAAAATATTCCTGTCGTAGCGGTCAGTAAATAAGATCATGCTGACAATCTTATGGATGGACCCATTACTATTTGCTTCCTTTAAAAAGATGAAAACTATAATCCGTGATTCACATTGCTAACTCCTTAGACAAAATTCCCCTCATTTATTGACTGACCCTCATATAAAAAAATCATGTTGTCCCTAAAACCAACCAACCAACCATTCGTGAATATATTTTATTCACATTTATTTGTTATGTATTTCTATCAATCTATTCGAATAACACATACTCGTGTTTCTTAATTGTACGACCGTTATCATCTTCCAACAACCTGTGGTTAAAAATGAGGCCGTCCAAATTGTCCATGATGAAATGCAAAAATGTAAATCTTGATTAACGTATGTTGCTTATCAGTCAAATTCTTACTTCTCATGTATGCCGTCACCTCAGATAAATAATGGACCATTCCGTTTTTATAATAAAGAAAGAAGGGGAAGGAGAAAGACATGCTACATAGAAAAATATGATAAGAAAGAAAGGAAGAAAAACATTAGGGTAAATATAGAGATTGGAGTGAGCGCGCAGAAGTGATAACGCTAATTTGTTTCAATCAAGCATAATGAATAGATGAAAAGAATGAAAAAGTGTGTGAGAATTGATTATAATTTTCCTCTATCAAAATGCAAAGTACTGTTTTTTAATACTTTTTACATATTGATTTATTAGCAATAGCTCTTCAATAAACATATCAAACGTTGTAATAATCTAATTATCACAGGTCTTGCTAGTTTTTCTTTATTTCAAAAAACTAACAATAAAACATCGGATTTTATCTCGTCTCGAGCATGATCATCAGAATTACATTCTTTCTTTCTTATAGATAAAAGAGAATTTTCAAATGTTATCTATCCTTTTCATAATGTCATTTTGATATAAACTTTCCCACTCTTGCAATTTTAACGTTATTACACACGGTCGATTGTTGCGTAATAATTTCCCATTCATTTCCTTTAATAATATTTAATAAAAAAATTATAATGATAAATAATTATTCTTGGCAGCAATAATAACTTGAAACAGCTGGGTAATTAAAACGCGCACAAAGTTATCAAAAATCAATAATTTGTTGTAGTGAGTAATTATATTTATTTCCTATGCATCGATTTGTCGTGACATATTTCCAATAGAAGCGTTTTTTTATTGATTAGTTGATTATTGCTTTGTTTTTAGTATTGCAAAAGACAGCAAAAAACTGATGAAAAACGTTCAATAATTCGGTCGATTATCTAAAATAAAAATTAAAAAACAAAAAATAAAAATAAAAACCTAAGAAAGTCACTGAGAAAATTGCTGACATGCTGTTTCTGCTGAGAAAAGTTGATAATTTTCCTCTATCAAAATTCAAGTACTGTTTTTTTATTGTAGAACATTAAGATCTGCTTAAATCGTACTTCGAGTGTTAATCTCGATACTGAAAATAACTAGCTTGGTTGGTTGGTTGGTTGGTTGGTTGGTTGGTTGGTCCAGCATCTCAACTCACGTGGTGTTAGTATTATTAGTGTTATTCTGACTATTGTCCCCATCTTCATTGTTATTTGTACAACGTTTCGGCCGATATACCCTCCGGCCTTCTTCAGGTATTTCTTGTCGGACTCGGTTAACCTTCTTTTCGAACTCGGGAACTTTCTTGTCCGGAGAACAGGATACCCCCGTGGAATAAATAAAGGGTTAGGTTCAAAGTTCCGTGATCGCTCCCGAATACGACAAGAAAGTTCCCGAGTTCGAAAAGAAAGTTCCCGAGTCCTAGAAGGTTCCCGAGTCCGACAAGAAATACCTGAAGAAGGCCGGAGGGTATATCGGCCGAAACGTTGTACAAATAACAATGAAGATGGGGACAATAGTTCGAATAACGCTAATAATACTAATCTTCAAGCCTCATCTCACGGGGTGTTATTTCATACCAAATATATTTTGTTTTATTTATTCTTCATGGGTACTCATTCTTTTTAAACATAGTTTTTCTATATAATCCATAGATGCAACTGCTACTCCGATCAATTGGTTCGTTGGTTGGTTGGATCTTATGTCATGTCAGCCCATTAGGTCATTCTATGTCGAACACCATTTTGTCTTACTCATTATTGATGAGTATTCAATTTTTTTTTTAATTAAACACATTGTTAACTATTTTTTTATTTAACCTGTAGATGGGATCCTAACTGGTACTACCACTCCGAGTCAAAGTGGACCTGTGAATAATTCTGATGAAGGAGTATACCACATCCCACAGAGCTCTAGAATTGGAATATCTCCAGCAGGGTTTTACGTCATACCCAGGGCATCATGACTCCCAGCCATTACCTTCTAGCACAAGGATATGGGTTTACCATTAGGATAATAGGGCTGGGACAATCCTATACGTTTGTCTGAGAGGTCTCTCTAACCACCCGTCTAGCCTAAGTAAGAGTTAAAGTGTAGTGTGGCATATCATGGTTCCATCATTAAGCATCCCGTGTCGCAGCCCACGGCCAAATAGTAGCCCCGTCGGGGTGTTGTATAGCCGACTACTACCGGCCACTGGACTTCAATAAACAATAGACACGTATATATAAAAATAGGACCCGTCATTATTTTCTTTCTGCGTGTGGGTGATGAGGGCGACAAGTGTTCACAAGGAAAATGCCGGGTGGCTGGCGAAGGCGGCGACGAGTGTTCACAGTGGAAATGCCCGGGAAATGACGGGAGACGAAGTTATCTTCTCGGCTGCTGCTGGGATCTCTCCGTCGGCTCGAATCCTCTGGCCTTTATATTGATAAATACGCCTACGCATCTTTATCTTTTGATCTGGTCTTTACATCCGCTAATATGCCTACGCATTTTTATCTTTTGATCTGATAATATTCATTTATCTTCTCCCTGCTTCTTTGACCGGAAAACCTCTCTTGCGTTTTCCCCTTTTTTTAAATATTTTTTTTATTATTTCTCTTCGCCTTGTTGCCGGAAGCTTCCTCTTCCGGGCGACGATAATACAACAGGGGGTCTTAGTCTTAGTTGACAGGACTAAAAATATCTAGGTCGTGTATCATTAACTCTTATTTCGATTAGCATTATACTATTGATTCTATTTGATAGCATCTCTTAGTTCTATAGTCATTTACTAAGCTTTGTTTAATTGCTGCACAAGACTCGGTATGCGAACACTCAGTGAGACTCGGACTCATTAGTAATAGTCTTGTCGTGTAGAGATTTCACCACGCAAAGTGACGCCTCTCGGTGAAATAACGGTTTGTTGTTAGCATCTTATCTTCAAATAACATAGGGCAGATTTGATTGGGTTACATAGTAAGTGCAGCAAGTAAGGAACATTAAACTGAGCAACATGAACTCTCAAGATGGATTGTCTTTACAAAGTTTAAATAACTCAAACTGCCCTGCTATTTCCTCATAGCGAGGACATAACCACAAAATGAACACCAACTTCCAACCAGTGTTTGAACAAGATTGGTCAATTTTATTCTCCTTTAATATCTTTAACAATTATTTACATTAGTCATAATCTCTCTCTCTCTCTCTCTCTCTCTATATATATATATATATATATATATATATATATATATATATTCACCAACCCCTCCGCACGAGCAGGATGTGACACAAGGTCAATTTCTTAAGCGGAGTTCAACAGGTTTGAATTCAGAGTTTTCCTTCTCATAGACCGGTTGCCTAACCAGGGTTAAACAGTCCAGTCTGTCCTACTATTTATCCATAGCTGCAGGGAGAGTTGGATTCATACCATTCCCAAGGGTATTAGCGCGAAATGAAAAGCAATTACCACATCCAGGATTTGAACTCGGGGCGACGAGTCCATTTCCCATGATTTTAACGACTACAATAAGCGCTTCCATGTCGATATCTATATATGGTTGGTCAAATCTATATATTAATAGTCGTTTTCATTAATTGTACAACCGTTATCATCTTGCAACATCCTCTGGTTAAAAACTAGGCCGTCCAAATCATCCAAGATGGAATGGAAAATTGTAGATCCTGATTATCTGGTGCTACTTATCCACCGAATTCTTATTTCTCATGTATATAACATTGAAATACGTAAGTTGTAAAGATCTTCGTAGATGGCAATTTAATTATTTTAAAGACTTGGTTTAGTTTAACACAAGAAGAATGAGACTCTGTGAGAATTTATTTATCGACAGGATCTGGTTGACCATATTTTGCATTGAGAAGTGGCTGTAATCTTGTGTTTTTAAAACGATGTTTTTATATATATATATATATATATATATATATATATATATATATTATATTATATATATGATGGTGTTTTCTTATACATATATAAAGGGCAGTTGTGTGTATATGTATGCCCGGAGTGAACTTCGAAAATAAAATAATTAACGACAAGGTAAATATATATACACATTAAATATCACCAGGGCTTGGTTTTTGAGCAAAAATAATAGGGATTTGATTTATATTCGTGAAGATAATTTAAAAAATAAAATTTAAATAACAGCATGGATTTTTTTTATTTAATATTTTAGTAGACATTACCATTTATTTTCAGAGTTGCTGGCTCAATGCAAGGTCTATTTTTTATATAGGGATTTAAATGGGGCATTCCACGAGGATTCAACTCACGAATCAGTAATAATGGATCTGCGGGACTAACTTTTAAAAAACCCCTCTACCCAGGCGACGCCGGGTAGCCGCTGCTAGTTTTAAATAAAGGAGAACTGTACTAGTTGTAAAGCTTGTTTTTATGGCCATATAAGGAGTTTCTGAAATCAACCGTTTGTGTACCGGCCAATGACATTTGAATCGAATTTGAATATTTTTTGCTTACTACCTAATATGGTATTTAGGTCACAGCAACACTAAGTTGCAACCAAAAGTATAGCCCACACTTAACCTAAGGAACAAAATAAATGGTAAAGTCGTATTCACTTTATTTTTCTGAGTTATTTGACCAACCCTTGAGAAATTCCTACGCCATTATAGTATCTAGGGCATTTTAAGATCCCTATTGTAAACTTGAATTGATAATTTTCCTTTCGGCAAAGTTTTATAATTTTCGTTAACGTTAGCTCGAGGGGAAGCTATTATGGAAGTAAAATCGCTTTAACACATAGTGGGAATAGAAATCCCTTAGAATTATACTCAAATCTAATTAGCTATTACAACGGGCAAGTCGTCCATGGATTACATTTCTTTATTTGCTTTGCGAAATACATGTTGGAAAATTACCCAAGCGTGTAGATTGGAATCGCTTGGTTATTTAAGCGCAAGTGTAGTGTACCTAACACTGCTTCAATAAATTGATCCAGCTTCTACAATGATACCAAAGTTTGTTTCTCTCGGAATGTTGCCTCAGCTAAGAAAATAAAATAATAAACAGTAAAATAATAAAAAATAAATAAATAATAAATAAATGAATAAAAATAGTAATAAAAAATAAATAGTAATAAATAAATAATAAATAACGATAAATAATAATAATAATAATAATAATAATAGTAATAATAATAAAATTAAAAAAAATAATAATAATAATAATAATAATAAATGATAATGAATGTATAATAATAATAATAATAATAATAATAATAATAATAATAATAATAATAATAATAATAATAATAATAATAAATAATGATAATGAATATACAGATAATAATGATAATAATAATAAATAAATGTTAATAAATAAATAATAATAAATAAATAAATAATAAATACATAAATAATAATAATAAATAAATAATTGATGATAAATAAATTAATAAATAAATAAATAGTAAAAATAAAATAGTAAACAGTAAAAAGTAACCCCAAAGCAAACACCGAGTCTTTTTTTTCTGTAGAATATTCACATTACTGGAAATGAAGAATGGATAGGCCAGACATTTGTGTATCAGAGAAAGAGATTCAATTACCCGAAAATATTTGTTGCAAAGATAATGTCAAGGAAATATAATTTAAAAATCTTATTATAATGAAGATTGCGTGTTTATCTGTCTGTAACCGAAACTATATTGCTACTCAAGTCACAATTCCCTTAGTTATTTACGTAAAATTATCCATGATTTTATTTTTATCTAAATCTCAATTATTAATAATTTTTGTTTTACATTAATGATACTGTTGAACATATCTACATAATAATAACATGTGATTTCATTTATATATACAACAACGGGAAGGCTAATTTGCATATTGATATTAAACATTTTATTTGATTAATATTTGTTTACTATTATTGATTTTTAATTGTTTTGTTTTATCTTAATGATATGAGCAAAAATCACAGGGATAAATCTCATAGGAAATCCATTACCAAGAAGAAAGAACTGTAATTTTATTCTTTACTTCCTATTTTAATTCATCACTCAATAAGTCCCGGCCCTGACATATAGATGGCACCAATAATTTTTTTAAATATAAAGTACTAACCTTCAAATGGCACGTGTCAATATTTGAGCCCAATCGGATTATTAGTTTACACATTAAAGTTATTTAAGTGAAAACTGGAAAAATCTGAATTTTGTGTGTTGATAAAGCATTGCTTTTTGATGGGAAAAATACTGTTTAAGCAAAGCAATGTCTTGATAAGTGTTATTCGGACTCTGCCCCGTCAGTACCAATGGGTGGTATGCTGACTTTAAACTCGGTTGTAAAGACAAGAATGACACCTAAATGCGGCAGTTGTCCCGGAAAACACCAAAACAAATCCACTAACTTATTTTGGCCGATCGTAAATTGAGAATGGAAGAACCATCACTAGCGAATAATATCTAACATTATTGGTGCGTTTGAAGAAAGAAATCGCCAAAATACGACCATAAATGAAGAAGAAAAACTTCTCTTTCCTTAAGATAATACACCGTGTCACAAAACTACATGAATTGCCCATTGAATTGCTTCTGCACCCACCATATTCTCCAGATCTGGCCTCCAACAACTGCTGGCTGTTTGCAGACCTCAAAAGTATGTTCAAAGGAAAGAGATTTCGCCCCCAAGAAGTAGTGATATCGGAAACTGAGGCGAACTTTGAGGCCAAAGACAAATCGTTCTAAAAAAAGCCATTGAATTGTTAGAGAAGCGTTGGAATCTATGTATCACCCTAGAAGGAAACTAAGTTGATGAATAAAGTCTATTTTTAATCTAAAAGTTGTTTTCTCATTAGTTAGGCCCGGAACTCATTGAGTGATGTGTTAGCTAAATAGTTAAACTATGAAAACTTTGCAATGAAAGACGGGAGTGATGGAAGAGTAAGTTTCAATTGTTCTACTTTTCCATTATACCCCCTTCAGTTTCAAATCTTTTTATCTGCATTCTTATTTAGTTTCATTATCCTTTCTAATTTAATATAATATTTTATTACATTAAAACTTAAATACTTGCACCCGCAGGGTAGATATATTTGTTTGTGAAGAAAGGAAGTGAATCCGACGGTATGTAGTATATTAAGAAAAATGAAAAAAACACAGGTTTAAATGGGTTAAGTGGTGAGTTTATTGTCCGATGCTGCAGTGTTTCAATCTATCAAGTTGATCATCTTCAGGGCATTTGTTGGTATATGGAAGGTAATAAGAAATGTTTTATCACAGAATAACGAGAAAAGCGAGTGGTAGTCCTTGTTATTCAGTCCGTTTAAAAAATGTTGAGGTTTGAAAAAAGGGGACAGTTTGAAATATGACGTCAAATATTCTTTTTTATTACGGTGTGAGCTATATATTTGTTTATAAAATAATGAATGTAGGCTATTTCAGATATTCAAATATAATAAAGACTTCGACCTCTCAGTTAAAAAAAATGTTCTTTTAAAGCAAAGTTGGAAGAAGGTAAATTGATCGAAAAAATAGTTCAATATGTAAAAAGTATAATAATTTCAATTTAACTCTCCCTCACAATTTTTCTTTCTTTTCTTCCTTTCATATTTTCATTATGTTCGAGTGAAACAGATAAGCGTTATCACTTCGGCACTCTCACTTCCTCTGTTTATATTTCCCTACTCACGTCTTTTATTTCTTTTTCTGTGTAGCATATCCTTTTATTATTTTTCTTTCTTCATAATAAAAACGGAATGGTCAATTATTTAGCTGAGGTGACGACACTCATAAGACATAAGTATTCGACAGATAAGCAATAGCAGTTATCAGGATTTACATTTTTCATTTAATACTGGAAGATTTGGACGGTCTTGTTAACCAGAGGACGTACAATTAAGGAACACATCTGGGAAATGTATGGTATTCCAAATACCGGTAAGAAAGTAATGAAAACCAAGACTAGTTGATAATTCGAAGAAGGATTAATGGTGCTTAAGTTGCTAAAACTTATATCTTTTAGCGGTCGTAAGTCTTGTATATATATATATGTATATGTAGAAAGTAACAAATTACATACACACTTATCTTTTTGAGTGTTATTTGCCGAGTCGTTGTAGTTATGGGTTCGTTATTCGTTCTTGGGGGTTGCTGCTATGTTGCTTCAGTTTAGTTAGACACTTAAGCTGTTCGTTGTTGTTTTTGTATCATTCTTTTTGTCCGGCTGTCTAGTCTGTTCGACTACTTTTTCTGTGCTGAAGATTTCTAAGGGCCCCAGCCCCTTCCAGTTCTTCACTTCCGGGTTCTACATCCTTCCGGATTCTACATCCTTTCGAGTTCAGTGTCAGGGGAGGATAACCCATATTTTTCATACACGAGTATTAATATATAGAGTATGATACTTTTTGGTTTGTTTTTGTTTTTTAACCACCCTAACCAAAACAGCAATCACACTTCGGTATTCAATGATTTTATTCCACTGTCAATGCGATTCCTAATGCCACAATACGTTTAAACCATCATCATTATAAGTACTAGCAACGGAAAACACCCCCCGGGCGTCGTAAAATATAATTTGTGAACGACATTACCTGAGAGGGTGGGAGTTAAAAATTCAATGTCAGAGGGTTTGTATCATAAGTAAGCAAACTCCCTATATTTATTAAAGGTTAAGAAAAAACAAAAAAAACAATGTGAAATGAAAACTGAGCCCCGTCCCTCTCAAATAAAATGTTGTATGCATGTAGTAATCAAACAATTATTTTGAATATTTTCCACATCAATTGTACACAAAATAGTAAGTATTTATGTATTTGTAAACTTTTTAGTTTACTTCTTGTTACTGTAAAAAAAAGGACGAGAGTAAAAAACAATTTTTTAAATTGCTTACTCAAATTTTGGATGTATATAGCATAAGAATATTGTGAAGTAAGCTGTGACGTAGAGCTATGACGTAGTTTTTGTTACAGACAGAAATACAGACAATGTCCATTATTAATAGATATAAATAATCGATATGGTAATCCAAGAATTGGGTTTCGGAAATGCGATGATGCCACTTCTGATATTCTTCTATTCAAAATAGATCTTTAAAAATGCCACAATGGAACGCTAATAGTCTTCTCGCTTTTCTTGATGTAATTAGTTACGAGATTCCATTCTTCAAAGCAATATCTTCATGTGAATATCGTGAAAGACATTCAAAATTAGGCGTCCTCAGTATTGTACTCCAAATGCAAACCGTCATTGATAAAGGAAACCGAAGAATCCCATTCAAATTAATTTGACGAACACTAATAGATATAAATACGTTCCATATTTTTACATTCATTTATTAACTTTCTATTCAATACGAGACAAATTCTTATATAACGCGCTTTGTGTGTTGAAATGCATGTTTTAATTATTGCAATCATACAACCATTTTGTATGTTTTATTAATAAGGTAGGTTTTAATTACAAATTCCAATGGAAGTATTTCTGTAAGCAATATCTTTACTCTAATCAAACAAACATATTTAGAATTTGAAAAACTCCTATAATAATAAAATAATAATAATAATAATAATAATAATAATAAAAAAGGGACAAATATCTGGACCTTGCCAGAGAACTGAAAAAGTTATGGAATATGAAAGTCAAAGTGATACCAATTGTAGTTGGTGCACTTGGAACGCTCCAAAAGGATTGGAAAAGGGTTTGGAAAGATTGGAAATCAGAGGAAGGATTGAAAACATTCAGAAGACTGCACTGCTGCAATCTGCCAGAATACTCAGAAGAATCCTGGAGACCTGAGGAGACTTGCTGTCACTCAGACTCCAGTAAAAGACGATCAGTTAATGCTGATGTGAAAACTCAAAAGGAGTAAATAATAATAATAATAATAATAATAATAATAATAATAATAATAATAATAATAAGAAGAAGAAGAAGAAGAAGAAGAAGAAGAAGCATCTTAAATGATGTAATTATTTCGTGTTATTGGAATAGTAGTAAATAAAATGATGCCCATGATAATTACTTATGGCTGTATGTAGTGTATTTTCTTACTGTGACAGAGGTTGGTGGGGTGCTGCAACCCAAGTAGATGCCATGCTTTAGAATGATGGTTATTTATTAAACCTTAAGAGGAATTTACGGTCTTTAGGGGGGCCCTTATTTCGCCCAGTCGAAGGCAAATTATTCGGACGAAGGAAGACAAACACACAATTGAATTTAACACATGTATTGATAAATAGTACAAGAATATGTTGAAATTTTGGTGGCATTTGCTACGAGACTTATCTGTGAGGTGAAATACTGTTCGTGGAGAAATAGCACTAGCAAGGGTATTCTGATCGCTGTGTTTGTAGTTCTGTAGAGACGCGTCCGTTTTGTCGGTTCTCGTCCGATAAGTAAAAGATGGGGATGCTCTTTTAGAAGCTTCTCGTCTGGGTAACTGTTCTTTTAAATGATGGTAGATGGGGCCCTTTTTAAGTTGACTATTTAGGTCCTCAGCCTTCTGATAAGTATGCTGTCGAAACGGTCTTCAGTTGTATGCAATGAGACAGCCTTAGAAAGTATGCTGGTTAATGGCAAGGTGATGGGAGCGCTTATTTTAGTGACTCGCTTCGGTGACAATCTCCAGATAAGTGCAAGTTTTGATTCTGGCACCGACATCGTATTGGCAATTCGCCCTCTAGCGGCAGGGGAAAATAATTCTCTATCAGATTTCCGATAACCTAGTTTTGTTAAAATCATCATTCCCGCCATATACTATGTAAGTCTTTATTTCTTAGATATATGTAAAACATATTTCAGTTAAATGTATTAATAATATGGGTAGTTTTGCGGCAGATGTAACCCAGCTAGATAGAAATATATATTGATAAATAAGATGCTAATTGACATTAAATAATGAGTATTTCATAAGAATATGATTCGAATAACTAATGAAATCGTAACGTCAGGAGTGTCGTAGTTTCCGTTACAGACATACAGTTACATAATCTCTTATAATAAGATGTTAGATTTATCAAAAAAATAAAAACAAAAGAATGGATTGAACACGGGAAAGTGTACATGGATTTTGTTTTCATTACTGGATCTTTCAATGTCTTAAGCTATTAGGAAATAGCCTAAACTCAGAAAACAGTAAATAATGCATCTGTTGTATACCTCTTTCTTTCCTTTCTTACTTCTATTCTCCTAGCGTCTGTTCTAGCGTCTGGACTTCTTCTTGGGGAATTCGTGTCTGGTCTTCCATTGGGGATTTCTCTTTATCAGAAGCCCTGTGTCATTGGTAGTTTTTAGATAATAACACAAGACTTCGATTTACTTAGATCATATTTTATTTCGAAATCCCCACCAGACTACCTGCGCAGATAGAGTCGGAGCGTGCATAACACGACCTACCACCGTCGTGGTTTTTGGCCGACTAACTAAAAATCTATTTCTAATCTAAACCGGAAGACGGTCTTCTCCACCGATTCTCACGGTATCCACCGGAAGGAGGATCAGGACAGGTCAAGCCTTGTCACTCATCCTTCAAGGCCACCGGCTGCAACTTATAACAGCCATTTTGGTTTCTACACTACTGTACATAAATATTAGGAATCTAATAATTATGTAACACATCTTTCTTGTGGGAAAGAAGATCAGGTGACTAAAATCATATTTAAATTCAGATGTTAGTGTACACTGCGCAAGATTAGATCATTCAAAATAAATTGTTGCCGTAGAAAAGAGAATAATAGATAGAATAGGACTTTAACATCAAGATCGAATATTCTATCCTGGATATAAAAAAAAGATATAGTTAATCGAAAAATATGAAAAATAGGAACAACGATGTTAAAAAGCCATTTTCAACTTCCATTGCTCTAATTATATTTATTATCTACCTCCAGACTGTACAGAATCGTATATCTTCATTAACGGCTTAATCCTATATGATCCTAAATGGATCACAAGTAAAAAGGTGGATGGTGCGAGAGAGAACCATGGTAATCTGTGCTGAGAGTGCAACATAATGATGACATAGCAAATGTATTGGAAAGCAAGCAACACACCGGTTTATATAAACATTAATCGGCTTACCCAACAATGACCACAAAATACATAGATAGGCTAACAGCACACAGACTAGCCACCAACCTAGCAACGTAAATATCTATATATTAAAACTCGTAGTCCTTAAATGTACGATTGTTATCATGACAAGACCCGCTGGACAAAAATGGGACTCTCCACATCATTCGAGATAAAATGCAAAAATGTAAATCCTGATTATCTGTTGTTCCTTATTCACCGAACTCTTATTTTTTATTTATCAGCTAAATAATGGACCATCCCGTCTTTATTATAGAGAAGGAAAGCGGAGAAAAAAGATATATAAAAGGACTATACAGAAAAATATAAGAAAGAAAGAAAACAGGAAAGAAAGAAAAAAAGAAAGAAAAGGAGTAAGGGAGAAATAGTGAGAGGCTGTATTCGCACGGAAAAGATGAAGCTAATCTGTTTCAATCGAACATAATGAAAAGATGAAAGAAGGAAAGAAAGAAAAAGAAAGAAAGAGTGAGAGAATTAAATCAAGATTATTATACTTTTTACAAAATTAATCATTCGGAAAATATCTCTTAAGTAGACATATAATAAGAATTCGGCGGATATGAAACACCTGATAATCATGATTTACATTTTTGCATTCAATCTTGGACGATTTGGATTGTCTCATGTTTAACTAGAGGGTGTTGCAAGATGATAACGGTCGTAAAATTAAGGAACACGTGTATTAATATATAGATTAGATCTTTTGATTTTATCATTTTCAAGCTACAAATCCAATTATGGGTGTCCCTAAGACAAATAATGATGACAAGAGATTAATTGATTAATATGATAAAAAAAAATTAAATATGTTTTTATATGATCGGAAATTTTCTCAGAATGAGAATACAATTGTCTAACTTTCTTGAAGGTTTGTGATTTCATCAATTATTTCTTTCCCTTTTCGATAACATTGATGACCCCAACAGCAAAAGGTATTCTGCTAGTTTTTAACTTCCACATTTTTTTAATCTCTATTTCTATTTTTTGTTTCTTTTTTTAATCTTTTCTTTCTTTTGTAATTAGGATCATTTTCAAATTTCTTTGACTCGGAGAATTCAGAACGACATTTATCAACAACAAGATCTGTTCCACTTTTGATTTTTATCTCAATATCTGATTTGCCATCACTATGGTCTATCGGTAGGGTTTGTCCCAGAAGACTATATCAGCCTCAGGTTCTTGTTTATGCATTAACCATTTCTTGGCTATTTTCTACAAAGTGTCCACACATTTTCTAATGCAAATATTGGCCAACTCGTGTGTTTTAAAAAAACCTTTTTAGTATTTATTGGTTGTTCATTATTATTTCCCTTTTTTTTTGCGGTTCAAACCCAAAATGGAAACAGATACACAGCTTTGACTAAACCGATAATTTGTTTGGTTATTCCCTTTATAAAACTGTAAATAGCAAAATGACTGAAAATTTTGTCATCTCACCATTTAATACATACACCGTGATGAGTATGGTCTATCTTGGAGCCCAAGAAAATGCAGCTAAACAATTGCATAAATTACTGCAATTAAAATGGTATCAGTGGTGTGGTTTCACATATCCTGCGTTTCGTATAATTCCACTTTCTCAGCTCATTTACCTGATAATATCGAGTGTTAAGGAGCCAATCTTTCAGTCATAGATTATTTGGTCATCAAATGGTTTTATCTTATTCACTCTTTTGCAGAATTCAATATTACAATATACATTACTTTTTATTACTCCTCTGCACATTATTATTATTATTATTATTATTATTATTATTATTATTGAGTCTCCAGGACTCTCATGAGTATTCTAGCCGATTTCAACAATGTTGTTGTCTCGATGGTCTCAATTCTTTCTCTGGTTTCCAGTTCCTATAGTCCCTTTTCTAAGCTTTGAGGGACTGTTCCATGTGCATCAACTACTGTAGATAACTGTGTTTATTGTGTCAAAACATAGTGTGTTGAATTTAAGAAATTATGCATGTGATATTAAACTCGAGCAGAGATACATATGATGTTGTCAAGGGTCATTTACTCGATGTCAGTTTGGAAATTGGGGCGTGGTTACCGCCTACGATCGTATGATCGTTCATCGGGATGTCTACCGGTACGTTACAACCTGGAGAGGAACGAACTTTTTGAATGAAGAAAAAACTGTTTTAGAGTAAAAAGAAAAAAAAAGGAATAATGGACAGGAACATTCTCAGGTTGCCAATTTAGGTAACCAATTTGTAAAATGTATTGTTATATGTTTATGTAGTTTTTCTTTTCTTTTACTCATTGTTAATCCTATATTGTGCGATGTACTCGGTGGTTTGGTGTGGGGGAGAAAAGAGCGAGGCACGGAAAAAAAAAAAAAAGGTTCACATGTGAAGATTTTTGGAAATGGGATGGTGAGGAATGTTGCATTATCGTGCAATGGAAGAGGAAGCTTCCAGCAAAAAAACAAAGAGAAAGATAAAAATACATATTTAAAAAAGGAAGAACGGAAGAGAGGTCTTCCGGTCAAGGAGCATGGAGAACATGAAGTAATAGATAAAAGAAAAAAGGAAAACGGAAGCAGAGTCTTCCGGTGAAGAGAAAGATAAAGAAACATATATGTCCGTTATCAGATCAAACAATAAAAATGCGTGGGCATATTTATTGTATAAAAAGGCCAGCGGTTGAAGGGCCAACTCAGTCCCCAGTGAGCAGCCGAGAAGGTAACCTCATCGTCTCCCGTATCAACACCCTTGGAAGTTCATTGTGAACACGGCGCTCTTCACCATCCTACCCTCGGACATTTTCATTGTAAACACTCATCGCCCTCACCACCCACACACAGAAAATAAAGACGGGTCCTATTTTTATATATACGTGTCTGTGGTTTTATTGAAATCCAGTCAAGTGGCTATACAACACCCTGACCCTATCACTAATCCTAACCCTTAAACTGACCGTAACTCTGATCCTAGTGTCTCAAAAGTTTGGGGTATTTCTGAAAAATGTAATGCTTTTTATACGTAATTTAATGATATTATCTCTTGCACTATTTTGTATTAGTAACATGAAATAGTCCGAATATCAGAGTTTATTCGATACACTACCATTTAAGAGTAAATAAAATGACTATTTATCATGCTGGCATCCGTTCGTCTACAAAAGACGATGGCGTAGTGTCCACTTTTTTTAATCTGCAACTGCATGAGTGGCTGAACGGACCAATTATTGAATTGCCATATATATAGTGGTGTGACTGCAAACAAACAGTGATGTTTGCTGGAGTTGCTGTTGTCTTTTTTTTTTTTTCTTTTTCATTTTTTTTTTTTGGGGGGGGCTCTCTTTTCTGCGGCGGACACTTTCCTCACTTTTTCACTCCTTTTTGTCCCTTGTTTGACGAGGAGGCACCGGGTCGCACTGTCTTTTGCATAAACCTCCCATGTGTTGATGTCGATGTGGCATGTCGTCATGTCCCTCTTGCAGACATCTTTAAAGGGTAGGTGTGGTCTCCTTACCGGTCGGTTGCCCTCTACTAATTCACCATACAGTTATAAAATACATCGACTTTCAGAATCAGATTTTGACATTTTCATCGCCTAAGGATATTTTCTGCTTGCTAAGTGTAATAATAAATGAACACACACGGCCGCACTTGAGAAAGCTTTATTCTATTTAGAATACAGTTGCAGTTTCTTTGGAGTTTATATACTTTCGTAAAGCTAAAGATTTATACAAAGGGAGAGGGGTAATAATACAACAGGGGAAGTAACTCTCAATTACTTATTACACTAAGAAAGCTTCGATATTTTCAGTTTGGTTCTCGAATCTGTCATTGATTATCGAAGTTGTTCATAACTTATGGATTTTTGCTTCTTATCTAAAGGTATGCGTTCGTGTTTTGTTTTGTTTTGTTTTGTTTTTCCCCATTTCCAATTCCTGTGTGCCAAAGATTACAACACAATGAAATGACATTCTTCTGAAAGCGTATTTAGTGATCACTACAGAATAAACGACCTTATCTCATTTGTAATGATAATACAAGAAAAGGCTGATTGTGCGTTCAAAGTGAATTAAGGAACATTTTTTTGCAAACATAGAGCTTTACAGTTTTCTCACTAAAATACAACGGCAAGCAAGATAAAGAAGACATCTTTAAAAATTCGATAATTCTTCCTGAATATATTTATGCTACCTTGAATACTAATCACACCATTTACGTTGGTTTATCTGTGGAGTATTCAACGAGGTTTCTTCTGTCTAACTGGCTAAATAATTCAATCTCACTGTGTGTAGATTCTTTTAAGGCCAGATAGTCGATTGCAGGTTTGGACCGAAACTGTACCAGCCAACGACATAAAGTCTGTTGTCGCATCCGGTGCATAAACTGTAGTATATTTCATCAGGGCTCTTCAAAGATAGATTAAATGTGTTTTTGAGTATAGTAAAAAAACGAATATAAATCTAGCTGTTTTTAGACTAAGCAAGTGAGGTCTGTTGCATAGGAAGTTGCCTTGATGTGCGCTGTTAGGGAAGTTCTTTTTAGATGACATGGGAATTGAAGATTGGGTGGTTTTCATTTAGCATTGATCGGCGGTTCAAAGTAAATAGAGTAGATTCTCGAGTCTGGTTTCAATTGTTGGAAATCTTTAATCAATATGTCCTATGGCCAAAATGAAAGACCATAGGAATTCGATTATTTGGATATTTTGATTTCTATTGTAAAATTCCGTCTGTTCAGGGTTGTTTTTATTGCTTCTTTTATTATTTCTATGGAATAGTTACTCTTTAGGAATTGTTGAGCTAATAAACTTATATTGTAACGATATCCAAGGTGGTTAAATCAAATACATTTAATAATTTAATACACAACTGTTGGTTGGTTGGTTGGTTGGTTTAAAAAATGTTAATTATTGTCGAGATTTTTAATGCCAAATTATCTTTTGCAAACAATTATATGGTCTCAAGTAACTAATTATAATCATTTGTAAACAATTACAATAATTATTTGTAATGCAGATAAATTTCAGAATTTTCAACCAAATATATTTTACCTCAAGATAGGTCAGATGAGTCAAATTGAAACTTGTAGTAAGAACAATGATGGGATGATTCCAAACTATCCAGAACTCCAGTATCGGTTGCGTAATGCTTGTCACACCTGCAAAATGTTACATTCTCTTTGCCTCTGAGGAAAATCCATAATCACATATATTTTGTGAATCATTTGCGTATATGTTAACTCAATTATGTTGGAATTACATTTTGTACCTTTTTTATCAAATTTAGAACGAAGTCAAATTTAAGGCACCTTCGCCTCCCTCGAAAACTATGCGTCATTACAATCTTCCAGATGGCCGTCTTCTGTCGAAAGTTGGGTTGACAGGAATTTTCTCCTTGGAACATCCGCCTTGGTTGAGGTCAACCTTCGATATGATCCCTATCTGCCACGTTGTACTTTTTGATGTCATATAAGAATTTGATCAAGCTTAGCACTCGATCTGAAACTCGGACGTCAAAGGGTGAAATGCCTGCTACAAAATAAACCCGTTTCTCAGATGAAAAACAATCAGAAGGCGGATAAACGATAACTTTTATAATAAAAGAATATTAGAAAGCCAATAAACGCACGCCCCTCGTATTGATATCAGTAATGTGGTATCTGTAGAGTATATCTTATGTTCATTAAGAGTTAACTTCAAATAATTTCATTCAATTCAGTAGAATCCTCACTGAGTTTTTTTTCTCATCTCAGTATAAGAGAATCGGCTAGTTTTGTTCTTTAGTATCAGAATACTAAAATTAGCTCAGGGTCTAAGTTTCAGGAGATTTCGTAGTCAAACATTGCTACTCGCTCTGTCGTTTTCTGTTCCGCCGTTCTCTGCTCCTCGTGGCAGAACCTGGGATTTAAGTAACAATCTTTTTCAACTGGGTTGGGTCTGTCGATCGGTAGAGATTATTTCTATAATTACTTTTCGTTGGTTCACTCCCCGTTTACTCCACTATATTATTTAATATTTAGGATTGTCCATCTCAACCACCCTTGTCACCTAACATTACAAAATAAACTCCGCCTCTTTGACGTCATTATTTTTCCGCATAAAAAACATGAATTATAATTATCTTTCAGGGAAATGTACTTTAGCGATTTTGGGAAACACATTATTTCTTTATCTTATTAATTTCCAAAATATCTCATTCTTGTTGACAATATTTTTTTGAATACACAATGGCAAAATTTTATGACAAACTTATTTTTTTCAAATTCCCACACACGATTTCGGGTGGCGGTCAAAGTTCACTTTCATTATCGAGCCAAATTATTCGATTTAAAAATATCTTACTAACCATACCGGTAATTCATAACTCATTTTAGTCCTATTGTCTTTAAATTCTGGCATCGTTCTGTGAGAAATATGAGTTTGCCTCTTTCTGACCCGGTCAATGTCCTTTACAAGATATGTAAGTAAGAAATTATTACACTCTACAGGTAATTGTGCCGCAAGATCATAATTGGGGTACTAATAACGAAACTAATTTTTCTTCTAGATGTTTTGATCCACCATAATGAATGTCTCTCTTCTCTAAGAGCATGAGGTCAAATAATGAAATTCTTGATCAGGTAGAAACAGTAGACTAATAACTATAAATAATAAAGAAAACTTATTATCGTTAATTTCCCATTTTATGTGTTTTTGTGTTTCATATTTTCATCTAATTTCTAATATTTAAGTCTGTTTTGTAGGAAGAAGAATATCGACCTCCTCGTTTCCGTATTTATTTCCATCTTTCTATCAACATAAAATCTCTTGTATTTCTACCAGTATTATTCGCACATCGAATCTGCTTCCTCATAACTTCGTCAATCCCCTTGTTAACTCTCAAAGCTTAGTTAAAACTCAAATTATTACAATTTAAATAATTAGTATTCACATTTATTTATGTATTTTTTAATAATACTCAAAAAACATTTTTTAGATAATACTAAATTAAAAAAAACAAAAAACAATGATACATAAAATTTGCTTTAGAACCGATAGTTTCCCTTTAAGAGCACAAATATTTTTTACTTTTAAACTTGATATTTTTTATTGATAATTCAAAACTTTGCTGGTGGATTTGTATTTAATTTCAAATCTATTTTAGTAAAATTTGATGATTCCGATATTTTAAATATGATCTTAGTTCTAATTTTTGAGTGAGAAGATTACTCTTTAGTTATTTTGATTTAATTTCCATGAATAATCCTTTCTCTTCAATTTGTTTTAATTTCAGTATATTCTGAGAATATATCAAAATTAAATAGAAATAAGAGGACATTGTCAGGTTAGATATATATTCATTGAAGATTGTGATTTATTTTAATGTAAGCCCCACTAATATAGTTTACAGAATAGAAAATATTCACTGTAGATAACTTATTGTCTAATATATTTTCCTTTTTTATGCTCATGCTTATAACATTGAATACAATTTTATTGAATTATAAAATAATAGTAATGTAAAGTTAGCGGAGTGGTTTATTGTCAGTATCAGCCGGTCAACGATGGTCTATCCCCTTTTTCCTAACGTTAGAAAAGGGAGATTGTTTTTTTTTCTGAAGTGAAGCGCCTTACCTACCTTCATCTCCCAACTTTACCACACAGATAAGATTATGAAGCTGATATACTCATACCAACTCGCTACCAACTCAGCGTTGGTAGCGACCGCAATTTGAACCCAAAACCTTACGCTTCTTTGGCGGGTCCTCTACCAACTGAGCTAAACCCTCTTCATTCCAAATATATCGAAATAGAATGTCCAACTCTGAAAAAAAATGTGCTCTTTTCGAAGATGTTTTAAAAATACAATCCATTAAGATGTGTTGATTCCGCTAAATTCCAAATCCCTCTTCCTTGGTGGTAACTCCACGGGAATTGAGCAATTTAAAAGATTAAATTTCCCTCTGGTTCAAATATAGTGCCATATTCCATGTGATGTCTTTTTTTTAAATGGGCGCTGCTTATTATAACGACCGCGGGAGAAAGAGTAGATGTTATCGCGTCGGTTATATTGACCTCTGAATAACGGGCGCCATAAAAACGTTGGCAAATATAACCAGTCTATAAATTACTATAACTCCCATTGCATGACTCGAAGAGACAGACATTCAGAACTTCATGATTCCGTCATTTGATTAGCATTTCATTTGACAGAAATGAATAAATTCCATTTAGGGGAAAATCAAATTGTTTAGAACATACAGATTTTTTTATTGATCGTAAAAGTATTTGGGAAGATTCTGAAATGTCGTCAATTCTTATGGTGTAGTAGCAAAAGTACACGCCTCTCGGGGTTTATTGATATTGCCATTCGAGGAAATAATATTTTACTAGCAGGACCTGTGGATATAAAATAGTATGAGAATTCAATTATTACAGCGTTTGATATGTTTACTAAAGAGATTGTGCTAAATAGTCCAATATGTAAAAAGTTTAATAATCTTGATCTAATTCTCTCTCACATATTTTTCTTTCTTTCCCTGGTTTCCTCTTTTCGTTATGTCCGATAGAAACAGATTAGCGTTATCACTTCCGTGCACTCACCCCTCGCTCTATCTTACCCTACTCTCTTTCTTTCGTTCTTATTATATTTTTCTGTGTATTATGCCCATTTTATTCAGTTGATTTCTCGATTATAAAAAAGGAATACTCCATTATTTAGATGAGCTGACGACACTGATAAGAAATAAGAATTGGGGGATTAAGCAACACTAGATAATCAGAATTTAAATCTTTGCTTTCATCTTGGACGATTTGGACGGTCTCATTTTTAACCAGAGAGTTTTGCAAGATGATAACGGTCGAACTATGAAGAAACACGAGTATTGATATATATATATAACCTCTAGTTGTGTAATGAAAATTGTGTTGGCATCCTTCAACCTTCTAAAGACGATGGCGTCGTATCCATTTTTTTCATCTGCAACTGCGTGAGTGGCCAAACAGGCCAAATTTTGAATGGCAATCTCTGGTGCATTGACTGCAAACAAACAGTGATGCTTGCTGGAGTTGCTGTTGTTTCTCCTTCATTTTGGCTCTGTTTTCTCACTTGGCTACTTTCCTCACTTTTTCACTCCTTTTCGTTCATTGTCTGACGAGGAGTCGCCAGCTTGCAAGGTATTCTACACAAGCCTCCCATGTATTGGTGTTAATGTGGCATGACCTCATGTTTCTCTTGCAGACATATTTAAAGCGCAGGCATGGTCTCCCTACTGGTCGGGTGCCCTCCGCTAATTCGCCATACAGTAGGTCTTTGGGGATGCGGCCTTTGTCCATCCTCCTGACGTGACCAAGCCAACGTAGGCGTCTCTCGTAGATGATGGTGGTCATGCTGTTCATGTTTGCTCGTTCCAGCACTTCTGTGTTTGGCACTTTATCCTGCCAACGTATGCGTAGGATGCGGCGTGGGCATCTGTGATGGAACGTTTCCAGTTTCCTCTCGTGGCATGAGTATGTTATCCAGGCTTCGCTACTTTAGAGGAGAGTATTGACAACGCATGCTTTGTAGACGCGCAGTTTGGTTCTTTTAGTAAGGCTGGTATTTTCCACGACTCTCTGGTTTAGTTTGGCGATAACTGCCGCCGCTCTGGTGATTCTTCTGTTGACTTCACTCTTCGTGGAGACTGAATTGGCTATGGTGGACCAAGATACTTGAAGCCCACCACTGCTTCACGGCTGCACCCATTGATGACAATGTTCGGGAGGGTGTCTGCAATTTGTGCCATGACTTTTTTCTTGTTTAGACTTATGGTTAGCCCGGGCTCCTTACAAGCATGCGTGAGTCGACTGAGAAGCTGTTGCAGCCGTGTTCAGTGTGTGACGTTAAGGCTGTGTCATCGGCGAATAGCATTTCCCGAATGAGTACCTTCGTGACTTTGGTCTTTGCTCTAAGTAGAGCGATGTTGAACAACTTGCCAAGGCGATTTTTTACAGCGAAGCCGACTCCGTGCCGTCGGGTTTCACTTGAGGGTTTTCCCTGCCAGAAGAAGGTAAAGTTTTCCTCCTTGATTTGTCCATTTTCAGCCAGGTGGGTCTCCTGAAGGCACACCACGTCAATGTTTAGCCGCAAGAGTTATATGTCAATGATGACCGTCTTGCGGGCATCATCGACCTGTTGTAGGTCTGTTAGTCCAGGACAGATGGTCCTGACGTTCCAGCTTGCGAGCCAAATTGCACAAATTGCTATGATAAGCATAATTTTTTCAGGATTATTTCAATTATTTTGAGGTTTGCCGAATCTTTTAAGATGTTTATTTTTTGTAATACAAGTTACATACAAATTTTCTCCACTGTCGGTTGGAGCTTTAGAATATACAGACTGCACCTCTTGCAAATGGTACTCGAAATGTGGTTCCATATTGGTCATGAATGTCGACCCGTGATGTTTTTTGGTGAATGAGCAGTCCATAATTTACAACACTCCACTGCCCCTTACTTCGGTTAGATAGGCTGTCGGAAAGACCCCCTCCGATCAATAGGCTAGTCACGTCAAGTCCTAGCACCTATATGATTCGACCAACCCAAATGCCCTTATGGCAATCCCCAAATCTTTTTATCATATATCTGATAGTAGGCGGTGGCTGCGAGCCTTAGTTTCCTGGTTATGACATTAAACTGCAGTTAATTGTGAAGTTCCAGTTTTGGAGCTCTGGGGGTGTGGTAGTATTTAATTTTCTCAGCAGCCAGAACCTTACTGGCTTAAATAAAGCGGGAAGTTCAATCTCCCTCACACTCTCTCCAATCTC
>CM042147.1:44309873-44314873 GCA_023376005.1 Doryteuthis pealeii | reverse complement strand
AACGTATATAAAGGGCAGTTATGTGAATCAGTACGTCGGGAGGAAACTTCGAAAATAAAACAATTAACGGCAAAGTAAATGTATATACACATTAAATATCACCAGTGCTTGGTTTTTGAGCAAAAATAATGAAGATTCGATTTAAATTCATGAAGATATGTAAAAAATAAAATTTCAATGTAAACAAAATTTTTTCCATTTAATATTGTAGGGATACATTTCTATTTTCAGAGTGACTGGATCAATGCAAGCCTTTTTTTACATAGTAATTTTAATGGGGAATCCAGCGGGGATCCAGCTCACAATTCAGTACCTTTAAAAATCATCCCTCTACCCAAGCGACGCCAGGTAGCCACTTCTAGTAATATCTAAATGAATTTAAGTTATATTCTTTTTAAAATTCCCTCTCATAAAATGTAATCAATTTCGAAACACCCTATATATATATATATATATATATATATATATATATATATATATATATTTCATTTCTTTTGGAAGCCCCATCTTATCATTTATTCAACGTTCATATTAAATGTTCTATAGAGCCCTCTTTATACCTCTGTTGTTTTACACACACGCGCACACACGCACACAAATATATATATATATATATATATGTGTGTGTGTGTGTGTGTGTTTGTGTGTGTGTGTTTATGTGTGCGTGTGTGTGTGAGTGTGTGTGTGTGTACGTGTACGTAGTTATCTAATATCGGGGCATGGAAATAAAATACTCGAATATGGGTGTGAGAGCTGTATTTATTAGTTACGTAATAAGATGCGATTGTTACCATTGGTTTCAATGCAGCGTATTAGTCACTTATCATCAAGACAACGTGAGTGTGAAAGTATATACAACGAATAACTATTGATTTATATACTTATAATCATATGCTTTGCAAGACAACTAATTAATATATATATGTATTGATATTATTTGTATACTCTTTCACATGCACATTGTTTTGATGATAAGTGGTTAATACGCCGCTTTGAAACCAATGGTAACAATCGTACCTTAAATGTATTGTACACTATAACAAATATATATATATATATATGTGTGTGTGTGTGTGTGTGTGTGTGTGTGTGTGTGTTTGTGTGTGTTTGTACATGTGTGTGTGTGGTGGGGTACGTTTTATTTTTTGTGTGTTTGAGTGTATATTTAAGGTCGTAAGAATGGGATTGTTACCATTGGTTTCATAGCAGCGTATTAGCCATTATCAACAGGACAACGCGCCTGCAAAAGTATATACGACGAATATCTATTGATTTATATATGTGTAATTATAGGCGTTGTATACTCGTTCACAGGTGCGTTGTCTTGATGATATGTGCCTAATACGCTGCATTGACTTAAATGCATTTCACTCTCTAACAAATGTATATATATAATATATATATATATATATATATATATGTGTGTGTGTGTGTGTGTGTGTGTGTGTGTTGGGGTGTGTGTGTGCGCGTGTGTGTGTGTGTGTGTGTGTGTGTGTGTGTGTCTGCATGCATGTATGTGTGTGGCGGGGGATTTTTTGTATTAATTTGTTTGACTTAAATGTGCATTGACTTAAAAGTATTTCACTCTCTAACAAATGTATGTATATATATATATATATATATATATACACACACACACACACACACACACACACATATATATATATATATATATATATATATACATGGGGTTGGTGGGGGATCTTTTGTATTATTTTGTTTGTGTTTGTGTGTGTATTTAAGCTCGTAACAATGTGATTTGTATCTCGCACATAAACGGATTTGCAATCTCTTGGAAAGTCTATTTTCTCTTGAATGTTATCAAAAGTAAATAAAACTGCGGTTGTAAAGCGATAGAAAAGAGAACACAAATCACACACGAGATCTGAATTGATAGTTGGCGTTGCCAATAAAACTCAAATAGACAGAGGATTAAATAAAATAACATCTCACCGACGTGCGTTCTCTCTAAGTATTTAATCAGACGTGCGTTCTCACTAAGTATCTAATCAGACGTTCCCTGCGCAAAATGAACTTTATATCTACATAACAAAACTTTTTTTTTTTAAAAGAGAATAAAAGATGAAAGTTATATTAAATTACTTGAGATGAACGAATCGAATATATTTTTCGGTTGAAACTTTGAACGTGTCGATGACAATGGAGAAATTTTCAAAAGTTGGGCGAGACAATTTTGACAGATTTATAAGTTTTATTTATTTACAATCAGTAAATTCTTCGCGGATTATTGTCTTTTGATGAAACTTCTTGGTTTGTGTCGAATTCTTCTTTCCTTCATCTATCTATCTATCTATCTCTCTCTCTCTCTCTCTCTCTCTCTCTATATATATATATATATATATATATATATATATATATATATATATATATATGTAATTTAGCTTTTCAGCCGATGTCAATATATATCAGATATTGACATAACGTTATGAAAATCTATCAACAATTCAATATATATATATATATATATATATATATATATATATATATATATATATATATATATACTTTGGTCAGGTACCAATTCCTTTGATATTAGGATGATTCTAAACTGGTCCTTTCGTCCAACTGTTGGGTGATGCAAGGTCCAAGTCGAGTTTGAGAGCTCAATGTTTATTTTTTATACACACATCAAAGTAATTTGTAAAGAAAAAGGGGTTAAAGACCGGGTATTCAGCGATGATTGTCCATTTCCACCCGTGGGTATCTGAGACCTTACGAATTTCTTCAGATCACTTTCTTTATTCAAACTGGTAAACAATTAAATTCAGTTTATATTCATACATTTATACATTCTATATTTATAATATATATTTAATAATTTATAACAAATATATTTAAGCCCTTTTTCTTTACATATATATATATATATATATATATATATATATATATATGAATTGATCAGTCGTTCGATCGATCACAACGAGTTTATATTTATAAATCTACATTTGTGTTGGTTGTTTGATTGGCTGTTTCGTTTTACGGCATATTAACCCTTTCTGGGTCATATAATGCTAAATCAAATCATGTTTGATAAACAAAGGAGTAGAATTACTTACTATTTAAGTTGTCACCCAATAAATGTACATTTATTCAAGACTCCTTAAGAATTTTCGATCTTTTTACTAAATTTTCTGGCCAGGTGTGCTTATTGTATTTTTGTATCAAACTATTCGAATGCATTTATATCTCTGTTTCACAATATTTGGCACACCTTGTATTCGGAAAAAATAACGTCCCGTTCATTCTTTATTTATATATTGGTAAATATAACTTTAAATTTGGTACTTTTTGACACACCTTGTATTCTGATATTGAATAAATGGAACGTTATTTTTTTCAGAATACAAGGTGTCTCTAAATATACAAAAAATCTCGATACACATTATATATATATATATATATATATATATATATATATATATATATATATAATTCTATTTTTGATAATTTGCTTTGAAGCATTGTTAAGTAAAGTATATTATTATTTATATTTTAAAGGCACTGCTGATGAGACCTAATAAGGTCGAAACAGATGTACAGTGTTCCACACGTCGCACGCGGTATTTGCCGAGTTTGCTTGTCATGATTATTTCAATGATAATTAACAAATTCTCACTATGTATATGTTTGGTAGCTATTTTGCCATGCAAATATATATACACGAATCATAATATATTGATTTATTCTTGTATAGATATTATAGCTCCACCACTGATATTAACCTCTCCTCTAATAATCCCGCAAAATATTGAACAAACACTAACTTACCAAATGAGATACTATTAACGATACACTATTTGGTTTAAAGCAGCGTAACCATCGCGTCAACACCTGGTTACTGACAGTTTCTCGCCTATGCGATCTTCAGACCGACTGGGAAAATTTGTTTATTGGTTTGCTTAAATACCCCCTTGTTTGTTCCTTCACAGAGTGGGGTGGAACAGCAGTGGACTGGGTTTTAATTGGTCAATTCTTACGTGAATCATAGAGTTTAGCCGAAGTTATTTAAATAAACCTATAAACAGATTTTCCCAGTTGGTCTTAAGATCGCATAAGTGAGAAACTGTCAGTAACCAGGTGTTGATTCCATGTTCACGCTACATTAATTCAATTATAAATGCTTTATCAATGATATCGATCACCGTAGGCTTAAAATTAGAACCTACATTATATATATATATAATTTTGAAAAATACCCAACATTGGACAATATATATATATATATATATATATATATATATATATATATATATATATATATATATATATATATATACTTGTTAGTAAAGCCCCATGCATTTTCTGTTTTCAATAAAGTTTGGTCTGATAAAACTAATAGGTATACACAGATACCTGTGGGTAGAAATAGATCTATCAGTGCAAAATGACCGATTTTATGCCGTTTTCATTACCAATTATATATATATATATATATATATATATATATATTATATATATATATATATATATATATATATATATGGGACGTAGGTCACACCTTTAGACAGAGAAAGATTCTGCGATAAACTATAAGAAATTTTGAAAAATACCCACCATTGGACAATATATATATATATATATATATATATATATATGGCGTTGAATATGGTCGTGAATGTTCCTTTGTCACCTAATAAATAGATATGTAAAACCTTTATATATTTATTTTATTATATAACAGCTCTATTTTATATTGAGCACTCTACCAATAATACTGCCTTTGGTACACCATTCCAGCAAAGCTGTAATAGTGACCATCCCACACACCACTATATATATATATTATATATATATATGTATATATATATATATATATATATGTATATATATGTATGTGTGTGTGTGTCCAATGATGTGTATCTTTCAAAATCTCTTGTAGTTTATCGCATAATCTTTCTCTGTCTAAAGGTTGTGACCTATTTCCCAGGTAGAGTGTAAAATAAGATAAAAAAAGTTCTAATTCACGCCTCAGGGACCTT
>CM042147.1:44252373-44307373 GCA_023376005.1 Doryteuthis pealeii | reverse complement strand
GATCTCTTTAACCTTAATATGGTAAGTGATCTAGGAGAAAGAAAATGTTGAATTCAAACTTGTTAAAATCTGCTTAATAATCTGACCTTGTGTCACATCCTGCTCGTGCGGAGGACTTGGTCAATATGTATACCCATATTCAACTCACACATCCTCAAATTCTTCCAACTTGTATCGCTGACATTACAATGGCTCTATGGAACTGTTAATTCAACGCCCTGATGAAGTGAATCAATTGACCTGATGTAAAATCAATACACTGGATGGTTAACGTGATCTTAACTAAAAATATGCATGTGACATAAACTTGGCTCAACTAACTTCATCAAATGTCTCGACTTTGAATGTATTCTTGCAATCAATAAAGTTTATTCCCTTCTACCAAGAACGATACAAGATCATCCTTTTGTATTGTAAAGATTCCACTCGAAGTTCTTTAATTTTCAATTGGTTGGAATTCAGTGGAAGAATTTAGACATCCTCTCACAGGATACAAGGTTTTTTCTTTAATTTGTAGAATATTACAGACATTTGTACATTTGTGAGGAGTTTCGTTTTATGGCATATCAACATCGGTGGGTCATTTATATATATATATATATATATATATATATATATATATATATATATATATATAAGTAAAGAAATAATAAAAGACTTAGAGATTTAGCATCATAGTCTATTTCAGGGAGCTTAAACAAATTGTCTAACTCTCCCGACTCATCAGATGCGAATGATAAATTCTTTATTACTTTAAAGGCATTTGAAAACAGATTTTCATTTTTTATGTTTTTTTTAAATTTTATAGTCCTGTGATATGAATTCCAAATGAAATCCTTGATGTTGCAAAAAAAATATGTTGTAGTTTCACTTCCGCCACAAAAAAACTCAGTCAATAGACTATAATGCTAAATCTCTAAGTCTTTTGTTATTTCTTTACTTATATATTTGCTCTGTGACTCTAACATTAAGAGCGCACATTGAGCTCTCAAACTGCAACAGGTTTTTTAAATAAAATTATTGTGTCGTAAGGAAGATTTCTTCTCTGGACTTTTGGATTATATATATATATATATATATATATATATATATATATATATATATATATATATATATGGTTAGTCTGGTTTTCAGTTTGTATATATTATATTCACACACACATGTGTCTATAATGTATATTATTTGGGATTTAGCATAAAGCATATTGTGGATCTCAGTTTTGGAATGTTATGTCAATTTCTAAGCGGAGTTTACCAGGTTTGAATTCGAAGTTTTCCTTCTCCTAGATTAGTTGCCGTACCAAGGTTGAAGAGCTTAGTTGGAGATCCCCGTCGTGTAATGGTTGTCGTCAAAGGAAATAGACACGTCTATACGAGTTCAAATCCTAGACGAGACTGGTTGCATTTCATATGGCACTGATACATTTAGGAAATGTATGAATCTAACAATTCTCCCTACAGCTATGGGTAAATAATAGGGCGGATTAGGCTCTTCAACCTTGGTACGGTAACTAATCTGGGAGAAGGAAAACTCCGAATTCAAACCTGGTAAACTCGCTTAGAAATTGACCTCGTGTCAAATCCTTCTCGTGCGGAGGAGTTGGTAAATACATATATATCAATAAGCATGTTTCTGAATTGTACGACTGTTATCATTTTGCAACTCCCTCAGGTTAAAAATGAAACCGTCCAAATCGTCCAAGATAAAATGCAAAAATGTAAATCCTGGTTATCTGGTGCTGCTTATCCACCGAATTCAATTTCTCATGAGTGTCGTTATCTCATCTAAATAATGAACTGTTGCGTTTTTATTATAAAGAAAGGGAAGAAAAGGACATGCTACATAGAAAAAATCCAGTAACTTGTAAGTCAAGATACCACTGTAATTGGTTAGATTATAGGTTTTATAATTAGGTTTTTTGGTGGCCTAATCGGTAAGGCAGCTCCCTTGAGAAGGAAAACGGAATTAGTGCGAGAATATCGACGGATGACTCTTCATTATTTCCTATATCTGTTCCTGACTAACGACTGTTTTATAAATCACATTGACTAAAAGAAAAATCATTTTCCAGTTACTTTGTTCAATACAAAACAGTTCATTTCTTGGCAAATTCCTTCCGTCAGTATGCTACGATTCACTCATGAAAATGACATAATATTCTAGTTACAAGTCCTTCGCCTGAAAATAAGTCGAGTGCAGTGAAATGCTTGAAAAGTTTGTCTGAAATCCCATCATTATTGTCTTTATTTCTCCAGGGGTGACGCATATTTCTGGCATTGTGAAACACTAAACAAAGCTTAGTAAATTATTTCAGCTAAAAGATTAGTTTTCTATTCATCCATCTTATTTATAAAATCTGTCGTTTAATTAAAAATAAGCCAAAAGAAAATAAGAAATATCGCTACTAAATCGCTACAGATTTAGCTCAACTTGTGTGGGTTTTTCTTTCGAAACTTTTTGTCAAAACAATTAAACCAATAAAAATATTTCAACTGCTTTGGGCTTCCATTCTTTTGCATCTTTTGATAATAAAAGATTTGTTATTTAGAAGCCAAGTAGCTTCAGTGGATATGCCCCCAGGCGCCCAGACGAATATCGCGCCACAATTGATGAAAGCGTTTTACAATGTAGGTTATCAGCCATGTTTACAAAAAGAATTCTGGCCTCTTGCAAAAAATGATTTATTCCATATGGGATTGTAATGTAAAGATTTGATACTAAAAAAATTATTTTTATGTTTATCCATAAAAAAATGGGAGGATAAAGAATGAATAGTGGCTATGAGTCGAGGAAAAGTAATTGCGAATCAAGTTCGAAATATATTTTCAACTATTTACCGAAAACTGAACGTATCCCGTTTTCCGTACGCTCTACGATTTTGTATCTTGGATTTTTTATTTATAGCGTAAAATCTTATTTGTTCACCACATCTAATCGAAATGAGGTTTGCTCTGTCGAATGGGGCTGTTGAATACGCCGACTGCCACTCTACAGAGGGGTAGGAATCCTACAATGTGACCCTGGATGGTGACCCGTGATGCTTAAGGACGGATTCCTCATGTCTGAGCAGTCCATGACATGCAGCACTCCACTTTGGCCCTTACGCGGGCTAGAAGCGTGATCGGTGAGCCCCCCTCCGATCAATCGGCTGGTCACATCAAGCCCTAGCACTGATATAATTATACTGAGCCTATTGCTCTTATGGCAATTCTGAAACATTTCTATCATATATATATTTACCAACCCCTCTGCACGAGCAGGATGTGACACAATGTCAATTTCTTAAGCGGAGTTAAACAGGTTTGAAGTCAGAGTTTTCCTTCTCCTAGACCGGTTGCCTAACCAAGGTTAAAGAGCTCAGTCTACCCTGCTATTTACCCATAGCTGGAGGGAAAGTAGAATTCACACCTTTCCCAAGGGTATTAGCGATAAGTGAAATGCAATTACCATATCCAGGATTTGAACTCGGGGCGACGAGTCCATTTCCCATGACTTTAGCCATTACACCACGCGCTTCCCGTCATTTCTATCACATATGTGCTAGAAGGCGGTGGTTGTGGGTCTTAATGTCCTGAGTATGGTATTTGTGCTGAGGTTCCAACTCTGTCAGTCTGGGGAGTGTGGAGTACTCCTTCAGTGACATTACCCTCAGGTGTTACTTGGACCCGGAGGGGTAGTACCTATTAGGGTCTCATCTATAGGTGGAATATTTCACAATATGAGTTTACAAAAATGTATTTGAAAAATTAGTTTAAAGGTAAATAATACAAAACGTCTTCGGCATAAGAATGGCCCAAGGTCTGAGATGTCATAAAACCCAACCAACCAACCTATCAACCGAAAAGAGACATTCATATTCAATCATAATCATGAGACTATTTGACAAGTATGAATAAGAAAGAGTTATAATTATTGATTTGAGAACGTCCTAAAACGCAAAGAGCAGATGAACACTAGGGGATTCAACGTCTATCCTCACCGACACTGGGGTACTTGCTACACTCATAAACCCCCAAATTAGTTAGATGCGGCTCATTAGCCCTGGTTGTCAACCCATCTAGGACAAGGAAAAGTCTGTTATAAAACCACCGCCACCTAGCGGTTTTACATGATCCGAGGATAAGTTAGGGGAGTAAACCGAAAAAGAAATCAGGAGATGGAGTACCTAAGGTGGTGTAACACTGATTTCAGCGCTACCCATCAACTCTTGCGATAATGCCTTTGCAAAACAGGATTGGTTTCTTACCTTTCCTTTGGACCACAGCGGCAGGTGGAGAGGGGGATCTTCCGCTTGTGCAACGGCACATATTCCCTATCAAAGCCGTCCAGGCTACTTAGTTAAAAACATTTTGGACACAACGCCATCGTCTTTAGCAGACGGAAAGATGTCAAACAAAATGCCAATAATCGGAAACGGATGATGTAAGAATGAATTAACAAATATTGTGTTGGATATTGTACAAACGAAAATTGGAATTTCCGGTTAGATTAAACAAAGCAAAGAAAAGACGACAACAATGACAAAGGGGTTAAGATGCCGGAAATAGATTTGATCGTTGATAAAACGCGAACAAAGGAGGCGCGTAGGCGTTTTGAGATATACAAAAGGCAAGACGGTTCGACCCGACGAAGACAGTCAGTAGTGAACAGACCCTAGAGAGTTAGGAGGAGACGGCGAACGGAGTGACCGACGCTCACGGTCCGTCGCGGGCAAGGGTGGTGAGACGCACCAGCCACCCCTTTACCTCAACATGGCTAGACCATCCCAGCAGCAGTAGTTCCCATTGTCAACGCTCGCCACCTACACGCACCACGACAGAATTAAAGAAATAGAAAGTCAATCTCCTACTACATACAGCATACCTTGTGATTTCATTATGCGACCCTTACATATATCGTCTAGGGTTAGACGAGACCCGCAGTATACCAGCAACGTATACGATTCAGAGTAGCGAAGAAGGCGCTATGCAACAATTGTTCCGTTCTTTTTTACCACTCTGAAAAGATAATTACTGGAAAGTTAAAATAACAGTTTATATGTGCATCAATTAAAAAGAATAGAAATTTCCAGAAATATAAAACAGATAACGGAGAGTGTGGATAGATAAATCGGCAAGGAAACGACATGGGGAAGACGATGATTCATAGAATTTTAAAAAGTGCTTGAATAATATAATAGCAATAAAGAATTGAATATATGTAGATATAAGAGAAGAAATAAACAATAGAAATTGCTATAAAATTTATTTAAAAAAAGAATAGTGTGTTGTAATAGTAATTCCTAATGTTGTACCATAAGCAATGAAATATGGAAATGAGATTCTTATTTGTGACTTTGTGTATATACTGAGCAAAGTTCTTTTTTCTTTTTTAATTGAGTAGTTGGTTATACAAATCAGTGCTGCCATAGTGAGTTCAATCCTGGCCGTATGGGTTCCACCTGCTTCCAGACTAGGCTCAACTTAACAAAATAATAATCTACTATAAGATTACTATAACAGGGGCATTAAGCATATACGCAACACACACACACATAAACACACACACACACACACACACATTCTCTATATAAGGGTAGCATGGACAGGGAGTAAACTGCACCTGGTTATTGACAGTTTCAGTGGCTATTCTGAATAATTAAAATCTTCCCTAAGTATTCATTTTACAAGTATGAATCTCTCTCTCTCTCTCTCTCTCTCTCTCTCTCTCTCTCTCTCTCTCTATCTTTGCAGATACATTGACCATAACTGATCTGAAGTTTAAACGGTTAACCTCACCCTGAGACAAAAATCTTAAACACTACCATAGACGAAGAGCATCGACGTCCAATCTGTGAATATAAGTTGTATAACGAATAGGAGTTGTAAAAACTACTTTTGTACGACATGGTAGATTTATATCCCCAACAACTCTGTCTGGACGGTGAATTTTAATATTTACTTCTCCAGTCAAATTTGACTTGCAGCAAATGCTGTGAGTAAAGAAAATCAATTTTAAATTATAGAATATCTACTCTTATATCTACAAAATGCATAAATCTGAGATTGATGCAATGAAGTACCAATATCAAATATATAAATAGTCAATTTTATATGGAAGTAAAACATCTGAAATATTGAAAAAAGCCTAGTCATTGGAGCATTAGAATACACCGACTGCGCATCTGCAGGGCATTAGACCCCACCCCCAATGGACCATCAGTTGACCCTGGGTGGCGTCCCATGATGCTTAAGGAACGAATCTTGGTGGCTCGGCAGTCTATAACATGCATCACTCCACTCTGGTCCTTACTTAGGCTAGACGGGTGATCGGAAAGGCCCCACCCAATCAATCGGCTGGTCACGTCAATCCTAGAACCTACATGATTGTCCCGACCCTATTGCCCTTATGGCAAACTCCAACCCTTTTACCATATATGTGCTAGAAGGCGGACGCTGGGGTTCTTAGTGTCCTGAGTATGACGTTAAACTATTGTGAGGTTCAAACTCTGGAACTCTGAGGAATGTGTAGTACCCCTCCATCACCATTAGTCCCAGGTCAAGTCTGACCCGGAGTGGTAGCACCTCTAAGGGTACCATCTATGGGCTAAATAGAAAAATGAGTTTAAACGAAATGTGTTTAACATTTTCTTTTGTTTTCAATATAGTACCCATCAAGATCGAATAAAACAAAAACGTCTTCGGCATAAAATAACCCATTGGGTTGACATGCCGTAAAACGCAACGAACAAACCAACCAAAAAAGTACTTGAATAATAGAATAGCAATACATTTAATTGTATCACCGTTAACATCTAACTACACCCTCTGGTTAATAATGAAACCGTCCATATCGTTCCAGATGAAAAGCAAAAAGGTGAATCCTTATTATCTGGTATTGATTATCCGCAGAGTACAGTTTTCAAAATCAAACGATTAATTTTGACATTTCCAAGAGCATCGAACGATAAATAGACTCAGTAATCTGATTTTAATTATTTCCTTACATTTAATTTTCGTCTTTACTCCAAAAAATATATTTTATTAGTCAGTTATTATATTACTTCTCTAATTAATAGAGGAGAATCTTTTTTCGCAAATTCTCGCGGAAGAAAATTATAATGTGAATAGAAATTCGCCGGGTCAGACAGCCGGATCTCTCCGGTGAAAAAGATGTTCTCCCAACTGCCCAAGTCCCCTGACCAAGTCATTCCGCCTGCAACACCTTTTCCAGCAGTCCTCAGCCAAAGTGCACTCGCTTCTTATTCGTCGCACCTCGTTAGCAAGATCAAAACACCACTATCTCGGTGTGGGAAGACAGGACTTAAATAACGATTAACTGCCTTGACCAAGATCCCACATCCGAAATTGAACCAATCGCTGCCATCACAGTGTATAAATTTGCAAACGAGACAGTCTGACTTTGGACCACGACTCAAGATTAGGAGGATGCGAGTTCAATCTCTGTAGTCACCACTACTTCCCACTGATCTCATTTTGCACGCCAGACACGTTTGTGCTCGCTTTGAGCTACCACGTACGTAATTTCTCTCGCTAAAAAAATTAATAAACGTTAACTTCCATAAACTTCCAAAGGTGTACAAAATATTGAATCATAGTGTAAACCTGTTAACCATTTAAACTCTGTTGGTGTAATAATAAACAGATAATGAATGGTCGATATTTAACGTTGTTTTGATTAATGATGCATGACAGACTTCAAAGTTAAATTTTGTTTAAAGTAATGTTTGATTTAACTCTGAAAATTTGTTAATGAGAAGTTTTATAATTATATTTGCAACCCGATTATGTTTGAAGGGAGTTCGATACAGCAATAAAAATCAAACATTAAATGAGAATTCCGTCGAAACTTAGGAAATGCGTGTCGAATGAAGATATTATAACTATAATATTCCTCTTCATGTATATATATATATATATATATATATATATATATATATATATAGGTGGTGAGGTTCCCATTTTGTAGCTCTGGGACTGTGAGCCCCCTTTCATCGCAGTTACTCCCAGGTCCATTTTGAGCGGTAGTACCCATTAAGGTCCTATCTATAGAAAAAAAGTTTTAAGAAATTTGTTAAAAAAATTGAATACCCATCAAGCATGAATAGAACAAATCGTTTTTGGCATGAAATAAGATTCCGTAATATATATATATAATGGATAAAAGTAACCTACTCGAGTTTCATCTTCTGATTCGTCAGGGTTACATCCGTTGAATTAATCGAGTTTTAGATTAGTCTCAGTTGGTACAATACATGCCCGTTGGAATGCGATTTATTTTTTAAAAGATAAGTCCCATTCCAACGGGCATGTATTGTACCAACTATTAATCTAAAACTCGATTAATTCAACGGATGTAACCCTGACGAATCAGAAGATGAAACTCGAGTAGGTTACTTTTATATATTATATAAATGAATTTTGCTCTACATTGTATTGAACACTTTGTATTTGTTTTTTCTCAGTCTTAACCCCTGGACACTGTGCGCTTCCAACGAGCGTACTCGTACCCACCGGTAAGCTACTACTCATACATTAACACACACACACACACACACACACACATATATATATATATATATATATATATATATGTGTGTGTGTGTGTGTGTGTGTGTGTATGAGAGAGAGAGAGAGAGTAGATAGATAGATAGATATACTGCTACCTAATTTCATTTTTATGAGATTCTGTCAAAGTGATGTTTGAAGCAACAGTAAACATGTAAACAAAACGAAAAACAATATTTTAGGAGCATTGCCAACTCCACGATTTCCTGAAATTAGAAATTCGATAGAAGAAGGGTTAAAACAGTTAACCTTTTGGAAGAAATGAACTCATAGCTGAATGAATAATAGCTTATTCATTTTTATAGCTTCATCTTATTTATTTTTAGCATAATTCAATGAAATCCTATATAATTTTACTGTGTTACATTTTTATTTATTTAAAGGATTTTCATATTTGCTTCTTTCCATTACTGAAATAATTCATCGACTTAAAAACTACATCTTACCGTACTCCCGTAATGGAGTTTCCAATGGCAACATAAAAATGGAAGATGGATACCTTTAACTCACACACACACACACACACACACACACACACACATTATATATATATATAATATAATATATAATAATAATAGAAACAAGAAACAACACGACAACATAGATTATTAAAATATATAGATATATACTTTTAATGTTATTAAACTACGCATTAAATAAACTTAAATAAATCTATAATTTTAATGTGTAACCATCCATCCATTCTTGGATATATTATATCCACGCATCACTCTGGAAAGGGTATAATACTTATAAATTATGTAAATGCTATGCATCCTTGTCAGAATGGAGAGAGATGACGCGTCAACTCTTGTTACGTTCTGACACTCATTTCCGAATGGAGATATGACGTGTTAAAACGTTTGTTACTTTACGGTTCTTACTTCGAATGGAGTTATCATATGTTGCTTGTAGAAATATTTATATACTTATCTCTCGACCGGTACTACATCGGAAGCGCTTGAATCCCGGTTGATTGGCTGCTGTTCAGTAGACTGACAATTCTATGATGTCGGGAGTCTGGAAACAATCTGAGGGATATCTTGTCATTTAGAGTTTTTAGTAATAATATAAGGCCACTTCGTTTTTCTCATGAGAATTTTATTTTCCCCAAAATCATAACTGCCGAGCGCAAGAAACCATGTCTTACCCTCTTAGCGCATTCTACCAGACTCACTTCTTTCTATCACCTCTCACTCCTACTCTCTCCCACTTCGCCAGGTCTCATCGGTTCGTCCAATGAAACACTGTCATGTGGCTATGATGAATCTCCATTAAAGTTTTCCTTTCTCATCTAACTTGAAATTCTTGATGAAAATTTTCCGAGCTAATTTACATATCAGGTTACAATCATGGTTCCACGTCCTCCCACCATTATGTAAATAATACATGCTACACAGTGGAGATTTAAGAAAGAAAGAAAGAAAAATATATACCAGGTAGATATTACCAATTCCTATAGAAAATTGTGTTATTTTCCGAATGTATATTTCCTGTAAAGCACATAAAAACAGCAACAAATAGAACAAATAAAATGATACAAATTATACTTATTTACCGATAAATAAGATGTGCTTATTAATGTTTATCAAATCTGTTAAGTTTAACCAGGCGATATTTCTTCCTAATTACGAATTCATCGTCATAATTGATGATGCTCCCCTTCTGCTTAAATAAAGGAACTGTTATGTCTTGGAAATACATAAACGAGAAGGTTGAGTGGTTGTAATAATAATTTATTAAAAATAATACAAATAACAAAATAAAACGGCTTTCGGCCGGCAAGGTAAAAAAGTCTCTTGGTAAGATTACTTGGAAAGTTGTCGCACGTGTGGTTGGAGATCAACTCGCATTACTCTGAGCTAATCCACTGTTGCTCTTTATACACGTATCTCATTTTCATACGTGAGGCTTACTTCTCTTTACAACAGGAATATATATATATATATATATATATATATATATATATATATATATATATATATATATAATATAGTAACGAGATATAAAATATCCATAATATAATATATTATTGATTGTAGAACTGCTCTGCTATTTTAGCATTGAGCACATTTATATGCTAATACTTTTCTCTTCATTCTCTATTCATTCTATATATATATATATATATATATATATATATATATATGAGGAGTAAAAGATTGGGTAAATCCACACATACACAAAGTTTATATTCCACTTATGGTGACTAGGCTGAAATGTACATACAGAGATTGATTTTTCTCGATTTGTTTAGTCTTACATTTGAATAGGTATGCCCGCCTAATTCATTATTTATTAATTAATTAATTTTCAAAAATTAGGTACGACTTCAATTAAGCACATAATCTCCCCAAAACTGTCGGCTAAAAAAAGCCATATCAAACACATTGTTTGTTTACTCTCATATATATATATATATATATATATATATATAGAGAGAGAGAGAGAGAGAGAGAGAGAGAGAGAGAGTGAGAGAGAGATAGATAGGGGCAGAGAGAGGGGGAGTCACATTTTATATTATAAAATTATAAAAGTAAAAAATATAACAGAAGACTTAGATTCTTTACTTTATAGCCTACAGGCATTGGCTACCCGGCGTCGCCTGTGTAGAGGGGGATTGTTTAAAGTTAGTCCCGCAGATCCATTATTACTGAATCGTGAATTGAATCCTCGTGGGATGTTCCATTTAAATCTCTATGTACAAAAAATAGACCTTGCATTGATACAGCTAATCTGAAAGGAAATGTTAATGTCTACTATCTATGATATTAAATGAAAAAAAAAATCCATGCTGTTATGATTTAAATTTTACTTTTTAATTATCTTCATGAATATAAATCAAATCTCTATTATTTTTCTCAAAAACCAAGCCCTGGCGATATTTAATGAGTACATATATTTACTTTGTCGTGAATTGTTTTATTTTCGAAGTTTCCTCCGGACATACAGATACACACAACTGCCCTTTATATATGTATAGATTTCAGGTGGCCTAGGCCAAGTGTCTAAGCGCTCCAATCATCAGATCTGATCTGTGTAATGTCTTTCGGCAAACCTCAAGTAAGAAAGTTTAAAGTAATGTAGTGTGGCTGGTAGGAAAGTCGCGTGGATGCGTCTGGACCAAGCGACGAACACTGAGGAAAATTATAAAAGTCCCAAATCGTGCGCCAAAATCGGAAAACGTAATTTGGTTGAATTCGCGTTTTCAAAGAGTGTCCAGTCTGTTTATTTGTTTTTTTTAACGTGAGTCAGGTTTCATAGTCTTGATAGAGATGTGTTTGGGGGGGTAAGTTGGTTTTGAAGAAGTTACTTATGTATGTAAGAATAAGGTTTTGACCTATGAATCAAGGTTCCTGGTCCAGTCAAAGATTGGATGAATGGAGAAGATATGTGTGTGGCAGAAGAAGAATTATATTCGATGAAAGCAGAACACCCCTGACTTGATTTTCCGATAAAAAGGAAATCATTCAAATGTCCAGCAGGAGTTCTTATCGGGAGGCTCCCGAATATGGAGATATACTCTGAGGGTGATCTTACTGTGTAGAATTTTAAACTGTTTGTTTTAAGATCCAGTTTCCTCTAACAGGGTTTCGGCGATATATATATATATATATATATATATATATATATATATATATATACCAACCCCTCCGCACGAGCAGGATGCGACACAAAATCAATTTCTTAAGCGGAGTTCAGCAGGTTTGAATTCAGAGTTTTCCTTCTCTTAGACCGGTGACCTAACCAAGGTTAGAGCCCAGTCTGCCCTACTATTTACCCATAGCTGGAGGGAGAGTATGATTCATACCTTTCCCAAGGATATTAGCGCTATATATATATATATATATATATATATATCGCCGAATCCCTGTTACAGGAACTGGATCCTCAATGTAAACTTGTACATTTTGTATGTTTCCTTTTTCTTAAATTCTGTTCCGCTAAATTAAATGCATATATTCAATTAACAAGTAAATCATGAAAGTGACATATCCACTAGGTCAATGGTTTTCTGCGTGAACAGAAGTATCGATACATATCTTATTATAATGGATATTCAGTGGCTGTCTGTAACCGAAACTACGTCACTCCTTATGTCATAATAGGTTTATCAATTAGTATTTGATATATTATCAAAACCATTAATACATAGAATAAATCTTATTTATTAACAATGCCTCTATGAAAATCTGAGTTAGATTTGCCTCAAAACAGCTCATGTTATTAGTTCGTTTAAAAACTTGCAATATGTCTTTTATATCACCAAGAAATAAAGAAATCTTTAATTTTATTGTTTTATTCTCAAATGTATTAAAGTCAATCCTATAAATGATTTTATATAGAAACCAATTAAAATGCAATTAAAATGAATAATCTTTTATATGCGTTCTTATAAAATTTCGTTAGTCATTATAATATAAAATATACAACACAAAACCTTCTGATATTGTAATATAATATATTTTGATATAACTACCAACAGAAAACACCCTCCGGGCGTCGTAAAAATAATTTTTGAAAGACATTGCCTGGGAGGGTGTGCGTTAAAAATTCAATGTCAGAGTGTTTGAATCATAAGTAGGACAAATCCTCATATTTATTAAAGGAGTAAAAAAATAAAAATAAAACAATTTGAAATGAAAACTGAGTCCCGTCCCTCTCAAATAAAATGTAATAATCAAACAATTATTTTGAATATTTTCCACTTCAATTTTACACAAAATCGTATGTATTTATTTATTTGTAAACTTTTTAGTTTACTTCTTGTTAATGTAAAAAAAGGGAGGAGAGTAAAAATCAATTTTTAAAATTGCTGAGTCAAGTTTTGGGTGTATATAGCATAAGAATATTATGGCGTAAGCTGTGACGTAGAGCTATGACGTAGTTTTTGCTACAGACAGAAATACAGACAATCTCCATTATTAATAGATATAATATAATATAATATATAATATATATATATATATATATATATATATATATATATATATATATATATATATATATATATGATCGATTATTTAATTTCGTTAGTCATTCTAATATAAAACATTTCATTATATCAAAGCTTAAATACTTACGCCCGGGGGATGCATATTCTTGTGAGTATAAATAATGCTCCCGTTTTTGACAGGTATTATTCTATTGTATAAAAAAATTAACAAGTAATGCCAAAAGCTCATCAATGCCCCACCCGCCAGGTTATGGGTAGGAAAGAATAATGTATATTAGTGGTAAGTAATATGCATGTGTTATCAGTAAGCAGGGACCCCTGACACGGCCGTTTGCTCTTTGGTCTGATTGGTTGTCAACAGATAAAGTAAAACCGCGAAAATGTTGAAAGGCTTTTTCACATCAAAAGGATTTCTCAACATGGAAGGGGAAATCTGACAGTCGACATTTACACAGTTTTTCCTTTTGGGTTGAGGCATTCATTGTTTTTTTGTTTATTTGTTTTCTTTTGTGCTCGACTGACAAGAAAACGTTCGAAAATGCATTAGTTTATATGAATCCAGTAATGGAATAGGTTTTTGTAGGAATTGGTAATTCCTTTACTTTTATAATTCTAGAGAATGGTAGATTTACTTAATGTTTGCAACTTTTCTTCCTTTTTTTTTGGTTTCTTTTTGTTTTTGTTTTGTTGGAAATTTTTACTAGATAATTTATGTGTGAGTCATGAAATAAATAACAGTCTTTCGACAGTGGGATAACCTCTCTCTCTCTCTCTCTCTCTCTCTCTCTCTCTCTCTCTCTCTCTCTCTCACACACACACACACACACACACACATCTCTCTCTCTCTCTCACACACACACACACACACACTCTCTCTCTCTCTCTCTCTCTATCTCTCTCTCTCTCTCTAGCTCTCTCTCTCTCTCTCTCTATCTATCTATCTATCTATCTCTCATTTAGCTCAGTCGGTAGAGCGTTTGACTAGAAACCACAAGGTTCCTAGTTCGATAACGACCCTCGCCAACTCAGCGTATGAGTAGCACAGGGATCTGTGCGGTAAAGTGAGGATCTGATGGTAGGTGTAGCGCTCCACCTGAGACGCTAAAATAATCTCCTTGGTCTAGCACTAGTGAAAAGGGGATAGACTCCCTCGCTGTCTGGCTGATACCGACATTAGGCCGTCCGACTTATATATATATATATATATATATATATATATATATATATATATATATATATATATATATATATATATATTCAAATACACTCTTCACTGAATATTCTTTATTCTATAACTGTCATCAACCATTAATCTAATTCTCCAACTGTATTTCTCCAACTGTTAGCGTTTCGAATAATTTTCCAAAAAAATCGTTTTTCGAACACTTCAAAATTTTCTGTATTTACACCGTTTTAACTTCAAACATTTTACACTGAAGAAGGCCGTTTTTCTTTGTATACTTAGGTATTTTATAAATTTTCTATCATTATTATTTTATAGTATATTTAGAATAATAATAAATAGAATACAATCTGTACATGATCAAACTCCTGGGTCGTGGATGAAACAAGTGTTGCTAACTCATTAAAATCATTTTTATCCATTCAACATTTTCTTTGCTTTATTGATTTATCCTTTCAACATATTGTCGGGTTCATTTCCATTTTCAATTTACACACACACACACACACACAGAGACACACACACACATACACACACATATATATATACATGTGTGTGTGTGTGTGTGTGTAAATTGAAAATGGAAAGTGTGTATGTATTTATGTGTGTATATATAAAATGGTTGATATTAAGTGTTTCCTTGATAGGATTCAACCAAAACTCGAACATACATATTTGTGTATATATTTTTACATATGCGGAGTATATTCACAAGTAAAAGATCAAATTTCGAAAATAAAACACCACACGCAAAACATGCAGTTTGGAGAAACTGCGAGTGTGCCAGTGAACATGAACTGACGTATCTGAGAAACGCGGAATTTTGTCAAAAGTGAACAAACAAAAAATAAAGAAACAGGAAAACCACACCAGTAAAACCAACGGTGAAATATTAAAGACAAAAATAAACGAAAATAGAACTGATGAGATTATAATGTCGAAATAAATTTATTTTCTCGAAGTATATATATATATATATATATATATAATATATATATATATATATATATATATATATGCGTTCTTATAAAATTTCGTTAGTCATTATAATGTAAAATATACAACACAAAACCTTCTGATATTGTAATATAATATATTTTGATATTACCAACAGAAAACACCCTCCGGGCGTCGTAAAAATAATTTTTGAAAGACATTGCCTGGGAGGGTGTGCGTTAAAATTCAATGTCAGAGTGTAATCATAAGTAGGACAAATCCTCATATTATTAAAGGAGTATAAAATCAAAAAAATAATTTGAAATGAAAACTGAGCCCGCCCTCTCAAATAAAATGTTGGCTCTATGTAATAATCAAACAATTGTTTTGAATATTTTCCATATCAATTTTACACAAAATACTAGGTAATTTTTTTAAACTTTTTATTAACTTCTTGTTATGTAAAAAAGGACGAGAGTAAAAATCAATTTTAAAAAATATTTTGCAAAAATATTGGACGTAAGCTGTGACGTAGAGCTATGACGTAGTTTTTGTTACAGACAGAAATACAAACAATCCCCATATTAATAGATAATATAGTATAATATATATATAATAATGCTCTACCAAAATACAAAACTACGTACTCAGAATATCATTAGATCCCATAAAAGAAAAAGGCCTCACACTAAAAAAAGCAAGAAGCAGGCGATATCCCGCACATACTATTACGGATGCGGACTATGCTGATGACCTGGCACTACTCGTAATACACCTGCACAAGCCAAATCCTTACTACACAGCCTATTATATATATATAATATATATATATATATATATATATATATATATATATATATATATATAAAATATTTTATTTCAGAATTTTACTGGACAATTAAAGGTCTTTCAACAGTAGCATAACCCTCTCTCTGTCTCTGTCTCTGTCTCTGTCTCTCTCTGTCTCTCTCTCTCTATCTCGCTCTCTCTCTCTCTCTCTCTCTCTCTCTATATATATATATATATATATATATGTGTGTGTGTGTGTGTGTGTGTGTGTGTGTGTGAATGTAAAAAAAAAGTAATCGTCGGGGTGGCCTAAAAGTCGGTATCAGCCAATCAGCGCTAGACAAAGAGATTGTTTTTTGCGCCTGAGGTGGAGCGCCACACCTACCATCAGCTTCTTACTTTACCGCTCAGATCACTGGGCTACTCATACACTGAGTTGGCGAGAGCCGGAATTGAACTAGGACCATTGTATATTATATATATAATATATATATATATATATATATATATTCTGCTTATCTCTCGATGAGTCAGGATTAAAAACATATACATCTAAAAACGGACCTAATTATCATTATGCTGTGATGATGATTTTTTTATAAATCGAAATATTGTCAATATTAGCAATGAAAATGATATGAAAATATATTCATTTTAACAACATTGTGTGTTTTCATACCCTTTTATCTATACATTTACAGTCGGATTCATGTCCTTACTCTTAACTTTATATATATATATATATATATATATATATATATATATATATATATATATAAGACTGACTGTTTTATGGAACAATTAATAACCTTCACGCGGCCTAACGATACATATTTGACCTTTTGTTCACGATTAGCCGATGGGATATATTTTCATTATTGTATCCATTTTTCATCTTTGTTGTAAGGTCATCTGAATATATTGGACATAACAGTGTTTAGCATTGAGTGTATTATTAATATCTAATAGCGATCCTTTTTTGTCAAATGATTGCCGTTGGTTTCATATCAACTCCCAGGTTGTCATTCCAATTGATTTGAGAAACAACAATGGAATTAGATGAAAGCTATATTGTTTGTTTTTGTTTTTTTGTTTTTACGGCATATTAACCTCGGCGGGTCATTTAATGCCTTAAAGTTTTGAAATAAATTCATTTTTAATGGATAATCCAATTTTGTTTATAAACTCATGTTTTTTCTATTCAACCCATAGATGGGATCCCAATAGATACTACCACTCCGGATCAGAGTGGACTAGGGAGCAAAGTAAAGCACCTATATGATTTTACCAACCCTATTGCCCTTATGGGAAGCCCCAGCCCTTTTCATCATATGGGTGCTGAAGGTCTTCATATCCTGGGAATGACGTTAAAACTCTATCTGATGTTGAGGTTACAGTTTTGGAGGTTTGAGGAATGTGGAGCACCCCTTCATCACCATTGCTCCCTTGTCCACTCTGACTCGGAGTGGTAGTACATGTTAGGGTCCCATCTATGGGTTAAATAGAAAAATGAGTTTATAAAAAAACATTGAGTATCCATTAAGAATGACTTTATTTCAAAACTTTATCGGTATTAAATGAGCCATTGAGGTTGATATGCCGTAAAACAAACAATCCAAACAATCCAAACAAACAAACACACACACCCACACACACACACACACACACACACACACACACGAAAAATTCGAAGGAATTAGACATTATCAAAGAAGCATTCACACAATCACAAACTATAACAGAATGGGCAGATTCCAGGATCAGTCAAGATCCGTGCTTTCAAAAATCTTCTGACGAAGGGATTTTTACCCCGAAATATTAAGAACATAAATCAAAAGTAAATGAACAACATCATAGATAGCTTCTTTTTTCTTAACATTTAAATTATGAAAGCCTTCAAAATCAACCACCAAACCAATATATACACAATGCTTCAATCAAATTATAAAGCTCATATGAAAATGAAATTAATATAATTTAATCTATCGTGCTAAAAACAACGAGGATATAAAGGCGAAAGTCATTAAATTCATCATATAATTTTGTTCTTTCTTACATAGAAAGAAAAGGTAAATAACAATATCACTGATTTTAGTTGCAATTATCTGTGTTTTAGTAGTTTTGCTACTGTATTATTTGTTAATAATTAATGAGTCAATCTTTGTAATTAATGGTACAATCTAATGTAATTAAAGATACAAACTTTAATTAGGCAATTACAATGGTAACATTATTTCTTAAGCTCCTGTCAAAGTGTCGTGGAAAATTTGACATTAATAAGCTAGGTGGAAATAAATTACGATCGAAAAATTATTTCAGTTTGTATTGAATGCATCTGATCTTGAGAAGGAAAAATTGCTTATATGTCAGCTATAAAAAATTATATCCAAACTGTTTAAAGAAAGTCTCAGTCCATAACTTATTTATTTCGGGGTTTGACTTTTTTTTTTCTCAGATTTCTATAATTGGTAAATGTCTTGGGAAAGTTGAAGTACCAAACTCTAATTTGACTTTTAATGACTCGATAATTATCGCGAAAGGTTGAAATGTTGCGAGTTGTCGCAATAGACAGTGGGGTGGAGAGGCGAAAAGAAAATCGTGAGACAAGACTATTATTCTTCAGGCGGTAAAACTCTTGGGAAATACAATTGTTTCAATAAAATATATATATTTATCAACCCCTTCGCACGAGCAGGGGTATACAAGCTCAATATTATTAAGCCAAATTTAACAGATTTGAATTCAGAGTTTTCATTCTACTAGACTGGTTGCCTAACCAAGCGAGTTTCAGATCAGAGATATGTAGTTTTATACGATTCTCAGAGCCGACTGTAGAAATGTATTGACGAGTAATACGCTATAATACGCCTTTATTATATAATAAAATGATGATAACAAAATCGATTGTCTTATTTATATCTCTATTCTATTTACGTATTTTTCGAGGGATATCTGTATTTATTTGCCGACAAAAGATTTATTGTAGGTTTAGGGGGCAACACAAGTTTTCCCTTAATATTATTCAAATACTACCACCATCTTGCTTTAAAGTCATACATCAATCTCTGTCTCAGGCGACACTGTGTTTATATTGCCATGGCTCGTTTCTAATTGGTTGATTGACCAATCAGCAGAAGCAGATAATCACATAATTGCACTAGTCTTCTCTGACGAAACTCTTTTTTGTCACGTCCGGTTACACGGGAAAAGTCATTTTTCTCTGCAGCAATGGAAAGCAATGCTTGTTTTTTTTTTTTTTTTGCCATCTTGGTAACACCTCACTTAAATCATGGACCTACACGCGAGATATTTATTTTGCTTCATTTATAAAAATCATATTGTACTCTTAGGACCTTGTATTTTTTAAAACCGCACCCTAACCTCAGCATTCACTATCATAGCTTAAAATATATGGATTTATACTTGTAGGATGTTTTATATAGAACAGTTATGAAAGGTTTTAGATATTGTCGACTAGAAAATCAAAGAAAGAAAGTTTATTGATACTTTGAAGTCGATCAGGAGAGATCGGACTTTAGAAATAATGTGCTAGATGGCCGTTGAGTAAAGAGCTTCCTCTGTCCTTTTACAGGTCTTGTTTTTCGTTCTGCAGGGTGTCTAGTCACCCTCCTCACCAGACAAAATCTTTGGTGTTACCGATTCATTCGCTGAGGTAGTACTGGGTTTTGTCAGTTTACAGGTCTTGTTTTTTGTTCTGCAGGGTACCCAGTCATCCTACCCACCAGACAAAATCTGTGGGTATACCCGTTTAGTCGCCGATGATCCGACTATGAAGCAGGTAGTACTGAGTTACATAGTCAGTGAATTTTAAAACGGTATTCAGTTTGAAAGTAGATTTAGTAATTAAAAAATATATATTTTACATTATTTGATAAAATAAATTCATTGTCGATGTGTTGTATATTGTGGGTATTCCACATGGGATATATACATTTCGGAAAATGTTAAACGCAAAGGACACCTCATAGTATGACACCTCATTGGTTTGTGAATATGATCGTAAAATAGAACGTGTTTGATACATTCAAATTAAAATCTTTAATTTAGGGAGGTGGTAGGGAGGCATGTATGTAGTCACACTTGCACAAATTTTATAGTTACGTGATATTTAGTAAATAAAACTCTGAGAATGCCAAAAATCAACGTGGTGATTTGACGGAGCGTAAGAAATTCTTGTGTAGATTTTACAATATAATGTTATTGAATATTCTGGACAAGTGAAGGGTAAATGATGGGGATATGAGAGATTATAGATATGAAATGAGAATCATGTTCATGTGTAATCATATGATTATATAGCACTCCGAGACAATAATCTAAGAAATTATTTTCAATTGAGTAGATCCAATCACAGTGTTTTTTTGCAGAGATTATTTTATTAGTTTTTTTTTTTGTTATGTTTTTCAGTTTTGTGAATTTGTTTTATTGTCGAATGTATTTTAGAGTTTTGTATTATAATTATGCCTGTTTAGAATAATATATATTCGACTTGTCTGCTTGTTCTATTATGTTAAGATTTAAACGGAGTTCGTTAGCAACTCCTTTTCATTTCTTTGTTAAAATCGAGTTGTTTATATATTGAGGAAAATATTTTTTTTACAACTTCGGCTCTTAAAAGGTATTTGAGGTAAGGGTATACTTAAGTTTTGTTATCGGATTCTAATTGAATTCAGTTTTCTTTTTGAGGGCTTCAAATTTTTCTCAAAAATGGCAATTATGCCCTACGTTTTGGTATTTCTAGTCGCTATTATAGCTTTATGTTAGATATATACATGGACATAAATATGTTAATGGGTGTGTCATGGGTGTGTCATGGAGTCTGTATATCTATTGGTTGGTCTCTTGATATCTGTATCCCTCCCCCACTTCATAGTTTTTCTTTGTTCTTATTTTCCTTTCTCTGCTCATGATCTCAGTTTGTTTCTATCTTTCTATGTCAGATTGTATGTATTTGTTGATAAATCTATCTCAGTCTATTCATCTTTCTTTCCGCCTCTCTCTCTCTCTCTCTCTCTCTCTCTATCTCTCTATATATATATATATATATATATATATATATATATATATATATATATATTAGTAATTTGAAGGCAAATACAATGCGTATGGAAAATAAAAGCAAAAAGATGTTATTTTTGTCTTATCGATTTCGAAGCATGAACTTCATCATCAGAGTTTCGTATCAGAAATGGACGTGCTTACGTTTTTATTTGAGTGGTTATAATTTCTCTTCTTATTTCTTTTTCCTCTCCTTTTTTTTTCTTTCCCCTTCTTCCCTCCTTTATGTTAAATGTTACATAATTATCCTTAGTATTAAATTAGAAAATTTTAACTTTTATACAAGTCGCATAGTTTTCATTTTTTCTTTCTGAAATTAATTTCGTCTCCTGGGTAAGACGTTAAACTCCACCTAAGGTGAAGATCCATTTCTCGTGCTCTGAGAAAGTGGAGTACCCTTCATCACCATTACTCCCAGGTCCACTTTGACTCGGAGTGTTAGTACTTGTTTCTATGTGCTAAATAGAAACGTGTTTAAAAATTAAGTTTAAAAAATGAATAAGGAATAAAACAAAATGTCTTATTCCCTCTGTTCAGATCTATCTATCTATCTATCTATCTATCTACGTTAATATCTATCTATCCATATTCATATCTATCTCCAGATCTATCTATCTCTATCTATCTATCTATCTATCTATCTATCTATCTATGTTCAGATCTATCTGTCTCCCTCTATTCAGATCTATCTATCTATTTCAGATCTATCTGTTCCATTCAGATCTATCTATCTATCTATCTATCTATCTATGTTCATATCTATCTATCCATATCTATTCTCCAGATCTATCTATCTCTGTTCATATCTATCTATCTATCTATCTATGTTCAGATCTATCTGTCTCCTCTGTTCAGATCTATCTATCTGCGTTCTATCTATCTATCCATGTTCATATCTATCTCCAGATCTATCTATCTATGTTCAGATCTATCTGTCTCCCTCTGTTCAGATCTATCTATCTATGTTCAGATCTATCTGTCTCCCTCTATTCAGATCTATCTATCTACGTTCATATCTATCTACGCATGTTCATATCCATCTCCATATCTATCTATCTCTGTTCATATCTATCTATCTCTTTTCAGATGTATCAGGCTCCCTCTGTTCAGATCTATCTATCTATCTATCTATGTTCAGATCTATCTAACACCCTCTGTTAATATCTATCTATCACCCTCTGTTCAGATCTAGCTATCTATCTCTTTTCAGATCTATCTATCTCCCTCTGTTCAGATCTATCTATCTATTTCTGTTCAGATCTATCAGTCTCCCTCTGTTCAGATCTATCTATCTATCTATCTATCTATCTCTTTTCAGATCTATCAGTCTCCCTCTGTTCAGATCTATCTATCTATCTATCTCTTTTCAGATCTATCTATCTCCCTCTGTTCAGATCTATCTATCTATCTATCTCTGTTCAGATCTATCAGTCTCCCTCTGTTCAGATCTATCTATCTATCTATCTCTTTTCAGATCTATCTATCTCCTCTGTTCAGATCTATCTATCTATCTATCTCTGTTCAGATCTATCAGTCTCCCTCTTTCAGATATATCTATCTATCTCTGTTCAGATCTATCTGTCTCCCTCTGTTCAGATCTATCTATCTGCGTTCATATCTATCTACCCATGTTCATATCTATCTCCATATCTATCTATCTCTGTTCATATCTATCTATCTATCTATCTATATACGTTCATATCTATCTATCCATGAAAACAACCTATCAATTTAAATTCTGTTTTTAATGAAGTGATAGAGTTGAATATCATAAAAATCTTCTTCGGTCAGTTGATTTCGCCAAATCTGATTTGTCTTCCTCAATTTCGCTGTTTAGTTATTGGATATTCATTTTGGCTTCTTTTATTTACCGCTAAATTAATTGCTATTTAAATTATGTGGAGTTGTTTCCCTTGTTCGCTGCAGGGCCACGCAGTTTAAACAAATGCTTTTTAGAATACCAGTTTTTGGTTAATGCTTATTTAACTTTTCTTTTTCTTTGGAAAAGGACAAAAATTTATATATGTAATTAGCACTTAGTTACGATCCTGTCTTTCTTTCAATGTCTTCCAGGTCTTTAAATCTTAGACATGAAATCAATTCTTAGTTTAGGAAACGCGTAAAAGTTGTACAAAATTAGGTTTGGTGAATATTTGCATAAATCTGTGTTTTGATGAAAACTATTCAGACATCTTTTGTGAATGTAACTCAAAAAATATAAAGAACTAGCAGGACGTGTGTGTGTGTGTGTGTGTGTGTGTGTGTGTGTGTGAGAGAGAGAGGGGGGAGAGGGGGGAGAGGAGAGGAGAGAGGGAGAGGAGAGGGGCATATATATATATAAGGGTTATGTGTGCGCGTGCGCGAGTGAGTTGTGGAGAGAGAGAGAGAGAGAAAGAGAAGAGAGAGAGATAAGGTGTGTGTGTGTGTGTGTAACAGAGAGAGAGAGAGAGAGAGGGGATAGAGAAGAAGAGGAGGAGACATATATATAAGGTGGGTGTGTGCGTGTGTGCGAGAGAGAGAAAGAGAGAGAGAGAGAGAGAGGTGTGTGTGTGTGTGTGTGTGTGTGTGTGGCGGGAGGCAAAGGGAATTATCTCGTGAGGCTAGAGATTGAACTCATTGTTATAACCGTTAAGTCAGGTATATAATGGCGAGAGAGAGAGAGAGACAGACAGACAGACAGACAGACAGACAGATACAGAGACAGAGTATGAGATGATAAGGTGTTCTTACATGTTTTCTGCTTATCTATTTCGTCGGTCATCTTCTTCTCTGAGCTGTTTTCTCCGGGTTGATTTTTTCTTTCTGAGTTGGCCACTCTGTGCTGTTATTGTTTTAATTAATAAACAAAAACTTGTTTTTTCTATGTTCTTTATAAAAATCCTCCAGCCCATTTGTTCTCGAAAGCGGAGGTGAGAAGCGAGATTTTGGGAGAACGTATTTTCTCGATGAGAGACTGGCCACACCTTACTAAAACTGAGTTTTTGTTCGCACGCTTGTTTGTTTTGGAAGGGGTTAAGTGGAGGTTATTTAAGTGTATTATTTCTGTATACAAGGTTTGCTGAATTCCACGACTTAAACCTATATACTCTGCGTGGGCGCATGGATTAAAGCTAGCCAATTAACAGCTCGCATACGTAGTCAGTTAATTATTAAATCGCTGAACTTGAAAGCGGTTCATTTGCACGTATTCACCACTGACGAACGGATCTGCAACCAAGGACTATGCTCAACCAAAGGATTGTACCCAACAGTAAGGGACACCGTGGAACAACCAAAGGATTCTTCACTTAGGATCACCCTCTGCTTAACACAAGGGATCTCCACTGTAAAGTCTCTCACTTGAATCCTAAAAACAGCCACAAAATTGTAACAAACCATAACGGTAACTTTGCAATCAACTCTCCAGTTTGTATTTTTATAACTTCAATTCAAAATTTCTAACTACAATACTTACACAATTCATAGGCTATCCATGAATTATCTAACGCTCCCAACCTGTATATATACTAGAAATTATATATATATATATATATATATATATATATATATATATATATATATATATATATATAAACCAGCAAATAGTTTGATTGTAAAAATACACTTCCAAACATCAACCGGGAAGAAAAAATTTGGAAAAAAGAAAAGACCAAGATAATCGTACTAACAAAAAATAATCTATTAGTACAATATTTTGGCCAAAAGGAAAAACAATTTATATGCATATATGTATATATATATATATAAGATATATATATTCATACAAAACCGCCAGGAGACTAAAGTTAATAAGTAAAAAGTGCTCAATACCTAAGTAGAGCAAATATATTATATATATATATATATATATGTGTGTGTGTGTGTGTGTGTGTGTGTGTGCGTGTGTGTATATATATAACCTACTTAGGTTTCACCAAAAAGGATCATCAGAATTAATTATAATAAATTAATCAAGAAATTGATTGATTAAAATCAATTGCGGAAATGAATAATACAATTATAGCCGTGAAAACTGTTTTACAGTGAAGATAAACGCTGGGTAGTTGATTGCGTCATAAGTCAAATATCAATGGATCTGTTTGCAACGGTTATAATTGTATTATTCACTTCCGCAATCGTCTTTAATTAATAAATCTTTTGATTAATTTATTAAAATTAACCAAGATAATCCTTTTTTGGTGAAAAATAAGTACGTTAACTATCTACCTTTCTACTAAATCTACCCAACTAACGCATTGAGCACTTTATATTTATTCTTCATAATACTGATAACCCAATTGACTGGTAAGTAAGGGATGATTCTATTTGGGATCATCAAAATCTCCATGTACATCCACATTGTATGCTCATATATGGGCAAACTTATAGAATCATACGAACATTTTTAAAAATCCTTAAGAGAGCTCAATGTATAATAAGTAATAAATTAATTATATATAGAGCAATATTTAACTTCGAAGAAAGAAAAACTTAACTAGCGGTTATTTGACTATATATATATATATGGACAGATAGAGATAGATAGATAGATAGATAGATAGAGAGAGAGAGAGAGAGAGAGAGAGAGAGAGAGAGAGAGAGATTTATATTTCTACTAGAAGCAGCCACCCGGCATCGCCAGGGTAGAAGGGGGATTTTTTTACGTTAGTCCCGCGGATCCATCATTACTCAATCCATTATTACTCGTCGGATGCCCCATTAGAATCCCCATGTAAAAAATGACCTTGCATTGTTCCAGCCACTCTATAAATAAACGTTAATGTCTACTATTCAAAATATTAAATGCACAAAAATATTCCATTCTGTTATCATTTAAATTTTATTTTTTAATTCTTTTCACAAATATAAATCAAATCTTATTTTTGTTCAAAAACCAAGACCTGGTGATATTTAATGTGTGTATATATTTACTTTGTCGTTAATTGTTTTATTTGCGAAGTTTCCTCCGGACCTACACATAGACACAACTGCCCTTTATACATGTATAGATCAACACTAAGTTAGTTTCTGTTAAACATGTCCACATGGGTTAAGATTTTTACAATTCATTTGGCAATAAAATAATTTATCATCTGGTCTGAATGATTGTATTGTTATAATATCATGTTGTGTTATTCTAGGTCACCACGTACTTTGAGCTGTCTTCCGGCTGTCAAATGTTAATCTTGTATAAATACACATTTCGAAAACAGTTACTACAGGGAAATCCGGGTAAGAAATCTTCTCAAAGAAGACATTACTCTAAGTAAACTTTCCTTAATCAGATTTTGCTCATTCCCTTATAGCAAATACCAACAGGGTGTATTATCTTACTAGTTTGGGAAATCAATATATTTTGTTTCGAGCGAAATGTTTTCTCATTAATTAATATCTATCAATGCATAACTATATATATATATATATATATATATATATATATATATATATATACATAACATACACACACACATATATATATATGTGCGTGTGTTCAAGTGTGTGTGTGTATGTATCGGTTTGTTTGTGTGCGTGTAAGTTATATATATATATTATATATATATATATATATATTACGTTCGTGTGAGCATATATATATATATGTGTGTGTGTGTGTGTGTATATGCACATACGCACGTACGTACACACACAAGCGCGCTCAAACACACACAAGCACGCGCGTACAAACACACAGACACAGACACGCATATATGTATGTGTGAATATATATATATATATATATATGTGTGTGTGTGTGTGTGTGTGCGCGCGCACGCGCGTGTGTGTTTAAGTTCTCATGAAGTTACAGGCGAAAATGTTACATTGATAGGTATTAGTTAATCAGAAACCAATTGCTCAAAAATAAAGATGTTGATTTCCATATCTGCTAGGCTTATACACCCAATTGATCTCTGCTATTAACATATATATATATATATATATATATATATATATATATATATATATATATATATATATATATATAAATAAACTCAGTTCTTAACTGTCAGTCAGTCTTAAATCAGATCTATATTTATATGAATATAACTCGCTAGCGATTCAATTAATTGCAAAGAAAGTGATTTGGGATCGGCTGTCTCCAAATTCTCTGAAGCCAGTTAATCTCCATCAGGTTTACTCCGTTAGACATCGATGACAGTGATTGTTACCGTAGAAAAAAAGTTCGATCACAAATCGAACAATACTGCAGACTCTCAAAGTTAAATGGCAAATGGATTATAGATGTGAACAACTGAATCAATACGGAAAGTTCTTCACGAAAACAGAACAAAGCCTCTGACTGATGGAGAGACAAAGTCTCAGAAATAACGCTTATATATCGATTTCCAATGAACAGACTAAATGTTCTTCTTTCTACTTATTAAATTGAAAATATGTATTTAACCCGCATCCCACGCGTGCAAGTCAGGCACAAGGCCTTATTAATGTTGGACCACCCACGAGCCGAGACTCAGCGGTTACAGGTGCAAAAATGCGTTGAACCCGTCGTTCAATGGGGAGCTTCAGGCACTGGGCAATAAACACAGCCCAGCCCTTTTAAATCAAGGAGACAGGTAGTACCTGGGAGATAGACCCCTGGGATCAAGGCTGTTAATAATTTCAACGTTTCTGGGCTGAAGCCACTGAAACCCCCACCAATGTATTCTTTCTGCTATAACTTCTTCATATATGAAGAAACGTGATGAATAGAAAGCGACACCATTATGACCAGATTTGGTATTTTTTACTGAAACAGCAAAGTTGCTTCCAAATATCATCTATAGCAGGCATGTTAAACACTCGGTCCACAGGTCACATGCGGTCCTTGGCAAGCACAGCGACAGCCTACACACAGGCTGCGCTCTCATATAGTACCTCAGGTTTTTAAATGTTGTTTTTATTCCAAAACATTCCTAGATGAAAACGGTCGTTTATTTTAATTAAGGCAATGTAATGTTAAGAATCAAGGTCTATTTTTTTTCATTAGTCAAATAGATCACTAATTAGGACTGAGCCTATTCTAGTAGTGAAAACCCCCAGCGAAGTTTAATAGGTTCTGATTAATAGACTGACCAAAGTTAGAAAAAAGTATTTCCTACATATTATTAAGTGTTGCTTATCCCTTAAAGAGATCAGTCTGTCCTACTATTTACCCATATCTGTAGGGAGAGTAGGTGGACACATACCTTTCCCAAGGGTATTAGCTCTATGTGAACTGTAGCTTCGCCCAGGATTTAAACTCGGGTCGACGATTCCATTTTCTAAGACTCTAAACTTTACACCAACAGCCTCCAAATGTGTTATTAACACAATGTCTCTCACCACTTTCTTTGATTTGCGGAAAGAGGAAGCAAATAAAAAATAGCCAATGAAAGAAATAGGAAAAAATAACAGGTGACAAATGAACTAACATAATTTGTATGGATCTGAAAGTAAATAGTAAGTAAATATATCAGTAATTAGAGAGAATGTTAAAATGGTGTATATTGTCATAGGATCTTATGAAATTTCATCTTATTACTCTGGAATGAACGCGAGTTCAAGTTTGGTTTGATAATTAAACTTGAAACCTGAAACTAAAAGAATAGTATTCTTTGAAATGTTTCTATCAATTTTCTTACTATTTTGTATTTCTGTTACAAATTCGACGGAGAACATAATCCAACATATGTCATAGATCCTTGATCCGCTTGGATTATATATGAATATCATGAGGACCGTATAGATTACATATGTCTGTCTTGAAGGCCACACATGAAAACTAAGTCTTAGAATCCTTCTTCTACATTAACGGAACCAAGTGATGATTTCTATCATTAATTTCTTTATTTTCAACTAAAAAACATTGAATACATATCTAATTGTTAGTTAAAAAGAAAGAAAAAATGAATATTACTGGCAGAGTTCAAATAATACAATGTGGAAGTGTCACTTTTAATTATAACTTGTGTTGATTGAAAGCAAAAAAGGAAAATAATGTTTCTCTCGTTTCATTTTCAGTAACGTTGATATTTGACTCACTCAACAGAGTGGTGTATATCTGTTTTAAAAAACATTTAGATTTGTTGGTCAGCAGCTAAAGTATTCCCAAACCTCATGAAATATCTGTCATACATATGAGTGAACGTATTTAATCCATATATTATAGACAGTTTCGTGGGTTGTCAATTTACCTGTCCCGAAACTGAAGGGAATTTATAGCAACCAGGCGCGTATTCCTTTCGTTACGCCACGGTATACTATATTGAACAATTGTTACATAATGAGCTTGACATCGAACCGTAAGAATGACCTGATGAGGGCATTAGCACGGAAAAGTGTAAGTGATGATTTGGCGTGTTTTGATTGGATGAGCGAATGGTACGTGACGAAGGGGATGAAGGAGGGTTGAGAGGTGAGATTGAAAATTAAGTCTGGGACAATGCGTGAACGGAGGAAGACATGAAATTTCTTCCTCTCGGCGGTTTGTAATCTGAGGGAAATAAAATACTCATTAGTGAAAAGAATAGCCTTGTGTTATTACTAAAGACAAATGGCACAAGGCAAGATAACCCTCCAGTCCCACGTTGGCGTTTAAACTCCATGACATCATAAAACTACCAACAACTAAACAGCTGCCCAACATCCAGGATTCCAGCTTTCTCCGATGTAGTACCGGTACAGAGGTAAATGTATTGAATATTTCTTTATCCACACATCATTCACTCCATTAGAAGTAAGAGTCTTTAACGTTAAGCAACGTAGACACGTAAAACTCTTCATTCGGAAATGAGTGCAGAATGTAATGAAGAGTTGACGCGTCATCATGTCAGCCATTCCGACAAGGAGAGGACAAAGTAAATAAACGTGTTTAACAATCTCTTCATTCCAACTAGGATAGCATAGTGTTACACTATGAAGCGAACGTACGCTGATTTTTTTCAGCCATTTTGAATATTATGTTACAGAGATTTTGATGGACAGCTTTTAACATTGTGTGACCTCTCTTCCTGTTTTGCCATGCAAGCGTGGTAAAGATAATTTAGCTCTAATCAGTCTCTGGCTAGCCGTTGAAAAATGAGAAAACAATAGTGCCTCTCATTCGGGGCTAGATTCTCACTGTGTAGTTGAGTGATCCGGATCCAAAAGCTTAATAAAAATGTGAATTCACCAAATAAATGTCTTCAGTTGTTTACTAAAAACAAACTTACAGCACAGGGTGTCTCAACCAGAATATTAAGAAAACAGACAGAAACAGCTAAGAAAATAGGTAGGTCAGAGTCTTAGGAAGATACCAGCCCAATTTAGAATAGCTACTCAGAACAAGATACAAAGTAATGTTATATACCCCTTTACTCGGGTGTAAATATTCGGAGACAGACAGATAGACAGACAGACAGATAAATTATGTTAGATGATGCTTCTTATTTGTTACATTCTGCTTACTTCATCCATGTTCTTTCGTCGGTCTGTTGTATATTGAAGATATTTAAATGAAGGTGAAAACGGAAATAGGGTCTTCCGGTTGGATCGAGGCAGGGAGAAGACGAAAAGAGTAACAAAGGACTTTTTCCGGGTAAAGCGAACAAAGAAGGGTGGGTAACAATAAGTTCGGAAATAGATTTGTCCACTGATAAAGATAACAAAAGAAAATGCGTAGGCGTTTGATATATATAAATGGAAGTCAGGGATCCCAGGTCAGTTAGAGAGTCAGACAGCGGACGGTGAACAGAGCACAAGGAGCGACTGTCGATACGGTCCATCGCTGCCAGCGGGCAGTGAGGTTCGTCCACCCCTTTACCTCAACATCGCTAGTCATCTCAATAGTAGTAGTCATTGTCAACCCTCGGTCATTTCATTGTCAACGCTCGCCACCCACCAGCCGAGAGAGAGAAATAAAGTCAACTCCTACTATACCCATGTGTTGTGGTTTCTTAAGTCCAACTACATACTTCGCCACTTGATATACATACCCGCAAAATATACTAACTACACGATTGAAGCCGCTATATAACATATATAATTTGATGCCACTACGTAACAGGTCAAGTGGGCTTCTGTTAAGTATTGGTTTTCTTTGTTGATTTCTTTGGGCTGCCATCTCTTGTTTTAATATTCAATTAACGAAAACGACTTGGTATTTTCTTGATAAAGCTTTATTTCCAGAACTTAGCCTATGTTTCCGTCGCGTGGGGAGAGGGACCTCGGGAGCCGACAATAACGTCTACGCTCCTCGAAAGTCTGGTCGCATTTAAAACTAATTCCCTCGTGTCTGAAATGGCGCGTTTTTAAGGGGTTAAGTAAAAAGAATACTAACCGCCAATGAATGTCCACGGACCCCGTTATTCTAAGTCTAAGGGACCCTAATTCAAATATTCTAACTAAAGGTACTTTACCTAATTTATCAGCTTCTCTGAATTATGTAACAGTAAGAGAACTGCACGCTACAAGACAAGATAGATAAGTATATGTCGACATCAAGACAGCTATACTATAATTTGTCGGATTTTTTGGACGTTGAATGAGAATTGTTTAATTCTGAAAAGGAACCCTTTATTCATTTCAAGTAATAACATCACAGGGAGGATTTTTGTTTATAACAGTAAAAGTAATTAAAGTGGTCGGGGCGGCCTAAAGTCGGTATCAGCCAATCAGCGAGGGAGTTTATCCCCTTTTTCACTAGCGCTAGACCAAGGAGATTGTTTTTGCGTCTGAGATGGAGCACCACACCTACCATCAGCTCCTTACTTTACCGCACAGATCCCTGTGCTACTCATAGGCTGAGTTGGTGAGGGCGGTATCGAACTAGGAACTTTGTGGTTTTCTAGCAGAATGCTCTACCGACTGAGCTAAGAAGGAAGATAACTACAGCATATTTTTTTGTTGACTTGTTCCATCAAAAAAGGAGTCTCTGCTCACAAAATGGGAAATTAGATAAAAAAAAAACAAAGACAAAGCTATTGCAAAAGTGGATATGTGACAAGGTTTATACACGTCATCTCATAAACAGCAGAAATAGATTTTATTTCACCCTTTATTATGTTCATTCGGCCAAAGAAAAAGAATCTTAAATCAGTCAGCTTTCATTCAATAAATATGTGTGTGTGCTCGTGTGTAGTCTGGTTTGGTTTGTTTGTTTTAAGGCATACCAACCCTTTTTGGGTCATTTAATGCCGAAACATGTAATTTATATGTTTCAAGTTTTAATATTTTCAAATTGGTATAAATAATTCCATTCACTTCATTTGGCTTGGTTTGTTTTGGCTTGGTTTGGTTTGGTTAATGGTACAATAACCCTATGGGTTATTTAATGCCATAAAAACTATTTGAGCTAAAAGTTGGTACTCAAGTTTCCTTTACAGGTGTATTTTTGTAGATGTATTTCGTGTGTGTATTTTATAACTGATTCATAATTTTTGATACATTTTTATTTCTCTCACGGAGGATAAATGTCACCATGTTAGCATTCTCAAACAGATCCTTTATACAATTTGCGTTCAAATATTTCTTTATGATTGGAGCGAAAACACCACTCTCCATGAGGAAATGTTTGACAGTGTTGGGTGTTTGGTGTGTCCTGCATCGGGGTTGATCCTCCTACTTGAGTGTGTGTAAGTGTGTGTGTACGTGTGTGTACGTGTCTGTGGGTGTTTGTTCGTATGTGTAAGCGTGCATGAGTGTTTGTCTGCGTCTATATATCTGTGTATCTGTTTGTTTTATATGTTTGTGTTTTACAGTATTGAGTGTTTGATATGTACCTCTCCGTGGTCGATCCTCCTGATTGAGTGTGTGTGTGTGTGTGTGTGTGTATGTATGTTGTGTGTGAATGTGTGTGTGAGAGAGTGTGTGTGTATGAGTGTGTGAGAGTGTGTGTCTATGTGTGTCTATGTGTGTGTGTGTGTGAGTGTGTTTGAGAGTGTGTGTGAGTGTGGTGTTGTGTGTGAGTGTGTGTGTGTGTGTGTGTGTGTTTGTGTGTGTGTGAGTGTGTGTGTGTGTGTGTGTTTGTGTGTCTTTGTGTGTGTCTGTTTCTGTGTGTGTGTGTGTGTGTGCGTGTGTGTGTGTTTGTTCGTATGTGTATTTATACTTGAATGCGTCTGCGTGTCTATATCTGTGTACGTCTTTGTTTTAAATCCCTGTGCCTAAATGTGAGTTTCATCTTCGTAATGAACTCACTTTTCTCTTGTCTATAAGAGTGGGATTAAGCCTTTCTACCGGTGAATTTTTTTTTTGTTTCATCTCCTTCATGTTATTACACAGCATTTCATGGGATTTCTTATTCAGTCTGAATAATCCACAGGAAAAGAGGGAAAATCTAATTTCTCCCCAAAAACATAGCGAGTGAAAAATACAGATCCTTAATGGAGGAACATTCTAAATCCATTTTACCAGCACTAAGTACACGTTATATAGACAGTTGAGCTTGTTGGAAAGATAATGTTGCGCCTATCCTGCGGATATGTAGTATTCGGCTGAGAGGTATACAGTAATCTTGACTTTTTTCCTCAGCTTAAAACGCATTCCACAATCAGCGGAAGGAAAAAAATTCCATCTCTTAAGTCAACTCAAACATCAGCATACTGACGAAAGTACCGATAAAAATGTGTTTGAAAAAAATTGAATAAGCAACAAGAATGAATAAAACAAAATATCTTCAGCATAAAATAACCCAATAAGAGTTGGCATGCCATAAAATCCAACCAACCAACAAACCAACTACTTGTGTGTAGGGGGGGGGGTAAAGTACATAATTTTAATCATCAGTGAAAGCTGTCAGTATTTATTGATACTAACAAGAATATACCCCACCCGGGCGTAAGTATCTAAATTTTAATGTGGTGAAATATATTAAATTAGAAAGACTAACAAAATTAGATAAGAACGCATTTAAAAAGATTACAATTATTCTAATTATATTTTGACTGGTTTCTATATAAAATCATTCATAGAATTGATTTTAATACATTGGAGAATAAAATATTAGAGATCAATAACACTAAGTAACTACTTATCAAACCCGGTTTTGTTAAAACCAGTATGCAAATTAAGCATACCATATATTATGTAAACCTGTATTTCAAATAATACAAATATTTCAAAGTAATACAAATAATTTGAAAACATAACAATGATTTATTTCATTCACCCAGAGGTTTGTCGGTGGGCTTAGAATACGCTGACTGTATCCACTGTAGAGGAATAAAACCCTACATAAGGGGTGCCCTGGTTATGAATATAAACTGCATCTAATGGCCAGCTGCCAGTACTGAGATATGTTATATTGTAGAGTACTCCTTCATTGCCATTGCTCCTAGGTCCACTGACTCGGTGTGGTAGTAAATTTTACATTCCATCTATGGATCAAACAGACTTGATTAGAAAATTCAAGAATAATTGGTAAATAATAAATCTGGCGAAATCTATTATTGACATGTATTGTAATCAGTTTAACATAGTCACGAAATACCGTTCGATGTCATACGGTGTGATTGATAGGCGATGACCTCAGAATCGTTTGAGATCGTGGCTTTTAAAAAAGTCAGGAGATCAAATGACAAAAAGTAAGATGGAAATTTTAGTTAGAAAAAATCGCCGGACGAGTGATGATTCTGGATACCTGAGTAATTGGTACACCTCTTCACTGATATTACTCCCAGAGACACTCTGACCCGGTGTTGTAGTACTTTTTAGGGACCCATCAATGGGTCAAACAGATATGTTTAAAAATAATTTTTATTCGATTGGACCGTGTGCCAAAAGACCCCTATGAAACATCAGCTCAGTATATATGAACGTACAATGAACGCGATTCCCTAACCCCTAGGTATAAAATAATCCTATACGGGTTGAGATGTGGCTATACTCAATCATTCAAAAATTCAATAGTGAAACAAATGGTAAATAATTTAGTGGTATACTTTCGAATTACAGAAATATTTACGCAGGTATATTATGGTACCATAGAAATAGACATGAAACAAGTCAATACCATACAACATAATTCCCAATAATGCTAACACATTGTTAAAATCAATTACTAAAAAGTATAAATATAAATACACGATATGCATAACTTCCTAACCGACATAAATCTGTAGTGAAGAAGTGGCTCAAAGAACAGTCAGCAGATTTTTACGGGGCAGGGATACATGCTCTCATTCGAAGGTGGAATATTGCTATTGAAAAAAATGGTGACTATGTAGTTACATAGGGATATGATCCACCGAAGACCAGCTTGGGTTTTTATGTATGACACATGGTCCTGTCTTGGTATTGTATCTGTCCTAAACAAAATGACATTATTTTTTTTACTCATCTTCGTATTTTTTTTACATATCGGAGAAATGAAGATGAGGACAGTAGTCCGAATAACGCAGATAATGGTTGTTAATAATGAAACACGACACGAGGGCGCGAGGGAGAAATAATGCATTTAGAAAATGTGTATCTATTTCTGAAGCTTTAGAGCTCATTATAAAATATAATCGGAAAACTTAAATACACTTTTTCATAAGTAATAATAATAATAATAATAATAATATATATATATATATATATATATATATGTGTGTGTGTGTGTGTGTGTGTGTGTGTGTGTGTATATATATATATATATGAGGAAAAATGAGTAAAGAAAAGAAATGTAGATGGATAAAATGAATTTAATCGATATCACATTAATCGATATCACTTACACATGTGTTTCGGTCAGTTTATTTGTGTGAAAATATTTCGCACACATACAAGAATCGACCTTCATCAGAGTGAACATTTATTTTGAATGAAAAAATTCGTTGGGAAAAAAACAACGATTCTTCTATGTGTGCGAAATATTTTCACACACATAAACTGACCGAAATATGTGTAAGTGATATCGATTAATGTGATATCGATTAAATTCATTTTATCCACCTACATTTCTTTTCTTTACTCATTTTTCCTCATATTGTCGAATTGGATTCCTTTTCCATTTTCATATATATATATATATATATATATATATATATATATATATATATATATATATATATTTCTCAGGAATAGACAAAAGTAGAGAGCCATCAATATCAAATGATCATCAATCGAAAAGTTATATATATATTATATATTATATATATATATATATATATATATATATATATTACTGTATTTTATATACATATAAAAATGTATACATGTACATATACATTATATATATACATATATATATATATTTACTATATTTATATATATAAGGTATATATGTATATATATATACACAACATATATCTATATGTTATATTATATTATATTTTCTAATAACATTATATGTTTATGAGCTATATATATATATATAATATATATATATATATATATATATATATATATATATATATATATATATATATTTGATTGACGATCATTTGATATTGACGCTTCTCTACTTTCTATCGTACATTCTGACGTTCCCGTTTTTCTTTCTGAGACAATTCTTGTCCACTTGTCGATTAAGAAAGATGAAAATTGTCTGCAAATATGTTTGCGTGTATTATGTCTGATTTTTCTCAAATCTGGGACTTTTTCCAAGCAAATATATAGAGAGACATATTCATAGATTGGCGGAAAGACGGCAACATGACAGGAAGATGTGATTTGGGAGTAAATGGTTTCTATTCAATGGAATTCTATCAATTTTCCTTTGCTTCCATATTGGATGGCTTTGTGCCAAATGAAATATTTGTCACAAAGTAATGTGATATGTCAGCAATTGGAATTATCAGGAACATTTGTGCCAAACTAAACTAAGTTTAAGAAATAATCGTATTTTTAAAAGGAATATTTTAAGATACACATACGTGGCTGCTGCTTTACTGTTACATAAGTCAAAGGCAGCTTATGAATTATGTACGCACTGTAGTCAGATATTTTGAATGAGAATTCGTTAGATTCAGAATCGGAGGGAGTTAAGCTGGAAATTTCCATAATCGTTAGAGTTATAATACACACTTTTTTCTATAATTTTAAGCCTAACATTTCGGAGTATGTATTATACATGGGAATATCAACTTTTAAAAATAATAATAATAAAATAATTCACAGGCAGCTTATGAATTATGTACGCACTGTAGTCAGATATTTTGAATGGAGTTCGTTAGATTCAGAATCGGAGGGAAATTTGACGGAATATTTCTGAAATTGAAGCTGTTGTTAGTAATTTTCCATTCTGCTTTGTGTCTTATATCTTCCAAATTCTCTACATTTGTGTGTGCGTGGGGGATGTTTATGTGTGTGTATGCGCGTGTGCTGTTCAACAATGTCTGATTATCATTCCAGGTTTGGCCTACCGTTTTTGTTTTATTAGTAAGAAGCCACACCTAGTCATTGGCTCATTCATTTTTACCCAAGTTCTTTAAATCAAACATTACTTTTGCACGCACCTGATAGACTTAATTCTAATATATATCACTCAAATTTAATTCATAGGCATATTTATCCTTTGTTATCATTAGCGTTATAAATTCATCAAATATAATATTATTCTATAATTGTTTTTAATTATGTTGTATTTAATTTCCATTTTAAGCCTAAGATTTCGGAGTGTATTATACCTTTAAAAATAATAATAAAAAAAGAAATTATTTGTGTATAATGTACACTATTTTAAACCTAGAATTTAGGGATATGTATAATAATTAATATTACTTTCCCATATATTGAACACCCTCCTAAATTTTAGGCTTAAAATTATAGAAAAAAAGTGTGCATTATACACAAATAATTTCTTTTGAATAATATTTTTTAAAGTTAATATTTATTTCCCATGTCATGAGGTGGTTGTTATTTATTAAACTTAGTTAATGAAATAAACAAGAATGACGATGATGGAAGAGGATGGTACACTTGTCTTCCTAAAACTCTCCACAGCACATATATATTTACCAACCCCTCCGCACATGTGACACAAGGCAATTTCTTAAGGGGAGTTCAACGGGTTTGAATTCAGAGTTTTCCTTCTCCTAGACCGGTTCCCTAACCGAGGTTAAAGAGTCCAGTCTGCCCTACTATTTATCCATAGCTGGAGGAAGAGTAGGATTCATACATTTCCCAAGGGTAATAGCGCTAAGTGAAATGCAATTAACAAATCCAGGATTTGAACTCAGGGCGACGAGTCCATTCCCATGACTTTAACCATTACACTATGCTTCTCCACAACATATATGACCTCATCATTGTTTTCAAAAACTGAGATGGGATTTCCGTTTAGGAAACCGGAAGATGTCAGATGGAGTTAAGTCTGTCTCTCTCACGTATATATACATCCGAGTAAAGGTGTATATAACATTATGGCGTGAAGAAAGATTTTAGAAATGTTATTACTTTGATTTCCGGTCCATTTTCGGAGCAGACAAATATTCTGACTAACAATGGCTTTAGTGATGGATATGTGCTGGATATTAATTCTCAGTTAAAATAACATTTTAGGAATCGGTTTTATCTATATAATAATACTGGTGTTCGTAACAAATAGGACCATTATCATCTTGGTATACTCTCTAGTTCAAAATGAGACCGTCCACATAAGTGTCGTCACCCCAGCTAAATAATGCACCATTATGTTTAATTATAAAGAAAGTGAAGAAAACGGACATGCTACAGAGAAATATAACGAGAAAGAAAGAATGAAAGTAGGGGAAAAATAGAGATAGGGTGTGCACATAATGAAAATATTAAAAGAAGGAAAGAAAGAAAAAATATTGAGAGAGAGTTAAATCAGGATTAATATATTTTTTTACGTATAGAACAATTTTGTAATTGCTCTTAAGTAAACACAACAAACGTTGTAATAATTAAACTATCACACTGTGGTATATCTAACTATTATTATAACCGTTATCTGTGTTATTGTCTGGAGTTCATCAACTCGGTTTGAAATGGCGTAATTCTCATCATCACCAGCTTCATAATCAAGTGGGAAATTAGGTTTATCCTTTTGATTATTCCTTTGTTTGCAAATGCGATGATTGAAAATAAAAAGGAAACGCGAAAAACAAACCTAAAATTCTGTAGAAAAATCTAATCTTCATATTTTCATAGAATTTAGAATGTATGATTTTTCCATTTTTCAGAGATTGTGTTATTAATGTTTATGTTTTTTAAAAAAATGAGTTTAAAAATAAAATAATTAAGTACCCATCAAGAAAGAAAAAAACAAAATGTCTTTGATATGAAATAACCCAACAACGGTTAAAATTGAGTTAAAAAAAAAAAAAATTGAGTTATTTTTTTTAATTGAGTACCTATAAAGAATGAATAAAAGCTTAAATTAACCCCACAAGGGTTAACATGTCATAAAATCCAAACAACTAACCAGTTTAAAATTTCAACTATTAATATAAACGCCAACTTTGTTATTGTCATCTGGAGTTCATCAAATCTCTTTCAAATAACGAAACCCTCAAAATGGAGTGGGTTTGCAAATGCGATAATTGAAACCCAATAAAGAAACGGGTAGAGGAAACGACTGACATTCTGTAAAAAAAAATCTAATCTTTCTACGTTCCTAGAATCCATCATCTATGGTTTTACAATTTTGATACATTGTGTTATTAATATTTGCTATGAAAAGACCTAATTATTGCAGAAGGTCGGTCATATTTTGATTTTATTTTCATTCAAGATTCGGTTTCCTTAATGGAAAATGTCAGCTGTCAAAACGGCCAAATCGATCGAAAATGAAAAACAAAAAAAAAAAAATACCCTTCCTCATCAGACGGGAAGCCATTTTATAGTTCAGGCGAAAATGAGATGTTTGCATTTTTATCCGAAGTGATATTATAGTAATACTAGCAGGACCTGAGGATATACCAAAGTATGAAAATATAATTATTACAACGTTTGATATGTTTACTTAAGAGCTATTGCTAAATAGCTTAATTTGGAAAATGTATAATAATCTTGATTTAACACTCATTTTTTTCTGTCTTTCCTTCTTTTCATCATTTTCTTATGTTCAATTGAAATAGATTAGCATTATTGCTCTCGGGCAGTCACCTTCTTCTAGTTTTCCCTACTCTCTTTGTTTCTTTCATTCTAATTATATTTTTCTGTGTAGCGTATCTTTTTTTTCCTTTTCCTTCTTTATAATAAAAAGGAAAAGGTCCATTATTCAGCTGAGATGATGACACTCATAAGAAATAAAAATTCGGCAGATAAGCAACATCAAATAATAAGTAGGAATTACTATGCTCTTTAACTTTGGCTATGTAACCAGACTAGGAGAAGGAAAACTATGAATTCAACCTGTTAAACTACGCTTAAGTAACTGACTTTGTGTCGCCTCGAGCAGATGTGTTGGTGTTTATATATATATATATAGAGAGAGAGAGAGAGACAGACAGACAGACAGACAGATAGAAAGACAGACAGAGAGGAGGAGGAGGAGGAGGAGAGGAGGAGGAGTGAAAGAGACAGACAGAGAGACAGAGATAGATAGACCAGAGAGAGTTTTGTATGTACATATTTACAAACACCTCTGTACAAACAGGATATGACACAAGGTCAATTTTACAGGTTTGAATTCATAGTTTTCCTTCTCCTAGACTGGTTGCCTAACCAAGGTTAAAGAGTCCATTCTGTCCTGCTATTTACCCATAGCTTGGGGAGATCAGGTGTATTCATACATTTCCCAGGGGTATTAGCGCTATGGGAAATGTAGACATCCTCGTCTAGGATTTGAGCTCAGGTCGACGAGTCAATTTTCTACGACTCTAGCCATTACACCACGTCTCTCCATATCTTTTACGTAACCCATTCTATCCTATGCAGAGGAGCAATAATTTCGTTCATGGGAAAAGAAACTTGCCATTGACACCAGAATCTATTCGTGTCTTCATGAAGGAATTTTAGAAACCAAACAGACGTTTACGCGTAAAATTACGACATTTTCCAAGTCCATATCACCATTGTTCCAATTCGTCCTCAATTTACAATGTGTCATTTCTGACTGGTTGAACATTAACCGAACGAGGTAGAAAAAGGTTTAGCTCCTTGCAGCAGATTTTCTTGCTTGTAGTACTCATTTTTTGCTTCACTCCGGCCGCAGTTGAGAAGTCTAGTTGAAAATAAAAAGATGTGATCACTCAAAATATAAACCTTATGTCTTCTTTGTAAATAATGGCGAACCAGCCTCTACAGAACCAGAACAAAGAAGAAGAAATATAGTCAGATCAGCATCTTTAGAATTATACCAGCTACGCAAAAGACAGACTAAAGTATCAGCTAGCTTCTCGAACAATTCAAACAAGAACACCAATAGTAGTAGTTTCACGGTACTTGCTACTTGAATGGAATCCCAAATGGGTCAAAAGGGGTTCTTTAGCCTTGGACGGCAAAAAGAGAATGATAAATATCTAGGAATATTGAAGCAGGCGCCATCAAACAAATAGAAATGAAAGAGAAAATAAAGAGAGGAATACTTCAGAAGAAGAAAAAAAGCTCCTAGAAACCAAGCTATGTTGCAGAAACCTTCTTAAGGGAATAAACACATGGGTTGTCCCTCTTGTAAGATACTCGGGACCATTCCTAAAATTCACAAGAGAAGAGATGGACTAAAGGACGAGGAAACTCATGACCATGCACAAGACACCCGAGAGATGATATATACAGACTTTATATGCCAAGAAAAGAAGGGAGAAGCGGTCCTGCAACATTGAAAATAGTGTAGATCCGACCATCCGAACACTTTTCGAATAGGCTAATAAAAGTAAGGACAAGCAGGGAAAAGCAATTGCAACATATTGGCTAGCTCAAATACATAGAATAACTAGAAAAAAACAGAAATGACTATATGGGTACTTCGAGAGTCAAACTCAAGAGATCTCACACCAAAAGACATGGACACCACTAAGGAGTGGAAACCTCAAGCGAGAAACTGAATCTCTTATAATCACAGCACAAGACAATGTCATATGAACGAACTATATAAAGGCAAAAATAGATAAGTCGCAACAGAATAGCAAGTTAAGAATGTGCGGAGACAGAGACGAAACGGTTAATCATATACTAAGTGAATGCGGCAAACTAGCACAAATAAAGTACAAGAGTAGGCACGACTGGGTGGGAATGGTGATCCACGGGGTATTGTGCAAGAAATTTCAACTTTCAACATGCAACTAAATGGTATATGCACAAGACTGAACCTGTCCTGGAGAATGAGACGCATAACATTCTGTGGGGCTTCGAAGTTCAGACGGATCACCTCACCCGGTCAGGAGACCTGACCTAGTATTAATCGACAAGAAGAAGAAAACCTGTCATCTCGTGGATTTTGCCGCCCTGGCCGACCATCGAGTGAAAATGAAAGAAAGCGAAAATATAGACAAAGACTTGGACCTTGTTAGAGAACTGAGAAAACTGTGGAACATGAACCGGAAGGTCGTACCAATTATAATTAGTGCCCTTGGAACGGTCCCCAAAGTTCTGGAAAAGAATTTGGGTGAATTGGAAATCAGAGGAAGAATCGAAACCACCCATACTACAGAACTGTTTAGATCGGAGAAAATACTCAGAAAAGGCTTGGAAACCAGAGGTGTTGCTCTCACTCACCATCTAGAGAACCATCGGCTACGGCAGGTGTGAAAAACTCAATAATGATAATGCATAGATAGCACGATCCAAGGACTCGAACAGTACACAAAAAAGAGTAAGGGAAAATAACTTATGGGAGCCAAGAACAGCAAATGAACCATATGGACAAAGAAAAATAACAAAAACAAGGAAGTAGAAATGGGAAGAAAAACAGTTCTATCAATACTTAAAACGTCACATAGATTACGTTGCACATGAAAAGAAGAGGAAGTCTCAAGAGGTAAACTAATAATAGGTGCACAAAACAATGCCATAAGAACAAATTATATCAAAGCAAAAATCGATAAGGCACTATGGAAATGCAAATGTAGAGGATGTGGTGACAGAGATAAGACCATAAATCATATATTAAGTGAATGCAGCAAACTAGCACAACGAAAATACAAAAGTAGGCATGGCTGGGTTGGGAAGGTGATCCATTGGGAATTATGGAAATTTTGATCTTACAACAAAATAGTATATGTATAAACCAGAATCTGTTCTTGAGAATTAAACATATAAAATTATCTAGGACTTTTACATTAAGACGGACCAACTTATCCAAGCCAGAAGACCAGACTTAGTATTGATTATAAAAAAGAGAACTTGTCAACTGGTAGATTTTGCACTTCCAGCAGATCACAGCATAAAGATAAAAGAAAAGAAAAAGATAAACAAATACCTGGACCTTGCCAGAGAATTGAAAAGACTGTGGAAAATGTGGGTGAAAGTGATACCAATTTTAGATGGTACACTTGGAACGGTCCTAAAAAGCTTGGAAAAAAGACTGGAAGAACTGGAAATCAGAGGGAGAATTGATTCCATCCAGACAACTGGATTGATGCAATCGGCTAGAATATTCAGAAAAGTCGTGGAGATCTGAGGAGACTTGTTGTTACTCAAACTCCAGCGAAAGACCATCAGCTAACGCTGGTGTGAAAACCTCACATGTGTGAACATAATCTTATTATAATGGAGATTGTGTGTTTTTCTGTCTGTAACCGAAACTATATTCCTACTCAAATCACAATTCTCTTAGTTATTGACATCACATTCTCCATGATTTTATTTTTATCTAAACCTCAATTATTAATAAAATTGTCTTACATTATTAATACTGTTAACTATGTCTCCATACTGACAACATGCAATTATATTTATATATACAACAAAATAGCGGTTTACAGTGTGAACGGGAAGGCTAATTTGCATATTAATATTAAAAAATCGAATTTAATAAATATGTGCTTAGTATTATTGATTTCTAACTGTTTGGTTTTATTTTAATGAATATAAGCAAAAATCTCTTCAATGAATCTTAAATGAAATCCATTAACAATATAAAATAACTGTCATTTTATTCTTTACTTCCTCTTATAACTAAATACTTAAATTAGAAAAAATAACAATGAAAGACGATAGTGATGGAAGAGTAAGTTTCAGTTGTTCCATTCTTTATTATACTCCTTCTGTTTCAAATCTTTTATTATACTCCCTCTGTTTCAAATCTTTTTATCTGTATTCTTATTTAGTTTCATTAGCCTTTCTAATTTAATACAATATTTTATTACATTAAAACTTAAATACTTGCACCCGGAGGGTGCATATATTTGCTAGTAATTAAAATGATAATAATAAACTAGAAAGAAACCATTTCTTATATGTTTCAGGTTCTAATAAAACTTTATAAGATACCTACATATCTCCCTCTGGAATAACAAAGAACAATTTCTTTAAAAGATGCATATAAATAAATAAATAAATGAATACATATATATATATATATATATATATATATATATATATATATATATATATATATATATATGTGTGTGTGTGTGTGTGTGTGTGTGTGTGTGTGAACTCTATTAGTCAATTCTATGAGTATTAAATAAAAGTACTAAAGGAACCTATACTGAAATAATACTCACGTGCATCGTAGCGTGAATCTTAACTGACAATAGTCTCTAGAGTTTTCTAGTATTAATCACACTGGATGATATTTTGTACTCAACAGGTGTATTGACACCAGAAAAAAAAAGGAAGTGACAAAGAAAATGATAAATGTACACAAAACATAAAATAAAGAATATATACAGAATATACTGAAATGTAGGTATGCGCAAACAACCAAACAAATATTCAGCGTAATTCGCACACTGTGTAATATCATGAATATGCCAAATAATGCAAATACACAAAAGACTATTGATTTATAGATACAATATAAGTATGTAATAAGTTTGTAGTCTAGCATATATAAGACTATGAGTTTATCGGTTCAAACTACGTTCACACAGAGTGTTTTTAAGGGGGTGTGCTTGGTTGGATTTTACGGTATGTCAACCCTTGATGGGTTTTTTTATGCCGAAGACGTTCTATTTCATTCATTTCTGATGGGTGTTCAATGTTTTTTAAACCCAATTTTTGAAAATATTTTGTTAATGTTTTTCGTCTATTTAACCCATGGATGGGACACTAACAGGTACTTCCACACCGAGTCAGAATGGGTTTATGTTCGGGATTAAAGTGCAAGGAGTCGAATGTTGGCTGTGAACGAGCGAGGCGCAAAGATGCCGGAAATTTCCTGTTTCTAGAATCAAGAAAACGCTTCGTCCATTTTTCATGTTTACATGGTGACAGTGTTATTAGGGCTACAGCCCGGTAAAAAGGGGCTTTGGCGAAAACCCAAAGGACGTTTCCATCATCGACAGGAATAAATGGCGTTAGGCGTACTGTGGAAAATCCGCAGCTAACAAGGGCAACTCCTTCCTCAGACCCGGATATGCATGCGATGTTTGGGGACCGCTTGTGAATTTTCAATTCCCTTAATACCCCTACTATTTATTCATCAAATGATGGAACCGGCTCAACCGACCCAGGTTGAATGCTGTCAGAGAAACAGAACAGAAAAAGTCAGGGACTGACCGTATAGAATAAAATAACGAACAATTCTAGATCTGAAACAAATAGGTTTTTTGTGTGTTGTGTACGACTAATAAAATCCCCGACAAATGGCCTCATAGAACTACCAGTCGGAGCAGTCGGCTAACAATGCAGATTTAAGAAACGATGAGACTAATAACAGACGAAAATGAAGATGTCTTATCATTGTATAAAATATTCATTTAATCTGTTTCTCCTAAGTCTCTTCTGAGATTTTTTATTCATTTTCTTTTTTATCAATATTTGTGATATTTTACTGTGTAAAAATATGTCACGCATCTATATATTAGTAGATGTATTCCAAAAAAATACGACCGCATCCTCTTTATATGAAACAATGTAAAACTTATATATATATATATGTGTGTATATATATAATAAATATATGACAAAATAATATATATATATTTATAGAGAGAGAGAGAGATATGAATATAGATATTTACTAAGCTCAGCTTAGATGTGACACAAGGCCAGAAAAATATGGAGCTCACAGGGAGAATCGAACTCACCAACAATGGTCTGGGAATATAGCTTGTTAACCATTACACCACGTGAGGGATATGAATATAAGGCCAACTCAAGGCAATGAGTGCAATATATACATATAAAAGTGAATAAAAAAACGTTGTAATATTTTTCACATTCGCGTTGTCCTAATAATAAATGGCAAGAACGATGCTTTGAAACCAATGGTAAATAAGGCCTTTTAATTTTATTGTACACTATAATATATATATATATATATATATATATATATATATATATATATATATATATATATGTGTGTGTGTGTGTGTTGTGTGTGTGTGTGTGTGTGTGTGTGTGTGTACGAATGTATATAAGTATATATATGCATCTATGTGTCTGTTTGTGTATTCGTACTTTCTGTTTGAACATAATCTTATATCGTATATCTTTTCGAACACTTGCCCTTTTGGAGTTTCTGATATATACGCAGGTGTCTTACAGGTATTGCTTGACGATCCTGGATTTAATATTTATAGAATTGCCGATTTCGCATTCTTTTCTTTCTCATAATTCATTCCTTTTTGTCTTCTTGTGCCAAGAAAATAGATACAATATTTTAGATGGTTGCTTCGATGGTTGGTTGGTTGGATTTTACGGCATGACAACTCTTGTGTTATTTCACGCCGAATACTTTTTTTTCCATTCTCATTTTAACACATTTTAAAACTTTTTTGAACTATCTAATCGATAGATTGTATCTTAAGAGGTACTATCACTGCGAGTCAGACTGAAGCTGGGAGTAGTGGCGATGAAGGGGTACTCTACGCTTACCAGAATTGGAATCACGCCGCTAGATGCAGTTTAACATCATACCTACGGGCCTCACTCGGCACTTTCTAGCACATATATAATAAAAAGGGTTCAATGTTTTCTGTTAGAGCAGTAGAGTCGGGACAATCATATAGGTGCTAGGGCTTTACCTGACCGGCTTATCAATCGGATTAGGCCTCTCCAACCATCCGTTTAGCCCAATTACGGATTAAAGGGGAGTGTTGAATGTCATGGACAGTTCAGCTACGAAGGATTACCTCCTTAAGCATCACGAATCAACACCCACGGCCAACAGGTAGCCCCATTAATTGGGTCTCACCCCTCTGTAGGGGGGCATATTTTACGGACCCAACCGACAGGGCGGGAATTATTTTAGTCTCAAATCAATTATATCAGACAAAATTTTAAAAACCTTCGCTTGGCCATGAAGTACACCAAAATATTTATTCTATTAAGACAATTTAAATTCAATTTAAAAATGTTCTATATTTATATATATAGATGGGAGTAAATATGGAAATATATATAGATAGATAGGTAGAGAGAGAGAGAGAGAGAGAGAGAGAGAGAGAGAGAGAGAGAGAGAGAGAGAGAGTTTTGCATGTAAATATAGCATTTTTAATATCAAATTACTGTATTTAAAGACTTGACTCAGATTTTCTAGTAAAAAAGAATTATGAATAAAAAAAAATGTACACACTTTTACTAATATAGCATCTCTCTGATGAGGTGAACTTAGTATTTCATTTTAATACCAAATTATTCTATTCAAAGACTTCTCTTTACTAAGATTCACAAACTATATATATATATATATGTGTGTGTGTGTGTGTGTGAATTTTGACAGTCAATTTTTATTTTGAACAATTACTAAGATTCACAATATATATATATATATATATATATATATATATATATATATATATATTATATTATTTTTTATTCTTTTTTTCTTTCTTTCCTTTTCTTTCAATCTTTTCTTTTATTCTTTCTTTCTTCCTTTAATTCCTTTTTTTCTGACTTCCTTCTTGTCTTTCTTTTACTCTTTTTCGATTATTTTCTTTTTCTATTTCTTATTATAATTTCTTCTAATAATCTTTCTCTCTTTCCTTCTTTCTTTCCTTTTTTTTCTTTCTTTCTTTAATTTTTCTTTCTTTTATCTTAGTCTAAAAGTTAATATTTTTCTAAAATTGATATTCATATCTCTTTCATTAATTTAAACTTGAACATCAAATACATTTGCTATTCAAAATATATTCTGAAAACACATACTCATAATCAGCCCTGTCGTCTAGCAATATATAATGTACCGACTTCACCTTTGCAGATGGGTAAGAGAGCCCATTTGAGCTACCTGTTGACCGTGGGTGGGGACCCATGATACTTAAAAATTGAATCCAGATGGCTGAGTAGTCCATGAGATGCAACACTACACTTTGGCCCTCACTTAGACTAGACGGGCAATCGAAGAGGTTTCCTCCGATCAATCGATTAATCACACAAAGCCCAAACACTTACATGATTGTCCCAACCCCATTGCCCTTATGTCAAGCCCCAATTCTTTTTTATCATATATGTGCTAGACGACGTACGCTGAGGGTCATAATATCCTGGGTATGAAGGTAGAGTCTATCTGATAGTTAGGTTCCAGTTCTGGAGTTCTGGGGAATGCGGAGTACCATTACTTACAGGTCCACTCTGAACCAGAGTGGTAGTACCTGTTAGGGTACCATCTATTGATTAAATAGAAAAAAGTTACTTGTTTAGGTTTGGTTCGGTTTGTTTTGTTTTACGGCATATCAACCTCAGTGGGTCATTTAATGCCGATAAAGTTTTGAAATAAATCAATTCTTAATGGATAATACAATTTTTTATAAATAGATTTTTCTATCTAACCCATAGATGGGACCCTAACAGGTACTACCACTCCGGGTCAGAGTGGACCAGGGAGCAATGGTGATGAAGGGGTGCTCCACATTCCCTAAACCTCCAAAACTGGAACCTCACCATCAGATAGAGTTTAACCTCATTCCCAGGACATGTAGGCCCGCAGTCACCGCTTTCTAGCACCCATATGATAAAAAGGGGTTGGAGCTTGCCATAAAGGCAATAGGGTTGGGAAAATCATATAGCTGCTAGGGCTTGACGTGACCAGCCGATTGATCGGAGGGGGCCTCTCCGACCGTCCGTCTAGCCCAAGATAGGGCCAAAGTGGAGTATTGCATGTCATGATCTGCTCATCCACCTGGGCTCTATCCTTAAGCATCACGGGTTGCAACCCACGGCCAACAGATGGCCTAATTGGGGGCGTCTTACCCCTATGCAGAGGTGCAGTTGGTGCATTCTAACGCCCCAGCCGACAGAGAGGTTACTTGTTTAAATAATGTGTTAAAAATTGAGTACCCATCAAGAATGACTAAACCGAAATGTAATTGGCTATAAAAAAAAGAAAACGCCATGAAATGCCGTTAGACATTGGCCCTTCAGCTGGGTTCGAACCCAGACGGTTTGTGGTAACGGTAAGAAGTTGCAACCATTCCGACCATAAAGCTGATATTAGATCAATAATTATAGATATTTAGTGAAATCAGCTTAGTGCAGCACGGAGTGAAAGGAGCGGTAGTTTGGAAAGAGGAATTCTGCACTTTGAGAACCTGTACTGAACACCCTGACTTTTACGTAAACACGAACAGTGACTGGTGGGAATAGACAGCAGCAGCAGCAGCAGCAGCAGCAGCAGCAGCAGCATCTGCAACAACAACAACAACAACAACAACAACAATCACAATTGGCATGATCAACGATTATAGATCCACGTAGACAAAGTTTCTATCTTCAACTCAAAGTGAATTGCCATTGACTGACGCATAAAACAAAATAAATTATCAATCTCAGCGCAGAGAATGTTTTTAAAGAATTATCAAAAACATAAGACTAAAATTTAGGAGGTGTTTGTTATGGTTATTATAACGAAACACGTGCCATTTGAATAAATATGGTTTAGAACCCTCACAAAGGGTGGTATTTTCCACCATATAAGACGCATCAAGATATAATAAACAAAGAAAGTTTACAAGGTAGACAGAGTAAACAGGATTTAATAATTTATATAACATTTTTACACACAATATTCCGCTGTTATATATATTTGTGTGTGTAATCAGAGACCAAAATACTCATTGTATTTACTGTGATATTCCTAGTTTTGGTGTGAATTAAGGGGTCTTATTCATATATATATATATATATATATATATGAAGTGGTCAAACAATGTGTTTGAAATGGCGAAGGCCGACAATTTTTAGAAGATTATGTGCTTAATTAAAGTCATACCTAATTTGTTACTTAATTAATTATAATTAAATCAATTAGGCGTGCATATCGGATTAAATGTAAAGCGTAAACAAATCGAGAAAAAGTCGATCTCTGTATGTACATTTCAGCCTAATAGGCCTCATCAGCAGAGCTATAGACGGGGCAGTGCTTTGTGCGTGATTCGAACCCGACCTGTCAGGCTGACAGGCGGACATTCTAACCATTACACCAGCAGGCTTCTCCAGAATTACTCGTGTATTTTAAACTGATATGTATATTGCACTTTTTGGGTGACTTATGGCAACACAGTATGAAGTGGTCAAACAATGTGTTTGAAATGGCGAAGGCCGACAAAGCACTGCCCCGTCTATAGCTCTGCTGATGAGGCCTAATAGGCTGAAATGTACATACAGAGATCAACTTCTTCTCGATTTGTTTAAGCGTTACATTTAAACCGATATGCACGCCTAATTCATTTAATTATAATTAATTATTTAACAAATTAGGTATGACTTTAATTAAGCACATAATCTCCCAAAAATGTATATATATATATATATATATATATATATATATATATATATATATATATTCGCCCTTTAGTCCTGCCAATATATTTCTAATCACCCCCATTTTACTTAATTGTATTTTACCATTTTACCTTTAGTCGTTCTCCGGTTATAATATTTCCTATGACTCTAACCATTACATCATAGGCCCCACTAACATCAGAGGTATAGCTCGTCGATGCAAGTCGGTAGTTTTGTGCTAGGTATATGATAAATCGTATTTTTATAAAGTGTTCATTTTTCATAAGATGACAATATCCACTTTGTAAAGAAGAGAAAATGCCTACTCTTGTGAATATAATTCATATGGATGAGGGTAAATTATTATGTTCAAATTACGCGTGAGCTGAGACCTATAAACATCTGTATGTTAATACACGTGTTCCTAACATTGTATGACCGTTATCATCTTGCAACACCTTCTGGTTAAAAATGAAACCGTCCAAATCGAACAAGATGAAAGGCAAAAATGTAAATCCGGATTATTTTGTGTTGCTTATCCGTCGGATTCTTATTTTTTATGAGTGTCGTCACCTCAGGTAAATAATGGACCATTCCGTTTTTATTATCAAGAAGGAAAGGGAAAAAAGAACATGCGAAATGGAAAAATATAATAGGAAAGACTGAAAGTGAGTGGGAGTAAGATAAATAGAGAGAGAGAGAGAGAGAGAGAGAGAGAGAGAGAGAGAGAGAGAGAGAGAGAGAGAGAGGAGCACGTGGAATTGATAACGCTAAACTGTTTAAATCGAACACAAGGGAAAGATAAAAATAAGGAAGGAAAGAAAGAAAAATTGAGTGTTAAATTAAATCAATATACGTTTTACATATTGAACTATTTTACAATAGCATTTGCTTTTGCAATACAATAATTATATTAACATATTGGGGGTATATTCACATGTGATACTGGTAATCAATAAATGTATTTTTAATTGTCCGGGTAGTTCTTGAAACAATGACAAATGATATGCGCCACTGATATTTCTCACACCTTTTACTCTAAAGGTGTGATAAATATTAGTAGCGCATATTCATTTGACTTCAGTACAAAGTCATATCACAATTCTATTTTAACTGCTTAGACGGTCACACCACATTTAAAGCACACGCTAACACGATATTGCATATATTTCCTATCGTTTTTAAAATCCTGCTAGATAAACTATATTTTGATAAATAAGTGGCATTCCTATTGCCATTAGAACTTATTAAATCAATTAAAATCAATAAATCCTCTCAAACTGTGATGCAGAAAATGGTATCGATAGTCGGATTCTAAAATTAATTCCTGGCTTTAAAAAGAAAAGTATAAAAGTACAAATCAAAAAATACTTAATTACTTTCATTATCTAAAACTGTCTCTGTATATATGCACATGGCATCAAACTGCACAAAATTCAAATCCCAAAATTCACAATCTGAATATTAGTTTTATTAAATTGAAAAAAATTATATTTATTACTATAATCGGGCATATATAGTAATTCATAATAAACATTTAGACGAGTATATTTTCATAACTTCAGATTAATTGGAATTAGTTTGATGACCAAAGTATGACATAATTTCAAAAGCAAACTATAAGATATTGCCACAACTCGTAGCTAAGCAGTGATGGGTCTACTTAGAATTTATAGCGGGAGACACATTGTAATAGCTGGTGTCGTAAGCAATCGGACGCCTGTATTACCAGGCGCCGAAGAACATTGTAGATATTAGCCTCTGACTTTTGAATCGTACATTTTCTTAAATAAGACTGTCTTTCCTTTTCGGTTCCAATTCATTTTTTTCTTTAGTAATTCTAACATATTTTGGTGATTGAAGAAGAAAAAGCAAGATAAAAAAAAAGTTATTGAATATACCTAATTGATTCGAAACAAGAAAAAAATATTAATTCTAAAAAGGTGCGAAAAATTTGTCAGTGAAACACAATGTTTGCAGAACACGTAGAAAGCTTTTGCAGACAGCAGTGTACCGTATGAGTTAAAAATCGACAGAAAAAAAAGAAGTTTCTCAAACCAGTTTTGTAAATTACGTTGAATTTACACATGAATTTAGTTCTGCTGTGAAAAGGTCAGGTTTTAACTTGGCGTTTAAAGTAAAAAAATTGATTTACCTGAACACACACAAAATAATCCTGCCAAATCAAAATTATCAACTTTACTTCTTTTTTAGTTTCTTTCCTGTCACCGCTACTCATATCAGGGCTGGTTTCGTGAAACTGCATGGTGTAATGATTAGGCTCGTAAGAAATGGACTCGTCGTCCTGAGTTCAAATCCTGGATGAAGCTGTTTGCATTTTACATAGATACCATTGGAAAAGATATGCATCCAGCTACTCTCCCTCCAGCTATGGGTAAATAGTAGCGCACCCAGGAGTCTTTAACCTTGGCTAGGTAGCCGGTCTAGAAGAAGGAAAACTCTGAATTTAAACCTGTTAAATTCTGTTTAAGAAATTGACTTTGTGTCACATCCTGCTCGTACGCGATATATATATATATATATATATATATATATATATATATATATATATATATATATATATATATCAGGCTTGCTTACATTCGTCTTATTCCTGCCATATCAGCGAGGTTTAGAATACGTTGATTGTATCCTCTGTAGAAAGGGAAAAAATACCTCAAAGTAGTGTCCTGTGTATGCTACGGTGAGGATCCAGGTCCGGAGGTCTTGGGCATGTGGTGTACCCCTTTTATAGCCATAACATCAAGGTCTATTCAGTCCCAGAATGGAAGTACATGTAAGTGGGTCACATGAATGGTTGAAATAAATATGTTTAAGATTTAGAGTGTTAGAAAGAGTGGGTGAGCGCAGAAGCGATTTCGCTAACCTGTTTCAATCACACATAATGAAAAGACGGAGATTAGAAAATAAAGAGTGAGAGAAAATCGAATAAAGATTATAATACTTTTTACATAGTAAACCAGGCACTGGTAATTTTGTCATCCGCTACGAATTTTAAAAATAATTAAATCTATATTTAAGGTCAAACTTTGTATAAATCGATAAGTAGTAACATAATGACCATCATCAAAAAAAGAAAAATATCATTACATATGCAGTTTATTTTTAATAGATTTAAAACCATTTGGTTTGGTCAATTTCGACGCGATCCGCCATTTTGTCTATTTTTCAATGGTTTACGCGCTTGTTTACAATTTTTATCTAACATTCGCCATTGCAAAAAAAATTACCAAAAATCAGGTAATAATCCGGTTTTAATGAAATTTTCAGTATTGATTTATCAATTAAGGAATTTTATAATGCATCAGTTATTTTATTTCAAAACTTTAATTTAGTATTTTTGCTCTGAAAAATGAATATATAAAAGTTATTTAAAATGTGAAAAATCTGATGTTAAGTTTAAAATGTTATATTTTTAGATTCTAGAAATAAATATCTATTTAATGCAAACCTTATTTTAGACACATAAAGTAATAAGTTTTGAAAAAAAACTCTATTGAAAATGTACCCCCCCCCCCTTTTAAGCATAAAAAATATCAATGTATATTTTTTTCTTTTATAAGATAATAGACAATTAAATAATTATCGAAATGAGTAAAAAAGAAATCTCCAAAATATTATTTATTTATTATTTTTTTACATTTCATTTTTCAATTTTTGGTACTTATTTTCTCATAGAAAAGCCACCATAAAATTTTTTTCGGGGGGGGTTCTATTCATAACTTCGGTCTTTTATCTCATTATTTATACTGTAATTAGTATCGAAAATGACTAACTCGCAAAAATGTTACGGCCCCAACATAAGGGGGGTCAAAA
>CM042147.1:44239873-44244873 GCA_023376005.1 Doryteuthis pealeii | reverse complement strand
CTCTTATATATGTGAGGAGAGGGTTCATGGGAGTTGTGTATATGACTATATATGTATACATATAAATGTATGTGTGTGTTTACATATGTGTGTGAAAATGTGGGTGTGTGTATGTATCTCGGTACTGTGTGTGTGACTTCTAGATTTTTAATTGGGTCAAAAGTGGCTTGTTTGATATGTGGTGTCAGTGTTTGTTTATTTACGTGACATCGGCCACCCTCATAGTTGTAGACAGATTTATTGCTCTTGTTAAGATGAAGGGTCTGTTTTCTGATTAAAGCCAAACGGATGAAAGCTTTTTATCTTTTTTATCCATCTGTACCGGTGGTTTTCGATTACAGATTTGGTGTCGGTATCTCTTTGGATTCTTTAAATGAGGGTAAATTCGGCGTCTCTGTCAAAGTCATGGTCATCTAGTCGGAAGTGTTGCTCGACTGGGATGAGCTAGCTGTAGTCAGTATTTTTTATCCGGTATCTGTAGTTATTAAGCCTAAAGTAAAATACATTATATATATTCGTGTGTGTGTGTGTGTGTGTGTGTGTGTGTGTGTGTGTGTGTGTATGTGTGTGTGTGTGCATGAAAAAAAAAAAAAACAAAGAAAATTAAGAGAAAAAGGTATCAGCGGGTTAAGAATGGTCGAAAAACACAGACTTACAATAAACCGCACATTTACTTCAGTAGTAAAAGTGTTTTTATTTGGTGTTTAGTGTAATTTGTATTAACACTGTGATTTAAGAGTGATGAGTTTTATAAGAGGTAGTCATACATCTCTTTTTAGCGATTACCTGTGTTAATAAAACGATGTCTCTTCAACAGCAGGTGTGGTTACCAAACCCATTTGTCATTCATCACGTCTCTTCAGGTGTCAATGATGATCACTTCACCGGATCTGTAGAGGATCAGATACAAACTATTTGTAAATGAAGTAGTTGTTTTTTTCTTTTTTATTTCATCTTGGCTACTTTATAATCTTCAGCACTAATCACCTATACCACAAAGAGGATGCGACGCCACGTAGTTATTAAACGGAGTAAATCAAAGCTGTCCTTCTAGACTGGTTACTTTACTAAGTTTAAATAGCTCAATATCTACCCCATTGTCTGCAGCGGATAGACACATAAAATAACCCGCCCTGTCGTGTGGGGCGTTAGAATGCAGCAACTGTACCTCTGCAGAGGGGTAAGACTCTCCCAATGGTGCCACCTGTTGGCCGTGGGTGGTGACCCGTGATGCTTAAGGATAGAGCCCAGGTGGATTAGCAGTTCATGACATGCAATACTCCACTTTGGCCCTATCGTGGGCTAGACGGGCGGTCGGAGAGGCCCCCTCCGATCAATCGGCTGGTAACATCAAGCCCTAGCACCTATATGATTTTCCCAACCCTATTGCCCTTATGGCAAGCCCCAACCCCCTTTTTATCATATGGGTGCTAGAAGGTGGTGGCTGCGGGTCTACATGTCCTGGGAATGACATTAAACTCTATCTGATGGTGAGGTTCCAGTTTTAGAGGTTTGGGGAATGTGGAGCACCCCTTCATCGCCATTGCTCCCTGGTACACTCTGACCCGGAGTGGTAGTACCTGTTAGAGTCCCATCTATGGGTTAAATAGAAAAATGTATTTATAAAAAAATTGTATTATCCATTAAGAATTTTATTTCAAAACTTTATCGGCAATAAATGACCCACTGAGGTTGATATGCCGTAAAACAAAACAAACCAAACATAAAATAACGTGATTACAGAAATATATAAAAAACTAAAGTTGGCAAAATAAACTGACTAATTATACACAGAGGGAGAAAATGGCAAGACCGTTAGATCAAAATATAATCATGAGTAAAATTGCGACGGTATAAAGAAAGAATAATTAATTAAAAAGTCTAGAAAATTAGAAACAAATTCGGATATATTCGGCGATTAAGTGTGATTGCGATAATGAAAAGAAAAGAAATTGAAGTGTCAGCCGAAGCAAAGGATCTTTTCATTATCAAAACGGTTTAATCAATCGTATAATAAAAAAAAGTAGTCAACCATAATATATCTGTCAATAATGTGTGAGTTGATTTAACTCTCACTTGATGTGGTATCTATATTTTAGAAACGCTTTAAGAAAATTTAGAGTCACAAGTTTCTTGCTTTTCTGTCGATTGTAATATACTGAGATGGAAAAATCAAACATTGTAGATAAGATTGGAAAGGTACAACAATTTTTGGGATGACGTTTGAAATGCTGCCTGCCGTTTCCTGATTAGTCGATAGATTCCAATAGGCAGAGAGAGAGAGAGAGAGAGAGAGAGAGAGAGAGAGAGAGGGAGAGGGAGAGTGATGAGTTGGTATCTGGACCGAGTGTCTGAAGAGAACATACGCAAATGGATGTCTGTTCTCCAAGGCATTCTTACTTGGGATAAAATAAATGAACTCTGAAAAAAACAAGAACGACTTGTGTTTGTTATTTAAAATTTTATACAGTACAAGACAATATATTCTAAAAGATACCAAAGAAATTTCCAGACTCGAAGGAAAGTCGAAAATGCCAGCCCAACAACCGGTCGAGAAATACCAGCTACTCCGGCTCTGAACAGTAGAGTCCAACAAACATATCCAGCCAACCACCCTGTCGGCTGCGGCGTTAGAATGCACCGACTGCACCTCTGCAGAGGGGTAAGACTCCCCAATGGTGCCACCTGTTGGTCGTGGGTGGCGACCCGTGATGCTTAAGGATAGAGCCCCGGTGGATGAGCAGTTCATGACATGCAATACTCCACTTTGGCCCTATCTTGGGCTAGACGGGCGGTCGGAAAGGCCCCCTCCGATCAATCGGCTGGTCACATCAAGCCCTAGCACCTATATGATTTTCCCAACCCTATTGCCCTTATGGCAAGCCCCAACCCCTTTTTATCAAATGGGTGCTAGAAAGCGGTGACTGCGGGTCTACATGTCCTGGGAATGATGTTAAACTCTATCTGATGGTGAGGTTCCAGTTTTGGAGGTTTAGGGAATGTGGAGCAAACCTTCATCACCATTTCTCCCTGTTCCACTCTGACCCGGAGTGGTAGTACCTGTTAGGGTCCCATCTATGGGTTAAATAGAAAAATGTATTTATAAAAAAATTGTATTAACCATTAAGAATTGATTTATTTCAAAACTTTATCGGCATTAAATGACCCACTGAGGTTGATATGCCGTAAAACAAACCAAACCAAACCAAACCATATCCAGCCAAGAAAAAAGTTTAATTGTAAGAGGATAAGTATAGAATTACTATTATAAAAAAAACTCCTTTAAATGGAAGCGCGATACGTTACACGAGTATTAAATCCAATCTTCATCTTCACTGCCCAAAATAAAAACCATGTCCGTAGGGAAATAGCTACGTAAAACATCTCACACTCGGCATAGCTGAAAAGTTTACAGTAAGCCGTTATAAAATACGTATACTGGGTGATTGCGAAGATTGCGATTTTAAAAATCGTATAATTTATTTCTCAATCATTAATTTTACAAAAAAAAAAAAAGATCAAAAGAACACACATAACATAGAGTTTTATTTAGAATTCTATACAGCCACTAGCATTTGTCTCCAGCCACTTAAGGGCACGTTATTTTTTTTAGTTAAACGTCCAAACATCTTCGAATTCTGAAACAAAATAATCAATCTGAAAAGAAAAATAACAATACATATTTAATTACCATATATAAAATATTATAAGTAGTTTAAAATAGGTGGTTTCTATTCAATCAATATACATATATATATAAATACACACACACACAGACACACACATATATATATATATATAATATATATATATATATATATATATATATATATAAAGATAATCTACTGAGTCAGACGAACCTACTATTAGTTTCGCATAAAGCTCTTCAGGGCTAAAATCTGACTCAGATTTTAGCCCTGAAGAGCTTTATGCGAAACTAATAGTAGGTTCGTCTGACTCAGTAGATTATCTTTATTACTTGGCTCTACTTAGGTATCGAGCACTTTTTACAAATTAGCTTCTCCTAGCGGTTATATGAATATATATATATATCTTATATACATATATATACATATAAATTGTTTTTTCTTTTGGCCAAATACTATACCAATAGATTATTTTTTGTTGGTACGAATATCTTGGTCTTTTCTTTTTTTCAAAAATTTTTTTCTTCCTGGTTGATGTTTGGTAGTATATTTTTTACAATCAAATTCTCTGCCGGGTTTTTTCTCTCCACAAGGATCTACCAACACGCTTCGTATATTATATATATATATATATATATATATATATATATATATATATATGTGTGTGTGTGTGTGTGTGTGTGTGTGTGTGTGTGTGTGCATGCGTGCGTGCGTGCGTGTTTCACTGCCTAAAATGCATATACCTTTTGTCAGTAATTTCGGGCCTACGTGAATCATCTCCCACTGAACATTGCTGAAAAGTTTAGATTAGCCTGAGTCTTTTTCTTATAGAAATGTTATCTTTATCTAAATTCGGAACGGCATACCTTATAGGGTGAGTTACCGTATTGTGGTGATGACGGTTTCCTGAATTCGCAACAACATGCCAGCTTTAATTATAAGCCAATTTTAGATGTGCCACAGCAAATATTACCCCCAAGCTCCGATAAAACCTGGGAAGCAACTCTATAAGCATTACTTGATTATCCTTCTAATTCTCTCATGCAAATATTCAAGCCTAATCGATTAATGTACTGTGAATTATTTTCTCTCTCCTAAGAGAAAGAGATCACGTAATAAAGAAAAATATTTACCGATCAAAAATACTTGAACGTTACTTAATATCTCATCATAATAAACACAATTGAATCAAACCTTAATCTCTACTCAGTCTGACAATGCTAAAAAAACAAAAACAAAAAAAAAAAACAAAAAAAAAACAAAGAAGAAAAAAACAGTCGTGAAATATTCTCTGTTCTTTAAAATGACTTTACATCATGGGTAAATCGATATTTTAATGACGAGGAACAAATT
>CM042147.1:44212373-44234873 GCA_023376005.1 Doryteuthis pealeii | reverse complement strand
GCTTTTTTGCCGACATTTTTTGGAGAATAAGTGCTTAATTGGAGCCGTACCTAATTTTGAAAATTAATTAATTAATAATGAATTAGGCAGGAATACCTATTTAAATGTATGGCTAAACAAATCGAGAAAAATCAATCTCTGTATGTACATTTCGGCCTATTAGGCCTCATCAGCAGAGCTATAGATCGGAAGACCGCCCTGTGCGTGATTTGAAACCGGACTGCCAAGCTGACAGGCCGATAATATAACCCCTACACCAAACGGACTTCTTAGATTTTACGATTTGTTTAGAGTAGGTTAATATTCCTCTTCTAGTGACTTTTTTATTACACGACGATATGATAAGTTGTAAACACGGTTTGTTTGGAATGGCTTTTTTGCCGACAATTTTTGGGAGAATAAGTGCTTAATTGGAGTCGTACATACCAACTCCTCCGCATGAGCAGGATGTGACACAATGTCAATTTCTTCTGAGGGGTTCAATATCATTCATGTAGATTTTATCGTTTGAGTTTGCAAACTGAAAAGATAAAAGCCACACACACACACACACAACACATACACACACACACACACAACACACACACACACAACACACACACACATATATATATATATTTATATATGCGTGTGTGTGTGTGTATGTGTCTATTGTACTATAAACGAGCAGCCTTTACAGCCACATACTATGAATTAAAATTGTAATAAAACATACGGAGCATGAGTTACTATCATCATGTTATGGTCATTAAGTTATTTTCCCAGGTCCATTACTACAAAATTGCGAGTTTGATCCTCGTTAAATGCCCCATACTTACGACCTTGTGCCACCTCCTACCTGTGGTGAATGTTTTTGGTAAATACCAACACAGCATGATATTATACACTCCTTAGAAGCCGTCCTCAGGCAATCAAATATAACTTTATAGATAGCGAAAATGAGAACTTATTCTTGTGTCTGCATTTAGATACAAATTCCCATTTTTTAGTTGACTGTGCTGTCCACTGAAACTTAAAATTTGGGGATTTTCTTCTAAAAAATTATAGGTGTATATTTTTTTGTTATAAATTTTAACTGCAAGAGATTCATCGATTTCATGTTTCTGTTCGAATACGGATGATTGTTTTGTCCTAATAGGGTTACACTTTTTTATCAATAGGGTCTTGTGTGCGCAAACTCATTGTTTTCAAGATCTTTCCATTTCTCACATATATACCTTATTAGGCTCAATCCTAGACTCGTTTTGGAGACAATATTTTGTATTATGATATATCTTCTAAAGGGCAATATATTTCAACCCTTAGTTTCAGTGGAGTATATCACTAGTGGCCGTACAGCTGTTTTCTTGTAGGGTGTTGTATGGCCTCTTGCTCCTTATCCCACAGACCATCTAAGTGAAATGAACAAGACATGCTGGGCACTTCTGGTGAAGCGGGGATGAACTCATTAGTGACGGTCTTCTATCGAAACTAGCACATGGGCACTTCAGTATGTGTCACCCAGCAAAACCTACATTGATCAGCTTTGTGCAGATACTGGATGCTAGGCAGAAAACTTTCCCAGAACAATAAATGATAGGAAGGGTAGGCGAGAGATTGTCATAGATATCCGTACTGTTAGCGTGATATGATGATGATGAGGATGATTATGATATCACTAGTACCACAGGGATCCAATACGTACTCTACTAGATATTTATGACAAGTTCAAAAAGGCTATGGGTATTTTTGTTTTTTAAAGTTTCCTCAAGAGACCGAAGAAACAGTGATTCATAAAGAATATATTTTGCAATATAATTCCGTATTCTCTTTTTATACGAGTACGATGCATTTTGAACACTAACATAAAGATTACCTGAAAATTATCAGTTTTACATTAAAAAGAATAATAAAATAGCACCAAAAGAACTGTATTATCAAGTGGAATTTTAAATCATTACAATTCTATATCTTCAGAATAAGATGTTGTATCATTGAATAATTAATTTTCCCTGGAAAAACCTTTTCAAGTAACAGACTTTTATTACGTTACGCTTTCATTATCGAAATGGAGAGATGGCGTGTCAACGTTTATTACGTTATGTTTTTTTTAATCTTTGGAATGGAATGATGATGTGTTGGTATAGAATTAAAGCTGTATACTTATCTCTGGACCGGTACTACATTGAAGAGGTTCGAATCCTAGTTTCTGTGTTGATGCTGGGTTTGACTTGTTGTTTTGAGTCTGGAAACCAACTTGGTGTGTTGGGCGACATCTTGCCCTGTGTAATTTCGATTTTTTAGCAATAAACCAAGGTCACTTCTTTTTCTCATGAGATTTCTATTGTCCCCATCCTCACAACTGATAAAAGCAAGAGCTCGTGTCTTCTCTTTCAGCGCATTCTATCAGACTCAGCCACATTCTTACCTCTCACTCCTCTTCTCTCTCCCACTTCGCCATGTCTCACGGCTCGTCCAACAAGAACAAAGCTATGTGGCATTATGATGATTCATCCTTAATCTTTTCCATTCTCATCTAACACATTTTTTTGCTAAAACTTGTCCGTGCTAATTTATATATCAGTGCTACACTCATGGTACTTTAAAATGTTATATATTTAAGGAAATGTTAGTTTCTAAGTGTTTTACATGTTCAAGTGGTTGGCAGGAAACATTTTCCAAATAATATCTATATTTTGAGTAGTTAGTTTCTAGATCAAAGTTATATTCTTTAACACCAAATTTCAATTGGAGACTCTATAGATTTGAACTCGGGTCGACGATTCCATTTCCTATAACTCTAACCATTACACCATCCGCCTTACGTATTCTTATACCCGATTCAAACTAAACTTGTGAGAATATTTTTGTTGAAATATCCATTAAAGCGGAAGATTGGAGAATCTATCTGTTACATAATTCGTGGGTAGTCTAAGAATTATGTATGTAAGTGTAGTTGAAATTAAAATAACGGAGTGGTAAATGGAAAATTACCATTAGCCGTTGAAAAAATTGACGGCAGTTAACCTTCTCTGACCTGAATACTAGTTGGCTAAAGAAGGCGTGATAACTAAAATTAATGTTGATTAGTCAGATGCTAGATGTTAGCTCAGGGAAGCAGACGTAGCAGTCCTTCGCTCCCATGATACCAGCTTCTAAAAGGGGTAGAAAACCCTTTTGGGCTTAGTGTTTATATAATAAAGAATAGGTGTCTTATAAAACAAACAAGTCTTGTTTTTTCATTATAAACAAAGAAGCACAGACGACCAGGCCAAAAGAAGAAAGAAAAGTCAGCCCAGAAGGAGATGGCAGCGACGAAGTAAGAACAAGCAGAAAAGTAAGAACCCATATCCTCATCTCTTCATCTCCTCTCCCCCCTCTCTCTCTCTCTCACACACACACACACACACACACTCTCTCTCTCTCTCTCTCTCTCTCTCTCTCTCTCTTAATCTCTCTCACTCACACACTCTCTCTCTCTTTCTCTCTCTCTCACTCACTCACTTTTACACATACTCTCTCTCTTTCTCTCTCTTTCTCTCTCACTCACTCACTCTCTCTCTCTCTCTCACTCACACACACACACACCACTCTCTCTCTCTCTCTCTCTCTCTCTCTCTCTCTCTCTCTCTCTCTCTCTCTCTCACACACACAACACACACACACACACACACACTCTCTCTCTCCCAATTATCTACCCGATGCGAAGGGGTATATAACATACTGACTGAAATGTGCTAGAACAGAGGTTCCCAACCAGGGGTGATCTTTATTTCAGATTATTATCATTACCCTTCATCATGTTGAAGAACATATTACATTTTATATTAGATATAGAGAGTGAAATATATATGATCTTTTGATAAAACTGGAGTATGGGTTCACATTCTATATTTTGGAACAAAAGTATAAATTTTAGGGGTACTATGTCAGGGAAAATATATTTCAAAGGTGCGAGGATAGGAAAAGGTTGGGAACCACTGTGTTTGAATTTTTAAGAAGTCATTTCCTGTAGGAAAAATTGATTAATAGGAATTCTTCGTCTCTGAAATTCAGACACAAATATATCGTTAGTTTGCTCATTTATTGTACAGCCGCCTGCGTTTTCTTTTCTAGTGAATCATAATAATCTATTGAGCAAGCTGATAAATCGAGTGGTCGCCTATTGTCTCACAATTAATTTTCAGCTTGATGCGATTGGTTTCTTAGTGGACAGTCAGGCTGAGATTTTGATCTGAATTAAATCAAATAACGTATGAAAATTTAATGAACAATTATGAGAAAAGGGAGACACGGTAATTAGATTGTGATATGAACATCTGCCTGGACCAATCTATTAGCTCGGCAAACCAATGGCCGAGTCAAGCTGAGTTGGGGATTTTCAATTTCAAAAATCAAATAGAAAAAAAAATGAACTGATTGACGACTAGATAATCAAAGATTCCGGCGCTGAAAAAATAATTCAGAAGTGAATAGACAATATTGTCCTGCCCACGCCTTTTGTGTCATGTGCAATTTAATGTCTTATATCGAGGTCAGTTGGCTATTTGTGTGATGTCAGACAGCGAAATCAAGACAAAAGAACGAAAATAAAGAATAAAATAAATTGAGAAAATACATTTACTGTAAATGCAGAAAATAAAAAAGCTGTTTCAACCAAATCTTCATCAGAATACAATGAAGAGGGTTTTTTTTTCAAAAACGTCAGATTCTGATCTTGGATATGAAAGGATTTGGGGAGTGAAATATTTATTTTACAGCAGGCATGTCAAACTAAGTAGCCCCCTAGGGCCACATGGATTACGTATGTCTATCACGAGGGTCGCATATGACAACTGTCTTTTAATACTTATTTTACATTAATAGAACAAAGTGATGATTGCTATCATTAATTTTTTATTATTAACTAAAGGCCAATGAATACATATTAAAAAATGTTAAAAATAAAGGAAGAAAGTATATTACTGAAAGAGTTCAAATAATAAAAAGAACAAGTGTCACTGTCACTTTCAATTATAGCCATGTGTTGATTGAAAACAGAAGGCAAGAGCAAACACTCACTCACTTTCATTAACTTATTTTGCCTCCTCCTTCCGCAAATTAAAGGAAGGAGTGACAAACAATTAATGGAAAACAGCCTCTGTTTCTTAACAACTCATTGCCCAAATGATTATAAACGACCACTTTCACTCAGGGGTTTTTGGAAATTTAAAAATAAAACCTGAGGTACTGTAAAGGCGCCGTAATTAAAGCGCAAACTAGGCGTGGGTCCCACCTGTGCTTAGGGCAGCATGCCGTCCGCATGTTTGATATGCCTGTTATACAGGACTTAAGACACCCAAGAACCCTGAATACCTCTCATATATAGGCCTTGTTTTTCTTTTTTTCTCGCATGTATAAGTATATTTTATTGGAAATGTTTGCAAGTTCAGCATACATTTCCAGCACCAAATCCAATATTACCTTGCTGTATATATATATATATATATATATATATATATATATATATATATATAAGTATCTGGTAAGGATAAAGGAAAAATGTACAAAAAGGAAACATAGATCTGGAGAGATATATTTCGTTCAGCGTTAAGCGGTGCTTCTTCAGTTGGTTTATTAAAGCATTGTACAATACACTTATATTTATAGAAGAGAAAGTGAGTGGGTGGGGGAGAGTTTGGTGAGTAATTCAGGACAGAAGGTTGGTCAGTATTTGGTTGGTCAGGATTTGGTTGGTCAGAGGGCATCAATCATGGAAATTAGAGGGGGAAAGATAAAAGATTGAGATTTGTTCATGGTGATAAGATGAGGAGGTAGCTGAGTGCTTGTTGGGGGTCGTGTGTGCTAGGGAGAAGTTTGTTAGAGGGAAATTTTGATTCATTGTTTGAAGAGTGGGGAATAGTAAGAGAATGTTGTAGACCCCAGTGGAGTAGAATTAGGCCATCAGTTTTATGGTATATTATATATATATATATATATATATATATATATATATATATATATGTATGGAGAAAGGTAGACAAACACGGGATGTTATGGAAACTGGATGTTTATTGTCGACGATGCAACGTTTCGGTCTCTTAATTAAATTAAATTTAATTAGACCATCTTCAGGACTTGGATATAGTAGTTGCTTCAATGATGGACATTCTCAAAATGCTGAAAACGGAAGGTCGTCAGTAGGGAGAGGGGTGGTTGGGGGTGGTTAGTGGATTTTCTTCTCACTAGATGGGGAGTGTCAGAATGGTGGATGGTGGTACCACATGTGTTGGTCTAGAAAGTTGGATTGTTGAGGATTGGTTAACTGAATATGTGTATGTGTGGGTCTGTTTAATTGCTTTTTTGTTTATATGTTTTAGGGAACTGGATTTGTCGTTAAGTTATATGTGTGTGGTTGAAGTAACTACTATATCCAAGTCCTGAAGATGGTCTAATTAAATTTAATTTAATTAAGAGACCGAAACCTTTCTCCACATACTGTTGGATTAACCTCCTCACATTTCTCATATATATATATATATATATATATATATATATATATAGAATGCATTTCTTATATATATATATATATATATATATATATATATATATATATATAGAATGCATTTCTTCGAGTTACGTCACGCATCATGACATCTTCGCGTGTGCGAAAAATATAACGCTGAACAAATACAGTTACACAACAAAATGTTATAAAGATTTTTTATCTCCTGTCATCTATAAAACACCCATCAATTTCTTCACCCCATAATACATCCTGATGAAGGTTTAAAGAAACCGAAACGTTTAAGCGTCGATAAATACATTCATATTATTTTTGGAACACTTGTTTTTTCAAATATATATATATATATATATATATATATATATATATATCAATTTTAAGGGATTCTAGATATCAGTATATTATAATTAATACAGAAAAAAAATATTCCAAAATATTTCTGACAAGCCTCTTCTGCATATTGCTCCTCTTCTATAATGTCAATACGATCCTGTTTTCTATTCTTTGCTTTCCATATGCCATTCTTTCTCAACAGCTATTCACCATTAGAATGTAATATCGGCTTTTGATTACGTGAGTCTGAACCATTAATTGCGATACTTAGTTTTAATCTCTATTACGTGAGTCTGAAACCATTAATTGCGATACTTAGTTTTAATCTCTATTACGTGAGTCTGAAGCGATACTTAGTTTTAATCTCTATTACGTGAGTCTGAAACCATTAATTGCGATACTTAGTTTTATTCTCTATTACGTGAGTCTGAAACCATTAATTGCGATACTTAGTTTTAATCACTGTTTTCTATAGCTTGTCTATAATCCATCCTATTTATTTACCACAGCCTCAGTCGATGCTTCAAACTTTAAACACTTTAATGGCAGATCGATTATTGTTGGATCCTCGCAAGATGCTTCATTAAAATCCGTGCGTACAGAATACGTTGTGATAATCTAGACACTCTGAAAGAAAGATTAATTTCCCTTATTTAAAATATTAAATGCAAAAAAAAAAATCCTTGCTTTTGTCATTGAAATGTTATTTTGTAATTATCTTCAGGAATATAAATCAAATTTCCATTAATTTTGCCCAAGTGTTACACACTGGACCCGTCAAAGAACACAAACACTTGTATTTAGGAAAATGTAAGATGAGATGTTTATTCCCTTCGTTGTGTCCAGCAGTGAATCGTTGGCAGGGTTACGCAAACGTGGAGCCTTCGGGAGTTCTTTTCAAGTGATCTCGAACCGGATCGTTGTCTGTCTAATCGATCTCTACGGTCTTCTTTTATTGTAGTCTGACCCACAGTGTCACGCCTCTTTGATCGTGACACCTACGCAGTTTTTCTGTAGACACGCCTCTTCGCCCACGCAGGCTGTTTTCATTGGCTAGGGGCTACGCCTACAGGCTGCACCTGATCCCCATGCACTTCCCGGTTAGCCTGGTTCTTGGGTGCACTGATCAGACAATATATTACACAATAAGCAAGATCTGATGATCGTGAATGTGTATATATATTTACTTTGTCGTTGATTATATTATTTTGATAGTTTCCTCCTAACATACATACATACATGCATACATGCCAAATGTCTTTTATATGTATAAATAGATAGATAGATGACATTGCATACCTATATACGAAACATATTTTATTGCCACCAATACGGTAAGCATCTTTTTATTGCTTGCATATATACGAGACTGCGTACATGAATACGAAAGATATTTTATTGAGTCTTGTAGCATATTTCTTTATAGAAACCCTGAAAGTTGTTTATTTTCTCTACTTTGTTACTTTGTGTCGGTTTCTCTGATTGAATGTGACAATGAAGACGATTTTTCCAAAGTAATAAAACGATGATTGAACTGAAAGCTTGAGAATTTTCTAACTTTGCTTCGTCTTCGTCTTCTCTCGACTGGCCTGACCTTTTTCGTACGTCCCGTTGTTATTAACTGATGCTGAGTGGTTTGCTGCATCAAGCGTCACAGACAGAAAAACAAAAAACTGGGGGGGGGGGCATCAATAAAGAGCTAAGACGTAACAGTTGAAAGAAATGTCAGAGTATATTAGAAAGAAGACAAGAAAGACAAAAGAATGAGGAAGATCTATCAAAGTGGCGATTCTTGTAGTTCCGTTATTTGGTCCTGTTGTAATCTTGTAATTTGCAATGACGAAACCAGATATAAAGAGATAAGAGAAGGGGAGGGTTGGTTGGTTGGTTGTTTTTTACGGCATGTCAACTCATTTGGGTTATTTTATGCCGGAAACGTTTTTGTTTTATTCATTCTTGATAGTAACTGAAAATTTCCTTTTTAAATTCAATGTTTTAAACACATTTCTAAACTTATGTTTTTCTATTTAACTTATAGATGTTAAGTATCTGGTCGGCATCCTTAGTTCCAGATGTAATAAATAAGTAAGCAAGCCAATAAGAATCCGGTGTTATAGTATTCTTTGTAAGTCCGTCGTCCAAGAGAATCCAAGTGTCAATGACATAAGCTCAGAATGGGGTCTCTATTAATACAGCAGAAGCAGCAGCAGCAGTGCCAGTGATTGGACAATAGAAATCTTTCTCGGGTCACGTTGTAGTTGACGAGTCTATATTTAGGAGTGACCATTTGCCCCATGCTTTATATACAAAAGTTGCAACAAACCTAGCAGATACTACTGTCGGAAATGTGAATTATCCTCCCCTGCCCCTAGGGGGACACGTCGCCAATGGGATATTGGCGCGAGAATCAAAACCCTACGTCACTTATCAAGGATCTGTTACTGGAGAGAGACATCAAAAGACACGCTCTCTCACTTAGCCCAAAATCAGGGCCTACTTATAAGGGAACCGTTGCTGGAGGAGAGACGTAAAACTAACGTTCTCTCACAGACCAAGCTCTCATTACCAAGCCCCAAAACAGGGTCCATTTATCACGAGAACCTTACAACCAGATTCCGTCTAAGGCCGCGTACCAGCATACTAAAGAAAAGGCCGGTACGAACGCACACTGACCAAAGGAAAACAACTACCGAGACGAAGCGTCTTAACTACATTTCCCACCGACGAGAAGAAAACTGTGTTACCTCCAGTACTACAGGAAATCCCTCACAGATGAGTCTCGTAGCAAATACCAATAAATTTGCAACATTTTATGTAATTTTTATGTCAATACATTGTCTGCATTTACTTTTGTGTTTGTTCTTCTTTGTCCGACAATTTGCCTTCAACTACGGAGAAATAAAAGTTCCTTCGAATCCGTAAATACTTTTACTACCACTCCGGGTCAGAGTCAACCTGGGAGTAATGGTGATGAAGATGCACAATAGCGCGCAAGAGATAATATCATTAGATTACGTATAAATTAGATTACATATAAGATTACACTTCACAGAATACCTGAAAGATTTGAGACGCTATGATTCGGGTTATGGTTTGGTTTAGAGTTACTGTTAGGGTTAGCGTTAGTGTTAGGCAACTTCGTGAGTTTCCCACATCTAAATCTATTCATACCTAAAATGCGATTCTAATAATGTTATCTTTTGCGCGCTATTGTGCATTTGTAGCAAAAACTGGGAGGTAAAAGGAAGATGGAGAAGGAGAAAATAAGGGGTCAATATATTGAAACAGGGTGAAGTAAGAAGGTAACAAAAAAGGTTCTAATGCACAATAGCACGCAAATAATGATATCATTATATTACGTATAAAAAGCATTATATTTCATTGGGGCATCTGGGATTTATTATTATTGCGGAAAAACAAATCGGATATTATTAATTTATTATTTAATATCATTATCTACAAACTTCCAAATCTCTAAAAAAAAAAAAACTTAAAGAAAAAAATATAGGCGTGTACTTATTTTTGAAAGTACTAGGTTTGGTTTGTGTAATAAGTAATTGAGAATTACCTTCTCTAATCCATGATTACCTCCCCTTTGGATAATTCTCTAGGGAAAACTAGATTATATAAGCTATAAAGCTAGATTATATAAGAATAAAGCTTTCCGAAGTCCATCGGTGTTATCGTTTGTCCTTAAGTTTAATTTGTTTTTTTATATCAGCATATCAACCCTGTGGGTTATTTAATGGAAATACACGAAACCTTTGAGACGCTAGGGTTAGGGTTAGGTTTCGGTTTAGGTTTAGGTTTAGGTTAGGGTTAGTGCCATTTTTGTGGTTTGGGTTAGGTTTATGTTATTTCGGGAGTTCCCAACATCTAATGTTATTTAAAATGCGATTCTAACGATACTATCTCTTGTGCGCTATTGAAGTAAGAAAAAGTTGAAGGAAGAAGAAGAAAATGAGAAGATATTGAAAGAGGAGGAGAAAATAGAGAGGAAGAAAATAAATACTTTAAGGGGATGGTGGAGAAGATTAAGATGGCTTGTTATAATTTCATGGGCCATACATTAGGCTTCAGGCAAGAGCGATTGCCCAGCCGAAATCCTTTGGTAAAGAATCCTTTGGTTCTCCTCAGTATTACAAGTTCCTTCGTGAATGATTGCAAATGGACTATGAAAAGTATCAGTGTTTAAGTAGTCAATCAGCCACGCATTATGGCTGTTGATTGGCGGGGTAATAGACCATATGACCCCGCCTAGTCTATAAATTTAAGTGGTGTATTGCAGGACACCTTATATTACAAAAGATTAGGAAGCGCGAGATGTAATGGTTAAAGTCATGGGAAATGGACTCGTCGCCCCGAATTTAAATCCTGGATGTGGTAATTGCATTTTACTTTGTGCTAATAAACTTGAGAAAGATATGATTCCTATTCCCTCCAGCTATGTATAAATAGTAGGGCTGACTTGGCTCTTTAACCTTAGTTAGGCAACCGGTCTAGGAGAAAGAAAACTCTGAATTCAAACCTGTTGAACTCCGCCTAAAAAAATGACCTTGTGTCATTCTGCTCGTTGGTAAATGTTGGTAAATATATATTTTACAAAAGATTCCAACATGGCTGAAAGATGCAGCGAACGGAAAAGAACATCGGAGGAATAAATAAAGAGGTGAGTTAAAAAGAGAGGTGTATTAAAATGAAGAGTGTTACAAAGTGGCTGTCTATTTATTCAAACATCTTCGCCAAGTCGTGTGGTCTTAAGTGATTAGGCAATTGACTCTCCAAGGAAAAAATATTTCAGGGAAAAATATAGAATGTTTTTCTTTCAAGTAAAATAAAAAAAAAAAGAAATTAGTCAATAAGACAATTTATAAGTGATAAATAATTATTTCATTTTATAAAAAATAATTATTATTTACCTTTTTTTATGAAAAAGAGATAGTGCAAAATATATAAAAGTTCCTGAAACAATCAAATAAATACCTTCTTTTTTTCAGTTAAAACATAAGTTCCTCTTTTGTTATTATTCATTTTATTTCCTTATTTTTTCCATTAAGTTCCTCCTTTTTTCTCTTTTCTTTAAATCCGTTTCCAAAACAATCACTTTTCGTTTTCTTTCCTTTTCAAATTAATTCAGTTTTCTTCAACAAATCTCTTTTCCCATTCTACAAACTCTTCTTAATTTTTTTCGATAATCCACTTTCAATAAACTTTTCTTCTTTCCATTCAATTTCTTCTTATCTCTAACATTCTCAATCGTCGAATCCAAAAACTATTCTTTACAAAACAATTATCAACTCTATCTACTTCTGTCGTCTGTCTCGATACCGACTCAACTCCATTCTCTCTAACCGTCTCTGAACTATCGTCTGTCTCAGTCAATTTTTCCCGGTCATTTTTCAAATCAAATCAAAACCTAAGGGAACTAATCCTTTTTTTTTTCTGGCCAAGGGCGCAACTCTTACCTTTCCATTATTTTTTTAAAACTTTTATACTTTTTCTCTTTTCTTTTCCCAATAAATAGTTAACCCTTGTTCTATATTATTCAGGATATTCTTAGATTTCTCAGGATATCATGACAAAGAGGTTGTATGTAAAACCAAAATTGATTGGAAGATGATGAACCTGTGTAAAGACCAAGAAGTGAACAAAGATGGATGATAAAGTTTATAATCAAACACAAAAGAAACGACAAGGAAAATGCAATTAGAAATTAAGAAGTAGAAAGAAAAGAAGAACCATAGAAGCTGAGCAAGATAATAAAGAATAAGAAAAGGAAAAGTAGATTTTATTTTCCAGATCTTCAACAAGGCCGGATTAACATGATTTCTTAACGCGAGAAGCCATGCACAAAGAATGTGTGTCCATTGCAAATAATCGTGGCCCCATCGGCATATTCCTTCAAGGGGTGCCGCAAGCACCTAGCAATAAATCTGGCCCTTACTACTTTTAGACGAGTTAAAATGTTCTGCTTGGCGTTGGGGTCATGTAGTTAGTTTTATCTCACCAACCTTTTTCGAAACCGATGCCCCGGGGCTAGAATGGAGAAATCAGACAGAGAGAATATAGTAAGTGGAGATAAAGAGAGAAAAAACATAGTGGAGTTAATGAAATCAGATTAGAAATAATATAATCAGAAAGAGAGTGGAGGGGGAGATTAAAAATAGAGAGAGAAAGAGAGAGAGAGAGAGAGAGAGGGGGGTGGGAGATAAATTTGGAAGAAGAAGAGGAAGAAAAAGGAGGAGGAGGAAGGGTAGTAGGAATAACAAAGAGCTATAGACAAATCTATGAAGTAAATAAACAAGAACTATCTATATATTAATACTCGTCTTCCTAAAAAGAACGACAGTTATCATCTTGCAACACCCTCTGCTAAATAATGGACCATTCCGTTGTTATTATAATGAGAGAAACCGGAAAAAGAACATGCCACACAAAATACGAGAAAGAAAGAAAGGGGATATGTGAAATATAGTAAGAGGGGTGAGCGCGTGGAAGTGATAACGCTAATCTGTTTCAATCGAACATAATGAAAAGACGAAAAGAAAAAAAGAAAGAAAAAAGAGAAAAAGAGAGAGAGATAGAGATAGATAGGTAGATAGATAGATAGATAGATAGATAGATAGAGAGAGAGAGAGAGAGAGAGAGAGTGAGTTAAATCAAGATTTTTATACTTTTTATATATTAGACTATTTTGTATTAACTCTTAAGTAAACATAGCAAAATATCAAACGTTGTAATAATTAGATTATCATAGTGCAGTATATCTACAGGTCCTGCTACTTAAAGTAAAAAGACAAACATCATCAAATCGAGAAAATGAAAATGAACTAGAAACTGATGTCTCAAAAACAGCGATTATAGATAAAAAAAGAAAAGAAAGAATTATATATTGCAAAGAAAGAATTATAAGAAAGGAGAGAAAACGAGAATAAAAATAAAAAACAGTGGAAATATACGTGAGAGGCCATAAAAAGGTAAATATATTTGTTTTGAATAAAGAAAAATAAAAGGAAAAAATAACAACATATGACAAGTCTATGATACGGCGAAATATAAAGGTTTCCATTAAAATGACAACCGTAATGTCATTGTCGACGAAGTAAACGCACTGAAGGGAATTTGAAATAAATGGATTGACCGACGATGTGCTTGTGAGAGATGCTCATTCCCTACTGTCATTAAAACAGATGAACTATGTTTTATCTAAAACATTATTATAGCGCTTTTTATTTTCATAAGAAATTAATAGATAATACCTATACCTGATCTGAAAAAAATGTGTATACAATAGATCAGACGACGTTTAAAGCACTGATATTTTCCTGCTGATACATATGCACACATAGATGCAATAATACACATACACACACACACACATACATATATATATCTTATTATAATGGAGATTGTTGTTTTTCTGTCTGTAACCGAACCTATATTCCTACTCAAATCACAATTCTCTTAGTTATTGACATCACATTCTCCATGATTTTATTTTTTATCTAAACCTCAATTATTAATAAATTGTCTTAATTATTAATACTGTTAATAATGTCTACATACTAACAACATGCAATTATATTTATATATACAACAAAATATGCAGTTTACAGTGTGAACGGGAAGGCTAATTTGCATATTAATATTAAAAAATCGAATTTAATAAATATGTGCTTAGTATTATTGATTCTAACTGTTTGGTGTTATTTTAATGAATATAAACAAAAATCTCTTCAATGAATCTTAAATGAAATCCATTAACAGATAAAATAACTGTCATTTTATTCTTTACTTCCTCTTATAACTAAATACTTAAATTAGAAAAATAACAATGAAAGACGAGAGTGATGGAAGAGTAAGTTTCAGTTGTTCCATTTTTTATTATACTCCCTCTGTTTCAAATCTTTTATTATACTCCCTCTGTTTCAAATCTTTTTTCTGTATTCTTATTTAGTTTCATTAGCCTTTCTATTTAATACAATATTTTATTACATTAAAACTAAATACTTGCACCCGGAGGGTGCATATATTTGCTAGTATATATAAATGGAATTGGAATTGACTCCGACAATATGAGGAAGAATGAATAAAGAAAAGAAAGTATAATAAAAGATGAATTTAATCAATATCACTTACACATGTGTTTCGATCAGTTTATCTTTGTGTACACGATTCAAACTATTATTATCATTAAATAAACAAATGAAATAAAATAAGGATAATAGAAAAATGTAAAAATATTCCGTACACAGAGAATATTCGACCTTCAACAGAGTGAAATGATAATAATAGTTTGAATCGTGTACACAAAGATAAACTGACCGAAACACATGTGTAAGTGATATTGATTGAATTGATCTTTATTATCCATTCTGTACTTTCTTTTCTTTATTCATTCTTCTCATATATATATATAATATATATATATATATTATATATATATATATATATATATATATATATATATATATTATATACACAGATCCATAAAATGCCAGCGACAAGTGTTGTCGTATAAACGAATTCTTGTAAAAGAGTAATTCATTCAAATATTTTATGAAATAAAATGAAACTTAGTACATAATATCCAGCGTAGTTTCTCATTTATTTCACACATTACTATGTTTACACACATCCAATATATATATATATATATATATATATATATATATATATATATATATATATATTATATATACTGAACATTAGACCCATCGTGAAAAAGGAGTGAAAAAGAAAGGAAAGAAGCGGCCGCAGAAAGGAGAGATTAAAAGGAAGTAGAGACAACAGCATCTCCAGCAACCATCACCTTTTGTTTGCAATCATTGTACGAGAGATTGCCATTCAAAAATTGGTCTGTTCAGCCACTCACGTAGCTGTAGATTAAATAAAAGTGGACTCTACGCCATCGTCTTTAATAGACGGAAAGATGACAACATATATATATATATATATATATATATATATATATATATATATATATATTGGTTTGGTGGTTGGTTTTGAAAGCTATCTCAATGCACGTTTAAAGAAAAACTATGATGTTGTTTACTTTTGACATCACAGTTACTTCGTTTTACTTTACCCTTGCATTGCGATAGCATTCAAAATCGCTAAAACAATATAACCACAAGGCTTAAAGCAAAGTATTTAAAATCATTATATATACTAGTACAAAATAAAAGAAACGCCTTCTGGGCGATGTAAAAATAAATTTTTGAAACATATTGCCTGAGGGGTGGGAGTAAAAAATTCAATGTCAGCGAGTTTGTACCGTAAGTAAGTAAAATCATCAAATTCATTAAAGGATTAAAAATAAAACAATTTGAAATGTAAACTTTAAATATGTATTAAAATAAAACCAACTATATATAGATATATAATACCAGTCATGTATTTATTAAAACTTGTTTTAAAAAAACTATTAGTACTGTCTAATGTTGCATGTTCAAATTTTGAGTGCATTTATTCTATGTTATGAATGTAACGTAAGCAGTGACGTAATTTTTTTTACAGACAAAAATCGAAGCGAATCTCCTTTATTAATATATATATATATATATATATATATATATATATATATATATATATATACTAAACATCTTTAATAACTAACACACTAATCTTAACAACCCTCCTAAAATAGTCTCTCCTAAAAATATAAAATGTAAATGAATAATAAATAAATAAATTCAAATAAATAAAAACCAAACTCAACAAAAACTACAAACACAACAACCAATATTCCCTGAAGACGACTAGAAAATGGTTGAAAGCGCTTTGGTCAAAGATATGCTAAAATCTCTTCACCATCTGAATCCCGATCTACGAAAACCAACAAGAAGACTTGAACTTCGAAAACTGAAGATCGTAAAGGAGGACTATTTCGTAGTCTTTAAGAATACCTGCTTAAATAAACACACACACACACACATGTGTGTGTATGTGTGTGGGGGGGTATGCGTGAGAAAGAAAGAAGGGGCGAGAGAGAGAGAGAGACAGAGAGAGACAGACACAGAGACAGAAAGAGAGAGAATTATACATCAGATCTTAAAATTTGATATTCTTTATACGACATTAGAAAGGAGAGCCTTTATATGTGTGGAATCGGTGTGTCTACTGGATTCTTTTAAGAAATCCAAAGGACATTAATTCTGACATGCATATCTACAGTTACCATTCTCTCTTCCCTTCGCTCCTCTACCTCCACCCTCACTTCCTGTCTCCTTCTCTCCTTCTCTCTCCCCCTCCTTCTCTCCCGCTCGCGCTCACACGAGTTGAGCCAAATCTACAAAGATCTGATCAAATGAGATTAGCATGATAAGATGAAATCGACGCCATTCATTTGACGATGCCGTTTGCAATTGGATTCTACCCATTATGCAGTTTGGTCTCAAGCATTATTTCAGATTCTTCTTATATAAGAGGAGCTTAGGGGGGGAAGAAGAAGAAGAAGAAGAGAAGAAGAAGAAGAAGAGAAGAAGAAGAAGAAGAAGAAGAAGGACGAAAAGAAGAAAAGCGAGTAGAAGAGCGAGAAGAGGGGCGATAAGAAGAAGAAGAAGAAGAAGAAGAAGAAGAAGAAGAAGAAGAAGAAGAAGAAGAAGAAGAAGAAGAAGAAGAAGAAGAAGAAGAATCAATATTATGGATATCTGAAAACGCATACATTTTAGTTTAAAACATATGTACACATTTGTATATGTAATGCAAATTTTATTTGTACAATAAAAAGTAAGTAAAGTCGTCAGGGCGGCCTAAAGTCGGTATCAGCCAGACAGCAAGAGAGTCTATGCACTTTTCAATAGCACTAGAAAAAGAAGATTTTTTTCGCGTCTGAAACGGAGTGACTCACCTACCATCAGCTCCTCACTTTACCGCACATCTCTGTGCTAGTTATACGTTGGTGAGGGCCTTTATCGAACCCGGAACCGTGTGGTCTCTAGTCGGACGATATATATATATATATATATTATATATATATATATATATATTATATATCGCAGTAAGAGTAAAATCAGAAAGAGTAAATAAATCTAAAAACTTAAATACTTCGGGATTCTTTGCACAGGAAATGTGTAAAAGTCTTCAATAAAAAGAGCTAAATAGAGTACAAAATTAACAACAACAAATACAACACAAAAGAGATTAATATTAGAAATAAGGATGAGTTTAAAGGTTTGATTTGACTTCTTGGAAACAAATGGCTCTTCATAACTCAGTTGGTAGAGCAGCTGATGAATTTAGAGCCCACGACACCATTGAGATTTATTTTGTATTTTACTCAGAAAAAAAGGTTACTAAAAATTAAAAGATAAAGGAAAATCCTACTCGGAATTTGATTTCAGCTTCTGAAAACAAATGACTCTTCATAACTCAGTAGAACAGCTGTCTCCATTCAGGCTTCTCATTATTTCCAGCACGTATGTAAGTATTTTTCGACCACGCTTGATCGCAAGATCAACCTAACACACATAAACAACTCAAAAGTTAACATGTCGTAAAATACAATCAACCAATGAATATCTTCCCTACACCCAAGCAACCAAATACCGCCATAGTTTAAACCAGACCGATTCGTGTTTCGGGTAGTTCGCGAATATCAGTGTAATTGTTGTACTTGTTGCTGAAAAAAGGGCGAAAGTAAAAAACAAAGTGGGAGTGTTTATAACACTGAGTTTTTTATTCTACGTATTAATGATTTTGACTATAGATTAAGTACTCATTAATAGACGTCCACAATCATTAAGAGTATTGTGACGTAAGCTGTGACGTAGTTTTCGTTACAGACAGAAATACACCCAAATCTCCATTATCAATAGCTTGTTTTCTGAAGAGGAAAGTTATATTTTTTGTCGAAGTACTTGTTTTTAAACTTGGAATATGCACTAAAATACAGGAAATGCTAAATGTTCAATTATAAATTTCAATGAATTTGAAAAATTATATTCTATGGAGGCACGTGGTGTAATGGATAGAGTAGTACGAATGGACTCGTCGACGCGAGTTCAATTCCTGGACGATGCTGTTTGCACTTCACATGGTGCTAATACCCTCAATCTATGGGTAAATAGTAGGGCAGACAAGACTCTTTAAGTTTGGTTACGTAACCAGTCTAGGAGAGGAAAAACTTTGAATTCAAACCTCTTAAACTCCGCTTAAGAAATTGACCTTGAGTCGCATCCTGCTTGTGCGGAAGGGTTGGTAAATATATAAAAATATATATTTCACTGGCAGGAACTGTGGATATACCACAGTATGATAATTTGATTATTACAACGCTTAATTTATTTACTTAAGAGCTATTGCTAATTAGTTCAATATGTTGATTAACACTTTATTTAACTCTGTCTGTCTGTCTGTCTGTCACTCCTTTTTTATCTTTCTTTATTTCGTTTCCTCTTTACATTCGGTTCGATTAAAATGATTAGCGCTATCACTTCCGGCCACTCATTCTCTTATATATATTCCCTCCTACTCTATTTCTTTCGTATGCTCTTTTGCTTTCTTTTTCGTTTTTTATATTTTACTGTGTAGTATGTCCTTTTTGTCCCCTTTTTTTCTTTAGAATAAAAACGGAAGGTCCATTATTTAGCTGATGTGACAACACTAATAAAAATATGAATCGTAGATAGGCAACACCAGATAATTAGGATTTACCTTTTTCATTTCATCATGGACTATTTGGACCGTTCATTTTTAACCAGAGAGTTTGCAACATGATAACGGTCTTACTTTTAAAGAACATGAATATCAATATGAAGATATCAATAAACTGGAGACGCCCAAAAACATATATTATCATTTAATAAATTATCATGATATTAACAACATTATGTGAATGTGTACATTTCCTGAATATGTATGTGAACAGAACTATATAATAAAAACACCAGCTTGTTTTGCAAGATGATAATGTCGTACCTTTAAGGAACGCGACTATTAATATATAGATAAAGATTGAAATGGCCATGATAAGCGTGACGCTTCAAAAGATAAATATTCTGTGAAAATGTTCAGATAATCTTCATCTTGAGTTAAACAGAAATTTCCTTTGCCAAATAAACAGTAGAATCTATCACCTTTATTTTTGGAACTCTTATCATCAGTTAAGAAGTAAAAAATCCGTGTGAAAAAATCAAATCAATTGGCCAACCACTTTTGGATTTGAGACAGCTCAAAGTTGGCAAAATCTATGTCCTATTCTTTCTTACGATTTTTCTGATTAGGATGTAGAGGGGGTGCATGAGAATAACTACTAGTTGAATTAGTTAACTCTCGCAGCAAAATTCGTATTTAAATAAATGGTACTAATGCAGAATAGTCAGGAAAGTAAAGTCCACGGAGCGGCCTAAAGTCGGTATCAGCCAGTCTGCGAGGGAGTCTATCCCCTTTTCAATATCACTAGAGCGAGGAGATTGTTTTAGCATATGAGGTGGAGCGCCATACCTACCATCAGCTCCTTACTTTACCGCACACATCTATGTGCTACTCATAACGTGAGTTGTCGAGGACCGGTATCGAACTAGGAACCTTGTGATTTCTAGCCGAACGCTCTACCGACTGAGCTAGTGCATAATTATTAGATTCTTAATATTTATGTACAGTAGTGTAGAAATCAAAATGGCTGCCATAATCTGCAGCCCACGGCCTTGAAGGATGAGTGACAAGGCTTGACCTCATCATGATCCTTTCCGGTGGATACCATGAGAATCGGTGGAGGAGACCCTCTTCCGGTTTAGATTAGAAATAGATTTTTAGTCAGTCGGCGAGAAACCACGACGGTGGTGAGTCGTGTTATACACGCTCCGACTCGATCTGCGAAGGTAGTCTGGTGGGGATTTCGAAATAAAATGTGATCTAAGTAAATCGAAGTCTTGTGTTATTATCTAAAAACTACCAATGACACAGGGCTTCTGATAAAGAGAAATCCCAATGGAAGACCAGACACGAAGTCCCCAGGAGAAGTCCAGACGCTAGCAGAGATGTTAGAAGAAGAAGTAAGATAGAAAAGACGAACAGAAGAAGTAAGTAAGAAGTAAACGAAGGGTATACAACAATAGTCTTCAAGAAACAATATTGTTAGATTACTCATAAAAAGCATTACATTTCATTTCATTTCACGGAAATACCCGAAAGCTTTGAGACGCTACAGTTAAGTTTATGGTAAGGGTTAGGATTAGCGTTAGGGTTAATTTAACAGTTAGGGTTATGCTACGTATAAAGTTTCCGTCATCAAATTCAATTAAAATGTGATTCTAATGATATTATCTCTTGCGTGCTATTCTACATTTATACCAAATATATTATACAAATGAATATTTAGTTTTTTTTAAGAATCGCCTCTGCTTATTGCTGCCTCTCCATTTAAGTTATGAGTAGTAGTTCTAGTCAATGCTTAAAATAAGGAAAATAACACCATATAGACAAACATCTGAAAATGTATTCCTTTGATGAAACTGGCGGTAAGAGGGCTTATCACGTTTTTAAAAGCTCATTTGAAGATTTGAAAATGCTACATTGTCCATGGTGAGTTTTAGACAATTTAGTAACTCAGATGTTGAGCACCCACTGTTTCCATTACACGCAGATGAATTTCTTCATACATGAGGCACCAAAGATGACATATATCGATTCATAAAATAATATTTCTGTTACAAAAAATCATAATTATGTATTTATCTATAGGGTGATTGAAAAGTAACTCTCAATTCTAAACTATTCATAATTCTTTATATGCAGTTATATTTTTCTCAATTCTTTAATGTATGCTTCTTAATATACAGTGTGATAGAAAAGTAACTCCCTATTTTAAAGTATTTTAATTTTCTATATGCAGTTACATTTTCTCATATGTATTAAATCTGTGTTCATGTTCCTCCATATTTTGCTATTGTTGTTCGTGAATTGTTGAATCACCATTTTCCTGGGAGAAGAATGGGTACACGTGGTCAGAAGTCCTGAGCTAACAGTTTTCTTTGGGGTTGGTTGAAGTGGTTCGGTTCACGAGGAAGTTAAAAGCTGAGGCAGTTTCTCTCGGGGGCGAATTACTGTTCTTAGCTGGGTGAAATGGTTGGTCATGGTATAACCGACGACACTTATGTGAGAACGGAAGACCAAACGCATCTTTTTAAATTACTCGTATCAAGCTATTTCGTTTATCGTCAATATGCAAATCACCGTTTTCAGCGGGAAGACCCGGTTCTTCGTATCAGTCAGACGACAACACTTGCAACGAGTGATGACCTGAAACATTTTTTTCAAACCCTGCATCAATTTTACGATGGTGTCAACGTACTGTTTTATAACTTCAATCATCCTCATGAATCATCATCATGAATCATCATCATTTTCATTTGATCACTATCAACTGGTTTACCCGACAATGAATCATTGTAATTATTTGCAATACGTTTTTGATACGTTCGTTTATTTATAGCAGCATGTTTATATTCTCAAACAGAAAATAACTATTCTTTCATTTGAATCGCAATAACAAATATTCTGCTTAATTTATTCAACCATTTTAAAATGAAATCCGAAATATTCCCTTTCAGTATGAGTAAATATTAAAACTCCTTTTGTCAATAAGTTTGATATTTCGTACTGTTGTCCTCATGTTTGTGTTATATATAAACACATTTCAGGCCGCTGTATCCGGACCTTGTTCATGTGTTTCTAATTTA
>CM042147.1:44184873-44204873 GCA_023376005.1 Doryteuthis pealeii | reverse complement strand
TAACTTTATTTGGCGAAAACGTCGTGACCACAACTCGTCGTATCAGAGAATGATTGTTATTTCGAAATATCAAGAAGCTTACATTAGTTTGGCATAAGGTTGTCGTTTCTCTGACTTTTTTTTAGATGAGGCTTGATAATTTGTATTATTTTGATTATTCGGACTATTGTACTCATCTTTATTGTTATCTACACAACATTTCGGCCAGTGTGCCCTCTTTGGACACATGGTGTAACGGATATAGGCATTGAGTTAATACAGCTCTAAGAGACAGTTATCTTTGGGCTGCAGTTTAATCCTAGCCAAGGGTGACAGTAACATAGAATAATTAACACAGCCTAACACTTGTATCTGGTTATGGTTAACGGATTGGGAACAGTCTATCCCCGAAACGTTGTGTATATAACAATAAAGTGAGGACAATAGACCAAATAATACAAATAATATAGAATATTGATTTTAGTCTTCAAGTCTGTAGACGAGATTATGAATGTTGGGTGGGGCATCTTTAGTTCGGATTTGGCTGCTGAGTCAGTCATGTCATTTCCTCTTATTGTTATATATTGATGGGCGACCGTCGTTTTTAGACGGTTAGTGTAGAAATAGATTAATTCAGGTGTTGTTTAGACTGTTGGTGAGTGACGTTCAATGACCTCGACCTGAACCGATTTCCTGCTGCTACGCAGACGGTGGGAATGAGGGCTCTTAGTTAACTACTCTGCTGCTGAATGTCTGAATGCAAAGACGTACTTAGCGAGGGACTCATGCGGTGGTTTAAGTATCCTAAGTTTAATAAAATATGATCACAAAAACTATATGCTTTGAGTTTGTCTCTAAAAATCATGACAACCCTGGCATATTTTAAGATACCAGAACTTTGAAGTAGTTAGAAGCTGCAATTGTTCATAAGGTGTAGATTCATGTTAGAAAAAAAGGTCCTATATTCAAAATAGACAAAGCCAGACTGACCGATGCCAAAAATTCAAAGCTCCCGCCAACAAACGGACGTTCAGAGAGTGGGGGAAGGGAATATATAAAATAGTAGAGGGCAGAAAGGCAGTGGCCAGCGAACAAACAAATTCACGAATGTAAATCTTCCTCGAACCGGGTAACCAAAATATAATTATAACTAATAAGAATTTGCAAAAAGGATAATTCATTAACCAAACCAAACCTTTGTAACTTGTTGTTCCTTTGATAAAGTTTATAACAACACATAGGACAATTTTTATCACGACTTAAACTTCTTTCTGATTATTTGTACTTGTTTTGCTCGTTTCTTTAATGTTACATTTCAGATAACATTTACCTCCAACCATCATACAACAAAGCAAAAAGAAATACCAGACCAACCACCTACTAATATAACCAGTAGAAATGCCAACCCGGAACCAAAGATTAAGTAATGAAGATAGCTACAGACTTTGAAAAAGAAAGTACAGATCGCAAAAAAGCAAATAGCTAAGAAAGAAACAGAATTACGATAATAAGAAATACCGGCTAAATACTTAATAAGTAATTAAACAATATAAGATTTATTGTGAGAGATGTAATCACGAAAATCTCTTATAATACAAAAGTAAGAAGAATAGAATTCAAACGGATTCCTCTCCATAATGTATATATGGTAATGTAAGAATTGGGTATATAATATTATTCCTTTGGCTTTGGAACTTTTAGTTATACATTTGACATTCCAGAATGAGTTCCGAATTAAAAATAAAGAAAATAAGAATCTTATTATAATGGAGATTATGTGTTTGTCTGTCTGTAACCGAAACTATGACACTACTCAAGTCACAATTCCTAAGTTATTTACGTCAAATTCTCCATGATTGTATCTTTATCAATAACATTGTTTTACATAATTAATATTGTTAGTCTTATCTACATACTAATAACATTCAATTCTATTTATATACTACTAATTAGCATTTCCAGTGTGACCAGTAATGCTAATTTGCATTTAAAATTTGATCTTGATATATATGTGCTTGGTATTATTGATTTCTGTATTTTTTTTGTTTTGTTTTATTTTGAAATATATCAGTAAAAATCACAAAGATAAATCTTAAAAGAAACCCATTAACAAGAAGAAATATCTGTCATTTTTTTCTTCACTTCCTAATTTAACTAAATAGTTAAATTAGAAAACTTTCGCAATGAAAGACGGGAAGAGTAAGTTTGATTTATTTTATTTATCGATTATACCCATCTCTGTTTCAAATCTTTTAATCTGCATTCTTATTTAGTTTCATTAGTCATTCTAATTTAATATAATATTTTATTACATTAAAACTAGAATATGCATATATTTGCTAGTTAGTATTAAAGAAAATACAAGTAAAATTATTCGTGCTGAATGTTTTCACTAAAATAGAAATAAAAATACGAATGTTTCCTTCTCTAATATATGTGGGGGGCGTGGGTGCTAAATTCCCTTTCGTATTTGTATGAGAACATTATTGCAGCTACATGAAAGAAGAACATTTGAATCAATACAATTAGAATAAGAGAATTGTAATTAAGCAAGAAACAATGCAAATTGCTTAATGTCACCTTTTATTATTCATTTCTAATAGAATCTTTGATTTTTCTCCAAGATCTGAAGATTCTATAGAAAAAGCGAAAATGGGAAATAACTAATATTTACGTACGATTTGATGCCGACCAACTGACTTGTTTGCATTGCAAAAATCTTTCTTACCATTCGTGAAGATCGATAATCATTTTCTCCGGCACTTTCTTATATTACACGGCTTCATTACCCAATGGCATTTAAAAGAAATCAATAATAAGAAAATAATCGATTGTTAAATGATCGATAGTTTTGTCTTTTAAGAATATTTATATTGCTTCATTTCTTTCTCTTTGTTCTTTTGAATTTTCTATTCGTTTTTTAATTTTCTTTCATGGAATTTCTTGTTTTTATTTTTTTATCTTATTTGATTTTTGTGTTTCTAATTTTAACTGGATTTCTTGTATAACTCAGCATTTATTCATTCTTGGGAATTTTTCTTCATTTTTCACTTTCGTTCTTTATTGTCCTTCTCTAATTTTATACCTTTATTCAAAATATTTATTTCTTTTAAACGTCAGAACACATATTTTATATTTATGTATCTATCTATTTATTTATCTATTTATTGTGGTTTACTAATTTCATTCTTTGTTCAGAATATGTATTTTTATTCTTATTTATTTCCTTTCGTTCGATCTTTTGATTCTTCTAACTTCATTTTTCTTTCTTCTCACATTTATTCATTTCATTATTTATGACATGTTTGCTTGTTATGTATAGTTTTATAATTTGTCCTTTCTTTATTTCCTTTTCTGATTTTGTTACTGTTCATTTTTCTTTGGATTTTTGTTTGTAATTCATGTTCTCTCTTTATTCATCTATTTATTTCTTGAGCTCCTCTAATTTCATTCCTTTATTCAAAATATTTTTGTTTATTTCTTTAAAATTTCGTTTTACATTTTTTTGTCATATCTATTTATTTATGTATTCATCTATTTCCTCTAATTTAATAATTTCATTCTTTTATTCAGAATATGTATTTTCTTTTCTCTTTATTTTTCTTTCGTGCGTTATTTTTCAAACTTCATTTTTCTTTCTTATATTTATTCATTTCATTATATGTGACTTGCTTGAGGGTTATTTATAGTTTTCTCATTTGTCCCTTTCTTCTTGAGAGTTAATTATTTATCTTATATTTATCTTTCTTTTTCTCATTTTCTTTTCTTCCCATATTTTGTTTACTTTTTCTTACTTCCTATGATTCCTTCTTTTTTCCACCTTTTTCTTCTCTCTACTTTTGCAACAGATGATTTATCTGTTTAAATCTTTCCATTCTTCTCTTCATTTCTTCTTTCTCTTTTGTCATTAAAAAAATTAAAGCCACGTAATTTTCACTCCCCTTTATTGTTTGCCTCTTTTAACACAGCATTCATCTTATTATTATAATGGAGATTCGATGTCTGTCTGTAACCGAAACTACGTCACTGATTACATCTATGCATTCTCAGGAATTGCGCAAGTTTATCAATGAGTATTTAATTAAATCATTAATATTAATACATAGAATAAATATTATTTATTAACGATATCTCTGAAAATTTGTGTTAGATTTGCCTCAAAACAGCCCATATTATTAGTGCTTTTAAAATCCTTCAATATGTCTTGCATATTACTAAGAATTCAAGGTTTACATACTATATTGTGTAATTAATTTGCATATGTGCTTTAACAAAACCGGGTTTAATAAATAATTACTTGGTATTATTGACGTATAAGATCAATCTATGAATGATTTTATAAGAAACCAATTAAAATATGACTAAAATAAGAGTAATCTTTTTATATACGTTCTTATTTAATTTCGTTAGTCTTTCAAATTTAATATATTTCAGTAGATTCAAAATTAAATGATTACGTCAGTAACGTAATCATTTAATTCTTAATCTACTGAAATATATTAAATTTGAAAAACTAACGAAATTAAATAAGACGTATATAAAAAGATTACATTTTTAGTTATATTTTTGTTGTAGTTTTATTTAAATCCTTATTTCCTTTTCTCCCAAAATATCTTGCATTTCTAGTCTTCTTCTTCTTTGCGATTTTTATTTGTTTATTTTCACTCTTTTTCATTTGTTCATTTTCGCTCTTTTTCATTTGTTCATTTTCACTCTTCCCCATGAATAGTGTTCCATTTATTTTCTACTAAAAAAGAAACAATCAAAAACTTATCAAGTTCTCATCGATTTTATACCATTTTTCAAATTTTCCATTCCTTCCTCCTAAACATTTTGACCATTTCTCTTTTCACAAACAAATTGTCGAAAATGAAAACATGAAAGACTCTTCAATTAAACTCACATCTTACGTTTTCGTTTCTTTTTTTCTTTCTTCTTTTTCTCTTGTTCTTTCAATTTTAAAATTTCTCTTCTAATGCAAATTGCATGTAGATATCAAGTTCTTTAAATGCTGCAATTCCTCACCCTTTTTCACTCAATCTCATATTTATATTTCACTGTTTTATTTTGGCCATTAAAAGAAAAAAATCTTCTTTCTTTTAATGTTATTTCTTCTAATGGTTTCCTTGAGGAGGTAGATTTCTTTGTTGTAAAACACGCAGCTGCTGCTTGTGACGTGTTCTATGAAAATATAAATTATGAATATCTGATTAGATAAGAACATTATTCACGTTGTGTTGCCAGAGAAGATGATAGACAATCGTATTTTCTGAGATAATGCAGACCACGCACCAGCAAGAGTTTTTTTCTTGGTACAAACTCGCAGTATTAAAATATAAAATTTATGGACAATCTTATATATATATATATATATATATATATATATATATATATATATATATATATATATATATATATATATATATATATGAATGTTTGTCTCTAAATGGAAGGCGCGTATGGAAATGGTTACCGTCTTAGGAAAGGCGTAAATCCTTGATGACACTATATATATATATATATATATATATATATATATATATATATATATATATATATATATATATATATATATATATATATATGGGTAAATATGGAAATAAATCCGACAATATCAAGAAATTTGAAAGAACACGTGTTCCAAAAATAAGATACATTTATTTATCAACGTTTAAACGTTTCGGTTTCTTTAAACCTTCATCAGGATGTATTAAGGTGTGAAGAAATTAATGGAGTTTTAGATGACAGGAGATAAAAAAATCTTTATAAAATTTTTTTGTTGTGTAACTGTATTTCAGCGTTATATTTTTGAAAGACGAGTCGCGATCCGCTCACGCGAAGATGTCATGACGCGTGACGTAACTCGAAGAAATGCATTCAACAAAAGACAAGAAAAAGTATTAATGGACTGATTTTATGAGAACAAAGGGAACAAAGTGGGAATGATAACTAAATACTTAAATAAAGCCTGGTATTTTGTCGTTATTTAAAACTATTTTAGCTAGATACAGCTGCCTCCTTGTTGGGTGCTGTTTCCACCACTTGTTTAAGACTGCACGCAGCATTCTTGTGCAGGTCCCATCTAGCTTATTCTCAAGGCGCTTTTTTGGGGTCTAGGTGGATAATGGGATCCGTTTTTATTTCAAAGTCCCAGAGAATGTTATGCGTTTCGTTCTCAAGAACAGATTCTGGTTTATGCATATACCATTTTCTGTATGGTCAAAATTTAATTTTGCATAATTCCCAGTGGATCACCTTCCCAACCCAGTCGTGCCTAGTTTTGTACTCCCGTAGTGCTAGTTTGCTATACTCGCATAGTACATGGTTTACGGTCTCATCTCTATTACCGCATAGTATACATTTACTATTTTGTTGGGTCTTATCAATTTTTGATTTAATATAGTTTGTCCTCATGGCATTATTCTGTGCAGCAATTATTAGTGATTCAGTTTCTCTTTTAAGGTTTCCTTTTCTTAACCACGTCCATATTATTATTATTATTATTATTATTATTATTATTATTATTATTATTATTATTATTATTATTATTTACTCATTATTATTATTTACTCATTATTATTATTATTATTATTATTATTATTATTATTATTATTATTATTATTTATTCGTTTCACTAGAGTTTTTCACACTTGCATTAGACAGTGATTTACTGAAGGGTGAGTGACAGCAAATTTCTTCCAGTCTCGTATTCTGAGTATTCTATCCGATATTGATAAGTTTAGAAGGTTTTGATTCTTCTGATTTCCAGTTCATCCCGACTTTTTTCCCAGACCCTTGGGATTTTTTTAATTAAATATGAATAATTACTTGTTACGATATACTTGTGTATATATATAGTTTAACTAAGGAATCATTTGGGTTAAAACCGTAGTAGACCCTTAACTCTCTTTCTCTAATATCATTACTAATATTAATATTGTTCTATTTTTGAATAAATTGAATACTTCTAGATAATTTGCTAATGGTACTGCAACGGAAAAATTAAAGCGATAATTGGATACTATATCCCCCCCCTCTCTCTCTCTCTCTCTCTCTCTCTCTCTCTCTCTCTCTCTCTCTCTTCTCTCTCTCTCAATGTGACTGAATTATGGATTCAATACCCATCAAGGTTACTTTGTTCATCTCGATGAGTGCTCCTACAAAAGATTCATCTAGCCATTTTTGCGGAGATACAATATATATATATATATATATATATATATATATGTGTGTGTGTGTGTGTGTGTGTGTGTGTGTGTGGTGTGTGTGTAAACGAGTTTTAGACTGATCTGAGAAATTATTCAGTCTTCCCATTTAACCCCCACCCACATTCCCACCAGCCAAAGTGCTTTACTGTGTCCGATGAAAACCTGCTTTCATCGAGCGGACATTTTCCCTTTGTTTGTCTTTTAAGCAAGTTGAGTGTTTTCAGCCTAATTGGCGCCATTATTAACCTTTTCAATGCTGACTTTGCATCTTGTGTTCTCACAACTGAGCCATTATTAATCGATTCTTTCTTTTAGCCCAAATTGATGCAATCTGCTGTTATTGCAGTGAGTATAACAAAATGTCTCTCAGTTTGAATCCTAGCCAACAAGCTACAACCCCTTCATTCTTCGTTCAGGTAATTTTCATAGATTTTATCTATAACAAACACAGATAATAAAATACAATCATTCAAAATTGTAATATTGTTATATCCCCATATGTTGCGGTATATAAACAGTTCTTTAATAGAGAGAGGAAAGAGAGAGAGAGACAGACAGACAGACAGACAGACAGAGATGCATAATTTACTTTCTTCTCTGACCGCTCGTGTGCTGTCTAGTTTCTTTCTATTTCGTTGGTTGTTCGTCTTTGATTCATTTTCTTCTTCTTGGTCAGTCTTTTTGCCAAGACATGCATCAACCAACAATACCATGTTATTCTTTTAAAGACTTTTATTCATAACTAAGTTTTCATTTCTTAACTAAACACAGCGCGCGTGTGCAAATGTGCCCCAGCTAAGGCAAGGACAACCTTCTTGCCTGGTGTTCTAGCTGGTACTGATCAGTTAACTTCACGTGATTCGCGGGCTTTCTGTAATATTCCATGGAAAGTGCCGCCCATGATATGCAAAAGGACCATCCCTGTAGAACTACATGGTGTTGCTAATAATCTATGCTGCCACATAGATTATGCAGCAATATAATTAGCAGGACCAGTGGATATACCACAGTATGATAATTTGATTATAACAGCGTTTGATATGTTTACTTAAGAGCTATTGCGTTTAGTCAATATGTAAAAGTATGATGATATTGATTTTCCTCTCTCTCTCTCTCTCTCTCTCTCTCTCTCTCTCTCTCTCTCTCTCTCTCTCTCTCTCTCTCTCTCTCAATTTCCTTCTTTTCATCCTTTCGTTATGTTCGAACGAAACAAATTAAGATTATCGCTTCCTCGTCTCTCTATCTTTATCCTACTCTTTCTTTCTTATATTTTTCTGCAAGTCCTTTCACTTCCCTTTCTTTCTTTCTAATAAAAACGGAATGCTATATTATTTATCTGAGGTGACGACACTCATAAGAAATAAATATCAAGATTTATATTTTTGCATTTTTATCTCGGACGATATGGACGGTCTCATTTTTAACCAGAGGGTGTTGCAAGATAAAACGGTCGTAATTTTAAGATTCACGAGTATTAATATATAGATATTTTCAAATACAGACAATATCAGAAACTGCAAATCAACGTTGAAGATGGATCATGGAATTCAAAATGCAGATATATGTCACCGAAAAATGCTTTAAGAATTATCGAAAACTATATTCGAATAAACGCATTTTCTTTGTTTATGGTTGATAATAATCATAGAAAAATATTCAGCATACGTGTCAGCTGACACACAAACACACACTCTCTCTCTCTCTCTCTCTCTCTCTCTCTCTCTCTCTCTCTCTCTCTCTCTCTCTCTCTCTCTCTCTCTCTCTCTCAAATCCAATGATGAAGATATCGGGGGTGTATAAGGATAATATACATATATATATATATATGTGTGTATAAGGATAGTATATATATTCAGCATACGTGTCAGCTGACGCACACACACACACTCTCTCTCTCTCTCCTCTCTCTCTCTCTCTCTCTCTCTCTCTCTCTCTCTCTCGCTCTCTCTCAAATTCCAATGATGATGATATCGGGGGTGTAGAAGGATAATATACATATATATATATATATATATATATATATTGGTGTGTGTGTGTGTGTCTGTATAAGGATAGTATATATATATATTATATATAATATATATATATATATATATATATGTGTGTGTGGTGTGTGGGTGTTGTGGGTGCGTGGTAATATAGATATATGTGTGTGTATATGAAGATAATATGCATGTATTTATATATATATATGTATGTGTGCATAATGATTATATATATACACATATACGCGAGTGGATATGTATGTATATGTGCAAAACATCCATGTCTAACCTATTGTTTATACAAGCAGCTCTGTGGCCACTTGCCCCCATCACACAAATTATCCGAGTGAGACGTACAATACATGCTGGACACTGCTGGAGAAACAAGAACAAACTTATACATCACGTTCTCCAATGGAAACTGCATATGGGCACACCAGTGTTGTCGTCCAAAAAGAACGTACATTGACTAGCGCAGATACACCCAGAGAGCAATGAATGATGAAGATGGTTAATAAGACATTTTTGCGACATGATGATGAATAATCTATTGTAGTTGAAATTTTTTATCTGACGCGTATGTGTAAACATTTTATTTGTCTTTATAGCAATATAAGATTTCCTAGTATCTGACCTTCTTTTAACCAGAGAAGTTTATTCACATATCTGCGAGAGAAAATCGTAAATCACACTGATTTTTGCCTACCAGCAATAAATGAAGTCTGACAATAACAACAAGACTTGCCGTATATAAGAAGGCTACATCGAAGCAGACGATGAAAGACATAACGGTAAATAATTCATTGACGTATATAAACCTGTGGAATTACCTTAAATACCTCGTATACATACATACACACCCCTCCCAAAAAACACCAACCAAACATAATACCACAAAAATATCTAGAAATAATATGACACCAATATCCAATTCCCTCCCATTACTCAACATACAAAAAATATAAATTCAATTACGAACGATTCTACAATTTAGAATTATCCAATCCGTTATAACATTTTTTTAGATACTACTAAACTTCGTCTAGTTAAATCGTAAGACCATTTATTAGTTTTGCTTTCTGTAAATAATTTTCTAAATTATATTCAAATCAAAATCCATTACCTCGATATTTTTTTCAATATTAGCTACCATACTTTCTAAACCGAAAGCTAGCGACTGACTAGTCAATATATAAATATTCAATTAATACACATTTCGTTTCCAATGTATCCGAGCATAGCAATGACCCAACCTGGGAAATCATTTTAAATAGTTTGGATATTGATCTAACAGGGCATCGAAGATCTTATTCAAATAATGACGTCATTGTTTTAGCACGACTATCATTTTACATTACTCACGAGGATACAGCAGCCAAGACATTGTAATTTTACATACGACAATAAAGATGTGGACAACAGTCTGAAAAATCAAAATTATACGTCTTGGATTATTTGACTGCTAACAGGAGTATGTATATATTTGTTGTGAACAGCGTGCAGGAAAAAGAAAATGAGGGAAAAACTGAATAGTTATAAAGTGAAATACACACATAAAACATAAAGAGTGAAACAAATAGATAGATATAAACAAAATTACACAGATAGATAGATAGATAGATAGATACAACTGTACTTCTTTAGTATCAATACAATCGAAATATTAGTTCCACCAATCTCTAATGCTTCAAAAAAGACCCAGTACGTTTATTTTTATAACCTTTACATCGTATACATACATATGTGGGATGTATTCCAAAGTATTATTATCCAGTAAAAATAATTCAGTACAAAATTAATAAGTTTAACTTGTTATTTATACCCGTTGTATCATACAGCACTTTGGCGAAATTCAGTGAATTAATACCTATCATAATAAGTATGCATTTGAAACATATAAGCATTGAATATGGATTGAATTTGGGTAAAGCATTATTATTAGAGGGAATAAAAAGTTGATTTAATGAAAGCAAACTAATAACCAATGATCGTATAAATTCATTCAACAGATATTTTCTCGAAAATACACCTACTTGTTATCCTACCACATGTTTTAAAAATATATGCATATACATCGGTGTACGTGTTGTGTACTTGTGTAGGTGTGTGTTTGTGTACATGTAGTTTTGTCGATGCGCTACCGTGTGTGTACAATTAATAAGTTCATATCTAACCACGTAGTTGTTACCTACATATTAATCTGCAATTGTCGCTACATAATCTTACATCTAGGAAATTAATATTCACCATTAAGTTAGAAAAGGAAGGATGTTATATTTCAATTAATGATTGGCTTGTTAAATACATCTATTTTACTTAGTACAATAAGTAAATACTATTAATAAATACACATGATAATAAAATTATATCAATTATGTCCATTCTGTCAATTTTTAATAACAGTGTGATTTATTTTTATTCATATTTTCTTTTATATTTGTGATAAAAAAAGAACTAAGAATTATGATAAAAGAAAATGTTAGATAAAATTGATAATAAGAAGGAAAAGATTCTTTTTATTTACCTGTATTAAAATGTTAACATAAAAATTACATTTTTACTTTTTTTCATTTTACTGATCCTTGTCTTACTATTTTGCACTTAACTTTTTGGCTTAGATTTTTTCATTTTTCTGTTATATTCTGTTGAATTCTTACTTGATTATATATTTTATATACAATCTTATACAGAATGTGGAATAGATGAGTTTCATTGTAAAAATGGTCAATATGATTTACTGTTCTATTTCTCTGAATGTTTGAGATGTGGCTTGATGATTAGTATTATCTGCGTTATTCGGACTATTGTCCTCATTTTCATTGTTATCTGTACAACGTTTCGGCCGATATGCCCTCCGGCCTTCTTCAGGTATTTCTTGTCGGAATTGGGAACCTTCTTAGTTCGAAAAGAAGGTTCCCGAGTCCGAGAAGGTTCCCGAGTCCGACAAGAAATACCTGAAGAAGGCCAAAGGGTATATCAGCCGAAACGTTGATCAGATAACAATGTAGATGAGGAAAATAGTCCGAATAACGCAGATGATACTAATAATTTACTGTGTTGAGTGTTTTGCTGATGATCAACCTAAAATTGCGAGTCTTCTAATCTAGAAAAATACTTGCATATGCATTCATCGTAATTACCAAACTTACCAAACAGTCAATCAAATGATCACAATATTAGATTATTCTATCAATATCAATTTCACAACGTTTATCAATTATTATCAAGATAGAGTGAGTGGATGAGCGCGTAGAAGTTATAACGCCCTTGTGTTTCAATAAAAAAATTATGAAAAAATGAAAACCGTGTGAGAGAGTTAAATCAAGATTATTCTACTTTTTACATGCTGAACTATTATTTTGTAATAGCTCTTGAGTAACACATTAAAAACGTTGAAATAATTAGATTAAAATACTGTGGTATATCCATGGGTCTTGCTAGTATGATTAGGACACTTCGAATTTAATTATGGCCGTAGCATGATATCATTTTCTAAATAAATAGCCATGCCATAATCGGAGGTGGTGTAAATAGCCAGCAACTGTTGCTGTCACTAATTTGTCTCACCTTAGATTTCATAATTCAGGTAAAAACATTTATAGAATTTTCGTATCTCTTTTAATCCGTCACGCTCATTAGAATTTTTTCATAGGTGTTAACTTACTGTTTCTCTGAATGTTTGAGATGAGGCTTGATGATTACTATTATCTGCGTTAATCGGACTATTGTCCTCATTTTTATTGGCATCTGTGCAACGTCTCGGTCGATGTGCCCTCCGGAATTCTTCAGGTATTTCTTGTCGGACTCGGAACCTTCTCGGACTCGGGTTCGCGAGTCCGTCAAGAAATACCTGAAGAAGGCCGGGGATATCGGCCGACATATTGTAGAGATGACAATGAAGATGAGGACAATAGTCCGAATAACGCAGATAATAGTAGGTGTTAACTTGTTTTATTCAATTTGTTGCTATTTCAGAATCCACCTGTAACCAACTTTCATAAATTGGTCAATATTAGATTATTCTATCAATAACATAATAGATAAAGATAAGAAAAGTAAAAACTAAGATTTACTTTATATTTATTGAAATTATATAAAGATAGAGAAAAGATCTTTACGCGGAAATCCTTAAAGATCACTTATATAAGAACAACGTCTTTTCATTTTTTTCTTCGTTTTTTAAAACTCTGTACTAAAAAAATTGAGTTGTACATTATTTAAACAAAGTATATCCGTTTCTTTCTATTTTGTTCAAAATAACATGAAATTCAATAATATATTAATAATTTGAAGGCAAATACAATGCGTATGAAAATTAAAAACAAAAATATGTTATTTTTGTCTTATCGATTTCGAAGCATGAACTTCATCATCAGATTCGTATCAGAAATGGACGTGCTTACGTTTTTCTTTGTGTGGTTATAATTTCTTTCTTATTTCTTTTTCCTCTCCTTTTTTTCTTTCTTCTTCTCTCCTTTCTTTTTTCCTCATGTTAAGAATGAAATGGGCGAATAACTGTAATTTCTTTTTTTTTCTTGAATGTCTTCCGGTCAATGTTGACATGTCAAATTCAAAATAAAAACCGTCAATAGAAAAATTTATATACTTAGCTTTTGTTTTTGGAAAAAGTTCCCTTTTTTTTTTTTGCTTTTTCCCTTTGATCTCTATGGGTTTTTTATATAAATTTATCTAACAAATGAATTTATTTTGCTTAGCAAGTATGGTTCAAGGCATTTGTGTAGAGTGCTTTGTTGAGGATCTACATAAAAATGTAAGTCTTCTCATCTATAAAAATGCTTGCCTATTCATTTATTGTAAGTACCAAACATAACATAGTCTGGCAAATGCTGACCATATTAGATTATTCTATCAATATCGATTTCACCACATTTATCCATTAGAGACTTAGAGATTTTATGTTCTTCTATTTTTCAATTACATTTTAAATATATATGTGGTTTATCTTATTAGAAGAATTCATTACAAGTAGCTTATTTTTTATTCAAGATCAAAAGAGAAGGACATCTGTGACGATCGAACTCATTACACTAATCAATTCTTATGCAATACTAAAAATAATGTAACTAGTTTAATTTAATACGCATTAACGGTTACGAGAAGAATGCAACACTTTGTCTTTTTACCTGGAATCAAATCTACAATATTCAAGTGAACCGACATCGATTTCTTTAAGTAACACAGATTTTCATTATGCTTTCGTTTCTTAAAAAAAGTTACCACATAAATGTTGAGTAATTGGAGGGACACATTCTTTTAGACTCATATACACATATATATATATATATACATATATATAAATACACACACTCATATATATAAATACACAACACACAGAAATATACAGAGAGAGAGAGAGGAGAGAGAGGAGAGAGGAGAGAGGGAGACAGAGATATATATATATATATATATATATATATATTATTCTTCTTTACTTGTTCATTCATTCAATATTTTAATTCATAGTTTAATTTTGTCTGACACCCCCCCCAAGAAACCAGAACTTGAAAAGTATCCTTTTTTCTCATTTGACTTCCTGTCACCATGGTGACAGTCTTACAATGTAAAAAAAAAAATTTTTTTTTTTTTTTTTTTTTTTTGACAAGTAAATTTTTCAGTTATACAATTCAAATAACCTGATCTTCCATCTGATGAGACTGGATTTTGGGGAGCTATATTAAATCAACTTAGATTTATATAGGCCTCAATTTTGGTCAAAATAAATTTATTATGGAATTACGGTGTTGAGTTTTTCATTCCTTTCTAAGATATGTTATATATATATATATATATATTCCTAAGTAATTTCCAGACTCAGAGGACACCGAGAATGCCATCCAGCTCATCAACACATCCACCAATGGACACAGACAGACACAACAATCAGATCTAGCCAAGATAATAGTTAAACAGTATGAAGATAAGTATAGAATTAATACTATTCCACGTCACTAACTCATTTCAATCGAGTCTTACTATGCAACATTAACACATAAATGTGCGTCAGTGGTGAGATACATTCTTTGACACATATACGTACACAAACCTAAATACATGCATACGTACACCTAAATAAATACAAGTATATATATATAAAATATATATACACACACATATATATACATAAGTGCACATATATAAATACAGGTATATATATATATACATATATACTCACACACACACATATATATATATAAATACGTGCATATATATAAATACAAGTATATATATACATATATGTACACACACACACATATATATATATATATATACATACGTGCACATATGTAAATACAAGTATATTATATACGTACATATATATACACATATATATACACACATCATATAAATATAAGTATATATATATACACATATATATACACGCACATACATATACATATATACATACATGCACACATATAAATAACAAGTATATATATACACATATATATATACATAATATATATATATATTATATATATAATATTATATATATATATATATACATTCACATATATAAATATATATATACATATATATATATATACATACACATACATTATATATACATACATGCACATATATAAATATAAGTATATATCTACATATATATACTTGTATTTATATGTCCATGTGTGTGTATATATAAGTGTATATATATACTTGTATTTATATATGTGCATGTATGTATATATATATACACACATATATATATACATACGTAAACATATGTAAATACAAGTATATATATATACATATATATATACACACACATATATATACATACATGCACATATATAAATACAAGTATATATATACACATATATATACACACACATGGACATATAAATACAAGTATATATATATATATATATATATACACACATACATATATATACACATACGTGCACATATATAAATACAAGGATTATATATATACATATACACACACCACACATATATTATATATATATATATCTGTGTGTGTGTGTGTGTGTGTGTGTATATATGTTTAAAGTAACTCAGCTGTATATATGAACAACGTTCGAGCAGACGTGTTAGTTGATTATATTTTGCAGCTGCTCCGTTATCCAATGAGAGCCTGAGTCAGAAGTGAGTAATGTCCAAAGTAAGACCCTCGTGACGTAGTAACCAAATGCGTCCAGTGGGCAAACATTAACACAGTATTTTATTCTGTAAAGTAAACAATATACATGACGTGTTCAGAGTTATTTAAGAATTTTCTTTTTTTAAACAATTCCCTGTTTTGCAATTAATGTAGATGGAAATGAGTAAAAAAAAAGAATTTACTCTCAAATAAGTTTTTGGTCCGGTTTTACTAAATAATACAAAATTATGTATTTTTCTCTTATTTGTGCAATTCATTATTTTGACAGACGTATATAATTACAAAATTGCATATATATATATATATATATATATATATGTGTGTGTGTGTGTGTGTGTGTGTGTGTGTGTATGTGTGTGTGTGTGTGCGCGCATGTGTGTGTATTTATATATATATATGTACATGTCAGCTTGTTGATAATGATAATATTGCAAATAGTAACAAAACCAACATCATCATCAATATCATCAGCAAAAACAACAATATAATAATAATAATAATAATAATAACAATAATAATAATAATAATATTATATATTATTATTATTATTATTATTATTATTATTATTATTATTATTATTATTGTTATTATTATCATTATTATTATAGTAACGTCTACCATTTTATGTTTTTGGTTGAAAAGTTATACTTTTGTATAAGAAGATGGCAAAATTACTAGGCGCATAATTTGCAGCAATTTTTTCTTTTTTAATCTTTTTTTTTTTCATTCTTCCGTTCGCATTTTTCGTTCTGCTTATTATTTCCTTTGTTTTGCTTTTTCTTTCGTTAATTTCCTTCATTCTTCTCACGTGTTTTTCTTCTTCTTTATTTTCTTGAATTTTCATTTATTCTTTAATCGTTTTTTTTTATCTTTGTTTCATTTCTCCTTCTGCCTTTTTTTTTTCTTACTTGCTATATTTTTCTTAGTTCTTTCTACTATTCCCTCAATCTCTTGTTTGTCTTTTATTCCTTATTCTTCTACCAGACTTCATTCTTTCTTTTCCCCTTTTTTTACCCAATTACATTTCTTTCTCTGTCCTCCTTGGTTTTTATTGCCTGTACGTTGCAAAGGCCGAGTTAACAATTACGAAACGATGACGCTCCTGTGAGAGCAGTCAGGCATTGCCAATACTGATAATAACCACTTTCTCTGCACAAAGTACAATCGATTCCAGACGCCTCTTGGCAGTTGGTTCTTTTTACGCCATTTTTTTTCTTCTTCTTCCTGGCGACCTGCATTTAACACTTAATTGCAAAGCAATGAAGGAGCAAAAAATCAACGAAATTCAACAAACGACTAAGGTGTTTGGTGGGTAGGGATATCTGCGTGTTGGTTGCTTGGATTTTCCCACCTTAGCTAAATGTTCCGTCGGGGTTGGGTACAGGCGGTGTATCTCTTTGCATTGTTGTGTGCTCTTTTCCAACCTTTTTAGCCCGTGAGAGCTGTTTATCGATTTTATTCTATACTACGAAATACTAAGAAATATGATCGAGACTAGTGGACAAAAAACAATGGAATCTGTGTTTAAAATTAACAATTTTCACATTTGCTTTAATAAGGGAGGTGTCCGTCCAACTGGCACATGACAGGGACAGAATTAATTAAAGTATTCGATTACACACACACGAATTTCTTAGGCCTGATAAGGCTTTGTAAACTTCAATTTATTCACAGACAACCCAATTCTGTCAGAGTATGCACTTTGATACCGAGTGGGACGGAAAATAAAAAGAGAAGGAAGATGATTTTATTTTTTTGGTAGGAAATGAAAGGCTTAACAAGTAAACAAAATAAGACAATTAAAGTTGGTGGTGTGGCCTATTGACGGTATTAGTCAGACACCGAGAGATCGATCTCATTTTTGCTAGAGCTGGACCAAGGAGAAGTGGGGCGCCACACTTACTATAAGACTAATAGAGAGAGCAAAAGAAAGAAAATTACGAGAAGAAAGTGAATAAAGATTATTATTATTTCATTCGTTTTGAGTTTTAAACACCACCGTTTGCTGATGATCTTTCACTGGAGTCTGAGTGAAAACAAATCTCGTCAGGTTTCCAGGACTCTTCCGAGTATTCTAGCCGATTTCAACAATGCTGTTGTCTGGATGGTCTCAATTCTTCTTCTGATTTACAGTTCCTCATTTTTCGCTCCATTAAAGTTTTTCACATCCGCCTAAACATGTGATTCCCTGGAGGCTGCGTGACTGCAAGATTCCCCAGGTTTCCAGGACTCTTCTAAATATTTAGCTGATTTTAACAATGCTGTAGTTTGGATGGTCTCGATTCTTCCTTGTATTTCCAATTTCTCCAGACTCTTTTCCAAACCCTTTGGGACCGTTTCTAGGAACCCGGTTACAATTGATATAATCTGTACCTCCATGTTCTATAGTTTTTTACAGCTCACTGGCCAGGTTTTAGTATTTGTCTATCTTTTTCTTTCCTTTAAGCATCACTCATTGATCCACCGGGACGACAAAATCAACGAGATAACAAGTTTTCTTCTTGTTAATTAACACTAGGTTTGGTCTCCTAGTTGTCTGTATCTCAAAGTCCCAAATAATTTTGTCTCTCAGTTTCTAGGATAGATTCTAAGTTGGGCATATACATTTAGCGGAATGGTTAAAATAGAATTTTCCTGTACAATTCCCAGTGGACCACCTTTCGCAACCAGCCATGCCTAGTTTGTACTTATTGTTGTTTATTAGTGGTATTAGTAGTAGTATTGAGAATGTTTCTTATCAAGTAGAGACTGGTGGTCTTCATTAAAATCCAAGTGGCAGCAAGTTTCCTCAGCTTTTCAAGACTCTTCTTAGAAGAAATCAGCAGTGTGGCGTTCATGACGGTGGAAGTTCTTCTTTTGATCACTAATTCTTCTTGCCATGTTCTTCGGGATTCTTCTAATTGTTCTAAATATGACTGGTATCCCTGTAACATTGATATTCCCTAATTAGTTCAACTCTTTAGCAAGGTCTAGGTATTCATCTAGTTGTTAATTTTCCTTTAATTTCAATCAGTGATATGTTTTAACTGACGAGTTATTTTATTAGATCGGTATAAGGTGAGTATTTTCTGATCCGTTTTTATCTCAGAGATTGAGATAATATTGATATTAAATGATTTAAACATATACGACAGGTACGTGCACGCGCTTTTAAAGACGAGCATCGTATTTAATTTTGGATTTAAATGACAACTAATAGCAATAGAATGTTATATTTATAATGAGTACTTATTACACTGGTCTCCGATATTTACAAGGTATAATATATAATAGCTAATTTTAAAGCAGTTTTTTTAACTCAATCAATTTAGGGGAGGGGTTGGTGTCTTAGTTTGGAATGGGCAGGTTTAGTTTCTTTGATTGATGGATTTAAAAGAGATGTTATTTTGGGAAATTCTCAGTAAGAGTCATGTTTTTGTGATTACCTGAAGATGCCGTATTAATACGGTTGAAATAAATTATTGTAATGAAGCAATTTTAGAGTTTTTTCTTCATTTCCTAAATATCTTGCTCTGTCGTTTTACTCACTGGTATTAGGCACATTAAGCTCTCCTTATGGTCTACCTGCACCAGCTTTGGTTAAACCACACATGGAAAGACCCTAACTACGGAAAATACTATATATATATATATGTGTGTGTGTGTATGTGTGTGTGTGTGTGTGTGTGTGTGTGTGTGTGT
>CM042147.1:44154873-44167373 GCA_023376005.1 Doryteuthis pealeii | reverse complement strand
TGAATATCCTGTGAAACGTTCTCTTTGAATTAATGGAATTTGACAGCCAAACAGGAGCAACCCTAATGCACATGCGTGTACATATCATTTTCGGCAGGGTTAATCAATCATCATTTAGCGACGTGTGACGGTACTTATACACCGTGTGAACGTAGGTTTGCCAATAACCGAGAGACTGGATTTGACCTGTCTCCTTGTTTTGCTGTTTTGGGCCAATCATTGCACAATCGAGTTTTGTCAACACCCTATCTCTGTCCTTATTTGTCCTTCCGCGTCTTCTGGGGTCAGCCACATCAAAACAAGTGAAATACCAAAGGGGGGAAGAAGGAGGATGGAGATTGGGTGAAAGTGACAAAGCAACTGATGGAAATCTCCGAAGAATCTTTTCCAGACTGTTTTGAAAAGTGGGAAGGACAAAGTGTGAATTCTCATGGGAATACTTTTGGAATAAGTATGTCACCATGGCCCTCGGTGGACAGTTTTTTGTTCATATATAACCTTCTGCAGGCATCTAAAACGTGTTATAACAAATACAGATACTCTCTCTCTCTCTCTCTCTCTCTCTCTCTCTCTCTCTCTCTCTCTCTCTCTCTCTCTCTCTCTCTCTCTCTCTTTCTCGCCTCCTCTCTCTCTCTCTATATATACAAGTATGAATATAATATATACGTATGTATATGTATATATTATTACAAGTATGAATATATCTTTCGTATGTATATGTATATATATATATATATATACGTATGTTATTGTTAATATATATATATAGTAGAATATATATATATTTAAGTATATAACGTATGTATATGTATATATAATATATATATAGTATATAATGTATATATATATATATATATATATCGTATTAGTATGAATATATATATATATATATATATACTATATATATATATATATATACAAGTAGAATATATATATAATATATATATTATATATGTATATATATATATACAAGTATGAATATATATATATATTATATATATATATATATATATATATATATATATATATATATAACAGTAGTATGAATATATATATATATATATATATGTATATGAATATATATATATATATATATATATATATATATATATATATCAAGTATGAATACAATATATATATATAATTATATATACAAGTATGAATATATATATATATATTATATATATATATTATATATATACAAGTATGAATATATATATATATTATATATATATATATATATATATATTTATATATATATATATATATATATATATATACAAGTTTGAATATATATTAATATATATATATATATATATATATATATATATATATATGGATAATAGGTTTTGAGGTCTGAATATATATATATAATATATATATATATATATATATCGATTTTGAGTTTTCTTTCTCCTATATGGCTCCCATACCAAGTTTAAAGAGTCCAGTCTGCCCTACTACTTTACCCCATAGGTGGAGAGAGAACAACTGGATGTATGTCTTTCTAAAAAAAAAGAAATTACACCAGTGGGTCCTCTCTCTCTCTCTCGTCTCTCTCTCTCTCTCTCTCCTCTCTCTCTCTCTCTCTCTCTCTCTCTCTCCCTATATATATATATATATACTATGCGAACTGCAAAACTGTTATATACTGGACTTTTCACTAAGCCAAATCTATATAACGTTATATACCTTTCTTACTTCTTACTCTGGTCGTCTATACTTCTGGCCGGCTTTGCTTCCGTTCGTCTATCATCTATCTTGGTCTGGTCTTTCTTGTATGAGGATTTCGTGTCTGGTTTCTGTTGGGGATCATTCATTATCAGAAGCCCTGTGTCATTGTTAGTTTTTAGTAATAACACCAAGACTTCGATTTATTAGTTGATGTTACTTTATTCCAAATCCCCACCCAGACATCTGCGCAGATGAGGCTTACATGTTGCTAGCTCGGCTTCTAAGTTCTAACTGACTAACTGAGTTGCTTACTCCTTAAACTGGAAGAGGGCCTTCTATGGGGTTCCGGTTCTCAACGATTCATCCCCAGAAACGCAAGGTCAGAGTGAGGTCAAGTCAAACGCTGTCACTCACACTCTCAAGGCCATCAGCTATACTAATCGCCATTATGATTTCTACAATACCTTATAAAAAGCATTAGGGATCCAATAATTATGTAACAAAACAATCTTGAACAGGATTTGTTCGCCGTATCCATTACCATACGAGCGCCTCCTATATTATAATGGTATAGGCCCTAGCCTAAATTAACTTGTCTAAATATTTAAAAAAATATATTTCTGGATATTTTCGATTTGAGGAAAGAAACTGCAGAGAAGTCAAAAGTACTGCTAATGTAACAAAATGTTAATATTTTGAATCAATGACGATACAAATTGCCTGTCTCTTATTTTCGTAACATTATGCACAATTTACCAATTTAGATATATGATTGATTTTGGATCGTTTGATTAGTCATTATCTGTTCTTATTTTCTAGAAGAGGTTTGATAGGAACATTTTTTTCCAACTGGTTTTCTCATCTTTATTGTTGTATATAAGTAAAAGTTAAGAAAACAGTGAATAACAAAACACAAACAATTAGATTCATTTAATATTTCGCATCTGTTGCTTTTAGAATCTTCACCAGTGACTGTTTATTCTAAAACAGAATACTATATTTATACGATGAATATGTGGAAAGATAGAGTAAAGGAAGGAAGTAGAGAAGGTGGTGGTGTTGTAAAGGTAAATACTGAGGGATAAGAAGAAAATAGACAGGGGGAACGAGATGCTGGCATTGATGTATGTACGGGTGGGGATAGGATGTTCAAAGGATTTAGGGTAAGTGGAGCATTTACTGATTAATGAGGGCGTTTGTTTTGTAGAAGGCTAATGACGAAAACTTGCTAGTTTCATCTGTGTGAGAGGAATCTGTAAATTTCGGTGATTCTGAATTTTTAAGTGTTTTGTGCGTTTCCGTGTTTCTGTGATTTTAAGTGTCTTATATTTTTGCATTATTTATCCTTTGAACACAAAAGGCTAAAAAAAACTGATTCATCGCCAATTAACAGAAGTGTATGGTGAGTCATGCATGGATTTCAAAAACATCCCCACGGGTTGTAGGGAGTTTGCAACGATGATGAGGTTCATTGCTTCCTCACCAACATGTTGACGAGCTAGATGTTCTATAAGTGTTCTTTATGCAATAAGCTTATTCATTTTACTTTGAAAGTTAAGTATTCTTTAGAATGTCAAGCACTTGTTGAATAAATCATTATATGAGACAAACTATCTCTGTTGATATCTATCTATCTATCACCATATTGCATCTGAGTATCTATTTAAATCTTTTTTAGTTTTCGTTACTAGATTACATTAGGAATTTTATTTTGGTTTGTTTTGTTTTACGGCATATCAACGTCAGTTGGTCATTTAATGCCCGATAAAGTTTTGAAATAAATCAATTCTTAATGGATAATACACTTTTTTTTATCAACTCATGTTTTTCTATTTACCCCATAGATGGACCCCTAACAGGTACTATCACTCCGGGTCAGAGTGGACCAGGGACCAATGGTGATGAAGAGGTGCTCCACATTCCCCAAACCTCCAAAACTGGAACCTCACCACCAGATAGAGTTTAACGTCATTCCCAGGACATGTAGACCCGCAGCCACGCCTTCTAGCACTCATATGATAAAAAGGGCTTGGGGCTTGCCATAAGGGCAATAGGGTTGGGAAAAATCATATAGGTGCTAGGGCTTGACGTGACCAGCCGATTGATTCGGAGGGGCCTCTCCGACCGCCCGTCTAGCCCAAGAATAGGGCCAAAGTGGAGTATTGCATGTCATGAACTGCTCATCCACCTGGGTTCTATCCTTAAGCATCACGGGTCGCCACCCACGGCCAACAGGTGGCCCCATTGGGGGAGTCTTACCCCTCTGCAGAGGTGCAGTCGGTGCATTCTAACGCCCCAGCCGACAGGGCGGAGGATTTTTTATGTTTAACTAACTTTATCCACACAGATGTTGTTTTCGTGAATTATGATTTTTGCGATTGAAAATTTCAGGTGGAAAATCCAGGTCTGTTTTTATGGTCTTCGATTTCGTAATAACCACTGTGGTATGTAAAAACAAAATTTCGGTCGTCATTTGAATACGATCTTCAAAAGTTCGTCGACGCCAGTTTGATCAACAGTCAAACTATTAGAAATGATTCCCCATGCTTGGTGCTCGGATATTCAGGGAACATTTGAGGAAGGCCGGATGATACAGCGAACGAAACGTTGTGTTTATACATACCACAATAAAGATGAGGACAACAGTCAGAAAATTATTGATTAGTCATTGATCATTTTTTTTCTTTTCCGATTAGAATTCAGTTGGCTTGAATATTAATATGTTAATCTAAATTTTCAAATTGGGCAATATTGGGGTGTTTGCTTTTTGGCAGAGATAGAAATTGGATCGACGAACTCGGTGTAGATTTCTGCTGCCTCGGCCATCTTGATTATCTCCAAAACTAATAAAAACAATTGAAGATAACCTATTTTCACTTTTATTTATTCATTGTCATATGCTTGAAAAAAAATTGGTGAATGATTCATAATAATTCAATGGAAGAAAAATTAACCCTAAATAGAATATCAGGAAATGACTGATATATTCCCTGTCATAATTGTATTCAATAATTCATGTTCAAAATGATATTATAGTCAGTGTCTTTTTATTATTTTGTTAGTGTTGACTTTAGTGAGTAAAAACAACCGGGAGGAAACTTTGAAATTTTTAAAAACAATAAAGAATGGTCGTGCAATTGTCTGCGATGCAATCCTGATTAATTCTAGAAGAACAGAAATAATTGTTGCAAAATCTACAATACATAAACGTTGGATGTTTGGAAACGTTCTGCTTTCCGCAGTTTTGATTGTTTCTATTAAATAAATGTCGTTTGCTTGAATGTTTACAAAATCGCTCTTTATATGCTATAAATGATTGATCTCTCTATATTTTGACTAAAAGCGGTTACCATGGCATTTCCTGCGTAGGGTGAAAGTGGGGCAACGTTAATCTTTGCAGATCCATGATTTACTGAATCGGGAGTTGGATTATCGTAGGATGCCCCATTAAAATCCCGATATAAAAAAAAATACTTGTGTTGATTCTGCTTGGTGGAAGCGTCAAGAAAATGTGCACAGGCATCTGAAAAGAAAAATTAAGGTTCTTATTTAAAATATTAAATACAAAAAAAAATCCATGCTGTTGTTATTTAATTCTTTTTTCTATTATTTTCTCGAATATTAAATCAAATCGGTTGATTATCTTTGCTCAATATTAATGATCCAACTTGTTCTTTCATTCCTTATTTACCTCACATATGTATATATATAGTATAATAATATATTATATATATGTATATATATTAATATATTATATATAGAACAGGACTGTATATGGATAACTAAATATATATTGTGTGTAATACACATATATTTAGTTATCCATATACAGTCCTGTTTCAATGTATCACATCTCTCTCCAGTGTGGTTGAACTTATCAGGCTACTGCCAAGGTAGGATCTAAATTTGACCGATGTTTACATGCAGTCATAGCCTCTAACGCACTTGGGCTAATCAGCATGGCCTTACTAGTGGGAGAGAGATTTTTACTGGTTAATACATACATATGTTCATGATTTTTTTGGGAGAATATGTGCTTATATTGAAGTCCGTACCTAATTTTGAAAGTTAATTAATATAAATAGTTTGACAAATGATTAACAGGCAATCGATGAACTTTTGAAGCATTGTTTTTTAGGACGCCTATCATCCAGATATGAGTCGAAAGAATCAGGTTCATTAAAAAAAAAATAAATAAATAATGTTATTGGCGTTTGCTGTACAATAAATACAACAGAGGATATAGTTTGTGTGTTTATACATACCACAATAAAGATAAGTACAAAAGTAAGAAAATTATTCACATCAAGCCTTATCACAGAAATGCAGACAATATATAATGTTATCGTTTCCTCGATTAACTTTCAGATTTTGGTATTTCAATTCATGGGTTGTAGTAGCACACTTTAGAATCCACTAGAGATATGAAATATTGAAATCTTGTTTAGTTTTTCAATGTCGCTTCAGTGAAAACACATGTTTTAGTTGACATAGGCACATTTCGTTTGGTTCTTTCCAGCATTTTTGGTTTTCTTCTCAATCTGAGTTATGTTAGTTATCATTTACTTATATAAATTGAGATGTCCTACCACCAAAGCGAACATAAAATAGAAAGGTAAAATTTTATAGTCAAAAATTGCGTCCGCGATTTTTAATATGATCTATGGACAACTTGCTTCGAAATCTTGGAGACCCTTTAAATAATAACCCTAAGTTAGTCTTTTATGAGAGAAAATGTTTTCATGCGTTACTTATGCCTGGAGCCCGCCTTTGGTTCTCACACCGGCGGCGCACAGCATAATTCTGATTGAATATTCAATTTTGGTTTTTTTCATTTTTATTGTTCTTCTTCAATGTCTCCCCCTGGTGACTTCCATTCCCAATGATTTTGGTTACTTTGGGATGTGTCCAAAACCCGATCAAATAACTGGATGCATTTATAAACGAACCACAACAAAAAAAAGTTTCTTATATTTATTTCAATGTTTTACTATGTTTTCTATTCAGAACTTGAACATTTCTAAGTTCTATTTAAGTTCAACATTCATAGACATAGAACGCGACGAATTACTAACATCGCGTGATGTCAAAATTTTGAACTAACATCAGTTGTGTGGCCTTGTGCACTAAAAACATGTGTTTTCACTGAGCGCGACTATTGACAGACTAAACAAGATTTAATTTCATCTCTAGTGGATTCTAAAAAGTGTGTAAAAATGAATTGAAATACAAAATCTGAATTAATCGAGAAACGAATAACATTAGATATATGTCTGCATTTCTGTGAATAAGGCTGATGTGAAATAATTTTCTACTTTTGTGACTTATCTTTATTTGTGGTATGTATAACCACAAAATATATCTCTGTTGTATTATATTGTGGGCAGCAAACGCCAACTAAACATTATTTATGTTATTTTTTTTTTCACCATGACACCTGATTTCGTTTTCGGGATGCATTATACGTTGGATGGTAGGCGTCCAAAACAATGGCTTCAAAAAGTTTCATCGATGCCTGTTTAATCATTTGTCACTATTAGATTTAATTAACGTTTCAAATTAGGTACGACTTCAATGTAAGCACATTATTCTCCCAAAAATATGAACATATGGTATAGTATTACAGGTAAAATCTCTTCCACTAGTAAGTGCATGCTGATAGCCCAGTTGGTTAGAGCTTATGACTGAACTGAAAACATCGGTCAAATTTAGATCCTACCTGGCAGTAGCCTGATAAGCTTCAACCACACTGGAGAGATTTGTGTACATTGAAAAGACTGTATACTTGGATACTAAATATATGTTGTAACACATATATATTTAAGTTATCCATATACAGTCGGTATATGATATATTAAGTATATAATCATATATATATATATATATAGGTAATATATATATATATATTACTGAGGTAAAATAAGGAATGAAAGAACAAGGTTGTCATTCATATTGAGCAAAGATAATCAAGATTTGATTTCTATTCGAAAAATAATAGAAAAAAGAATTAAATAACAACAGCATGGATTTTTTTTTGTATTTAATAGTTTAAATATGAGACATTAATTTTTCTTTTCAGCATTGCCTGTGCACATTTATTTTGACGCTCCACAAGCAGCAAACACAAGTATTTTTTTTTATATCGGATTGTTAATGGGCATCCTACGATAATCCAACTCCCTGATTCCGTAATCATGGATGCAAGATTACGTTTGCCGCCACTTTCACCTACGCAGCGAAATTGCCAGGTACGTTTTGAGGTCAAAATTATTGAGAGAGATCATCAATTTTAGCAGTAATTTAAAGAGCGATTTTGTAAACATTCAAAGGCAACGACATTTATTGAATGGAAAAATCATAAACTGCGGAAAGCAGAACGTTTCCACATTCAACGTTTTATGTATTGTAGATTGCAACAATATTCTGTTCTTCTAGAATTAATCAGGGATTGCAATCGCAGACATTGCAGACTATTCTTATTGGTTTTAAAGAAGTCAAAAGTTTCCTCCCGTTGTTTTTACTGCACTAAAGTCCAACACTAACAAAATAATAAAAAGACACTGACTTAATATCATTTTGAACATGAATTATTGGAATACATTGAGACAGGGAGATCATATTCAGTCATTTCCTGATATTCTATTAGGGTTAATTTTCTTCCATTTAATTATTTATGAAAAATCATTCCAGCGCATTTTTTCTGTTTCAAGTCATATGAAATGAAAAAGTAAAGTGTAAATATGTTATCTTCAATTGGTTTGTTATTAGTTTGGAGATAATTCGAAGATGGCCGAGCAGAAATCTACACGAGTTCGTCGATCCAATTTATTCTGGCAAAAAGCTAAAACACCGCCATATTGCCCAATTTGAAAATAATTAGATTAACATATTAATATTCAACAATGATTCTAATCGGAAAAGAAAAAAAATGATCAATGACTAATCAATAATTTTGTCTGACTGTTGTCCTCACTTTATTGTGGTATGTAATAACACAAACTGTTTCGTTCGCTGTAGTCATCCGGCCTTCCTCAAATGTACCCTGAAATACTCCGAGCACCAAGCATGGGGAATCATTTTCTAATAGTTTGACTGGTTGATCAAATGGCGTCGACGAACTTTTGAAGATCGTATTCAAATGGAACGAGCCGAAAATTTTGTTTTTTTACTGAAGCCACAGTGTTATTACGAAGTCGAAGACCATAAAGAACAGACCTGGATTTTGCCATCTGAAATTTTCATCGGCAAAAATCATACATGTCACGAAAACATACATCTGTGTGGATAAAGTTAGTTAAACATAAAAAATCCTCGCGCCCTGTCGGCATGGGGTATAGATGGATGAGAGAACCGACTGCACTCGCAGAGGGGTTAGACTCCCCAAATGGGGCCACCTGTTGGGCCGTGGGTGGCGATCCGTGATGCTTAAGGAATAGAACCCAGGTGGATGGAGCAGTTCATGAAATGCAATAACTCACTTTGGCCCTATCTGTTGGCTAGATCGGGCGGTCGGAGAGGCCCTCCGCATCAACGGCGCTGGTCACGTCAAGCCCTCTAGCACTAAATATGATTTGTCCAACCCTATTGCCTTAATGGCAGCACAAGCCCTTTTTTATCATATGAGTGCTAGAAGGCGTGCTGCGGGTTCTACATGTCCTGGGATGACGTTAAACTCTATCTGTGGTTGAGGTTCCAAGTTTTGAGGTTTGGGGAATGTGGAGCACCTTTCATCACCATTGGTCCTGGTCCACTCTGACCCGGAGTGATAGTACGCTGTTAGGGTCCCATCTATGGGTTAAATAGAAAAACATGAGGTTGATAAACAAAAGTGTATTCATCCATTAAGAATTGATTTATTTCAAACTTTATCGAATTAAAATTTGACCACTGACGTTTGATATGCGTAAAACAAAACTAACGCAATAAAATTCCTATGTATTAGTAACGTTAAAACTGAAAAAAGATTTAAATAGATACTCAGATGCATATGGTGATAGATCAGATAGATATCACAGGAGGGACTGTGTTTGTCTCATGAGGTATGATTCTTAACTTATTCAACATAGTGGCATTGACATTCTAAACGGGAATATGACTTAACTTTCGCAAAGTAAAAATGATGTAAGCTGATCTGCTGATTGCAATGTAAGATAGAGTTAAACAATCTGTATGGAAATGCTAGCTCGTGCCAACATGTTGCGTGAGGAAAGACAATGAACCTCATATCGTTGCAACTCCCTAACAACCGTGCGGGAGTGTATTTTTGAAATTCCATGCAATGACTCAACATACAGAACTTCTGTTAATTGGCGATGAATGCAGTTTTTTTGTTTTATAGCCTTTTGTGTTTTCAAAGGATAATAATGCCAAAATATAAGACACTGTAATACGGAGAAACACGGAACGACAAAACACTTTAAAAATTCAGATCACCGAAATTTACAGTTCTCTCACACAGATGAAACTAGCAAGTTTTCGTCATTAGCCTTCTACAAAAACAAACGCCTCCTTATCAGTAAATGCTCCACTGTACCCTAAATCTTTGACATCTATCCGCACCCGTACACTACATCAATGCAGCATCTCGGTTCCCCTGTCTATTTTTCTTCTTATCGCCTCAGTATTTACCTTTTACAAAACCACCACCTCTTACTTCCTTCTTTACTCTATCTTTCAACATATTCAGTCGTAATAAATTATAGTATTCGCTGTTTTAGAATAAACAGTCCAACTGGTGAAGAATTCTAAAAAGCAACAGATGCGAAATATTAAATGAATCTAATTGTTTGTGTTTGTGTTATTCCACGTGTTTTCTTAACTTATTACTTATATACAAATAAGAATGGAGAAAATCGCCCGTTTGCGGAAAAAATGTTCTATCAAAACTCTTCTAGAAAATAGAGAACAGATAATGATTAATCAACGATCCAAAATCATGCATAATATCTAAAATTGGTAAATTGTGCATTAATGTTCTTAGAAAATAAGAAGACAGGCAAGTTTGTATTCGTCACTTGATTCAAAATATTTAACATTTTGTTACTTTAGCAATACTTTTGACTTCTCTGCAGTTTTTTCCTCAATCGGAAAATGATCCAGAATATTATCTTTTTTAAATATTTAGACAGTTAATTTAGGGCTAGGGCACTAACTCATTATAGATATCAGGAGGCGCTCGTATGGTAATGGAATTACGGCGAACAAATTCTGTTCAAGATTGTTTTTGTTACATAATTATTGCTCCGCCTAATGCCTTTTTAATAAGGTATTGTATAAGAAATCATAAATCTGCGATTAGTATAGCGTGATGGCCTTGAGAGTGAGTGACAGGCTTTGACCTCAACTCTGACTGCGTTCTGGGGATGAATCGTGAGAAACCGGAACGCCCATAGAAGCCCTCTTCCAGTTTAAGGAGTACGCAACTCAGTTAGTCAGTTAGAACTTAGAAGCCGCAGGCTAGCAACATGTAAGCCTCAATCTGCACGCAGATTGTCTGGGTGGGGTTTGAATAAAGTACATCAAATAAATCGAAGTTTGTGTTTATTAACTAAAAGCTAAACAATGACACAGGGCTTCTGATATGAATGATCCCCAACACGGAAACCAGACACGAAATCTCATACAGAAAAAGACCAGACCAAGATTAGATGGATGAGACGAACGGAAGCAAGCCGGCCAGAAGTTAGACTCAATGACCAGACGGTAGTAGTTCTGAGGATAGAATAGGTATGTACTAGAAAGTGTATTGATGGTTTCTTTGTTATCATTTCGAAACAGACTGTAGATTTGGCTTAGTGAAAAGTCAGTATATCAAGAGGTTTTTGCAGGTATCTCGAGCATTAGTAATTATAATATTTAGTTATAGGGAGAGAGAAGAGAGGAGAGAGAGTAGGAGAGAGAGAGAGAGGAGGTGGATGAGGGTGAATGAGAGAGAGAGAGACGAGAGAGGAAAGGAGATGGCACCACATGAGTGTAATAATGATAGGTACGTTCGCTTTTTCTTTACCGGAAAGGGACATCACTAAAGGTTCCCAGTTGGTTTCTCTATCTCCACCTATGGGAGTAGTAGGAGCAGATGGACTTTCTTAAACTTGGTATGGGGAGCTCGATGTATAGTGGGATGAAGGAGAAAGAAACTCAATCGATAATATTATAAATAATATATAGTTAGTGTATAGTATATTGAGCAAGGTCAAAACTATTAATCTCTTTCCTGGCATCGAGATTATATATTTATATATATATTTATATATTATTATTATATTAATACGTATTATTCAACCTTGGTATAGTTAGTTATATATAGTTAGTATATATAGTATATGTTCAAACTTNGAGAGAGATAGTGCTATACATGAGTAGAGCAAATAATTTAGACCGAAGAGCATAACAAACTTTTGTTAGGTTATCTGACTCATTAGATGTAACCTATTATCCATATATATATATATATTAATATTATATTATATATTATATATTATAATATATATATATACATATATGCGCGCGTGTGTCTGTTTTTTCTGTGTTTGTAGAAAATAGAAACAGAAGTATTCCGAAAGATTAGTTATTCTTGATGTGAAGTCGACATTATTACTTTTCGGTTAATGTGCCTCATCAGAACATGTGTGAGAGAGTGTGTTTATGAATATTATATAAATAATATATAGAGAGAGAGAGAGATATGTGTATATACATAGCTGCATGTAATATGCATATATATACATACGTGTATGTATATATATATATAATAATATTAATAGTATATATACATAAATATACATATTGTATTGTATCATAAATATATAATGTGTATATACAAATAT
>CM042147.1:44112373-44147373 GCA_023376005.1 Doryteuthis pealeii | reverse complement strand
ATCTATTTAAATCTTTTTTAGTTTTTGTTACTAGATTACAATAGGAATTTTTATTTGGTTTGTTTTGTTTTACGGCATATCAACGTCAGTTGGTCATTTAATGCCGATAAAGTTTTGAAATAAATCAATTCTTAATGGATAATACACTTTTGTTTATCAACTCATGTTTTTCTATTTAACCCATAGATGGGACCCTAACAGGTACTATCACTCCGGGTCAGAGTGGACCAGGGACCAATGGTGATGAAGGGGTGCTCCACATTCCCCAAACCTCTAAAACTGGAACCTCACCACCAGATAGAGTTTAACGTCATTCCCAGGACATGTAGACCCACAGCCACCGCCTTCTAGCACCCATATGATAAAAAGGGGTTGGGGCTTGCCATAAGGGCAATAGGGTTGGGAAAATCATATAGGTGCTAGGGCTTGACGTGACCAGCCGATTGATCGGAGGGGGCCTCTCCGACCGCCCGTCTAGCCCAAGATAGGGCCAAAGTGGAGTATTGCATGTCATGAACTGCTCATCCACCTGGGCTCTATTCTTAAGCATCACTGGTCGCCCCCCACGGCCAACATGTGGCCCCATTGGGGGAGTCTTACCCTTCTGCAGAGGTGCAGTCGGTGCATTCTAACGCCCCAGCCGACAGGGCGGAGGATTTTTTATTTTTAACTAACTTTATCCACACAGATGTTGTTTTCGTGAATTATGATTTTTGCGATTGAAAATTTCAGGTGGAAAATCCAGGTCTGTTTTTATGGTCTTCGATTTCGTAATAACCACTGTGGTATGTAAAAACAGCATTTCGCTCGTCATTATTTAAATAAGATCTTCAAAAGTTCGTCGACGCCGGTTTGATCAACAGTCAAACTATTAGAAATTATTCCCCATGATTGGAGCTCGGATATTCAGGGAACATTTGAGGAAGGCCGGATGATATAGCGACCGAAACGTTGTGTTTATACATACCAAAAATAAAGATGAGGACAACAGTCAGAAAAGTATTGATTAGTCATTGATCATTTTTTTCTTTTCCGATTAGAATTCAGTTGGCTTGAATATTAATATGTTAATCTAAATTTTCAAATTGGGCAATATGGCGGTGTTTGCTTTTTGGCAGAGATAGAAATTGGGATCGACGAACTCGGTGTAGATTTCTGCCTCGGCCATCTTGAATTATCTCCAAACTAATAACAAACAATTGAAGATAACTATTTCACTTTTATTTATTCATTGTAATATGACTTGAAAAAAAAAATTGGTGAATGATTTCATAAATAATTCAATGGAAGAAAATTAACCCTAAAATAGAATATCAGGAAATGACTGATATATTCCCTGTCATATTGTATTCAATAATTCATGTTCAAAATGATATTATAGTCAGTGTCTTTTTTATTATTTTGTTAGTGTTGACTTTAGTGAGTAAAAACAACCGGGAGGAAACTTTGAATTTTTAAAAACCAATAAGAATGGTCTGCAATTGTCTGCGATGCAATCCTGATTAATTCTAGAAGAACAGAAATATTGTTGCAATCTACAATACATAAACGTTGAATGTTTGGAAACGTTCTGCTTTCCGCAGTTTTGATTGTTTCTATTCAATAAATGTCGTTGCTTGAATGTTTACAAATCGCTCTTTAATATGCTTAAATGATGATCTCTCTATATTTTGACTAAAAGCGGTTACCTGGCATTTCCTGCGTAGGGTGAAAGTGGAGCAAACGTTAATCTTGCAGATCCATTATTACTGAATCGGGAGTTGGATTATCGTAAGATGCCCCATTAAAATCCCGATGTAAAAAAAATACTTGTGTTGATTTGGCTTGGTGGAGCGTCAAGAAAAATGTGCACAGACAATCTGAAAAGAAAAATTAATGTATCTTATTTAAAATATTAAATACAAAAAAAAATCCATGCTGTTGTTATTTAATTCTTTTTTCTATTATCTTCTCGAATATAAATCAAATCTTGATTATCTTTGCTCAATATTAATGATCCAACCTTGTTCTTTCATTCCTTATTTTACCTCATATATATATATATATATATATATATATATATATATATATATATATATATATACAGGACTGTATATGGATAACTAAACATATATATGTGTGTATACACATATATTTAGTTATCCATATACAGTCCTGTTTCAATGTATCACATCTCTCCAGTGTGGTTGAACTTATCAGGCTACTGCCAGGTAGGATCAAAACTTGACCGATGTTTCATCAGTCATAGACTCTAACCACTGGGCTATCAGCATGGCCTTACTAGTGGAAGAGATTTTTACTGGTTAATACATACATATGTTCATATTTATGGGAGAATATGTGCTTAATTGAAGTCGTACGTAATTTTGAAAGTTAATTAATTAATAGTTTGACAAATGATTAAACAGGCATCGATGAACTTTTGAAGCCATTGTTTTAGGACGCCTATCATCCAGATATGAGTCCCGAAAAGAATCAGGTTCATTAAAAAATAAATAAATAAATAAATAATGTTTATTGGCGTTTGCTGTACAATATATACAACAGAGGATATAGTTTTGTGTTTATACATACCACAATAAAGATAAGTACAAAAGTAGAAAATTATTCACATCAAGCCTTATCACAGAAATGCAGACACATATAATGTTATCATTTTCTCGATTAATTTCAGATTTTGGTATTTCAATTCATTTTAGTAGCACACTTTAGAATCCACTAGAGATTGAATATTGAAATTTGTTTAGTTTTTCAATGTCGCTCAGTGAAAACACATGTTTTAGTGACAAGGCACACAACTGATTGTAGTTCATTACATTTTGAATCACGCGATGTTATAATTCGTCGCGTTTTTATGTCTATGAATGTTGGACTAAATTATAACCTTTAGAAATGTTCAAGTTTTCTGAATAGAAAACATAGTAATAACATTTAATAAATGATAGGAAACTTTTTTTGATTGTTGTCTTTATAAATGCATCAGTTATTGATTCGTTGTTTTGGACACATTTCCCAAAGTAACAAAATCGTTTTGAATTAATTCCATCCCATGAAGAGTTCATTTAAGAAGAACAATAAAAAGATAAAAACCAAAATGATTTTCAATTCCAGAGATGTGATTCTTGGTTGCCTGTTTAGGACAAAGCTGTATTCTCGCCAGGCATATTTGACTCATATCAACAATTAGTTTAGCAAAAGGTTTCCTTGCTAATTTCCTTCTATTTGGTTTTGCGTTGAGCCAATTTTAATAAATATAATACTAAATTAAAAGCAAGAATGTTGAATACTAATTCTGAAGGAATTCTGAACAAACTCCTGATGAATTTAAAAATTTTGTCAGCTTACGGAAATAATTAAAATTATGATTGAAAAAACAATGTTTTCATTTTTGCACTGTTAAATCAACTGAAATTTAACGTAGCTAAAAACAAGTTACGATAAGAGGTTTTTTTAAAAATTCTATGAAAAATCAATTAATAGAGTGATTTTCACGAGAATTTCCATATATGTTTACCTTTAGATGTATATTAGCTACTGGCAAAATGAGCCTAACCTGCTTTTTTGACAAAATGACTTTAGCCCCCCCCCCCTCTACAGAAAATAATTTACCAAAAATCAGGGAATTATCGGATTTTAATGACATTTCCAGAGTTTATTTATCAATAAATGATCTTCATAATGCATTATGTATTTTATTTCAAAACTTTCTCATTTTTTTCAGGTCGCGTAATTTTTACCCCCCCCCACTTACGTTGGGGGCGTAACATTTTTTTCAATGTGGTCTTATATTGTACTAATTACAGTATAAATAAAGAGATAAAAGACCGAAGTTATGAACAGAAACAAAAAAATTACTGTGGCTATTCTATGAGAAAGTAAGTACCAAAAATCGAAAAATAAAATGTAAAAAAATTATAAATAATTAATTTCCTTTAAAATGTTTTTAAAGTGTTAGAAGAGGTGCCGTGACATTTACTTATTTTTTTGTTTTGGTTGGTTTGTCTCGTTTTGTTTTACGGCATATCAACCTCAGTGGGTCATTTAATGCCGACAAAGTTTTTAAAGAAATTCATTCCTAATGGCTACTCAATTTTTTTATAATACATTTTTCTATTAAACCCGTAGATGGGACCCTAACAGGTACTACCAATCCAGGTCAGAGTGAACCAAGAAGCACTGGTGATGAAGAGGTGCTCCACATTCCCAAACGTCCAGCTATGGATCCCCCATCAGAAAGATTTTAACGGTATTTCCAGAAAATTAAGACCTTCGGCCACTGCCTTCTAGCGCATATATGATAAAAGGGTTGGGGCTTGCCATAATGGCAATAGGGTTGGGGCAATCATATATAGGAGCTAGGGCTTGATGTGACAAGCCAATTTATCAGAGGGGGCCTCTGCGACCGCCCGTCTAGTCTCAGTAAATGTCTAAATGGGGTGTTGCATTTCCACAGCACATAAATAACCACATACACACACAAACCTCTAATCCGCCAGTCCATTTTCCCCAATGTGTCTGTGAAATTCGTAGAGTAGTCAGCTGTGTTCTCAGAATCATTAGTTAGTAGGTGGTTTATATAACAGGCTGGCTATTCCACTGTGTAACGTGGCCCAGCCCATTACCAGGGTTTTGATAGGTTTCTGGTTCTAGTGTGGATAGTTTGATCCATATATACCCAACAAATGACTGTATTCTGACAGTGAGTAGAGGGCCTGCACTCGGCTATAATCCAATTTTTGTTTGGTAAGTAAAAGCTAGTCACATCGTTCTTGTAATGGTGAGTATGATATGTTGATTCTACAGTTTTGTCAGGTTCCAAATTCTGGAGAAGGTGGAGTACATCTTCATCACCATTACTCTCAGATCCACTCTGACTCGGGGCGGAAGTATCTGCAAGGGTCTCATTAGTCACCAAAACGACACACCTACAGATAGGGATAGGGCAAACAGCCGGGTATTCTGTTGTAATCCTATTAATCCCAAGAATGCTGTTAAACAGATACTGTCCGTTATGACATTTCACAGACTCAGTCTTCCCTTTTCACTTCCATCCTGAAAAAACGACCTCCATGAGGACATTGAAACTGTCCGATCAGTCCTACATTATTTATCATGTTGAGGCGGACGCTTGACTCATATTTCGTATCGGTCATCTGATCTAAATTTCATCAATAAATTATCGAGCAGAGCGGATCTGTTCTTAAATATTAGCTGCAACTCGTAGGGCCTATGGCTTGAAGAGAGGGTCGTTGTGTTGTCATATTTGTAATGTGTATCACGTAAACGTTTATATTTGCATAAATTTAAAATCATGGCCCTTTTATGACTATTCTATGCATTAATCAAAGGGTTAGTGTTTGATTTATTCCTATTAGATTTATAATTAATTCAAAAGTCAATAAAGGGAAGTAACTTAAATAGAGGACAATTCCACATAAACTCTTACATATCGAACAGTAGAAACGATCGATTGATCAATTAATCGATAAACCCATCAATATAAACAGGTTTATTCCATCCAACAAACTTGATAGATTCATAAACACGTTCACCTTATCACGTAGAAGTGTCATTCATATATATATATATATATATATATATATATATATATATATATATATAGAGAGAGAGAGAGAGAGAGAGAGAGAGAGAGAGAGAGAGAATGGATAAAATAGAATATTTTGATCAATTTTATCCATTCTAGACTTTTTTTTCAACATACTGTCGGATTCACTTCCAGTTTCATTATATATATATATATATATATAATATATATATATAGGGTCATCCACAGATACGTGTTTCGACTTATCAAGTCTCTTCAGTTTGGCTAGACATTTTGTAAGCTACCTACAGCCGGAATTGAAATCCGATCGGTTGGATTTCTGTCCCACACCTTAACCATTAGGCTGTCGTCACTTACAGAATGGGAAGGGGATTTGTAACTGTTTTAATACACACATCACTTTGTATGTAAAGGCCGTCATAGAGTGGTCCATTCCTTATATATAGAAGAGCGTCGCGTTTACGCTTGACTTGGCGAGATCCCCCCACCACCACAGAGTTCTCAACCCTAGGGGATGGGGAGCATATATAGAGTCATTATCCAATTGCCGCTTTAACATTTCTGCTGCAGTGGCATATGTAAATTATCCAAAAGGGCTCAATATATTAAAATTATTGAACAATATTAGTAAAAGCATTTGAGGAGAAGAGTAAAGGGCCCACCATGGTTTCAATCAATGGTAGGGTCTTGATGAAAGCATTTAGATTGAAACCATGGTGGTCCCTTAAATCTTTTCCACTAATACTATTATATATATATATATATATATATATATATATATATTATTATTATTATTATGTAAATTAAATCCCCAGCTCTGTTGGTGTTAGAATGATTCTAAGGTGGGCCTTTTTTAACAACGGAATGTTAAAGTTGTTCTGGTTCAAGTGGTGGATATTTTTAAACAAAGCAATATATTTCTCTCGGAAATCTTATTATAATGGAGATTGTGTGTTTTTCTGTCTGTAACCGAAACTATATTACTAATCGAGTCATAATTAACATAGTTATTTACATCACATTCTTTATGATTTTATTTATATTTAAACCTCAATTATTAATAAAATTGCTTTACCTATTTATTAGTGTTGTCCATATCTACATATCATTAACATGCTATTGTATTTATATATACAAAAAATAGCGGTTTGCAGTGTGAACGGGAAGGCAAATTTGCATATTGATATTAAAAATGTGATTTTATTAAATATGTGCTTAGTATTATTGATTTCTAACTGTTTGGTTTTATTTGAATGAATATAAGCAAAAATCTCCCCAATGAATCTTAAATGAAATCCATTAACAAGAATAAAATAAGTGTAATTTTATTCTTTATTTCCTAATTTAACTAAATAGTTAAATAAGTAAAATTCAGCAATGAAAGACGGCAGTGATGGAAGAGTAAGTTTAATTTCTATTTTTCTATTATACCCCCACCCTGTTTCAAATCTTTTTATCTGCATTCTTATTAGACTTTATAATTTAATACGATATGTCATTACATTAAAACTTAAATACCTGCACCCGGAGGGTGCATATATTTGCTAGTAGGCATAATAATCTGTCATTTAGTGGTAATATGTATATACCAATGAGTTTCGTCATATACTTATCGATAGAAATATATATATTACCGCTAAAATGACAAGTTATTAAGACTTTTTATTTACCATATATATATATCTGGATGGGGATGTAGCAATAAGACAAAGTAATTTATAGATGTAGAAGTCGACGTTTCGGTTTGTTACAAAACCTTTATCCGGACATTAGAATGAGAATAGTGTTGTCAGAACTGAGTTAATTTAAAAAAATGAAAACGAAAGAAGAAAAGAGAAAGTATTAAAGATATGAATATAAATCTATATTTTGGTAAAGGTTTATTTTTCTTTATTCGGCTTTACTTTCCTATTTTAGCAGGCATATATATATATATATATATATATATATATATATATATATATATATATATATATATATATATATATAATTGCATAGGTGAGAAACAGATCGTTACCAAGCGACGCTGAGTTAAAATCTTCGCTACCCTATGTAAAAAAAATTCACCGAAATATATGATACTGAATTAAAAATCGTTGTAATGATTTTGACCGGCGAGGTGTTCTGCCAAAAAGTGACTAGTGAGCTGCTTTAAAACCAATGGTGAAAATCGCCGTTTGATTGTATTTTACACACACACACACATATTATCTATCTATCTCTCTATCTCTCTCTCTATCTATCTCTCTCTCTCTCTCTCTATTTTCTTTATTTCTCTCTCTTCCTCTCTCTCTCTCTTTGACTTTATTTCTCTCGATCTTTGCTCTGTCTGTCTGTCTGTCTGTCTCTCTCTCTCTCCCCCTCTTCTCTCTCTAGTATTCAAGCTCTCGAATCTTCATTTCCTCGCCATACCGAGTTGTATATATATATATATATATATATATATATATATATATATATATATATATGACAGTAAAATAGAGAATTAAATCCAACAGTGTGTAGAAAATAGAAAAACACGAAGTATTCCAAAATTATTAATTTATTCTTGATGGGGACGTCAACGTAATAATGTTTCGGTTTAAAAATGGTTAGGTTGAGGGGATTTTACCGTGGTGGTAAACCATACACACCCACCACCGAAATCATAACTTAAACTTAATACATTACTACATTAAACAGATTAGATACCTCTACAACATATTGGCGTAAATTCTACCTTAAACTTCTCTCAGTATTATGATAATAATTTCTGTCAAGTTAGATCCTTTTCGTTTCATATCCAATTGCTCTTACGAAAATCTTGAGTCATCCAAGACCTAACGCTAGGCTGACACTAGTTACTGGCGTTTCTTCATACACAACCTCCCATTCTCCCATTTTTCGGATAACATCCACTCGCACCAAACAACATTTCGCTCACCTCAAATACTGATGAGGATTCGTTAAAAGACCGGTACACATTGGCACAAATCCTACCTTAAACCACACTCTATAGTTTAATGATAACAATTTCTGTCAACTTAGATCCTTCTCGTCTCATATCCATGTGCCCTTACGAAGCACTCCACTCCTTTGAATACTTATTGAAAATCTTCACGCGTTCCATAACTAACGCTAGGCTGACACTGGTTACTGCCCTTTACCCATACGCATACACAACCAACCATTCTCCCATTTTTCGGATAACATCCACACTCACCTCACAACATTTCGCTCACCTCAAATACTGATGAAGATTCGTTAAAAGCCGAAACTTTATAATGTCGACTTCCTCATGAATAAACTCTTTCCTGTATATATATATATATATATATATATATATATATATATATATATATATATAGGTGAATCAAAAGAGTACTTTTGACACACATTGTATTCTGAAAAAATACAGTTCCATTCATTATTTTTCTGAATACAAGGTGTCTCAAAAAGTACCAAGTTTAAAGCTGTATTAACAAATAGAAATGAAGAATGAATGGAACATTATTTCTTTTTCAGAATACAAGGTGTGTCACAAAGTACAAAATACCTCAATGATTTTTACACACCTTGTATATATATAGCATACCTAAACAAAATAAGTTTACCTGTCTTTTGATTTCTAACTCTACTCTTATCTATGGTATTAACGACTAATGCAGGGTACATGTTTTCCTATTCATATCAACGAATACATGTTGCTTTCAAATAGGCTAATACCGGATTCACCAAAGACATAGATAAATGAACGTGGGCAATTTTACATATCATATAGTATGAGAAGTTAGCATTATTTATTCATTTTTAATAAAATATTACCTTCGATAAAATACGTCTTTGTGAGAAAGGATTTGTACAAAAGTAACCGTCTGAGAATAAACGTTAATCACACTAACCGTTTGCTTATTACTTTAAAAACTGAGGCTGAACAATAGGTATGTTAGCTAAAAAAAAAAATCTAGAATATAAATGGAAAAATGATACAGCCAGAAGAATCAGCTTCTAATTCACCCTCTAATATATCTAAAGCAAATTGTATATATATATATATATATATATATATATATATATATATATATATATATATATATATATATATATATATATATTAGTGTGAGCAAAAATTATTAAGACAATCAGGAATATTTCTTGTATGTTGTTTATTCTCAACTAGTTTCGACCTTCGGTCATCTTCAGGAGGAAATTTCTTATTTGAAGAAATTGTTGATACATTATTAGAAAGGGAGCATTATAGAAGAATTATAAAAGTTCAAGTGTTATAGTGGGTTTAACATGCTGTTAAAAATCCGGGTAGGCGAGTGTGTTTAATAGTAGCATGTTCATTTGTTCCGTGAAGAACCTCTATGAGGTATGTTATTTTTAGATGCTCTTATATATGTGAGGGGGGGGTTCATGGGAGTTGTATGTATGACTGTATGTGTATACATATATATGTATGTGTGTGTTTACATATACTGTATGAGTGTGAGCGTGTGTCTGTATCACGGTACTGTGCGCGTGACTTCTAGATTTTTCATTGGGTCAAGAGTGGCTTGTTTGATGTGTGGTGGTCAGTGTTTGTTTATTTAGGTGACCTCGGCCACCCTCGTAGGTGTAGACAGGTTTATTACCCACTATTAAAGCTTTTTAACATTTGTATTCATCTGTATTCGTGGTTCTCGATTACCGTTTTGGTGTCAGTATATATATATATATATATATATAGAGAGAGAGAGAGAGAGAGAGAGAGAGAGAGAGAACCTTTTTTTTTTTTTTAAATTGAGATGAAACAATGAAATCACAGTGCTCAACCACAAATTTGTAGGAGCTTTATTATTCCAATTAAGAACGGAATTTCATAAGATTAAAGGGAGATAACTTTGTTTGCATTTTTTTTTAAATGCAGAAATTAAAAAATAAAAAAATAAAACCCAAAGCATAAAGAGCGTCCACAATAATCAACCGACGTAATTTGCGGTCCAAAAAACATAACAGCAAGAAATGTCTTCGCATAAACACCAGAATAATTATTAGCAACCTGATGATGGCAAAATAGCCTGAAACCTGGGTAGTTGCCTATGGAAAACAATTATATTTAAAAAATTCTACAAATATATATATATATATATATATATATATATATATATATATATATATAATGAGCGAGACCTGCTGACTTGTATGGATAACCTTTGCACTGTCCATAAACACACATACACATTCATAACAACACCACATACATACGCATAATATCTCATCCAATCATACACATCTTATGTCTGTAAAACTTTTCCTCGCATTTGAACCAACGTCACTTGACGAATGTTTGCGGTTACGCATGCATGAAACCAAATAGTCGTGACTATTCCTTTGTCAACAAATGAATAAATATATAAAACCTTTATATATATATATATATATATATATATATATATATATATATATATATATACTTTCAAAGAAATATTGATTTGTGTATAATTAATTCATTAGTAATTAAACATCGAGCTTTCCTATGTTTTTTTTAAAACAAGAATCCTTGTATAAATCTATAAGTTTGCACCTATAATTATCATGCATTGTGGCTAAACAGGGAGATTTTGATGATCCCAAATAAAATCATCCACTGTTTACCAGTCAACTGGATCATTTTACTTTATATATATATATATATATATATATATATATATATATATATATATATATATATATACCCTTCAACCCCCATGGTTAAGCATTGTACGAGGGACATTAATTGAAAGTTCACCGTTTGGCGTAAAGCCGTTACTCGTCTGTACGCTGTTTACAGTTCTTGAGTTCTCTGGTGATTGTAAAAACCTTCCGCGTAGGGATGTATCAGTTAATTGTTCACTTCAGACTGACAGCCGCAAATAGCCGCAATGGTAAGGGTCTTGGCAGATGAAAATTCTGTCGGGTTTCGATCCCGGCTAGAGGTAGCTGTTAAAAAGTCGAACCGCACTGATGAGAAGTAAACTTCGAAACACGTGTCTGTGGATGACTGATATATATATATATATATAATATATATATATATATATATATATATATATATATATATATATATATATATATATATATATATATGCACGCTTTCAATAAGAAAGAAAAACTTAAGAAAGCGTCATTTGGCTATGATACATTTATTTCGACTGGTAACACCATAAATGGGACCAGCTTCGTCAAACAACCATTATATAATAACTAAGAAAAGATACTAGTAACTGATCTTATGTAATGGCTGTCTGACGAATCTGGTTTAATCTTTGGATTTACCGACCGAAATAAATTCACGATACCCAAATGCCGATTTGTTAAGTTTTTTCTTTCTTATTGAAAGTATAATTGATTAACTTAAATTGAACTCTCTTAAAGATTTGAAATAGTATTGTATAAATCCCTAGGTGTGGATATACAGAGGATATAGATGATTCCAAATAGGATCATCTCTAAATTACTAGTCGATTGGATACTTTTACCTATATATATATATATAATATATATATATATATATATATATATAAAAAAGAAGGTCCGCATAATGTATTTTGTTCTCAGAAAAAAAAAGTAATACTTTTTGTTTTACATATGCAACACGTGTTTCAGATCTTCTGGTATCTTCTTCAGGCTTTGATTGATAATATGAAATATTTTTTCATATTATCAATCAAAGCCTGAAGAAGATACCAGAAGATCTGAAACACGTGTTGCATATGTAAAACAAAAAGAATTTTTTTAAAAATTTTCAGAGAACAAAATACATTTTGCGGACCTTCTTTTTTTTATAAAATATTGAATTTTCTCCCGTTGGAACCAGAACAACATTTTATATATATATATATATATATATAAAATTTGCTCTGAAAATATCATTGGCGAGAAACTGAGAGTTACCAAGCATTGTTGACTTTGTGCCCGCTCTACCCTAACTATACGAATCTTACTATCTTTCTGGCTATCTATCTATCGATCGATCATCTGCACAATTTTTTTTCTTGAACCTGGTAGCGAATATCCCAATTTTTTTCGATGTCATGCAGAAAAAAAATGCGAACATGTCATTAGCGACCTTGGGTCCGTAAAGCCAACCGACCAAACTTATAAACATATATATATATATATATATATATATATATATATATATATATATATATGAGTGATGCTTGTGGCTGTCAAAGCAGAAAATGTTTATGACAATCTGTCACTGCTTGTGCAAGTAAATATAGATAAGTGTATTGCACGTGCACTTAGTAAGAAACGGTTTTCTCTGACTGACATCAAAATGCCTTCCTGGGATGACCAGTTAGAAAAAAAAAAGAACGTCCACAGGACAAAGTACAGAAACGCTGGTTTCGGGGTTTGGGGGTCGTTCTAATTTCATTAATGCTATTCCTAGCAGAAAGTAAGATCACTTCATTTAATTCGTTTTCAAGCGAGATAATCGCAACAGCTTTTTTCGTATTTCCATATTACGGAAAAAAATATCTGGGAAGATGCGAAATTTTCAGATGGTCATGCATATGAATATTTACCATCCTCTTCGGTGATCAGGTTAGAAGTTCAGAAAATAAGAAACAGTAGAATTATTCATGAATAGATACATGCTCACACACTTAGACTCTCTCTCTCACACACACACACACACACACACACACACACACACACACACACACACATACACACACACACACATATATATATATATGCACACGTGTGTTTATCTAGGTGTGTAATTCATGAAATAACTGGCAAAAAATATACAGTTTATAAAAATATTTTTGTGTGTATTATTCTTACAAGAAGCAGCACGAGGAAATTTGACCTTTTAATGTGTGTGTATATATACACACACACACACACACACACACACATATATATATATATATATATAATATATATATATATATATATATATGTTTGTGTGTGTGTATATGTGTGTATGTGTGTGGTTAGACATCCATCAGTCTACAAGTGACGATGGTATAGTGTCGAAAAATGTGAAACTACGTAGTCTAGGCAGGTTGATATGGAGGAGGAGGTCCCGTTCAAGCAGCAGCCCCTCTCCTCGCGTTGTGGTCCAAAGGAAAGGCAAAATACATTTCAGTTTGGCAATAATTTTCTCGCAGGAGCTGCTGGATAGCGCTCATGTTCATCATCACATCACCTTAGGGACTCCAACTCCGGATTGGATTTCGGGGTTTACACCCCTTAACCTTTACAGGAAATGTGGTATAGCCACTTAGGCAGTAGATGTTTTATAACAGAATGTTTCTTGTCTAGAAGGACTAGAATGATTTCCGTTCAAAGCTACGGAACCCTATCTACCCCAATTGTGGATTTATGCAAGTTGTAAATACCCTAACCCTACCACACACACACACACACGCACACACACACACACACATACACACACACACACACACACATATATATATATATATATATATATATATATATATATATATATATATATATATATATATTTAATGGGACGTATCTAAGTCGTTTCATGATTTATTGTCAGGGGTTTTGAATTCAGACCTTTCGATGTCTTTGACTGAGCACCTATATTTTAAGTACAATCAAAAAATAATTAAAAAACAGCTTAAGACGTAATTTGAACCAGGCTAGCGGATTCCATTTCCTGTGCAGATAATGGTTACCTAACAGTCGACTCCAGGTCCAAACTACCTTAACTCAAATATATATATATATATATATATATATATATATATATATATATATATTTACAACTCCTCCGCATGAGCAGGATGTGACACAAGGTCAATTTCTTAAGCGGAGTTCAACAGGTTTGAATTCAGAGTTTTCCTTGTCCTAGACCGGTTGCCTAACCAAGGTTAAAGAGCTCAGTCTGCCCTACTATTTATCCATAGTTGGAGGGAGAGTGGGATTCATACCTTTCTCAAGGGTATTAGCGCTAAGTGAAATGTAATTACCATATCCAGGATTTGAACTCGGAGCGACGAGTCCATTTCCCATGACTTTAACCATTACCCCTCGCGCTTCCTACAATTATTATTTATATATGTATACATACATAAGTGCGAGTGTGAATGTGTGTGTGTGTGTGTGTGTGTATTTGCATGTGTATATTTGTGTGTATGTATTTAATTCTAATAGGAATTGTCACATGTAGAAGTGGCAGTGAATATGAGTTTATATGAATAAGTGAATTCTTCCCAAATAAACGAAACTTTGTTATTGGCGAATCAGAAAGCAAGAGAAATGATTTCCTTTGAACTAAACCCAATCTGGTTGTGAATTAATTATTTGGAGCATTCAATGGAAGAATTTAGCAGACAATCGCATTTGAGTTAGGGACACTTTCTACACGAATGCTTTTACGGTTTTGTGCGTCTCGACCGGCGGAATAGATATCTTCGCACGTGCCATCAAATAAAGACATTTTGCGGAATTCTGGTTTGAGAAGAGAAATATAATCAATGTGTCTATTTATATGAAGCGCAGAAGAGAAATTCGATTCCACTCGGCTCACGCATGCGTGGAAACGGCGTGGGTGGGGTAGGTTTGCTGTGAGGTTTTGTAGGCACAATAGCCTTAATTTAAATGAAGAAATAGATAGCTTTGCTTTAATTAAGAAGACAATAACTGCAGGGGATAGTTGTATTTTATTGTTTTATTTTATTTTTTTAATTAAGGCGAAACAGTCTAATTAGTTGAAGAATTTTACGGCCGATTCATTAAACAAGTTTTCACCTTCCCCGCCAAAAAACATACCTCGAAAAGAAATTCACAAGTTTCAGTATTTGTTGAAAGCCAAAAAAAAGTTTTCAAGAACTTTTTTCCAATGGATTTTTTTAATTGAAGACATGGAAAGACACGCTGTTCATATTTTTTCCCACCCACTTCCCACTACCAGTAAAAAGGGGTTGTTTGTGATAAAATTATTGTGAACCCTGAGGAGTTCAGCCCCAACAATTGTAAAGAGAAAAATGTGAGAATATGTATTTCATTAAAAACAATATCTAAAACATAAATATAATTAGTGCAAATCAATCAATAGGAAAGGTTCAATAAGGTCCAATGGAACCAATGTTATTTCAGTTTTTTCTTCCAAGACTTAAAAGACGTAAAAATATTTCTATATAATTTTTTGAATTGAGAAGAAAAGTCATAAACTTCATTTTACAAGCTGTCCATTTTGCCCGATGATGACACCATGCAAATCTATTTTCTCCATTTTGTTGTATATTGAAAATATTTAAAAGAAGGTGAAAACGGAAATAGGGTCTTCCGGTTGGATCGAGGCAGGGATAAGACGAAAAGAGTAACAAAGGACTTTTTCCGGGTAAGCGAACAAAGAAGAATGAGTAACAATAAGTTCGGAAATAGATTTGTCCGTTGATAAAGATAACAAAAGAAAACGCGTAGGCGTTTGATATATATAAAAGGAAGTCAGAGATCCCAGGTCAGTGAGAGAGTCAGACAGCGGACGGCGAACAGAGCACAAGGAGCGACCGTCGACACGGTCCGTCGCGGCCAAGGGCAGAGAGACGCCACCAGCCACCCCTTTAACATCCCAGCAGTAGTAGTAGTCATTGTCAGCGCTCGCCACCCACCAGCAGAGGAAAAGAAATAAACGCAAGTTTTTACAATACCCATGTGTTGTGATTTTATTAGGCTACTATACATACTTCGCCATGTGACCATATATACCCGCAACGACTACTAACATACAGCGATTTAGCAAGCGTGAATCAGAAGCCGCTATACAACATATAGAATTTGATGCCAGTATATAATAATTTGACTTGATACCAGGATTCATCTTACCAACTGTCTATGGGGTGTTGCGTTAGTAGAAGGGCCTTCGATAATTAAGCTTCGAAAAAAGGATCAGTTTTAGTAAAACAAAAAAAATATGAATGGAGAAGAAGGAAAGAAATGTTTTGAAAAATATTTTGAAAGAAAGAATTGATTTGGAATGCGTTTGTTTAAAATTTTTGATTATTTTGATTTCGGGCTCATATACGTTATAAAATTCTGTACGCAAATTGATGCGCTGCGTCACACAATACCTCAGTCTTAGTTAGGCAGGATTTTACGGCATGGTAAACCTTGTTAGGCTATTTTATGCCAAATACCTTTTGTTTTATTCATTCTTGTATGGTATTCAATTTTATCCCAAACTCAATTTTTTTCAACACATTTTAATACTAATTTTTTTTATCAATTTAACCCTAACAGGTACTACCACTCTTAATCAGGGTGAAACTAGAAGTAATGGCGATAAAGGCTACTCCATATTTCCCAGAGACCCAGGATTGGAACATCACCACAAGATGTAGTTTAAATTTCTGCCGAGGTCACTTAGTAAGTATTTGCATTAAAGATAAAATTGATATATAAAGTAGGTGAAACTCGACTGATTTTAGTAAGTACCGGGTGTTTGTAAAGTAAGTCCCTTTTTTATTCTAAAAATCTTATAATTTATTTCTGAATTATTATTTTAACAAGAAAGGTATATGAGAATAACACATACCATGGAGTTTTATCTAAATTTCCATATGGCCATCAACATTCACCGCCACAATTTCAAACCGCTCGGAAATCACATCAACTGACCTTCCCAGGAACTTTTGGTTTGGTTTGGTTTTGTTTTACGGCATATCAACCTTAGTAGGTCATTTAATGCCGATAAAATTTTGAAATAAATCAATTCTTAATGGATAATACAATTTTTTTGACATTTTTCTATTTAACCCATAGATGGGACCCTAACAGGTACTACCACTCCGGGTCAGAGTGGACCAGGGAGCAATGGTGATGAAGGGGTGCTCCACATTCCCCAAACCTCCCAAACAGGAACCCCACCATCAGATAGAGTTTAACGTCATTCCCAGGACATGTAGGCCCCAGCCACCGCCTTCTAGCACCCATATGATAAAATGGAGGTTGGGGCTTTCCATAAGGGCAATAGGGTTGGCAAAATCACATAGGTGCTAGGGCTTGACGTGACCAGCCGATTGATTGGAGAGGGCCTCTCCGACCGCCCGTCTAGACTAAGATGGGCCAAAGTGGAGTAGTGAATGTCATGAACTGCTCATCCACCTGGGCTCTATCCTTAAGCATCCCGGAACTTTTGTAGAATGGCAGACATTATCTTGTATTCGTCTTTCAAGTTCTATCAAAGTCGTTGGTTTCGTTTAGTAGATGTGTTCTTTAAACAAAACCCAAAGAAAAAAATCCCAGGGTGTTAAATCAGGGCTTCTGGCTGGCAATGATTGCGGACCGTGTCTACTCATCCATTTCCCGCCATAACATCTCAATGTACATTTTACAAGCTGTCCATTTTGCCCGATGATGACACCATGCGAATCTATTTTCTCCATTTAACTTGACACCAGGATGCATCTTACCAACTGTCTATGGGGTGTTTCGTTAGTAGAACGGCCTTCGACAATTAAGCTTCTAAAAAAGGATCAGTTTTAGACATACATTCTTGTATTCGTCTTTCAAGTTCTATCAAAGTCGTTCGTTTCGTTTAGTAGATTTGTTCTTTAAACCAAACCCAAAGAAAAAAGTCTGAGGGTGTTAAATCAGGGCTTCTGGCTGGCAATGTATGCGGACCGTGTCTACTCATCCATTTGCCGTGAAAATTGTGATTAACGAACACAATATCAAAATCTGATGGCGCAGCGCTACCAACAATACAGATTTAATTGCCATATATTAAGGAACATACAGTAAATTATTGAGAAGAATAAAACTGGATATAAAAAGATTATTAATCATTCAAAATACGGAGATACTTTCTAATCACCCTTTAGTTACATCAAAGAAAAAATTGATTAAGTCGGTGAATTGAAATCCCGATTTCTGGTTATTCATTATTTCAGATCCGAGTTATTCAAATTCTGGAACTCTGAGAAATGTGGAGTACTCCTCTATTGATTTTTCTCCAAGTTCCAGCCTGACTGAATTGGTATTACTGGTTAAGGGCATTTCTGTGGGTTAAAATGATCAAAATATGACTAAAAATGTGTTTGAAAAAAGATGAGTTTGAAAGAAAATTAAATACCCAACAAGAATGAATAAAACAAAATAGCTCAGGCACAAAATAATCTAACAAGGGTTGACATGTTGTAAAATCCAACCAATCAACTATTCTATTAAACTTTCTTCTATCTTATTTCTATTTAATTCTATCATATCCCTTAAATGTTAAATCTCCGACAACTAATCTTCTTAAAACCTGTTTTTAGATGGTGTTTTAAAATCAGTAAACAACTAACATAAAATAACCTCTTTAGTGTTATGCAAAAATAAAAACGATTTCTGATAAAGTCAGAATTTTGACGCGAATTCGCAACTTCTCTTTTCTAAGTTTCAACCCAAAATTTAAAGGGCAAAAAATATGTACACCAAGTTCTCTAAAAATCGGGGAGGTAGGTCCCTGGGCTGTGACATCGTAGTGAGTTCAAACTCCAATCGGGCTGTCACTCGAAACGGAAATAAAGATTAACCCTCCATCGAGATTTCAATTCACCTACTTTATCTCTCTCGGTTTTTGTCTTCAATGCAACTACTTACTAAAGTCAGTTGAGTTTAATCTGACGTCATTTACAAGAAGAAAAAAAATGTGAGCAACAAATTCACGAGAAATAACTCGTGAATTGCAAAGAAAACATTTCAGCTACCTTAATAGCTTTTATCTTCTTTTTTTTTTAACTTGCTTTTTTTTAATTCGGCAAGTCACTTCTGTTTTTGTAAGAAGAGAAGAAAATTAAAATTTGAATTTATGTCTATTTTTATTATCTAAGACTTGCTAAAAAAAAAGAAATGCTACGATAGAATATATCATGAGAAACCAATAAAAGAGAAGGAATTATTTGTGATAATAGGTAGAGGAAAACAGATGAAGGGGAAAATGAGAGATAGGTTGAAAGAAATAAGTAAACAAAAAAAAAAGATTAGAAAAGGGAGAAAGGAAAAGAATGAGTTTTAGTCTAAGTATAAAATAATTATTTGTTTACTTTTATTTGAAATTCTCGAGCCATTCCCACGCAATTGTAAGTTTCGTATAGATTGCATAGTTTTCTCCATGTATTTCCATATTTACATCTTTTTATAGCAACACAGCAAAACAAAGGCAAAAAATCTTTGAAATTTGGTTGCATATAAAAACATGTCTTCAACGTTAAAACAAATATTTAAAAAAAAATAATCGATAGTTTGAATGAAAGAAATAGCGTACATGATAAATGCATCATTATGTATTCCATGTGTTTCTCTGTCTGTGTGTTTTTATATGTGTCTGTGTGTATCTTTTTAGTGGTGTGTGGTTTCTTATGTTTGTTTCATTGTTGAAATAGTTGTGTGTCTCCGACTGGCGCCAGTGGTCGGTTTTTGTTCTGCAATTTAATAAAAGCGGCCGATCGAATGTAAATTTGTTAAGCAAGAAAAAATAAAGCCCCCCCCCCATATGCACACATATTTAGATGAGTTGTGTTACATAAACATATATGCCTTCATTTCCGTAAAGAAGAAAACTAATAAAAATAAAAAATGAGAAAATGTCAGATTATGATAAGGATGTAATGTCACTTAATCACAATCAAAAGGTCCAAAGCAACACGTGAAAACTAAACAAATACCAGGACTTTGCCCGGGAATCAAAAAAGCTTCGAAACCTTAAGGTGACAACGATAAAAACTGCATTTCGAACTGTTTTACTGATGCTAGGTGTTCACACTCTGGCCTCACCAGACAAGCCGAGGCATGCCTGATGGCGGTACCAATTTAGTAGCCGACAATGTAACAAGTAGTACTAGTTTCATGGTACTAGTAGTAACTAAGAAAGAAGACCTGTCTTGTCCTGATCTGACTATATCATCACTAAAATACAAGAGTTTTCAAAGTGTGTATGAGCTTCAGGGAAGCCAATGGCCGTCCATAGTTGTAATACCGGGATATTTACTACTCCCTAAAAAAATGTAAGCGGAGACATGATAAGGTAGACAAACCAAGACATTGGAATATTTTGAGTCAATATATGTTCGAAGTTAGGCTGGTTGGTTGAATTTACGGTATGTCAACCCTTGGGTTATTTTATACTGAAGACGTTTTTTTATTCATTCTTGTTAGGTAATCAATTTTTTAAACTCATTTTTTATCTATTTAACAAATAAATGGGACTAATAGGTACAACCAATCCAGCTCAGAGTAGACTTGGAACTAATAGTAATGAAGGGGTACTTAACACTCCTCAGAGCTCCAGAATTGAAACCTCACCACTAGATGAAGTTTAACAACATACTCAGGACAGTAAGATCACAAGCCACCACCTTCTAGCACATATGTGATAAAAAGAGTCAGGGTTGCATTAAGAGCAATATTATCAGCCAATCATATAGGTGCAAGGGTTTGAGGTGACTAGCCGATTTGCCGGAAGCGTCCTCATTGACTGCTCGTCAAGCCAAAGGGAAATGGAGCAGGTCATAGACTGAAATCAGAATTCCGAAAAGCGTGATGGGTCGCCACCCAGTGCCTATTGGTGGCCCCATTGATGGCGGGTCTTACCCCTCTGCATCGGTGCATCGACGTATTCTACAGCCCCAGCCGACAGGGCTGTCGAAATTAAGAGTAAGTGGTATCAACATCTATAAAAAAAATCGTTGAGAAAAGGATTAACTTAAGATACTCTGGAATTTTGGCATACAAACTGATTGTGAGAATCAAACAAGGTGACCTGTATCTGGCGATATATATATATATATATATATATATACCACCCCCGAGAGCAGGATGTGACACAAGTTCAATATCTTACGTGGAGTTTAACAAATTTGAATTTAGAGTTTTCCTTCTCCTAGACTCGTTACATAGCCAATGTCAAGAGCCCAGTCTGCACCTGCTACTTACCCATAGATGAAGGGAGTGGAATAGATGCATACCTTTGCCAAGGGTATTAGCGCTATGTGAAATGCAAAAACCTTCGTCCAGAATTTGAACTCTGGCCGACGAGTTCATTTCCTACGCACCTCCAAATAATGTATAAAAAGAAAAGCTGGTTAGAAAGATAGGAATGGGTATTTACCCAACACGTTCGTCAGGGGTAGAATGGGACAAAAGGTCGTAAGTATGAGGCATCCAGTGAATATTGAACTCACTATTCATTGGTAATTGATGTGCGAGACTAGATTGTAAACCACGATGGGAACGCCCTTGAAAGCTAAGGAATAGTTGGAATGTTGCTACAACAGTCGTACAAGAAATTGGCTGTGGAAGCAAATGAAACCGTATGATGCCCTACTCAATAAACATGGTTTAAGCGGCTTTTGGTGAGATTAATTTTCTACATAAACATGGCCAGAAATGGACGACTATCCGTTGTTAATTAGGATAATTTAAAAGACAGTTGAAAACACCAGTTCTTGAAACACTGTGGCTAGACTTAAATCTCATTTTTTTCACCCACAATCATCAAAACTTGTTGACTCTCATCCTCGATTCCTATCGGTCACCACTCTTGGTAAGTCCCCGCCATCTATCCCAATGAGTCCCCATGACAACATCTAGTGCCTGCACTAAGATTATTAATACAGAAAATAAAATCCATGACAACAGATATAATTAACTTACGAGATAATATATCAGTAAGTTTATTGGAAGAAACTAACTGTTAAGATACATTGTGAATGCGATTCCTAAATTAAAAATAAAGAAAAAAATAAATGCAAGAGAAGTTTATATTTCAGTAAAATGAGAGTAATGACGGAAGAATACTGAAGTGTAGAATTAATAAAAACATAATAATTATAATTTGGGAATCCAAATTTTCAGGATATTGGTCCTTGGTGAGTGGGAATTTAAACTAAACATTTTCCCTAACTTTGAATGTTTCTGTATGAAGAATGAAGATGGTAATTGGGATAGGAAAGACGGCAAACACGAGATTTCGATGAAGAGTTTTATATCGGTGAGAAACAAAACAAACAAAAATTAGCATAGAAATATAGAGAGAGCAAAGTTTCCTTTTTTTTTGTTTGTGTCAGAAGTGAGCGATATCTTTCAAATGGTTAATAAAAAATACTTATCTTTGGGTCATAATATTAATTCAGGGTCATTATCCAATTCGATGGTGGATGTGTCAGCAGGTTCGATTAATGTCTTCTTTCTTTGTTTTTATATTATATTGGGTATTTTTCTAAGCCCGGCGCCAGCTTGACCAGTAAGTCAGGGAGCTTATTTTCTTTGTGGCATTCGAAAGGAATAAATATTAGAACGGAATAAATAGAAAAATAATTCACGATTAAATGATAACAAGAATAGTTTATTGCCACAGCAAACCTAACGGAAGAGAATATAAGCATAACAATGCGATACAACGAAGCGCTTATACAGAATTGTATGAGCGAAATGTCTTAAGAGGAATCATTTAGTAAAGAAACTTCTGATTCCTTGAATTGGAACCGGTAGAAACGAAAAGTGTAAGGACTTACATCTCAAGAGTTTTAATAGAGATGTGTGGTTTATGGACAAAGAGGAAATTAAATAGATCGATGTAAAGAACAGGAAATTAATGGCCAAAGTATGACATTTGGGATGACATTGAGAGCCGATACCTAAAAAGAAAGAATGGAGGAAAAACTTATTATAGTGTTTGAATAATATGTTTATCAGACCAGCGAGTTGAAAATCATCCGTAAAAGTGATGAAACAACGGATATAAACGAGAAGACAAAGAAAAAACACAGAAATCAAAATTGTATTAGAAAATTATAAAGAAATATAAAAGACGAAAAAAAAAACGGGTATTGCAATTTAAGGCACATCTGCATTATACATAAATATGTAAACCTATTTTCCTCTGAAACAAATATACCAGGATTTTTACTATTTCTTGTGGAACAGAATAGAATCAAAATGAGCATATATAAGAATTGTTTATTACATAAGTCTAGTTAGTTTCAAAAACTATGTAACCAAAATGGTGAATATTTAGCAATTCAAAAATAAGTACCATGAATAAGGCTGCTATGTTCAAAATTAATTTTTATTCAAAGCAGTTTCATTTTGTTTAATGTATGGAGATTTAAGAAATTAGAATTTTTGTTTCTTTCTTTCTTTGTATAATATATGTATTTTTGGTTGAAAAAAACCTGTATGAAAAGGGCCATAGTGTTACCAATTGTAGCTGGTTCCCTTGGAACGATGCCACCGGGTTTTGAAAGAAGATTGGCGGAATTGGAAATTAGATGTAGAATCGAGACCATGCAAATGAGTGTATTGTTACGATCGGCTATAATATTCAATAAAGGTGAACTGAAGCAACTCTGGTGTGAAAAGTTAGAACACCATAAAAACTACAGAAATTTAGGAATTAATGAAGCGAATGGTATCAATCATAGTATAAATGATTAAAATTTGAGAAAATAATTCTATAGGAGAATCAGAGGCATATTGAGAATAGAATTGATTGCGAAAAATAGAATTACAGGAATTAGCACCTTAACGGTACCAGTAGTAACAAACAGTTTTGATATAATAAATTAGAGTGAACTAAAATGAACAAAAATGGGTACTGAAGCCATGAAACTAATAACAGGCCAGAGAATGCATTAAAAGCAGATATAGATCGTCTCTACATCAAGTGCAGAAACAGTGGAAAATGCTTATTTAAACTAGAATTCACATACAGAATAACCACTTCAAATAGGACCTCGGGATATACCACAGTATGATAATTTAATTATTACAACGTTTGATATGTTTACTTAAGAGCTATCGCAAATACTTCAATATGTAAAAGGTATAATAATCTTGATTTACCTCTCTCTCTCTCTCTCTCTCTCTCTCTCTCTCTCTCTCTCTCTCTCTCTCTCTCTCTCTCTCTCTCTCTCTCTCTCTCTTTTCATCTTTTCATTATGTTCGATTGAAATATATCAATGTTATCTGATCCATGCGCTCACGCCCTCTCTCTATTATCCCCTACTATACTTATTCCTTTCTTATTATTTTTCTCTATAGCACGTCCTTTTCCTTTCCTTTCTTTATTTAGAATAAAAATGGAACGGTTCATTATTTAGTTGAGGTGATGACACTCATGAGAAATATGAATTCGCTGGATAATAAACTGCAGATTATCATGATTTACATTTTTGCATTTCATATTGGACCCATTCTTAACTAGAGGGTATTGCAAGATGATAACGGTCTTACAATTAAGGAACTTGAATATTTATATAGAGATTGGGTTAATGAAATACACTACATAATATTCGATTCTACATTAAGTAAATTTACACTGGGAAAAAAAATCAATTCCCAGTTTGTAAAGAAAGCAATAAATTTACTAAACAACTCGACTTGTTAGCGAAAGGAATAGACATAAATTATCAAGCAACAGACGCACCAAAAATATAAAGAAAGAAGCAAAATCTCAAAGACTAAATCAATTTAAAAAAAAAACTCTTGGAAATAAGAACATGGACTGGGTGAAGAAAGGTGATCCACTGAGAATAGTGCAAACAGCTAACATTTAACAATACTGAGAAATGCTGTAATTACAAACCAGAATCTGAGACACAAAACTCCTGTGACTCTGATATCTAAACGTATAACCCAATAACGGCCAAAAATCAGTTCCAGTTTTAGTTAATAAAAAGTAAGAAATTTCTCAACTCATAGAATTCGTATTTCCAGCAGATCATACGAGTTAATGTAAAGGAAGATGGAAAACTAAATAAATACCTAGACCTCGACAGAAAGATTTTTTAAAAGCGTAGAACATGTAGGTGACAGCAATACCAATCATAATTTAAACCCTTGAAAACATAGTGGAAAAGGGACATGGGAAACTGGAAATCCGAGAGAGAATTGAGACTGATCAGACCACAGCACTGCTGAAATTGACTAAAATAACTGGAAGAGCCCACGATAGTTTAGTAACTATGTTAGGATTTGAATTTTCCGTGAAAACTACAGTTACAACTGTCATGAAAAACTCGCAAGAAATAATAATAATAATAATAATAATAATAATAATAATAGTTCCAGAATATCACAGGGGGAAGCTGAAGGAAAATGAAAAGATGCACAAATGCCTGGACCTTGCCAGAGAACTGAAAAAGTTATGGAATATGAAAGTCAAAGTTATACCAATTGTAGTTGGTGCACTTGGAACGGTCCCAAAAAGTTTGGAAAATCTGGAAATCAGAGGGAGAATCGATACCATACAGAACACTGCACTGCTGCAATCTGCCAGAATACTCAGAAGAGTCATGAAGGCCTGAGGAGACTTGTTGTCACTCAGACTCCAGTGAAAGGCCATCAGCTAATGCTGATGTGAAAAACTCAAAAGGAGTAAACAATAATAAAAGTATGAGTAAGGAAAGAGTACCTCAGGAGAACGAGAAAACTCCTAGAAACTAAACCCTGCAGCAAAATCTCATCAAGGGCATAAACACCTGGGCTGTCCCTCTCGTAAGATACACTGGACCATTCTTAAGATGGACAAGAGAGGAGCTTCGACAGATGGACCAAAAAACAAGGAAACTTATAACAATTCACAAGGCATTACACCCGAGAGACGAAACAGACAGACTCTATGTATCAAGAAAAGAATGGGGCAGAGGTCTCGCCAATTTGTGTAGATTCAACAATTCGAGCACTCGATGAATATACAAAAAAGAGCAAAGAAAGACTAATAGCAGCAGCCAGAAAACAATTGCAACATATGGACGAGCACAAATATAACAAAAACAAGAAAGTAGAAATGGGAAGAAAAACAACTACATGGACACTTCAATCGAAACACAGGAGAGATCGCACATCAGAAGACATGGACATGGCTAAGAAGGGGAAACCTCAAGAGAGAAACAGAATCTCTTATGATATGTAGCACAAGACAATGTCATAAGGATAAATTATATAAAAGCAAAAATAGATAAGACACAACACAATAGCAAGTGCAGAATGTGTGGGGAAAAAGACAAAACTGTCAATCACATAATAAGCGAATGCAGTAAACTCGCACGAAGAGATTACAAGACTAGACACGACTGGGTGGGAAAGGTGAGTCACTGGGAACTGTGCAAGAAATTCAATTTTCACCATTCAACAAAACGGTATATGCACAAGCCTGAATCTGTCTAGGAGAATGAGATGCACAGAATTTTCTGAGACTTTGAGGTATTGATGGATTACCTAATACCGGCAAGGGGACCAGACCTAGTTTTGATTGACAAGAAGAGGAAGAATTTTTCCGTCAGAGTAAAAGTGAAAGAAAGCGAAAAGATCAACAAATACTTGGACCTTGCCATAGAACTGAGGAAACTGTGGAACATTAAGGTGAAGATCATACCAATTGTAATTGGTGCCCTTGAAACGGTCCCCAAAGCTCTGGAAAATAATATGGGTGAATTTGAAGACAGATGAAGAAGCGAGACCATCTAAGGTATAGCACTGTTAAGATCGGCTAGAATCCTCAGAGAGTCCTAAGGAGACTTGCTGTCACTCATCCTCCAGTGAACCAGCGGCGAGGACAGGTGTGAAATAATATAATAATAATAATAATAATAATAATATCGTGGATTTTTCCGTCCTGGCGGATCACCAAGTGAAAGCGAAAGAAAATGAAAAGATAGACAAATACTAGGATATTGCCAGAGAACTGAGAAAACTGTGGAACATGAAAGTAAAGGTCGTATCAATTATAATTGGTGCCTTTGGAACGGTGTCCAAGGTTCTGGAAAAGTGTCTGGGTGAACTGGAGACGAGAAAAACAATAGAGACCATCCAAAATACAGCATTGCTATGGACGGTTAGAATAATTAGAAGAGTCCTGGAGACCTGAGGAGACTTGCTCTCACCCAGCCTCCAGCAAACCACCGTCTAAGGTGTGTGTGAGAAATTCTACTGTAGAAAATGAAGATAATAATAATAATAATAATAATAATAATAATAATAATAAATAATAATAATAATAAGAAGAAGAAGAAGAAGAAGAAGAAGAAGAAGAAGAAGAACTTGTCAACTGGTGGATTTTTTCAGTGCCAGCAGATCACAGGTAAAGGAAAAAGAAAAAATGGACAAATATCTGGACCTTGCCAGAGAACTGAAAAAGTTATGGAATATGAAAGTCAAAGTGATACCAATTGTAGTTGGTCCACTTGGAACGGTCCCAAAAGGATTAGAAAAGGGCTTGGGAAGTTTGGATATCAGAGGAAGGATTGAAACCATTCAGAACACTGCACTTCTGCAATCTGCCAGAATACTCAGAAGAGTCCTGGAGACCTGAGGAGACTTGCTGTCACTCAGACTCCAGTGAAAGACCATCAGCTAACGCTGATGTGAAAACTCAAAAGGAGTAAAGAAGAAGAAGAAGAAGAAGAAGAAGAAGAAGAAGAAGAAGAAGAAGAAGAAGAAAGTATTAATACTAAAACTTCATAAGTTTTTAATCTAATGAAGGAAATTTATTTTACACAAAAAATGTTAATCTATTCAAATAATCTAATTTCTTGGCAGTATTCTTCAATTAGTTTTTTGCTTTATTAGCGTCCCGATAATGTACAGCAAAACGATATTTGCCCATCAGTCTATGTGTGAATGGTTTTAAATTGGGAGGCTAATTACTCAAGGGTGATCCGATTCTATAGGGTACCAATTATTTTTCGTGGGTAACAATAAGAATTCACGACCGCCAGATGTTTTGGCGTCAGGAGCTGCCAAAAATAAAGTCATGTCTAGCACTTTTGCATTTATAGTGTCCAATTTTGACTTTAAATCAGAGTCGGCTCTTCACTAGATTGGATGCAACACATGTTATGATTATGGTTGCCATTTTAGGCGTTCAATTCTCCTAATGTTAAAACCAATGGTAGAAAAGGGTGTAGTCTCAGTAGTAAAAAAATATGTTGTATTCCTTGAAATCTTTGGTTAAAAAAGGTGCAGCTACTTGTAATAGATCCTTGCCAGTTGGGTTCCTTCAGTCAGAAAATTCCGTTAACAACTGATTCCAGGAGTGTTGCAAAAGATCTGAAATGTTCAAATGCTTTTCTGGACTCGTTTCTAATTGGACAATTCCACTGGAAATGCGTGCTGCTGATCTTGGAAAAGTCCATAAATATGAGTGTGAATTTTGCGTACATCTTAAACCAACAGACAGAGCACCTCATGTGGTGTAATGGTTAGTAAGCTAGATTCGCAAGGCATTATTAGTGAGTTCCATTCACATTTCGCGCCCCATACTTCTGGTCTTGTGCCACATTTAAGCTAAGTTTAGTAAATAAATATACCAAAGACAGGGCACCTCATGAGATGTAATGGTTAGCAAGCTAGATTCGCAGACCATTGTTAGTGAGTTCGATTCTCACTAGGCGCCCCATATTCCTGGCCTTGTGCTACATGTAAGCTAAGCTTAGTAAATAACTATACCAACAGACAGGGCACCTCACGTGGCGTTATGGTTAGCAAGTTTGATTCGCAAAGCATTATTAGTGAGTTCAATTCACATTGGGCGCCCCATACTTCTGGTCTTGTGCCATATCTAGGCTAAGCCTAGTAAATAACTATTAGGCACCTCACGTGGTGTAATGGTTAGCAAGCTAGATTAGGAGACCATTGTTAGTGAGTTCGATTCTCATTAGGCGCTCCACACTTCTGGCCTTGTGTCACATCTAAGCTAAGGTTAGTAAATAACTATATCAACAGATAGGGCACCTAACGTAGTGTAATGGTTAGCAAGCTAGATTCGCAGACCATTGTTAGTGAGTTCGATTTTCATTAGGAGCCTCATACACCAGTCGCATCTTAGCTTAGTAAATGACTATACCAACAGATAGTAGGGCACCCCACGTGGTGTAATCGTTAGCAAGCTAAGTTCGATTCGAACTGGGCTCCCCATACCTCTGGCCTCCTGTTACATCTAAACTTAGCTTAGTAAATGACTATACAAACATACTGTAGGGCACTATCTAATTCAAAATATTTCATTACATTAAGACTTAAATATTTACGCCCGACGGAAGACGCATATTCTTGCTAGTTTAAAAGAATGGTGCATCAGATTTTATTGCGTCATTTTCAATCAATCTGCCTTTGGGTCTGCATGAATAATAAAACATGTCCTGAAAATAAAGTAGGAATATATATATATATATATATATATATATATATATATATATATATATATATATATATATATATAACGCTTTAATAACAATTTTTGTAAAAAGAAGTAAATAAGTCAAATTTGAACGAAAAATAAATCATAGTTTCTTCTCATTTTTCTTTTGGATCAATCAATCGCTGAAATAAACATAATTTTCCATTTTTCATAAGTTTCGCTTCGATTGTTGATTTTTTCAAATTTAACCAAAAATCTGCGCCTCGGATTTTATGTAAATTCTCATAAATCAAAGACGAACGTTATTCCCACGTCTCGTCGTACAATAATATATCGTGAACAAATAAAAATGAATAGCAAAATACTATGCTGATGATATGAAGAAATAATTTTAAAACTCAACTCCTCGGTTGTTTCGGTTTGCACTTAAACTTTTCTCCAAATAATAAAAAAATACAAGAAAAATGTCTTATGAAGAAAAGTGTCAGAATTAAAGAAAATCCTTTCCTTACCTTTTAGAAGTCCGTCACAGATGAAGATGATGTCACTCCATGTCTTCAACAGTTGCGGACCTATTAGTGGCTAGTTAGTCCGATTCTGTGGTTGCAGATACGGTCACGCACATTGCAAAGGAAATTCCCATCTGCATTTGGTGGTGCATGTCGATGAAAACATCACCGCTTTGCAGCCCTCTTAATATCGATATTCAGCCGCTTAGCTCATGTGCGGCATGAGTTTCGCCAACCCTGTCTGTTAGAGGCCATATCTTCCAGGCTTGAAGGTGTGATAGTGCATTTCTTATCGTAATATGGTCTTTGAGCAGTATTTGGTGACCTCCAGTCCTTCGAGTGCCATCTGCGAGTTCACCATAAAGTATTTTACGGGGGAGTCTGCAGGCATACGGGTGCTGCAACCCAATAATGTAGTGAGGTAATGGTTAACAAGCTAAACTTACTTGGTATTATAATTGTTATTAGTTCTTTTGTTATTTAGTGTTATTGGTTTTAGAATTTCTTTAAATATATTCCAAACGTCCATTCATTAAGCAAAACATGTAAGTGCATTTCTCAATTACAATTATTAGTTTTTCACATCAACGTTAGCTGATGGTCTTTCACTGAAGTTTGAATGACAATAAGTCTCCCCAGGACTCCAAGACTCTTCTGAATATTCCAGCTGATTTCAACAATGCCGTTGGCTCAATGGCCTCAATTCTTCCTCTGATTTCAGGTTCCTCTAGTCTTTCTTCTAAACTTTTGGCGACCGTTCCAAGTACTCCAACTACTATTGTTTCACTTTTACCCTCATATCTCACAGTTGTTTCAATTAGTATAATTATTTTCACTTCTTTTGAGTTTTTCACACCAGCTTTAGCTGATGGTATTTCACTGGGGTCTGAGTGACAACGTGTCTTCTCAGATTTCGAGGACTCTTCTGAGTATTCTAGCCGATTGCAGCAGTGCAGTAGTCTGGATGGTCTCAATTCATCATCTGATTTCCAGATCATCCAGTCTTTTTTTACAAGATTTTTTCGGACCGTTCCAAGTGCACCGACTAGAATTGGTGTCCCTTTCACCCTCATATTCCACAGCCTTTTCAATTCTCTGGCAAGGTCCAGGTATTTATCCATTTTCCTTCAACTTCACTCTGTAATCTGCTGGAACTGCAAAATACAGCAGTTGACACGTTCTCTAGGCCTGGTTTCCTGCCTGGATAGAGGGATCTGTCTCTATCTCAGAGTCCAGAGAATGTTATGCGTTTCATTCTCAAGAACAAATTCTTGTTTATGCATATACCATTTTTTATGGTCAAAATTACATTTTTTGCATAATTCCCAGAGGATCACCTTTCGCAACTCAGTCATGTCTAGCTTTGTATTCCCGTTGTGCTATTTTGCTACATTTGCTTAATACATGGTTTGCAGTCTCATCGCTGTCACCGCACAGTCAATATTTACTGTTTTGGTGTGTCTTATCAATTTTTGCTTGGATAAAATTTATTCTCGTGGCATTATTTTGTGCAGCAATTATTAGTGATTCAGTTTCTCTAATATGTTTTCCACTTCTTAACCATGTCCAAATCTTTTATGTGCAACGTCTCTGATTATTATTATTATTATTATTATTATTATTATTCATTCCATCGAGTTTTTCACATGTGATAGCAAGTCTCGTTCGGTCCTTAGGACTATTCTGAGTATTGTAGCTGATCTTAACATGTCGCAGTTTGAATGGTCTCGATTCTCCCTCTAATATCCAATTTACCTAGACCTTTTCCACACCCTTAGGAACCCAGGTAGCAATTATTATGGTTAAAAAGTTTACCTTCATATTCTACTTAGGTTGCTTACAGCCTCTGCTATTCAAATCTAGTAATGAATAGGCTGACCGTGCCTAATTTTGCTTTCTGTGTAATTTATCTTGTCAATTGAAGTTACTGAAATAGTGAGAGTCTTGTGTGTGGCTTTCTTGTTGATGAACGATTTTTGATCAAGAAAAAACTGAACCATTTTTATCATTGCCATTCTAATGTAACTTCAATTGATTATACACACATAGGAAGTGATTATTTACCTTCATCATTGTGGCTAATTTTCTAGTTTTTTTCTGAAAATTCATTAGCAAAGAAATAATTAGGAAAAATCAAGGAAAAGCAAACGAATTCTAAAATTCAAAAATAAAAACAAATAAAATAAAATAAAATAAAATAAAATGTCCTACTTTCTAATATTTCTGAGAATTTTCTTTTCAGAAAATCATCCCTTTTTGTTACAACTAATAATCAAGAAACAACAATAATCAAGGAAAATAATCACTTCCTATGTGTGCCTAAGCCATTTTAAGCTATATGTGGCAATATATGAAATGGTTCGGTTTTTTTTTTTATCTGTTTGTTCTTTTTCCAGTACCCTAATTCCCTAAATCCTGAGATGACAGACGGCTGGTTTACGAGACCGAGTAAAATTGAAATGCTAATTTTTCAAGGTAAAAACATTCTGATATCTTATTATTACAGAAACATTACCATAGTTATTTTGCTGAACGTAACTTAGTAATTTCTTATAACGATACTGGTGTTCCTAAAAATTACGATCGTTATCATCTTGCAACATCCTCTGGTTAACAATGAGATTGTCCAAATCGTCCAAGATTAAATGTAAAAATGTAAATCCTGATTATCTGGTGCTGCTTCTCCGCATAATTCGTATCTCTCATGAGTGTCGTCACCTCAGCGCTAAATAAGGACCATTCCGTTTATATTGTAAAGCAAGAAAACGAAGAAAGGACATGCTTCACAGAAAAATATAAAATGAAGAATGAAAGAAAGAGATTAAGAGATATATAGAGATGGGGAAGCGATAACGTTAATCTGTTTCTGTCAAACGTGATGAAAAGAAGGAAGAAAGAAAAAAAGAGTGAGAGATAGTTAAATCAAGATTATTATACCTATTACACATTGAACTGTTTAGCAATAAACTCTTAAGTAAACATATCAAACGTTGTAATAGTTAAATCGCATACTGGGTAGCTACACAGGTCATGCTAGTAAAAAAAAAATTACAGCGATTTTTTTTAGCAATAGTAAGTTTGTTTTTATAAGACTTTATTCAATATGATTTCGTGCAAGGAATCATATTATTTACTTGTTTATTTAATACTCAAAAATATCTTATTTAATTTTATGGCTTTTTCACAGAATGAATCTACACATTATTTGTCTTGTTTTAGTATTCCTTGAGGCAATAATCAAGTTAACCAATGGACCGAGACACATAAAGTATTTCTCTTATATTTACTTTTTCAGGAAATGAATAGAGAAATCAATTGAACACTGCCCTCCATATTCTGCTTGTTGGTTGTTTATTGATTTAACGGCATATCAACCCATCCGAAGGTTATTCATGCCTAACCGTTAGGTGTAATACATAATGTGATATTCAGCTATAGATACTTTTAGTAATTGGGTTTAAACAGTTAGCATTATTGGGATTATATTGTATGGCATTGATTGTTTCATGTCTATATTTCTAGGTTATAATTTTATTTCCCTCAAGAAGGAGAACAATATCCTCTATGTTAATATTTTCAAACAGATCTTTATATTGTTGGTTTTTAATGTTTGCTTTAAATTCTTTAATTTTTCATATCTCTGTGGGTGTGTTTTTGCTCGATTTATATAGGAAGTATTTACTGACATCCGCACCAGTAGTCAAACACAATGAAAATTGTGTATTATTTTTTATTATTCGACTATTTTCTCATCTTTATTTTATCTTCACAAGGTTTCGGTCGATGTGCAGTTCTTCAGGTATTTCTTCAAGGATCATTAATAGTCGGAACCAAGCCACCAACCGAAGTTCATGCGTCGTTATGTTAAAAATTTGCGTAATTCCTTTTTTCAGACGCCCGCCAGGTACTGGACACATAAACCATCCAGCTCCCTTTAGACCCAATGAATAGGTGCTGCCTGGGAACCATTCAACTAACCATCCAACCTTGAAAGAATACACGTACACACACATAAATACTGTTGGAGATCTTTGGGTTATAAGGCCGTGATGTTGATGTTCACTTCTACTTTTAGACTCGCCGATAACGCATGTGACCAACCTATTTACCAACCACTGGCAGTATTCTGCTGCTGATATATTTTTATACTGGCCTGTTCTGGCATACCTGCACATATTGCTCAACCTTCGTAGACGATGGGATCATAGGTTATATCACGTATCTTTGACACTACGTAGGATTCCAAAATTTAGGACTTATTCACTACCAAAGCGAATTCTATAAGTCAGACTCACTTAGCTTACTTAACTTTAAGTCCTTTTCAACTGGCCAACGATGCGCGTGCAGAAACTTAACAAATACAAGCACACAGAGATCTAGTGTCAGTGCATAATGGAAACAAGATCATTTAGAAACATATAGGCCAGCACAAGCAAGCACAGCAGACATATAGTATATTACATAACACACACGGAATCGAAAGATATTAGATATGACAGACCCTATGCATAAACACATGAGTATGTGGTTGAGAATAGAGAAAATGTGGAATACAGCACAATCAGCTAAATTTAATTTGAATATTCCATCCTCATTATTTTATTCAAAGTTTTGAGAAAGCTTCAGCCAGATAATGAGGCAACATATTATTGATTTAGCTGTTTGTGTTGTTATAATCACATTTCCGCTGATTCTCAACACATTTATGTCGGATTTATCAAATTCTGTCGACCCACATAAAATAGGCCAAATAATTAAATACACACTCAAAAGATTACGACATCTTGAGCATCGATATTATACTACATAT
>CM042147.1:44058862-44112273 GCA_023376005.1 Doryteuthis pealeii | reverse complement strand
GGAGAGAGATACCGTTAGGCAGAATACCCCGGATGGGTTGATAAATGCCGTTAAAATCAATAAACCCACCAACCAACGAAATGAGAGGCAGTGTTCTTGATTTCTATTTCAGTTTCCCTGAAAAGTAAATATATAGAGAAAATATTATGTTTCGGTCCATTGGTAACTTGATTATTGCCCTCAAAGGAATCACTCAAGAACGAGACAAATATATGTGTGATTCATTCTGTGAATAAAAGCCATAAATAATAGATATTTCTGAAGTAATAAATACAAGTATAATCATGATCTTGCACGAAATCAATATTGAATTAGACAGTCTATAAAACAAGCTTACTATTACGTACAAAAAAATTGCTTGTAATTTTTTTTACTAGCTGACTGTGTAGCTACCCAGTATGACGATTTAACTATTAATCTACGTTTGATATGTTTACTTAAGAGTTAATGGGCTAAATAGTTCACATGTTAATAGATATACGATAATCTTGATTTAACATATCTCTCAATCTTTTTTCTTGTCTTTCCTCTTTATGCCCCGTCGCAGAAAACAGATAACGTTATGTTCCCCTCTCTATTATCTCTTAATTCTTTCTTCTTATTCTCTTTTATATTTTCTGTGAAGCATGTCTTCTTCGTTTCTGCTTTAAATATAAACGGAATGGTCCTTATTTAGCTGAGGTGACGACACGCATGAAGATACGAATTATGCGGAGAAGCAGCACCAGATAATCAGGATGCTAATTTAACGATTTAACTTGGACGATTGGACAATCTCATTGTTAACAGAGGAATGTTGCAAGATGATAACGATCGTAAGTTTTTTCACAACCACCAGTATCGTTAGTAGGAAGAAATTACTAAGTTTAGTTCCAGCAATGCTCTATGGTAGTTTCTGGTAATAATAGATATCAGAATGTTTTATCTGAATAAGCATTCATTTTACTCGGTCCGTAACCAGCATCTGTATCTCGAAGGGATTTTAGGGAATTAGGGTACTGGAAAAGAACAAAACAGTTAAAAAAAAACCGAACCATTTCATATTATGCCAACATATAGCTTAAATGTTAGCACCATAGGAAGTGATTTTCCTGATATTGTTGTTTCTTGATTATTTAAGTTGTACAAGAAGGGATTGATTTTCTGAAAAAAAATTCTCAGAATATTAGAAAGTAGGACAATTTTATTTTACTTTATTTTATTTTATTTTGTTTTTATTTTTGAATTTTAAGAATTCGTTTGCTTTCCTTGATTTTCTAATTATTCTTTGCTAATGAATTTTCAGAAAAACTATAGAAAATTAGCCCAATGATTTGAGGTAATACTCACTTCCTATGTGTGTATATCAATTGAAGTTACATTAGAAGTGGCAATGATAAAAATGGTTCAGGTTTTTTTCTTGATGCAAAATCGTTCATCACAAGAGCCACACACAGAGACTCTCACTATTTCAGTAACTTCAATTGACAAGATAGAATACACAGATAAGCAAAATTGGCACGGTCAGCCTATTCATTACTAATTGTGAATAGCAGAGGCTGTAAGCAACCTAAGTAGAATATGAGTAAACTTTTTAACCATAATAATGCTACCCTGTGGTTCCTAAGGGTGGTGGAAAAGAGTCTAGGTAAATTGGATATTAGAGGGAAATCGAGACCATTCAACTGCGCACCAATTGGTTAAGATCAGCTACAATATCAGAAATAGTCCTAAGGCGAAGAGATCTTGCTTCACATGTGAACGTCGATGGAAATGAATATGAATAATAATAATAATTAATAATAATAATCAGAGACGTTGCAGCATAAAAGATTTGACCATGGTTAAGAAGTGGAAAACATTTAGAGAACTGATCACTAAAATAATTGCTGCAAAAATAATGCCACGAGAATAAATTTTAATCGGAAGGCAAAATTGATAAGACACACCAAAACAGTAAATATTGACTGTGCGGTGACAGCGATGAGATGCAACCATGTATTAAGCAATGTAGCAAAATAGCACACGGGAATACAAAGCTAGACATGATGGTTGGGAAGGTATCCTCGGAATGTATGCAAAAAATGTAATTTGGACCATAAAAAATGGTATAATGCATAAAAGAATTGTTCTTGAGACTGAACGATAACATTCTCTGGGGATACTCCTGAGATAGAGACAGATCCTCTAGTCCCAGGCAGGAAACCAGGCTTTCTAGAGAGCGTGGTCAACCTGCTGTATTTCGCAGTTTTCCAGCAATTACAGATGAAGTTGAAGGACAAATGGATAAATAAACTGGACCTGCCAGAGAATTGAAATGGCTGTTGGAATATGAAGGGTAACGGGAAACCAATTTTTCTAGTCGGTGCACTTGGTAACGGTCCGAAAAAATCTTGTAAAAAGACTGAGATGATCTGGAAATCAGATGATGAATTGAGACCATCCAGACGTACTGCACTGTGCAATCGCTAGAATACTAGAAGAGTCTCGAAATCTGAAGAAGTACACGTTTCACTTCAGACCCCAAGTGAAATACATCAGCTAAAAGCTGGTGTGAAAAACTCAAAATGAAGTGAAAATAATTAACTAATTAAACAACTGTGAGATAAGAGGGTAAAGTGAACCAATAGTAGTTGGAGTTAACTTGGAACGGTCGCCAAAAGGTTTAGAGAAAGACTAGAGGAACCCGAAATCAGAGAAGAATGAGGCATGGCAACGGATTGTGAATCACTGGAATATTCAGAAGAGTCTTGGAGTCCTGGGGAGACTTATTGTCATCCAAGACTTCAGTGAAAACCATCAGCTATACGTTGAAGTAAAAACTAATAATTGTAAATTGAGAAATGCACCTTACATGTTTTGCTTAATGAAATGGACGTTTGGGATATATTTAAAAGAAATTTGCTAAAACCAATAACACTAAGAAACAAAAGAACTAATAACAATTAAATACCAAGTGTTAGCTTTTAACATTACCTCACTACATTATGGGTTGCACACCCGTATGCCCTGCAGACTCCCCCGTAAAATACTTTATGGTGAACTCGCAGATGGCACTCGAAAGACTGGAGGTCTGACCAAATCTCGCTCAAGACCATATTTACGATAGAATGCAGCTATCAACTTCAAGCCTGGAAAGATAGGCCTCTAACAGACGGGTTGGCGAAACATCTGCGCACATGAGCTAGGCGGCCTGAAATATCGATATTAATGAGGGCTTGCAAAGCGGTGAGATGTTTTCATCGACATGCACCACCAAAATGCAGATGGGAATTCTTTGCAATGTCGTGACCGTATCTCTTGCATCCCCAAGAATCGCTAACTAGCCACTGATAGGTCCGCAACTGTTGAAGATGGAGTGAATCATCTTCACTGTGACGGACTTCTAAAAGGTAGGAAAGGATTTTTCTTTAATTCTGAACGACTTTTCTTCCATAAGACATTTTTCTTGTTTTTTTATTATTTGGAGAAAAGTTTAAGTGCAACCGATAACAACCGAGGGTTGAGTTTGTAAAATTTATGTTCTTCATTATCATCAGCAATAGTATTTTGCGGCTATCTTTTATTGTTCACGATATATTTAGGACGACGAGACGTGGGAATAAACGTTCGTCTTTGATTTATGAGAAATTACATAAAAATCGGAGGCGCAGATTTTGGTATTTGAAAAAAATCAACAATGAGGAAACTTATGAAATGGAAAATTATTGTTTTTTCAGCGATTGATTGATCCAAAAGAAAATGAGAAGAAACTATGATTTATTTTTCGCTTCAATTGACTTATTTATTCTTTTACAAAAATTGCTTATTAGCGTTATTATATATATATCATATATATATATATATATATAGTATATATATATAATATATATATATATATATTCCTACTTATTTTCAGGACATGTTTTATTATTCATGCAGACGCCAAAGGAGATTGATGAAAATGACGCAATAAAATCTGATTGCAACCATTCTTTAAACTAGCAAGAATATGCTCTTCCGTAGGGCGTAAATATTTAATCTTAACATTGTATGAAATATTTGAATTAGATAGTGCCCTACAGTATGTTTGTGATAGTCATTACTAAGCTAAGTTTAGATGTAACAGAGGCCAGAGGTATGCGGGAGCCCAGTTCGAATCGAACTTAGCTTGCTAACGATTATACACCACGTGGGTGCCCTACTTTGTTGGTATAGTCATTTACCAAGCTAAGATGCGACTGGTGTATGAGGCTCTAATGAAAAATCGAACTCACTAATCAATGGCTGCGAATCTAGCTTGCTAACGCATACACTAATCGTTTAGGTGCCCTATCTTGTTGATATAAGTTATTTATAACCTTAGCTTAGAGTGACACAAGCCAAGGTGGATGCGCCTAATGAGAATCCGAACCTCACTAACAGGTCTCCTAATCTAGCTGCTAACCATTACAACCCACGTGAGTGCCCTAATGTTTTTACTAGGCTTAGCCTAGATATGGCAAAGACCAGAGAAGTATGGCGCCCAATGTAATTGAACTCACATAATCATCTTTGCGATCAAACTTGCTAACCTCGCCACGTAGTGCCCTGTCTGTTGTAAGTTATTTACTAGCTTAGCTTACATGTAAGCACAAGCAGGAATATGGGGGCCTCGTGAGAATCGAACTCACTACATGTCCTGCGAATCGTAGCTTGCTAACCATTACATCTCATGAGGTGCCCTGGTTTGGTATATTTTTTACGTAAACTTAGCTTAATGTGGCACAAGACGCAAAGTAGGGGCGCGAAATGTGAATGGAACTACTAATAATGCTTGCGAATCTATGCTTAACTACCATTACACCACAGAGGTGCTCGTCTGTTGGTTAAGAGTACGCAAAATTCACACTCATATTTATGGACTTCAAGATCAAGGCAGCAACGCATTTCAGTGGATTGTCCAATTAGAAACGGTCCGAAAACATTCAACTTTCAGATCTTTTGCAAAACACTCCTGAAATAGTTGTTAACGGAATTTTCTGATGGAGGAACCCAACTGGCAGGATGCTATTACAAGTAGCTGCCCTTATTTTAACCAAAGATTTCAAGGAATACAACATATTTTTACTGACTTGAACTAACACCCTTTTCTACCATTGGTTTTAACATTAGGAAGAAATTGACGCCTAAAAATGGCAACCATAATCATAACATGTGTTGATCCAATCTAGTGAAGAGCCGCCTCTGATTTAAAGGTCAAAATTGGACACTATAAATGCAAAAGTGCTAGAATTGACTTTATTTTTTGGGCAAGCGTCCTGACGCCAAATACATCTGGCCGTAGAATTCTATTGTTACCACGAATAATAATTGGTACCCTATAAGAATCGGATCACCCTTGATATTAAGCCTCCAATTTAAACCATTCACACATAGAGCTGATGGGCAAATATCGTTTTGCTGTACATTATCGGGACGCTAATAAAGCAAAAACTAATTGAAGAATACTGCCAGAAATTAAGATTAATTGAATAGATTAAGCATTTTTTTTGTGTAAAATTAAATTTCCTTCATTAATTAAAACTTATGAAGTTAAGTATTAATACTTTTCTTCTTCTTCTTCTTCTTCTTCTCCGTTCTTCTTCCTTCTTCTTCTTCTCTTCTTAACTTCTTTTGAGTTTTAACATCAGCGTTAGCTGATGGTCTTTCCACTGGGTCTTGAGTGACCGCAGTCTCCCTCAGGTCTCCAGGACTTCTTCTGAGTATCTGGCAGATTGCAAGAAGTGCAGTGTTCTGAATGGTTTTCAATCCTTCCTCTGATATCCAACTCCAAGCCTTTTCTAATCCTTTTGACCGTTTCCAAGTGACCAACTACAATATGGTATCACTTTGACTTTCATATTCCATAACTTTTTCAAGTTTTTCTCTGGCAAGGTCCGATTTTGCCACTTTTTCTTTTTCCTTTACTGTGTCTGCTGGCACTGAAAAATCCACCAGTTGACAAGTTCTTCTTCCTTTCTTCTTCTTCTTCTTCTTCTTCTTCTTCTTATTATTATTATTATTATTTATTTTATATTATTATTATTATTTTTTATTACTTTTATCTTCATTTTTCTAGCAGTAGAATTCTTCAGCACACACGCTTAGACGGTGTTTGCTGGAGGCTGGGTGAGAGCAAGTCTCCTCAGGTTCCAGACTCTTCTAATTATTCTAACCGTCCATAGCAATGCTGTATTTGGATGGTCTGCTATGTTTTTCCCGTCTCCAGTTCACCCAGACATTCCGAGAACCTTGGACACCGTTCCAAAGGCACCAATTAGTAATTGATACGACCTTTCTTCATGTTCCACAGTTTCTCCTCAGTCTCTGGCAATATCCTATATTTGTATCTTTTCATTTTCTTCGCTTCACTTGGGGTGATCCGCCAGGCACGGAAATCCACGATATTATTTATTATTAATTTTATTATATTATTATTTCACCTGCCCGCCGCTGGTTCACTGGAGATGAGTGACAGCAGTCTCCTTAGGACTCTCTTGAGATTCTAGCCGTCTTCACAGTGCTAGTACCTTAAGATGTCTCGCTTCTCACTGTCTTCCAAATTCCCCATATTATTTTCTCAGAGCTTTGGGGACCGTTTCAATGGGGCCACCAATTACAATTGTATGATCTTCACCTTAATGTTCCACAGTTTCCTCAGTTCTTGGCAAGGTCCAAGTATTTGTTGATTCTCTTTCGCTTTCTTTCACTTTTACTCTGAGGAAAAATTCTTCTCTTCTTGTCAATCAAACTAGGTCTGTCCCTTGCCGTATTAGGTAACAGTCATACTCAACGTCTCAGAAAATTCTGTTGCATCTCATTCTCCTAGACAAATTCGGCCTTGTGGCATATACGTTTGTTGAATGGTGAATTGAATTTCTGCACAGTTCCAGTGATCATTTCCCACCTCAGCGTGTCTAGTCTGTAATCTTCGTGCGACTTTACTGCATTCGCTTATTATGTGATGACATTTTGTCTTTTTCCCCCACACATTCGCACTTTGCCTATTGTGGTTGTGTCTATCTATTTTGCTTTTATATACATTTATCCTTATGACATTGTCTTGTGCTACATATCATAAGAGATTCTGTTTCTCTCTTGAGGTTTCCCCTTCTTAGCCATCCATGTCTTCTGATGTGCGATCTCTCCTGTGTTTTCGATTGAAGTGTCTCCATGTTAGTTGTTTTTCTTCCGCATTTCTCTTTCTTGTTTTTTTTGTTATATTGTGCCGTCCATATGTTGCAAGGTTTTTTTCTGGCTGCTCTATTTAGTCTTTCTTTGCTTCTTTTTTTGGTATATTCATCGAGTGCTCGAATTGTTGAAATCTACACAAATTGGCGAGACCATCTGCCCCATTCTTTTTCTTGCTACTAGAGTCGTCCTGTTTCGTCTGCTCGGTGTAAATGCCTTGTGAATTGGTTATAAGGTTTTCCTTGTTTTTTGGTCCATCGTCGAAGGCTCCCTCTTGTCCATCTTAAGAATGTCCAGTGTATCTTACGAGAGGGACCAAGCCCAGGTGTTTATCCTTGGTGAGATTTGCTGCAGGGTTTAGTTTTCTTCCTAGGAGTTTTCTCGTTCTCCTGAGGTACTCTTTCTTACTCATATTTTTATATTGTTTACCTCCTTTGAGTTTTCATCATCAGCATAGCTGATGGTTTCACTGGACGTCTGAGTGCACAAGTCTCCTCAGCCTTGCATAGACTCTTAACTGAGTATTTCTGGCGGATTGCCAGCAGTGCAGTGTCTGTATGTATCGTTCTCCCTCTGATTTCAGATTTTCAAACTTTTTGGGACCGTTCAGTGCACCAACTACAATTGGTATACTTTGACTTTCATGATTCCCATAACTTTTTCAGTTCTCTGGCAAGGTCCAGGCATTTGTGCATTTTTCATTTTCCTTCAGCTTCCCCTGTGATATTTGGAACTATTATTAATTATTATTTATTATTATATTATTATTATTTCTTGCGAGTTTTTTCATGACAGTTGTAACTGTAGTTTTCAACGGGAAATTCAAATCCTAACAAGTTATAAAACTATCGTGGCTCTTCAGTTATTTTAGTAATTTCAGCAGTGCTGTGGTCTGATTCAGTCTCAATTCTCTCTCGATTTCCAGTTTCCCATGTCCCTTTTCCCACTATGTTTTCAAGGGTTTTAAATTATGATTGGTATTGCTGTCACCTACATGTTCTAGTCGCTTTAAACCAATTTCTGTCGAGGTCTAGGTATTTATTTGTTTTCACTTCCTTTAGCATTAACTCGTATGACTGCTGGAAATACGAATTCATGAGTTTGAGAATTTCTTACTTTTTATTAACTAAAACGGAACTGATTTTTGGCCGTTATTGGGTTACGTTTAGATATCAGAGTCACAGGAGTTTGTGTCTCAGATTCTGGTTTGTAATTTACAGGCATTTTCTCAGATTGTTAAAGTTAGCTGTTTGCACTATTCTCAGTGGATCCCTTTCTTACAACCAGTCCATGTTCTTATTTCCAAGAGTTTTTTTTTTTTAAATTGATTTAGGTCTTTGTAGATTTTGCTTCTTTCTTTTATATTTTTGGTGGCGTCTTGCTTGAATAATTTATGTCTATTCCTTTCGCTAAAGTCGAGTTGTTTAGTAAATTTATTGCTTTCCTTTACAAACTGGGAATGATTTTTTTCCAGTGTACTTTACTTAATGTTAGAATAGAATATTATGTAGTGTGATTTCATTAAACCCAATCTCTATATAAATGATTCAGTTCCTTATGTAAGACCGTTATCATCTTGATACCCTCTATTAAGAAGGGTCCAAATGAAATGCCAAAGAAATCAGTGATATTTTGCAGGTTATTATCCAGCGATTCATTATTCTCATGATGTCATCACCTCAACAAATAATGAACCGTTCCATTTTTTTCTCAATAAAGAAAGGAGGAAGAGGACGTGCTATGAGAGGAAAAAGTAATAAGAAAGGGAATAAGTATAGAGGGGATATAGAGAGAGGGCGTGAGCGCATGACAGATAACATTGGATATATTCATATCGAACATAATGAAAGATGAAAAGAAGAGAGAGAAGAGGGAGAGAGAGAGAAGCGAGAGAGTAGAGAGAGAGAGAGAGAGAGGAAGAGAGAGAGAGAGAGAGATGAGAGGGTACAAGAATTATTATACCTTTTACATATGAAAGTATTTGCGATAGCTCTTAAGTAACATATCAAACGTTGTAATAATAAATTATCAACTGTGGTATATCCGAGGTCCTATTTGAAGTGGTTATTTCTGTCTGTGAATTCTAGTTAAATAAGCATTTCCACTGTTTCTGCACTTGATGTAGAGAACGATCTATATCTCTTTAATGCATTCTCTGGCCTGTTATTAGTTTCATGGCTTCAGTACCATTTTTGTTATGTTTAAGTTCACTCTATTTAATATATCAAAACTGTTTGTTACTACTGGTACCGTTAGGGTGCTAATTCTGTAATTCTATTTTTCGCAATCAATCTAGTTCTCAATAGCCTCTGATTCTCCTATAGAATTTTTTTTCTCAATTTTATCATTATACTAGAATTGATACATTCGCTTCCCACACTAATTCCTAAATTTTTCTTTGTGTTTTTATGGTGTTGCTAACTTTTCACACCAGAGTTGCTTCAGTTCACCTTTATTAATATATAGCCGATCGTAACATACTCATTTGCATGGTCTCGATTCTACATCTAATTTCCAATTCCGACCAATCTTCTTTCAAACCCGGTGATCGCCAAGGAAAGCTACAATGGTAACACTATGGCCCTTTTCATACAGGTTTTTCAACCAGAACACATTATATATCAAAGGAAAGAAAGAAACAGAATCTAATTTCTTAAATCTCCATACATTAAACAAAATGAAACGCTTGAAAAAATTATTTTGAACATAGCAGCCTATTCATGTACTATTTTGAATTGCTAAATATCACCTTTTGGGTTACTAGTTTTTGAAACTAACTAGACTTTATGTAATAACAATTCTTATATATGCTCATTTGATTCTATTCTGTTCCACAAGAAAAGTAAAAATATTCCTGGTATATTTGTTTTCAGAGAAATAGGTTTACATATATGTATAAATCAGATGTGCCTTAAATTGCAATACCGTTTTTTTTCGTATTTTATATCTCTTTATAATTTTCTAATACATATTTTGATTTCTGTGTTTTTTCTTTTGTCTTTCGTTTATAATCCGTTGTTTCATCAACTTTTTTACGGATGATTTTCAACTCGCTGGTCTGATAAACATATTATTCAAACACTAATATTACAGTTTTTCCTCATTCTTTCTTTTTAGGTATCGGGCTCTCATTCATCCCAAATGTCATACTTTGGAACATTAATTTCTGTTCTTTACATCGATCTATTATTCTCTTTGTCCATAAACCACACATCTCTATTAAACTCTTGAGATGTAAGTCCTTACAGTTTTCGTTTCTAGCCGGTTCAATTCAAGGATCAGAATTTCTTTACTAAAATGATTCCTCTTTAAGACATTTCGCTCAATACAATTTCTGTATGAAGCGCTTCGTTGTATCGCCATTGTTATGCTTATATTCTCTTCGTTAGGTTTGCTGTGGCAATAAAACTATTCCTTGTGTTTCATTTAATCGTGAATTTTTTTTCTATTTATTCCGTTCTAAATTTATTCCTTTCGAATGCCAACAAGAAAATAAGCCTCCTGACTTACTGGTCAAGCTGGCGTCCGGGCTTAGAAAATACATATAATATATAAACAAAGAAAGAAGGACATTAATCGAACCGCTGACACATCCACCATCGATTGGATTAATGACCCTGAATTAAATATTATATGACCCAAAGATAAGTATTTTTTATTAACCATTTGAAAGATATCGCTTCACTTACTGACAAAACAAAACAAAAGGAAACTTTGCATCTCTCTAATATATTTCTATGTAATTTTTGTTTGTTTTGTTCTCACCGATATAAAACCTCTTCTCACATCGAAATCTCGTTTTGCCTCTTTCTATCCCAATACATCTTCATTCTTCATACAGAAAACATTAAAGTTAGGGAAAATGTTTAGTTTAAATTCCACTACCAAGGACGAATATCCTGAAAATTTGGATTCCAATTATAATATTTATTATGTTTTATTAATTCTACACTTCAGTATTCTTCCGTCATTCTCTCATTTTACTAAATATAAACTTCTTCTCTTGCATTATTTTTTCTTTATTTTTTAATTTAGGAATCGGCATTCACAATGTATCTTAACAGTTAGTTTTCTCCAATAAACTTTACTGATATAGCTATCCCCTCGTAAGTTATCATGATCTTGTTGTCATGGATTTTATTTTCTGTATTAATAATCTCAGTGCAAACACTAGATGTTGTCATGGGTCATTGGGATAGATGGCGGGGATTACCAAGAGTGGTGATCGATAGGATCGAAGGATGAGAGTCAACAAGTTTTGATGATTGTGGGTGATAAAAAATGAGATTTAGTCTAGCCCCAGGTTTCAAGACTGGTGTTTTCAACTGTCTTTTAATTATCCTAATTACAACGGTAGTCGTCCCATTTTGGCCATGTTTTATGTATATAATTAATCTCACAAAAGCCGCTTAAACCATGTTTATTGAGTAGGGCATCATACGGTTTATTTCGTTCACAGCCAATTTTTGTACGGACTGTTGTAGCACCATTCCAATATTCTTAGCTTTCAAGGGCGTTCCGCATCGTGGTTTACAATCTAGTCTCCGCAGATCAATTACCAATGAATAGTGAGTTCATATTCACTGGATTCTCAACTTACGACCTTTTGTCCCATTCAACTAACCCCTGACGAACGTGTTGGGTAAATACCCATTCCCTATCTTTCTAACCAGCTTTTCTTTTTATACATTATTTGCAGTGCGTGGAAATGAACTCGTCGGCAAGTTCAAATTCTGACGAAGGTTTTTGCATTTCACATAGCGCTAAAAACCTTGGCAAAAGGGTAATGCCTCTATGCCACTCCCTTCATCTATGGGTAAATATCCGCAGGGTCAGACTGGGCTCTGACATGCCTATGTACGAGTCCTAGGAGAAGGAAAACTCTAAATTCAAATTTGGTAAAACTCCCGTAAGATATTGAACTTGTGTCACATCCTGGCTCTCGGGGTGGTGGTAATAATATATATATATATATATATATATAATATAATATTATATATATATATATATATAATGCCAGATCAGTCCCTGTTGATGTCTCACAATCAGTTTGTAGCAAATTCCAGAAGTATCTTAAGTAATCCTTTTTCAACGATTTTTTTTATAGATGTTGATAACACTCCTTAATTTCGACAGCCCTGTCGGCTGGGGCTGTAGAATAGCCCCCGATGCACCGATGCAGGGGTAAGACCCGCCATCAATTGGGGCCACCAATAGCACTGGTGGCGACCATCACGCTTAAAGACGGAATTCTGAGATTTCAGTCTATATACCTGCCTCCATTGTCCCTTTGGCTTGACGAGAGTCATGAGGACGCTTCCGGCAAATCGGCTAGTCACCTCTCAAACCCTTGCACTATATGATTGGCTTAAGTATTGCTCTTAATACAACCCTGACTCTTTTTATCACATATGTGCTAAGAAGGTGGTGGCTTGTGATCTTACTGTCCTAGTATGTTGTTGAAACTTCATCTAGTGGTGAGGTTCATTCCTGGAGCTCTGAGGAGTGTGAAGTTACCCTTCATTACTAATTAACTTCCAAGTTACCCTGAGCCGGATGGTTGTACTATTAGTACATTTATTTGTTAATAATAAAAAATGAGTTTAAAAAATTGATTACTAACAAGAATGAATATACAAACGTCTTCAGTCTAAATAACCGCAAGGTTGGCATAACCCGTAAATTCAACAACCAAGCCCTAAACTTCGAAATATATTGACTAAAAATATTTCCAATTGTTTTGGTTTGTCTACCTTATCATGTCTCCGCTACATGTTTTAGGGAGTATAAAATCCCGATATTACGAACTATGGATGGCCATGGCCCTCCCTGAAAGCTCATACACACTTTGAAACTCTTGTATTTTAGTGATTGATATAGTCAGATCAGGACAAACAGGTCTTCTTTCTTAGTTTACTACAGTACATGAACTAGTACTACTTGTTTACATTTCGGCTACTAAATTGGTACCGCATCAGGCCATGCCTCGGCTTGTCTGGTGAGGCCAGAGTGTGAACACCTAGCATCACTGAAACAGTTCGAAATGCAGTTTTTATCGTTGTCACCTTAAGGGTTTCACAGCTTTTTTGATTCCGGCAAAGTCCTGGTATTTGTTTAGTTTCACGTGTTGCTTTGGACCTTTTGATTGTGATTAAGTGACTTACAATTCCTTATCATAATGCTGATCTTTTCTCATTTTCTTTTTTTTATTAGTTTCTTCTTTAGGAAATGAAGGCATATATTTTATGTACACAACTGCATTAAAAATGTGTGATATGGGGGGGTAGGGGGGCTTTATTTTTTCTTGCCTTTACAAATTTACATTCGATCGGCCGCTTTTATTAAATTGCAGAACAAAACGCCACTGGCGCCAGTCGGAGAACACAACTTATTTCAACAATGATACAAACATAAAACCACACACCACTAAAAGATTACACCAGACACATATAAAAAACGAACAGACAGAGAAAACATGGTAATACATAATGATGCATTTATCATGTACGGCTAATTTTTTATTCAAACTATCGATTATTGTTTTTTAAATATTTTGTTTTTAACGTCGAGACATGTTTTTATAGATGCAACCAAATTTCAAAGATTTTTTTGCCTTTGTTTTGCTGGTGTTGGCTATATGAAAAGATGTAAATAATGGAAATACATGGAGAAAAACTATGCCAATCTATACGAACTGTACAATTGCGTGGGACTGGCTCGAGAATTTTCAAATAAAAGTAAAACAATAATTTTTTATACTGTAGCTAAACTCATCTTTTCCTTCTCCCTTTTCTAATCTTTGTTTACTTATTTCTTTCACCTATCGTTCATTTTCCGCTTCATACTGTTTTCCTTACTTTATCACATAATAATTCCTTCCCTTTTTATTGTTTCTCATGATATATTCTATCGTAGCATTTCTTTTTTTTTTTTAGCAAGTCTAGATATAAAATAGACATATTCAAATTTTAATTTCTTCTCTCTCAAAAAACAGAAGTGACTTGCCGAATTAAAAAAAAGCAGTTAAAAAAAAAAAGAAGATTAAAAGTATTAAGGTAGCTGAAAATGGTTTTCTTTGCAATCAACTGAGTTATTTTCTCGTGATTTTGTTGCTCACATTTTTTTTCTCCTGTAAATGACGTCAGATTAAACTCAACTGACTTTCGTAAGCTAGTCTGCATGAAGACAAAAACCGAGAGAGATAAAGTAGGTGAATTGATAATCTCGATGGAGGGTTAATCTTTCATTTTCCGTTTCGAGTGACGCCCGATTGGAGTTTGAATCTCACTAACGATGCACTAGCCCAGGACCTACCTCCCCGATTTTTTAGAGAACTTGGTGTACGATATTTTTTGCCCTTTATAATTTTGGGTTAAACTTAGAAAGGAGTTGCGAATTCGCGGTCAAAATTCTGACTTATCAAATCGTTTTTTTTTGCATTAACACTAAGAGGTTATTTATGTTAGTTGGTTTACTGATTTTAAACCCATCTAAAAACAGGTTTTAAGAAAGATAGTTGTCGGAGATTTAACATTTAAGGGATATGATAGGAATAAATAGAAATAAGATAGAAAAAGTTTAATAGAAAGTTATTGTTTGGTTTTACAACATTCAACCCTTGTTAGATTATTTTGTGCCGAGCTATTGTTTTTATTCCATTCTTGTTGTAAAATCCAACCAATCAACTATTCTATTAACTTTTCTTCTATCTATTTCCCTATTTATTCTATCATATCCTTAAATGTTAAATCTCCGACAACTAATCTTCTTAAGCTGTTTTTAGATGGTGTTTTAAAATCAGTAAAACAACTAACATAAATACTCTTTAGTGTTATGAAAAATAAAAACGATTCTGATAGCAGTCAGATTTTGACGCGAATTCGCACTTCTCTTTTCTAAGTTTCAACCCAAAATTTTAAAGGCAAAATATGTCCACCAAGTTTCTTAAATCGGGAGGTAGGTCGCTGGGCTGTGACATCGTACGTGGAGTTCAAACTCAAATCGGGCTGTCACTCGAAACGGAAATAAGATTACCCTCCATCGAAGATTTCAATGTCACTACTTATCTCTCTCGGTTTGTCTTCAATGCAACTCACTTACTACAAGTCAGTTGAGTTTAATTCTGACGTCATTTACAAGAAGAAAAAAATGTGAGGCAACAATTCACGAGAATAACTCTGTGAATTGAAAGAAAACATTTCAGCTACCTTATTATAGCTTTTATCTTCTTTTTTTTTTTTAACTTGCTTTTTTTAATCGGCAAGTCACTCTGTTTTGTAAGAAGAGAAGAAAATTAAAATTTGAATTTATGTCTATTTTTTATTAATCTAAGACTGCTAAAAAAAAAAGGAAATGACTACGATAGAATATATCCATGAGAAACCAAATAAAAGAGAAGGAATTATTTGTGATAATGGTAAAGGAAAACGATGAAGGGGAAAATGAGAGATGGTTGAAAGAAATAGTACAAAAAAAGATTAGAAAAGGAGAAAGGAAAAGAATGAGTTTAAGTCTAACGTATAAAATAATTATTTGTTTACTTGTTATTTTGAAATTCTCGGCATTCCACGCATTGTAAGTTCGTATAGATTGCATAGTTTTCTCCATTGTATTCCATATTTACATCTTTTTAAGCAACACAGCAAACAACCAGGCAATCTTGAAATTGTTGCTATAAAAACATGTCTTCAACGTTAAAACAAATATTAAAAAAAATAATCGATAGTTTGATGGAAAGAAATGCGTACATGATAATGCATCAGTTATGTATTCATGTTTTCTCTGTCTGTGTGTTTTGTATATGTGCTGTGTGTATCTTTAGTGGTGTGTGGTTTCTTTAATGTTTGTTTCATGTGTGAATAGTTGTGTGTCTGTCGATGGCCCAGTTGTCGGTTTTGTTCTGGCAATTTAAGAAAGCGCCGATCGAATGTAAATTTGTTAAGCAAGAAAAAATAAAAGCCCCCGCTCCCCCTATGCAACATATTTGATGAGTTTGTGTTATCTAAACATAATGCCTTCATTTCCGAAAGAAGAAAACTACTAAAAATCAGAAAATGAGAAATGTCCAGATTATGATAGGATGTAATGTCACTTAATCACAATCAAAGGTCAAAGCACAGTGAAAACTACAAATCCAGACTGTTGCCCGGGAATCAAAAAAGCTTTGAAACTTAGGGTGACAAGAATAAAAACTGCATTTCGAACTGTTTTAGTGATGCTAGGTTGTTCACACTCTGCCTCACCAGACAAGCCGCGGATGCCTGATGGCGGTACCAATTTAAGTGCCGACAATGTAACAAGTAGTACTATTTCATGGTACTAGTAGTAACTAAGAAGAAGACCGTGTCTGTCCTGATCTGACTATATCATCACTACAATACAGAGTTTTCAGTGTGTATGAGCTTCAGGGAAGCAATGGTCCCCCCCAACTCCATAGTTGTAATATCGGGGATATTTACTACCCATAAAAAATGTAAGCGAGACATGATAAGGTATGACAACCAAGACATTGGAATATTTTGAGTCAATATATGTTCGAAGTTAGGCTGGTTGGTTTGAATTTTACGGTATCAACCCTGGGGTTATTTATACTGAGACGTTTGTTTTATTTCATTCTTGTTTAGGTAATCAATTTTTTTTAACTCATTTTTTTATCTAGTTTAACAAATAATGGTACTAAATAGGTACAACCTAATCCGGCTCAGGGTGACTTGGAAGTAATAGTAATGAAGCGGTACTTCAACTCCTCAGAGCTCCAGATTGAAACTCACCACAGATGAAGTTTAACCATACTCAGGACAGTAAAGATCACAAGCCACCACCTCTTAGCACATATGTGATAAAAAGAGTGCAGGTTGTGATTAAGAGCATACTTAACGCCATATATAGGTGCAAGGTTTGAGGTGACTAGCCGATTTTGCCGGAAGCGTCTATGTGACTGCTACAAGCAAAGGGAATGGAGAGGTCATAGACTGAATCAGCATTCCGTCTTAAGCGTGATGTCGCCACCCAGTGCTATTGGTGGCCCCATTGATGGCGGGTCTTACCCCTCCTGCATCGTCATCGCGTATTCTACCAGCCCCAGCCGCACAGGCTGTCGAAATTCAGAGTAAGTTTTGTATCAATATCTATAAAAAATCGTTAGAAAAGGATTAGACTTAAGATACTCGGAAATTTTTGGCATACAAACTGATTGGTGAGAATCAAACAGGTGACCTGTATCTGGGATATATATATATATATATATATTATATATATTATTATATATATAATATATATATTACACCACCCCGAGAGCAGGATGTGACACAGTTAATATCTTACGTGGAGTTTAACAAATTTGAATTTAGAGTTTTCCTTCTCCTAGACCGTTACATAGCCAATGTCAAGAGCCCAGTCTGCACCTGAATATTTACCATAGATGAGGAGTGGAAAGATGCATACTTGGCCAAGGGTATTAGCGCTAATGTGAAATGAAAAACCTTCGTCAGAATTTGCACTCTGGCCGACGAGTTCATTTCCTACGCACCCCAAATATGTATAAAAGAACAATCTGGTTAAAAGATAGGGAATGGGTATTTACCCAACACGTTCGTCAGGGGTAGAAGGACAAAAGGTCGTAATATGAGGCACCAGTGAATATGAACTCACTATTCATGGTAAATTTGTCTGAGGCTAGATTGGTAAACCACGATGGGAACGCCCTTGAAAGCTAAGGAATAGTTTGGAATGTTGCTACAACAGTCGACCAAAGAAAATTTTTGTTTGGTTGGCTGTGGTAAGCAAATGAAACCGTATGATGACTACTCATAAAAATGGTTTAAGCGGCTTTTGTGAGATAATATATACAAATAACCATGGGCCAAAAAGAAAAAAATGGGGAAACCGAAACTAAGTCCCCGGTTTTTGGGGGGGGTTTAAAAAATTAGGATAATTTAAAAGACAGGTTGAAAACACCATTCTTGAAACACGTGGCTAAGACTTACATCTCATTTTTTTCACCCACATCAATCAAACTTGTTGAACTCTCATCCTCAGATTCCTATCGATCACCACTCTTGGTAAGTCCCCGCCATGCTATCCCAATGAGTCCCCATGACAGAACATCTTATGTGTTTGCACTGAGATTTTAATACAGAAAATAAAATCCCATGACAACAGATATGATAACTTACGAGATAATATATCAGTAAGTTTATTGGAAGAATACTAACTGTTCAGATACATTGTAATGCGATCCTAAATTAAAAATAAGAAAATAAATGCAAAGAAGTTTATATTTCAGTAAAATGAGAGTATGACGGAAGAATACTGAAGTGTAGAATTAATAAAATATAATAATTATATTTGGAATCCAATTTTCAGGATATTGGTCCTTGGTGCAGTGGGAATAAACTAAACATTTTCCCTATTTGATGTTTCTGTATGATGAATAAGATGTAATTGGGATGGAAACGGCAAACACGAGATTTCGATGAGAAGAGTTTATATCGGTGAGAAACAAAACAAACAAAAATTAGCAAGAAAATAGAGAGAGGCAAAGTTTCCTTTGTTTTTGTTTGTTTCAGAAGTGAGCATATTTTCCAATGGTTAATAAAAATACTTATCTTTGGTATAATATTATTCAGGGTCATTATCAATTCGATGGTGGATGTGTCAGCAGGTCGATTAATGTCTTCTTTCTTTGTTTTTAATATTATATTGGGTATTTTTCTAAGCCCGGACGCAGCTTGACCAGTAAGTCAGGGACTTATTTTCCTTGTGGCATTCGAAAGGAATAAATATTAGAACGGAATAAATAGAAAAATAATTCACGATTAAAATGATAACAAAAATAGTTTATGCCACAGCAAACCTAACGAAAGAGAATATAAGCATAACTGCGATACAACGAAGCGCTTATACAGAATTGTAGTGAGCGAAATGTTTAAGAGGAATCATTTAGTAAAGAAACTTCTGATTCCTTGAATTGGAACGAGTACGAAACGAAAGTGTAAGGACTACATCTCAAGAGTTTTAATTAGAGATGTTGTGGTTTAATTGACAAAGGGAAAATTAAATAGATGCGATGTAAAGAACGGAATTAATGGCCAAAGTATGACATTTGGGATGACATTGAGAGCCGAATACTAAAAAGACCAAAAAGAATGGAGGAAAAACTGTATTAATAGTTGTTTGAATAATATGTTTATCAGCACCAGGCGAGTTGAATCATCGTGAAAATGTGATGAACAACGGATATAAACGAGAAGACAAAGAACACAGAAATCAAAATTGTATTAGGAAAATTATAAAGAAATATAAAAGACGAAAAACAAAAAACGGTATTTGCAATTTAAGGCACATCTGCATTACATAAAATGTAAACCTAATTTTCTCTGAACACAAATATACCAGGATTTTTACTATTTCTTGTGGACAGAATAGAATCAAAAGAGCATATAAAGAATTGTTTATTACATAAGTCTAGTTAGTTTCAAATATGTAAGCCAAAGGGAATATTTAGCAATTCAAAATTAAGTACATGAATAAGGCTGCTAATGTTCAAATTATTTTATTCAAAGCAGTTTCATTTTGTTTAAGTATGGAGATTTAAGAAATTAGAATTTTTGTTTCCTTTCTTTCTTTGGTATAATAATGTGTTTCTGGTTGAAAAAAGACCTGTATGAAAAGGGCCATAGGTGTTAGCCAATTGTAGCTGGTTCCTGGAACATGCACCGGTTTTGAAGAGATGGCGGAATTGGAAATTAGATGTAGAATGGGGGGGGGCGAGGACCATGCAAATTGAGTGTATGGTTACGCTCGGCTATAATATCAATAAGGTGAACTGAAGCAACTCTGGTGTGAAAAGTAGAACACCATAAAACTACAAATTAGGAATTTAATGAAGCGTAATGTATAATCATAGTATAATGATTAATTTGAGAAAATAATTCTATAGGAGAATCAGAGGCATATTGAGAATAGAATTGATTTGCGAAAATAGAATTACAGGAATTAGCACTCTTAACGGTACAGGAGTACAACAGTTTTGATATAATAAATTAGAGTGAACTACAATGAAAAAAATGGGTACTGAAGCATGAACTAATCACAGGCCAGAGAATGCATTAAAGCAGATATAGATCGTCTCTACATCAAGTGCAGAAACAGTGGAGAAATGCTTATTTAAACTAGAATTCACAATACAGAATAACACTTCAAATAGGACTCGGATATACCACAGATGATAATTTAATTATTACGAACGTTTGATATGTTTACTTAAGAGCTATCGCAAATATTCAATATGTAAAAGGTATAATAATCTTGATTTACCCTCTCTTGTCTCTCTCTCTTCTCTCCTGTTCTCTCTCTCTCTCTCTCTCCTCTCTCTCTCTTCTCCTCTCTCTCCCTTCTTCTTTTCATCTTTTCTTGTTCGATTGAAATGATATCAATGTTATCTGATCTCATGCGCTCACGCCTCCTCTCTATTATCCCTACTAACTTATTCTTTCTTATTATTTTTCTCTATAGCACGTCTCTTTTCCTTTCCTTTCTTTATTTAGAATAAAAATGGGAACGGTTGATTATTTAGTTGAGGGTGAATGACACTCATGAGAATATGAATTCCGCTGGATAATAAAACTGCAGATTATCATGATTTACATTTTTGCATTTCATATTGGGACCCATCTGTAACTAAGAGGGTATTGAAATGATAACGGTCTTACAATTAAGGAACTGAATATTTATTAGAGATTGGGTTAATGAGAAACACTTATAATATTCGATTCTACATAAGTAAATTTACACTGGGAAAAAAAATCAATTCCCAGTTTGTAAAGAAAAGCATAAATTTTACTTAAACAGACTCGAACTGTTAGCGAAAGGAATAGCATAAAATCAAGCAACAGACGCACCAAAATATAAACGAAGAGAAGCAAAATCTTGCAAAAGAACTAAACTCATTTAAAAAAAAACTGCTTGGAAATAAGAACATGACTGGGTGAGAAGGTGATCCACTGAGAAAGTGGCAACGCTACATTTAACAATACTGAGAATGCTGTAATTACAACGCAGAATCTGAGACACAAATCTGTGACTCTGATATCTAAACGTATAACCCATAACGCCAAAATCAGTTCCAGTTTTAGTAATAAAAAGTAAGAAAATTTTCAACTCATAGATCGATTTCCAGCAGATCAATACGAAAGTTAAATGTAAAGGAAGTGGAATAACTAAATAAATCCTAGCCTCGACAGAAAGATTTTTTAAAAGGTAGAACATGTAGGTGACAGCAATACAATCATAAATTTAAACCTTGAACATAGTGAAAAGGGACATGGGAAACTGGAAAATCCGAGAGAGAATTGAGACTGATCAGACCACGCACTGCTGAAATTGACTAAAATCCTGGAAAGCCACGATGAGTTTTAGTAACTAATGTTAGGATTTGAATTTTCCGTGAAAAACTACAGTTACAACTGTCATGAAACTCGCAGAATAATAATAATATAATAATAATAATAATAATAATACGTTCCAGAATATCAAGGGGGAAGCTGAGAAATAAAAGATGCACAAATGCTGGGACCTTGCAGAGAACTAAAAGTTATGGATATATGAAAGTCAAACTTATACCAATTGTATTGGTGGCACTTGGAACGGTCCAAAAAGTTGGAAAATCTGGAAATCAAGGGAGATATCGATACCATACAGACAACTGCACTGGCTGCTTTCTGCCAGAAGATACTCAGAAGAGTCATGAAGGCTGAGGAGACTTGTGTCACTCAGAACTCCAGTGGAAAGGCATCAGCTATGCTGATGTGAAAAACTCAAAAGGAGTAACCATAATAAAGTATGAAGTAAGGAAGAGTACCTCAGGAGAACGAGAAAACTCCTAGAACTAAAGCCCTGCAGCAAAATCCTCATCAAGGGCTAAACACCTGGCTGTCCCCTCTCGAAGAATACACTGGATCCATTCTTAAGATGGACAGAGAAGGAGCTTTTCGACAGATGGACCCAAAAAACAAGGAAACTTATAACAATTCACAAGATTTACACACGAGACGAAACAGACAGACTCTATGTATTCAAGAAAAGAATGGGGCACGAGGCTCGCCATTGTGTAGATTTCAACAATTCGAAGCACTCGGATTGATATACAGAAAAAGAGGCAAGAATAAGACTAATAGAGCAGCAGAAAAAACAATTGCAACATATGGACGAGCACAAATTAACAAAACAAGAAAGTGACATGGGAAGAAAAACAACTAGCATGGACACTTCAAATCGAAACACAGGAAGATCGCAGCATCAGAAGACATGGACATGGCTAAGAAGGGGAACCTCAAAGAGAGAACAGAACTATGATAGTACCGCACAGACAATGTCATAGGATAATTATATAAAGCAAAAATAGATAAGACCACAACACAATAAAGTGGGCAGAATGTGTGGGGAAAAAGACAAACTGTCAATCACATAATAGCGAATGCAGTAAATCGCAACGAAGGAGGATTACAGACTAGACACGACGGGTGGGACAAGGTGAGTCACTGGGAACTGTGCAAGAAAATCCAATTTTCACCATTCACAAAACGTGATATGCACAAGCCTGAATCTGTCTAGGAGAATGAGATGCACAGAATTTTCTGAGACTTTGAGGGTATTGAGGATTACCTAATACCGGCAAGGGGCCCGAAAAAACCTTGGTTGTTTGGTGTCTGTTCCTTGTAGACTCTAGTTTTGAATTGGACAAGAAGAGGAAAATTTTTCCGTCAGAGTAAAAAGTGAAAAAAGCGAAAAGATCACAAATACTTGGACGCTTGCATAGACTGAGGAACACTGTGGAACATTTTAAAAGGTGAAGACATACCAATTGTAATTGGTGCCCTTGGAAACGGTCCCCAAAGCTCTGGAAAATAATATGGTGGGAATTTGAAGACAGATGAAGAAGCGAGACCATTCTAAGGTATAGCACTGTTAAGATCGGCTAGAATCCTCAAGAGAGTCCTAGGAGACTTGCTGGTCACTCATCCCTCCATGAAACAGCGGCGAGGACAGTGTGCAATAATAATTATAATAATTACATAATAATATAATATCCGTGGATTTTCCGTCCTGGCGGATCACCAAGTGAAAGCGAAAGAAAATGAAAAGATAGACAAATACTAGGATATATTGCCAGAGAACTGAGAAACTGTGGAATGAAAGTAAAGGTCGTATCAATATAATTGGTGCCTTGGAACGGTGTCAAGGTTCTGGAAAAGGTCTGGGTGAACTGGAGACGAGAAAAACATAGAGCCATCCAAATTACAGCATTGCTATGGACGGTTAGAATTAATTAGAAGAGTCTGGAGACCTGAGGAGACTTGCTCTCACCCAGCCCTCAGCAAACCACCTAAGGTGTGTGTGAGAAATTCTACTGTAGAAAAATGAAGATAATAATATAAAATAATAATAATAATAAAATAATATATATAATAATAATATAAGAAGAAGAAGAAGAAGAAGAAGAAGAAGAAAGAAGAAGACTTGTCAAACTGGTGGATTTTTTCAGTGCCAGCAGATCACAGGTAAAGGAAAAGAAAAAATGGACAAATATCTGGACCTTGCCACAGGAACTGAAAAAGTTATGGAATATGAAGTCAAAGTGATACCAATTGTATTGGGTCCACTTGGACGGTCCAAAGGATTAGAAAAGGGCTTGGTAAGTTTGGATATCAGCGGAAGGATTGAAACCATTCAGACACTGCACTTCTGCAATCTGCCAGAATACTCAGAAGAGTCTGGAGACGAGGAGACTTCTGTCACTCAGACTCCAGTGAAAGACCATCAGCTAACGCTGATGTGAAAACTCAAGGATAAAGAAGAAGAAGAAGAAGAAGAAGAAGAAGAAGAAGAAGAAGAAGAAGAAGAAGAGAAAGTATTAATACTAAAACTTCAATAAGTTTTTAATCTAATGAAGGAAATTTATTTTACACAAAAAATGTAATCTATTCAAATAATCTAATTTCTTGCAGTATTCTTCAAATTAGTTTTTTGCTTTATTAGCGTCCCGATAATGTACAGCAAAAGATATTGCCCATAGTCTATGTGTGAATGGTTTAAATTGGGAGGCTATACTCAAGGGTGATCCGATTCTCATAGGGTACCAATTATTTTTCGTGGGTAACAATAGAATTCACGACCGCCAGATGTTTTGCGTCAGGAGCTGCAAAAATAAAGTCATGTCTAGCACTTTTCATTTATAGTGTCCAATTTTGACTTTAAATCAGAGTCGCTCTCACTAATTGGATGCAACACATGTTAATGATTATGGTTGCCATTTTAGGCGTTCAATTCTCCTAATGTTAAAACCCCCAATGGTAGAAAAGGGTGTAGTCTCAGTAGTAAAAAATATGTTGTATTCCTTGAACTTTGGGTTAAAAAAGGTGACAGCTACTTGTAATAGATCCTTGCCAGTTGGGTTCCTTCAGTCAGAAAATTCCGTTAACAACTGATTCCAGGATGTGCAAAAGATCTGAAATGTTCAAATGCTTTTCTGGACTCGTTTCTAATTGGCAATTCCACTGAAATGCGTGCTGCTGATCTTGGAAAAGTCCATAAATATGAGTGTGAATTTTGCGTACATCTTAAACCAACAGACAGAGACCTCATGTGGTGTAATGGTTAGTAAGCTAGATTCGCAAGGCATTATTGTGAGTTCATTCACATTTCGCGCCCCATACTTCTGGTCTTGTGCCACATTTAAGCTAAGTTTAGTAAATAAAATATACCAAAGACAGGGCACCTCATGAGATGTATGGTTAGCAAGCTAGATTCGCAGACCATTGTTAGTGAGTTCGATTCTCACTAGGCGCCCCATATTCTGGCCTTGTGCTACATGTAAGCTAAGCTTAGTAAATAACTATACCAACAGACAGGGCACCTCACGTGGCGTTATGGTTAGCAAGTTTGATTCGCAAAGCATTATTAGTGAGTTCAATTCACATTGGGCGCCCCATACTTCTGGTCTTGTGCCATATCTAGGCTAAGCCTAGTAAATAACTATTAGGCACCTCACGTGGTGTAATGGTTAGCAAGCTAGATTAGGAGCCATTGTTAGTGAGTTCGATTCTCATTAGGCGCTCCACACTTCTGGCCTTGTGTCACATCTAAGCTAAGGTTAGTAAATAACTATATCAACAGATAGGGCACCTAACGTAGTGTAATGGTTAGCAAGCTAGATTCGCAGACCATTGTTAGTGAGTTCGATTTCATTAGGAGCCTCATACACCAGTCGCATCTTAGCTTAGTAAATGACTAAACCAACAGAATAGTAGGGCACCCCACGTGGTGTAATCGTTAGCAAGCTAAGTTCGATTCGAACTGGGCTCCCCATACCTCTGGCCTCCTGTTACATCTAAACTTAGCTTAGTAAATGACTATACAAACATACTGTAGGGCACTATCTAATTCAAAATATTTCATTACATTAAGACTTAAATATTTACGCCGACGGAAGACGCATATTTCTTGCTAGTTTAAAAGAATGGTGCATCAGATTTTATTGCGTCATTTTCAATCAATCTGCCTTTGGGTCTGCATGAATAATAAAACATGTCCTGAAAATAAGTAGGAATTATATATATATATATAATATATATATATATAATATATATATATATATATATATAATAACGCTTTAATAACAATTTTTGTAAAAAGAAGTAAATAAGTCAAATTTGAACGAAAAATAAATCATAGTTCTTCTCATTTTTCTTTTGGATCAATCAATCGCTGAAATAAACATAATTTTCCATTTTTCATAAGTTTCGCTTCGATGGTTGATTTTTTCAAATTTAACCAAAAATCTGCGCCTCGGATTTTATGTAAATTCTCATAAATCAAAGACGAACGTTATTCCCACGTCTCGTCGTACAATAATATATCGTGAACAAATAAAAATGAATAGCAAATACTATGCTGATGATATGAAGAAATAATTTTTAAAACTCAACTCCTCGGTTGTTTCGGTTTGCACTTAAACTTTTCTCCAAATTAAAAAAATACAAGAAAAATGTCTTATGAAGAAAAGTGTCAGAATTAAAGAAATCCTTTCCTTACCTTTAGAAGTCCGTCACAGATGAAGATGATGTCACTCCATGTCTTCAACAGTTGCGGACCTATTAGTGGCTAGTTAGTCCGATTCTGTGGTTGCAGATACGGTCACGCAACATTGCAAAGGAAATTCCATCTGCATTTGGTGGTGCATGTCGATGAAAACATCACCGCTTTGCAGCCCTCTTAATATCGATATTCAGCCGCTTAGCTCATGTGCGGCATGAGTTTTCGCCAACCCTGTCTGTTAGAGGCCATATCTTCCAGGCTTGAAGGTGTGATAGTGCATTTCTTATCGTAATATGGTCTTTGAGCAGTATTTGGTGACCTCCAGTCCTTCGAGTGCCATCTGCGAGTTCACCATAAAGTATTTTACGGGGGAGTCTGCAGGCATACGGGTGCTGCAACCCAATAATGTAGTGAGGTAATGGTTAACAAGCTAAACTTACTTGGTATTATAATTGTTATTAGTTCTTTTGTTATTTAGTGTTATTGGTTTTAGAATTTCTTTAAAATATTCCAAACGTCCATTCATTAAGCAAACATGTAAGTGCATTTCTCATTACAATTATTAGTTTTTCACATCAACGTTAGCTGATGGTCTTTCACTGAAGTTTGAATGACAATAAGTCTCCCCAGGACTCCAAGACTCTTCTGAATATTCCAGCTGATTTCAACAATGCCGTTGAATGGCTCAATTCTTCCTCTGATTTCAGGTTTCCTCTAGTCTTTCTTCTAAACTTTTGGCGACCGTTCCAAGTACTCCAACTACTATTGGTTTCACTTTTACCCTCATATCTCACAGTTGTTTCAATTAGTATAATTATTTTCACTTCTTTTGAGTTTTTCACACCAGCTTTAGCTGATGGTATTTCACTGGGGTCTGAGTGACAACGTGTCTTCTCAGATTTCGAGGACTCTTCTGAGTATTCTAGCCGATTGCAGCAGTGCAGTAGTCTGGATGGTCTCAATTCATCATCTGATTTCCAGATCATCCAGTCTTTTTTTACAAGATTTTTTCGGACCGTTCCAAGTGCACCGACTAGAATTGGTGTCCCTTTCACCCTCATATTCCACAGCCTTTTCAATTCTCTGGCAAGGTCCAGGTATTTATCCATTTTCCTTCAACTTCACTCTGTAATCTGCTGGAACTGCAAAATACAGCAGTTGACACGTTCTCTAGGCCTGGTTTCCTGCCTGGGATAGAGGGATCTGTCTCTATCTCAGAGTCCCAGAGAATGTTATGCGTTTCATTCTCAAGAACAAATTCTTGTTTATGCATATACCATTTTTTATGGTCAAAATTACATTTTTTGCATAATTCCCAGAGGATCACCTTCGCAACTCAGTCATGTCTAGCTTTGTATTCCCGTTGTGCTATTTTGCTACATTTGCTTAATACATGGTTTGCAGTCTCATCGCTGTCACCGCACAGTCAATATTTACTGTTTTGGTGTGTCTTATCAATTTTTGCTTGGATAAAATTTATTCTCGTGGCATTATTTTGTGCAGCAATTATTAGTGATTCAGTTTCTCTAATATGTTTTCCACTTCTTAACCATGTCCAAATCTTTTTATGTGCAACGTCTCTGATTATTATTATTATTATTATTATTATTATTATTCATTTCCATCGAGTTTTTCACATGTGATAGCAAGTCTCGTTCGGTCCTTAGGACTATTCTGAGTATTGTAGCTGATCTTAACAATGTCGCAGTTTGAATGGTCTCGATTCTCCCTCTAATATCCAATTTACCTAGACTCTTTTCCACACCCTTAGGAACCCAGGGTAGCAATTATTATGGTTAAAAAGTTTACCTTCATATTCTACTTAGGTTGCTTACAGCCTCTGCTATTCACAATCTAGTAATGAATAGGCTGACCGTGGCCTAATTTTGCTTTCTGTGTAATTTATCTTGTCAATTGAAGTTACTGAAATAGTGAGAGTCTTGTGTGTGGCTTTCTTGTTGATGAACGATTTTGATCAAGAAAAAACTGAACCATTTTTATCATTGCCATTCTAATGTAACTTCAATTGATTATACACACATAGGAAGTGATTATTTACCTTCATCATTGTGGCTAATTTTCTTAGTTTTTTTCTGAAAATTCATTAGCAAAGAAATAATTAGGAAAATCAAGGAAAAGCAAACGAATTCTTAAAATTCAAAATAAAAAAAATAAAATAAAAATAAAATAAAATAAAATGTCCTACTTTCTAATATTTCTGAGAATTTTCTTTTCAGAAAATCATCCTTTTTGTTACAACTAATAATCAAGAAACAACAATAATCAAGGAAAATAATCACTTCCTATGTGTGCCTAAGCCATTTTAAGCTATATGTGGCAATAATGATGTTCGGTTTTTTTTTACTGTTTTGTTCTTTTTCCAGTAATTCCTAAATCCCTGAGATGACAGAGGCTGGTTACGAGACCGAGTAAAATTGAATGCTAATTTTTCAAGGTATAAAACATTCTGATATCTATTATTACAGAAACATTACCATAGTTATTTTGCTGAACGTAACTTAGTAATTTTCTTTATAACGATACTGGTGTTCCTAAAAATTACGATCGTTATCATCTTGCAACATCCTCTGGTTAACAATGAGATTGTCCAAATCGTCCAAGATTAAATGTAAAAATGTAAATCCTGATTATCTGGTGCTGCTTCTCCGCATAATTCGTATCTCTCATGAGTGTCGTCACCTCAGCTAAATAAGGGACCATTCCGTTTATATTGTAAAGCAAGAAAACGAAGAAAGGACATGCTTCACAGAAAAATATAAGAATGAAAGAATGAAAGAAAGAGATTAAGAGATATATAGAGATGGGGAAGCGATAACGTTAATCTGTTTCTGTCGAACGTGATGAAAAGAAGGAAAGAAAGAAAAAAGAGTGAGAGATAGTTAAATCAAGATTATTATACCTATTACACATTGAACTATTTAGCAATAACTCTTAAGTAAACATATCAAACGTTGTAATAGTTAAATCGTCATACTGGGGTAGCTACACAGGTCATGCTAGTAAAAAAAATTACAGCAATTTTTTTTAGGTAATAGTAAGCTTTGTTTTTATAAGACTGTTATTCAATATGATTTCGTGCAAGGAATCATATTATTACTTGTTATTTAATACTTCAGAAAATATCTTATTTAATTTTATGGCTTTTTTCACAGAATGAATCTACACATTATTTGTCTTGTTTTGAGTGATTCCTTTGAGGCAATAATCAAGTTAACCAATGGACCGAGACACATAAATATTTTCTCTTATATTTACTTTTTCAGGGAAACTGAATAGAAATCAATGAACACTGCCCTCTCATATTCTGTTGGTTGGTTGGTTTATTGATTTTAACGGCATATCAACCCATCCGGGGTTATGTCATGCCTAACGGTTAGGGTGTAATACATATTGTGTATTCATATATATACTTTTAGTAATTGGTTTTAACAATGTGTTAGCATTATTGGGGATTATATTGTATGGCATTGATTTGTTTCATGTCTATATTCTAGGGTATAATTTTATTTCCCTCAAGAAGGAGAAAATATCCTCTATGTTAATATTTTCAAACAGATCTTTCATATTGTTTGGTTTAATTGTTTGCTTTAAATTCTTTAAATTTTCATATTCTGTGTGTGTGTTTTTGCTCGATTTACTATAGGAAGTATTTACTGACATCCCACCAGGTAAGTCGAACACAATGAAAATGTGTATTATTTTTATTATTCGGACTATTGTTCTCATCTTTATTGTTATCTTCACAAGGTTTCGGTCGATGTGCAGTTCTTCAGGTATTTCTTTCCAAAGGATCATTATAGTCGGAAACCAAGCACAAACCGAAGTTCATGCGTCGTTAGTGTTTAAAAATTGCGTAATTCCTTTTTTCAGACGCGCCAGGTACTGGGCAATAAACCCAGTCCTGCTCCCTTTAGACCAAATGAAAGGTGCTGCCTGGGGAACGATTCAACTGAACCATCACAACCTTGAAAGAATACACGTACACACACATAAATACTGTTGGAATCTTGGGGTTATAAGGCGTGTGCTTGATGTTCACTTCTACTTTTAGACTCGCCGATAACCATGTGACCAACCTATTTACCAACCACTGGCAGTATTCTGCTGCTGATATTATTATTTATACTGGCTGTTCTGGCAATACCTGCACATATTGCTTCAAACCTTCGTAGACGATGGATCATAGGATTATATCACTGGATCTTTGACACTACGTAGGATTCCAAAATTTAGGACTTATTCACTTACCAAAGGATTCTATAGTTCAGGACTTACTTACTTACTTACTTTAAGTCCTTTTCAACTGGCCAACGATGGCGGTCAGAAACTTAACAAATACAAGCACACAGAGAAATCTACGTGTGTGCATAAGGAAACAAGATCATAGAAACATATAGGCAGCACAAGCAAGCACACATACATATATATATACATACACACACACGGAAATCGAAAGATATATAGATATGAACAGACCCTTATGCATAAACACATATGTGGTTGAGAATAGAGGAAAATGTGGATATAACAGCACAATCAGCTAAATTTAATTGATATTCCTCCTCATTATTTTATTCAAAGTTTTGAGAAAGCTTCAGCCAATAATGAGGCAACATATCTATTGAATTTAGCTGTTTGTGTTGTTATATCCACATTTCCGCTATTCTCAACCACATTTTGTCGGATTTATTCAAATTCTTCGACCCACATAAACATAGGCAAATAATTAACATACACACTCAAAAGATTACGACATTTGAGCTATCGATATTATACCTACAATATACACTAGACCTGGGTTCTTCAATATTTCACCATTCCCAGGCAAAGTAGTTCTAGATAGTTACAAGAGATCTAAATGTAAGTAATTTGCTACATCTACACTAACGCATACCGTCATACACCGCCCTGAAGTTTCCTACAAGCACTAGTACGCCCCTACAAATGCCGAAACCTCACTATAACCAAATGCAAACATCTTTAAACTGATTGGATGTCTCGAACTACACATTATTATAATCTTTACCCTAAATCTCTTTTACTTAAGTTTAATGATACTAATTTCAAAAACTTTCAACATCTATCGTTCAATATCCATATGCGCCTGTGTAGTACAATACACGTCTCACCGTTTCACGGAACATCTTCCCGTGGTCTGAAACTCATGCTATGCTAGACTAGATTACGCTCCTTTCGTTACACAAATTACTATTCCCCTATTTTTAGCCAGTCATCCAAACAGATTTCATAATTCGAATCCTGATGAAGGTTGCCCAAACCGAAGCGTTATAAGGTTGACTTCTCCATGAAGAATAATTTCATCACTTTGTTTTTATATTTTCTACATACCGTCAGATTTTATTTCACCAGTTTATTCCCATACGCACCTGCATTTTCATATAATGGATAATTCGATTTATTTGAAAAAAGTTTTAAAACGTGGATTAAGTAATTATTTCTTTAATTGACGAGTGCATTTTTGTAGCCAAATTCTAACTATGACATGCACTTTGAAGTAAACCTTCATTATCCTTTATGTTCTACTGTGAAAACATGTGTTTTAATCTTATCAATGTGTCAATGACGCACTTTTTGTTAAAATAATTTGTTCTAATTTAGTTATTCATCCACATGATCCATAAAAGATTGTGAGCTCTCGGTTAGATCTTGAATTCAATTTGACATCAGAAGGGAGATAACTCATTATTCAATTTACATTTAACTCTACCTTTTCAAAAAGATGAAGCGCTATGTCATACGAGCAAAATAACAAAGAGCTGAAAGGAATGCCAAGGAATCAACTCACTGCTTGTAAGCAGTGACGTAATTTTTGTTACAGACAAAACCTGGAAGCTAATCTCCATTATTAATAGATAGTCTGTTTTTTATGTTTATTTAAAAAAAAATATTAATAGCATCCCAATAGGGGTTGCCCAAAGTCCCGACATGAATCCATAGAATATGTTTGGGAGCACCTTGACCAAAACATCGAAAGTGTGTGACCATAATCGCGTCAGTGGCAACCCTTAAAGAAACATTGGACCATGTGACCTTTAGGCACCCTTTTTGATATCGATTAAGAAAGGACATGTTTTTCATTTACACCGTCAATATCAGTTGTTTTAACAGAAGATTTTTAGATTTTTTTAAATTATAAAACTAACCTCTAACTCTAACCCCTAACCCTAACCCCTAACAAACAACCGGACATCTTTTGCATTTACACCGTCAATATCCGGTTGTTTGTTAGGGGTTAGGGTTAGAGGTTAGTTTTATAATTTTTTTTTAATCTAAAAATCTTCTGTTAAAAAAACCGGATATTGACGATGTAAATGAAAAACATGTCCTTTCTTAATCGAGATCAAAAAGGGGTGCCTAAAGGTCATATGGTCCGAAACATTGCTAAAGGATTGGCAAAAGATGCATCAGACGATTGTTGATAACTTGATGAAATCCGTTAACTATCGAATACAAGCATTGAAACTCGCAAATGGACGACTTACTGCATACTAGTAGCAGATATTGTTTATATATGTTAGGTTGGTATTATGTAATTAAACTTTGAAAGTGGTGTAATTTATTTCTCCTGGTTAAAACCGTTTCGTAGGCCAAAGTATATGCAGAGCTTACAAAAGATTTCGAGATTTTGTTCCTCCCCTCGAAATGTGATAAGGGCTGGACATTACATGAAATTGTTCGCGGATATTCGAAGTCCTACTTTAGAAAAAATATGTGATGAATATTTTGTACTAAGAAATCACTCATAACTATCATTTGTGCTAATTTCTGAGACCTGGTGATTAATTCTTAATCTTTATCCAATTGGTTGTTAATTTAATTTTTCTGTTCTCTTTCCAAAGCTTCTAAAAGTCAAGTCCAGTAATTACATTTCTAAGTTGCTTTAATTCATTTGCCAGCAAAAGCTAATCAATTTTTAAAAATCTTTTATCATTTTTTCATAGAAATGTCTGGTAAGATTCTTCAACGCACAATGAATATAGGAAATTCAGCTTAGTTGGGCTTTTTTCTTTCTTTCTGCAACTTGATAGTTTATCACTTGACAATTCAGTTGGGAATTTTTAAAACCAGTCGGAAACTTTTAGGCAAAAAGAATTATCTAGTTTCTTCATTCAATTCGTTTTTTTTTTTTTTTTTTTTTTCGTCTTTTTAAAATTTTTATTAGGGACAAAACAATTTTTTGTCGGTCAATTATCATCTTATGTTTCAAAATGGTTTTAGTCAGCAAAACAGGAGAAACAACATCTACTACATTTACGTTTATTTATCTATATATTAATAACTGTGTTCGTCAAATTGTACGACCATTATCATCTTGCAACACCCTCTGATTAAAACTGAGACCGTCCAAATTATTCAAGATGAAATGCAAAATAGTAATTCCTGATTATCTGGTGTTGCTTTTCCACTGAATTCTTTTTTCTTATGAGTGACTTCATCTCAGCTAATTAATTGATGGTTCCGTTTTTATTATAAATACAGGAGAGAAAAGGGACATGCTAAACAGAAAAATATAAGAAAGAAAGAGAGTAGGAGAAAGAGGGAAACGGGTGAGCGCGTGGAAGCAGAGAGAATTAAATGAAGATTATTACACTTTTTATATATTGAACTATTTTTCAATAGGCTCTTAAGTAAACATGTCAAAAATGTGTAATAATTGAATTATCATATTGTGGTATACCATAGGCCCTGCTAGTTTGAATATATTCCTTTATATCTGATTTTTAAGAAGCAATATACTCTTTAGAAAACATAATGCAGAAGGAGAAATGGTTAAAACATGTTCCTAAAAAGCAACCTAGCATTGCTTACACAATATCAATTATTCCGTATGAAATTAAGAATATATTTATTTATCAATTGTTATGTATTAATAATTTCAGTTTATCATACAACACATAAGGGAAACTATAAATGTATACCTATTATAATAATCAAAAAAGCAAAACCAGACAGACGCCACCAGATAGACGCCACTAGGAATGATTAACGCTTGAGTGCGCCACCAAATTGTCCAACGCTAGTAGCGAGAACTGGCTTATGATTTTTGCTAATGTATGCCTTTATTTGAATCAATGATAGAGAGTATATATCTAAATTAGTGTATCGAAGACATGAAGTCAATGGTGCTTGGTAACTGACAGTTTTTCGTCTATGGAATTTTCAAACCAATTTGGTTTAAAATTGGTTAGGCGATAAAATTCCACTTTCTTAAACACTATATATATATATATATATATATATATATATATATATATATAAGTATTTATGAAGAGGGAGGGACTTAACGGAGAAGGCAAAATGTGGAGTGATATTACTTTGTTTGTCAGTAGAATAATTGACTGAATAATTCCAGGTTATGAATGAATATACAAGTGCGCAATACGTTTGTAGAGCACGTTTGCTCAACAGACGGTTAAAAATCATAACAAAACTCAGCGATTCACCTATATGCTGCGGATCTATGATAATGTATTTTGATTACTTCCATTTGTTTTAATTAATTTCATTGATTAATCTCAGATACCCTGACGATCCGTACGGTGAAACCATTTTACTATGTATATATATATATATATAATATATATATATATATATATATATATATATATATATAATAAGATAAATATATAAAAGTTTTACATATCTATTTATTAGGTGACAAAGGAACATTCATAACCATATTGGTTTCATGCGATGCAATCATCAGGTGAAGATGTTTCAAATGTAAGGAAACTCGAAAGAATTTCAAAAAATTTCAAAAAATTCAATAGACACGGGGATGCGTATGATTGGATTAAATGATGTGTGTATGTAAGTGAAGGTGAATTGAATGTATACCACATACTCATAGATCAACGTATTATGTGTGTGACTAGTTACCACACGTACGCAACCTTTATGCTGCCCATAAACACTCTCATACATTCAATTCACATTCACATACATACACACATCATTTTATCCAATCATACCCATCCCGGTCTATTGAATTTTTTGAATTTTTTTCGATTTTCCTTACATTTGAAACATCTTCACCTGATGATTGCATCGCATGAAACCAATATGGTTGTGAATGTTCCTTTGTCACCTAATAAATAGATATGTAAAACCTTTATATATTTATCTTATTATACTATATAACAGCTCTATTTTATATTGAGCACTCTACCAACAATACTGCATTTAGTACACCATTCCAGCAAAAGCTGAAATCGTGACCATCTCACACTATAGTATATATATATATATATTATATATATAATATATATATATTATATATATATATACGTTCTGTTTATGTTAAATTATTTATCCTAGTTCTTGAAACTGATATTATCATATACAATTTAATAATGCAAATAGAAATTATTATAATATAATTGTGTAAACTTTGCATTTCTTAAATCTTGTTTTAAACTTTACGCTCGAAGGTTAATTATAAATACAAACATTCAAAACTTCAGTTGACATTTTCAAGGTAATGTTGGGAATTTAATTTAATCTTTAATTAGCGTTAATTATCTTCAATTCAACCTGCAAAATCAGGAAGTGTTTATTTGCTTAATTCAGCATATTTTTCCGGATTCCATAATTATATATATATATATATATATATATATATATAATATATATATATATATATATATATAATGGTTTAATTACAATATACGGAAAATGCTCATCAAAAGCATTAAGATCCTCTATCAGAATACCAATAAAAACGCCTACATATCCTAGAAGTAATTCGTATCAAAAAATTTAAAAATCCTAACATAGATAAAATGGCATTTTGACTGTTACATTGTAAACGTCTTTGATAACTCACGCACTCACCATGGCATCCCACCTAATATAGGACACATTCTCTGCCACTTAGACTCACTGACAGTTACCAAGCACAGTTAATGTATATATATATTATATATATATATATATATAATTATATATTATATATGTGTATTGTATGTGTGTGTGTGTGAATTTTTAGATGAGGCTTCGAGTTATTTGATTATTCGCATTGTCCTCATCTTTATTGTTATCTGCACAGCATTTTAGCCGATGTGCTCCCCGGCCTTCATCAGGTGTTTCTTATCAGGCTCGGGACCCCCTCCTCGATCTCGGAGACCTTCATGTCATAATCAGAGCCTTCACGGAACTTCGCACCTAAATCATTTAATCCACGGGTAGACTTTTCTTATTCCGTTAAATATGACTGGTACAATTGTTGTGTTTTGTTAATTATTCTGTCTCCCTTGACCAGGATTGAACCTGCAGACTAGAGATAACTATCTTAGAACTATTAGCCAACGCCTATATCCACTACAACAAGAAGGGTCCCAAGTTTGACAAGAAGATTCACAAGTTCGAAGTGGGTTCCCGAATCTAACAAGAAATACCTGATGAAGGCCGGTTGGCAAATCGGACGAAACGTTGTACAGGTAAAGATAAAGATGAGGACAATACTCCGAATAATCCAAATGACCCAACTATATAATATAATATTATATATATATATATATATATATATATTATATATATATATATATATATATATTAGTCTTTGGTGTGGTACCAAGTTTCTTGGTACAAGGTGATTCTAGGCTGGTCCTATTCTCTATCAGTAGTTTGTGGTAGAGTTCAGGTTCCGTATGAGAGTTCAATGTTTAATTATTGTAAACAGAGCAAAGTTATTTGTGAATAAAAAGGCCTTATGAATTTTATTAGGATTAAAAGATTGTATTAATGCTTTAAAAAGACCAATTATTTTGTTCATTATCAATTAAAAGAAGAGAAAATAATAGAATAGGGGACAGAAAATAGAAACAGGTGAGCTAGCTGCCTAGTTTTTTCTCCACGAGGATCGAAACTAGTCACCTAGTTCATGGTTTCTATTTTTCTTCAACACATTTCTATTGTTTTGTATTTTCTTTTTATTAATAATGAAAAATATTTGGCCTTTTAAACATATATATATATATATAATAGGGGTAAGTAACAAAAGAAGATTTAGCATGTATATTTTCAGGGAGTTTAGATAAATCTAACCCTCGATTCATAGATGCGCATCGGGAAGATGAAATAAAAAATACTATAATATACTATATGCTAATCTCTAGTCCCTTTACTTATATATTTGCTTTGTGACTCTAACATCAAGAGCACACATTGACTCTCAAACTAGACACGTTTTTTAAATAAATCTTGTTCGTAAGGAGGATACTTTTGCATTTTATATATATAAAATTATATATATATATATATATATATATATATATATATATATATATATAAATATATAAATATATAATAATATAAGGTCTTTATAATTAGCTTGAAGCATTGTGTTTATATTGGTTTGTTGATTGGTTTTGAAGGCTATGACAATGCAAGTGTAAAGAAAAAGAAAAAAAGAAAGTAACTATGGTGTAAAGAACCATAGTTACTTCTTTTTTCTTTACACTTGCATTGTGATAGCTTCAAACCAATCAAACCATATATATATATATATATTATATATATATATATATATAGTATATATATATATATATATATGTGTGGTGATATATAATATATTATAATATATATATATATATATTAATATATAATATGGTAGTAATATAATATATATAATATATATATATATATATGATATGTCGGGTCTTAATATACTAATTTTGAAAATTAATTAGTTAATAATTAATGAATTTAGGCCGGATATATGTTCAAATGTAAGGCTAAAACATTTAACATATATACCGCTAAATTCATTATTAACTAATTCATTTTCAAATTAGCTATGACTTCAATTAAGCACATAACCTCCAAAAATTGTCCGGCTAACAAGGCCATATCTAAAATAAACACATTGTTTGTTTTCTTACTTTCATATATATATATATATATATATATATAACATGCGTTTTTAAGGCTTGGGTGTATACGTGTCAGTATATGAATATAATGATCGTACATATATCTAAAATATATCCATTAAATTTTTAATTGAATTCAAGTTTATTTTGGGCTCGAATGTCTTGGCCTTCTGCCAGACTAGATTCAATGTGTCCCTACATTTATCGACCCCTTTTAAATCGTGTCTACTTAAAAAATATCTAATAATCAACTACCCCGCAAAAAGACACCATCCAATTCTTTTCGGTTTGTCATAATTGGGAAAGATTTTTCTTTTACTCTATGCGTTATACGTTTCCAATTAAAAGGAACGAGACAAAAAGAAAAAAGAAAATCATTGAACGGCGAAATGAAGATAAAAGAAAAACCTTTCACGAGCAAATAACATTTCAAGCTTTTGAAGGCGAATAGATTTTGTAGGATCGCGATGAAGAAATGAAGAAAAATATTGAATCCGATGATTAAAAAAACATGTCACAAAAAAAGAAAAGCATTGTGTGTTTTTTTTTCATATTCTTTTGTCTCCCTGCATTTCCTTTGTTACTGCACGTGTGCATGTGTGTAAAGAGAAATATGCAATTCATTATCCTGGGTATTCACTATATGTCTTAGAGAAAAGCAGTGCACACATAACTTCATATTCCATATGCGCCTTTAACAATTTTAAACACACACACACACACACACACACACACACACACACACACACACATACATATATATATATATATATATATATATATATATATATGAATTAATTGCCTTTCTTGTTTTTCTGATCCTCTCTCTTTCTCTCTTTCACTCAGAAGACGTATGTTTGAATAAATTTTATACATTTTATAAAATCCATATAAAACTTATACAACTGCTACAGTTAATGCAAAAGTAATACTGGTCCCTACAAAATAAGCATCAGATGGTCAACCTGGGATCAAAAATGGTTTGAAACTTACCTTATTCACGCACTCCCCAAGGTTTTTTCCCGAATGGTTTGAAGCTAAACCTTATTCCCACTTTCCACAAGGGTCTCTCCAATGGTCTTAAAACCACACCTTATTCCCACTCTCCCCAAGAATATCTCTACAATGATCTTAAAACCAAACGTTATTCCCGCTCTCTCCGCGTAGGTCTTAAAACCAAACCTTATTCCGCCCTGTCGGCTGGGGTGTTAGAATGCATCGACTGCACGTCTGCAGAGGGGTAAGACTCCCCCAATGGAGCCACCTGTTGGCCGTGGGTGGCAACCCGTGATGCTTAAGGATAGAGCCCAGGTGGATGAGCAGATCATGACATGCAATACTCCACTTTGTCCCTATCTTGGGTTAGACGGGCGGTCGGAGAGGCCACCTCCGATCAATCGGCTAGTCACGTCAAGCCCTAGCACCTATATGATTTTCCCAACCCTATTGCCCTCATGGCAAACCCCAACCCCTTTTTATCATATGAGTGCTAGAAGGCGGTGGCTGCTGGTCTACATGTCCTGGGAATGACGTTAAACTCTATCTGATGGTGAGGTTCCAGTTTTGGAGGTTTGGGGAATGTGGAGCACCCCTTCATCACCATTGCTCCCTGGTCCACTCTGACCCGGAGTGGTAGTACCTGTTAGGGTCCCATCTATGGGTTAAATAGAAAAATGTGTTAATAAAGAAAATTGTATTATCCATTAAAAATTGATTTATTTCAAAACTTTATCGGCATTAAATGACCCACTGAGGTTGATATGACGTAAAACAAAACAAACCAAACCAAACCTTATTCATGCTGCCCAAAGTCTCTCTACCCAATGGTCTTAAAACCCATATCCTATTTCCACTCTATCCAAGGTTATCTCCATAATGATCTTAAAACCAAACACACGCACATATACAAACATAAGGTTGGTATCCATCCCGTCTACTAGAGACGATGACGTAATATCGAAAATAACGTAAAACCATGTAGTCTGGATGAGTTGATATGAAGTATGAGCTGTCGCCCAAGCAGTAGATTTCCTCTCAAAACTGTCGTTATGTTCCAAAGGAAAGGCAAAAAAAACAAAAAAAAACAATGCTATTTTGCAACGATAGTGTCGCACGAGTTGCTGGATAACGCTGAAATTCACACCTTCTAATTAATCCCAGCTCCGGATTTGATTTCGAGGTTTACTCACATATAGAACTATAGATATATTGTATTTCACTGACTTAGTATTTTAACAAAAAAATATCGCCAACAATTACTACAAACTACGAATATTGTGGGCTTCCCCATTCCCCTATTCCGAACATGACGGCAGCGCTAATATGTCAAGTTTGATATTCACATGATTTTGAACTATCACGTCCCTCTTCCAAGATTAGGCTTAGTTTCATAACTAATAGGACAGAGATGTGCACGTGCATGCACTCACATCTACATCAAGCGATTCATAATTATCGTTTCTTTAGCTGGCTTTAAAATGTTTGCTTTATTTATACAAGTGATATATACGGAGCCAAAAAAATAAATAAATAAATTCAATAAGTTAATATATTAGACGCGCACATAATGAGATATTTGTCTCACTTCTCCAACTGGACAAATAGAAATATACTTTAACTAAATAGAGTCTAAAAGAAACAAAAAAAAAGTAAAGGCAATCTAAGAAATATAAGAAAGGGAGTTAAGGGAATTAGATTGAAGTTGTTCTAGAAAATAAAAGGAGAAAAATTGTAGAGAAGACAGTAAATGGTTTCTAGGAGATAAAAATAAATGGAATGTTGGAAATAAAAGTAACGGGAGTCTATGAAATAAAAGTAAAGAAGTTGTAGGAAATAGATTAAAGGGATTCTTGGTAATAGAAGTAATGTGTGTCTTAGAAAAAAACAAATCGGTGGTGTAAGTAAATGAAAAAATAAACAATGACGGAGAAATAAATATAAATTGGATCTGAAATGATCTGAATGAAATAAAAGAAGATGAAGTCCCAGAAATAAAAGTCAATTTATAACGACAATCATTACAAACATTCTTCATGAAAAGAAAATGTAAAGGGATTGAAATGTAAGGTAATATCATATGATTCTTTTTTTACGGAATAGAAGTGATTGAATAAAATTAAATAAAATTTTAAAAATCGAACAGAGATCGAGGGAAATTTTGAATGGGTGCGAAATACATGTTGTATACTGGCATCAAATTCTATATGTTATATAGCGGCTTCTTCTTCACGTTGCTAAATCGCGTATCTGTATACGTAGCGGGTATAGTCACAGTAACCAAAGTGATGTATGTTAGTAGTCAACTACTACCGACTACTGGACTTCAACAACAAAAGATCGTATGTACAAAAGAGGACCCTTCTTTATTTTCGTCGGTGTGTGGGTGGTGAAGGCACAGAGCTTACAATGAGTGCACGAGGGGTGGTTGCTGACGGGAGACGTGAAGTGTCCTTTCCGCGGCCAGCTTGGCGTCTGAGTCCTGTCGGCTTGACCCTCTGGCTTGTTGTATTGACGACACGCCTACACATTTTTATCTTTTTGATCTGATAACGGACCTGTGTTATATATTTCTTTTATCTTCACCCTGCTTCCTTGACCGGAAACCCTCTCTTCCGCTTTCTCTTTCTTTTCAAATATATATTTTTATCTTTCTCTTTGTCCCTCAGCCGGAAGTTCCATCTTCCGGGCGAGGACAATACAACATACAACCTTTCTTAGAATATAAATATTCCAAGTATATTTGAATCTTATTTGAATTATTTGGGATCATGAGATCTTGATAAAGAAAGTTCCCGAATTCGAAGTAAAGGTTCCCGATTCCGACAAAAAAAATTCCTGGGTGGAAGTGAAGGTTACAGAGTTCAAAGAGAAGATTCCAGTCTTCGACACGAAACATCAGAAGAAGGCCAGATGCCAAATCTGCCAAAACGTTCAGTACATAATATTAAAGATGAAGATCTGTAAAATCAAAATAAGACAATTTATCGAGCCTCATCTCAAAAATTTACACAAATAATAAAATAATAAAAAATGAAATACACATAATAAATAAAGTATAAATATAGTTATTTACTAAGCTAACCTAGATGTGACACAATACCAGAAGTATGGGCCCCCAGTGAGAATGGAACTCACTATCAATGTTAGGTCCATATCATACGTCTTGGCCTCCTGTTCTAAAAAACGCTAAGCGGTGCCAGTTCAAAAACCAATGCGTACTACGATCGAACTCCCTAGCTGTTTGAAGGCGTTTTCCCAAAATTTACTGCGATATGAAAGTGATATTTTTCGCGACAATTAAATGTAAATATTTTAACCCTCCCCCTCTTTAAAATATTTTTTAGCGGTTTGAGGGCGTTAAAAGTAAGCGACCACCCAGGGTTTTTTTTATCGACAAGTAAATGTAAATATATGAACCCCCTCCCTTTAAAATATGTTTCGGTATATTCATTTTATTTTAATTCAAAACAACTGTCACGAATTTTTAGATAAATACGACTGAGTTTCGAAAATTAAAAACAATCAATACAATCAAGTACAAATAAACAACCAATTACAAATACAAAATAAAAATATCTAGATATTCTTTTTTATTTCATATCTCTATATATAAAATAACGTTTCTGGTATGTACGTGTCGAATTATAACTCCAAAAAGGGATGTCATTCTGATTTGAAATCTCGTAGAAACATTAATGTGTTTCTAACTAAGAAACACAAAAAATGTTTTTTGATTTTCACTAATTAAGTGATATAATTAAATAAATATCCACCAATTTCTAGAACTCTTCACAGTAAGGAACAATTTGGTCAAAAAGGAAATGAATTAGATTAATACATTTTACTTTAACTCAACAGACTAGGTACTCTCTATTTCATCCAGTCTGTTCATCTCTCTCTCTCTCTCTCTCTCTCTCTCTCTCTCTCTCTCTCTCTCTCTCTCTCTCTCTCTCCTCTCTCTCTCTCTCTCTCTGTGTTCGTCTTTCTCAAATAAAATTATGTTTAGGATTACATTGTTTGAAATAATATTTTAAATGGAAACAAAAAAAGCATTTCCTAAAAAACAAATATTGTAATATACAAATTCTCGGCGATTTTTTTATAAATTTTTGATAAATTATTTTCCTCTTATCCTCTGTTACTCCTGTTTTCTCCCTTTCTTACTGGTGGTCCTAAAATAAATTAGCCCGGGTACTTTTGCTAGTATATATATATATATATATATATATATATATATATATATATATATATATGTTTATTCTCTACTTAGAGGTAAGTGGATCGTTTAAACTGTACCTTCAGGTTTACATTTTTTGTATAGCTGTTTCTGGATCGTTATTTTAATTTTTTTTTTTTGGGGGGGGGTGCAAACAGTCCTATCGAATACGAATATTTTTTAAACAGACTCATTTGACCAAGTGATGGCACCCTAACAGGCAGTAACATTCCAGGTCAGTGTAGACCTAGGATTAATGGCAATACTCCACACTCCCCAGATCTCCTCACCATCAGAGGGCATTTAATGTCCATACCCGGGGAAAGAAATGGAAAAAGTATCCAAACATGGAAAACTCCAGAGACAAATAAAATCGATGACATTATCCATTAATCGTTGTGTAGAGAAAAGCTAAACGCGAAAAACTGTATTTGTCATAATAACAGGTTAAATTAATCGCATGAGATGAAATCATGTTGAGTGAAACATAAAGCAAACAGTTGGTGATTGCCGTCTACACGAAGAGGGAAAAAGATCGATGCAAAAACAAAATGGAGAATTCCAAAATACCAACGGATACAAAAAATGTAAAAAATATTTTCGAAAAGTCAAATCTGTCAAATAATGAATGCAGTAATTCTTTCGGATCACCTGATCAATTTTAAACCCTTTTTTAATACAGCACTGTCGGTGGGGATTTACAATATAACGACTGCGCCTCTGCAGAGGGGTAAGTAAAGTAAGTAAAGTCGTCGGGGCAGCCTAATGTCGGTATCAGCCAGACAGCGAGGGAGTATATCCCCTTTTCACTAATGCTAGACTAAGGAGATTATTTGGCTGAACTTGCACAAATGTGTCAAAATTAGGGTGACCCAGAAAAAACAGAACCCACAATTTTTTTAATAAAACTGTTAACTTTAAGTATGGGGGTCTAGGGTTAGTGTTTAGGGTTAGAATTAGGGTTAGGTTTAGGAATAGGGTTAGGGTTGGGGTTAGTTTAATGGGAAAATTAATAAATAATTTGGGTTCTGTTTTTTCTGGGTTACCCTGTATACCGGTGACCCAGAAAAATCAGAACCCAGAAATTTTGTAATAAAACTGTTAATTTTAACTAGGGGGTTTATGGTTAGGGGTAAGGGTTAGGGTTAGATTTAGGGGTTAGTGTTAGGGTTGGGAAATGAATAAATAATTTGGGTTTTGTTTTTTTCTGGGTCACCCTAATTTTGACACCTTTTTGCAAATTCAGCCCATTATTTTAGCGCACTACCAAACCTACCATCAGCTCCACACATTACCGCAGAGATACCTGTGCTGCTCATACGCTGAGTTGGCGAGGGCAGGTATCGAACCAAGAACCTTGTGATTCCAAGCTGAAGACTCTACAGACTGAGCTAAACCGGTCCCTAAACCGACCAGAGGGGTAATAACCCCCAATGGAGGCACCTGTTGGCTGGGAGTGGTATTGAACCCTGGTGACTGAGCAGACTCAACTTTGATCCTTAATTAGTCTAGATATATATGTACTAGAAATCGGAGGCCGACGGTCTTATTATCCCGGGTATGACGTTAAAATCTATCTGATGGTGAAGTTCAAATTGTGGGGCCCTGGGGAATGTGGAGTACGCCTTCATCACCATTGTCCCAAGGTCCACTCTGACCCGGAGTGGTAGTACCTGTTAGGTTCCTATCTATAGGTTGAATAGAACAGAATAAATTCTAATATGTATTTTAAAAATTGGGTTTTTAAATAAAATTGGATACCCATAAATAAAACAAAACATCTTCGGCATAAAATAACCCAACGGGTTAACATGCCGTACAATCCCCTCACTCCCCCCCCCAAAAAAAAACAACCATCTTAAATACCATCATCGTACATAACCGATTCATATTGTCAGTACAATAATTGATTTTACGCTCTGAAAACTTGTCCATTGTTCTTTGCCAAAGAAAAAATCGAACAGAGCTCGAAGGAAAATTTGAATGGGTGCGGAACACACCCTTCTTAGAATTGAAATACTCCAAGGAGAATATTTGAATCTTTTGGAATAAATTTGGGATCATGTGATCTTCAAGAATAGTCAGCAAGAATCAAATGCACAAAACTGAAAATGATAAAATAACGGAGATTCAAGGGGGAGTGTTCAATCGGTTTAGTGATGACCATTCAAGCAAATGTCATTTTGCCTTGAATATAACTGAAAATGATTTCTAGTGTTTTCTTTTTTTTTTCCAGAATACAAGGTGTCATTAAAGGGCCGAATTCGAAGCTGCATCCCTGATGCACAAAAATCTAAAAGGACGCAGTAAAATCGTATCCATGCATCCCACTGTCTTTTTTTTTCTTCTCTCACCATTTCAAGCTAACTGTAAATACATTTTGACAGTTTCTTAGAAACGAATTACACAGGATAAGTTACAAGGTAGGAGTTAGAGAGCTTTAGTTGGAACCCTTAAATTTTACCGGGAACTCATTCAAACAAATATGTGCGTCGTGGGACGCACTAAATCAAAAAGCTATCAGCATCACTGGTAATACTATTTAACCCATAGCTGGAAGGATGAGGGGGTTCGTACCTTTCCCAATGGTATTAATCGAAAGTCAACGTCATTTCGCATCTGGCTTACTTACAACAATTTTACAATCCAACACGTTAGCAACAACACCACGCCCCCCGCCCAGTTAAGGGTGCGTATTATATGCAAATGAGTGTTATACAGGGTTAATTACGGTACAATAAATACAAGGTGTGTCAAAAAAGTATCGAGATTTTTTGTACTTTTTCACACAAAAAATTAACGTTCCATTCATTGTTCATTTCTATCTTCGTAAATACAGCTTCAAATTCGGCACTTTTATGACACCTTGAAGGTCTTACACGGGTAGCGTGTATTTAGCACATTAGCGTAACGGGCTTGTAACAATATTAAACTTAACTAACAGGGCCTGTGGATATCCCAAAGTCTGATAATTTAATTATTGCAACGCTTGATATGCGCGCTTAAGAGCTATTGCCAAATAGTTCGAAATGTAAAAAGTAGAATAATCTTGATTTAACTCTTTCTCTCTCACTCTTTTTCTTTCTTCTCAGTTTTTCATTATATCCGATTGAAACATATTACCGTAATCGCTTCCGCGCGCTCACCCTCTGTCAATCTTTCGCTTTCTCTCTTTCCTTGATATCTTCTATGTAGCTTTTTTCTTCCCTTTCTTTATAATAAAAAATGGTCCATCATTTAGCCAAGGTGACGACACTCATATTAAGAATTCGGGGATAAGAAACACCAGTTTATCAGTATTTATACTTGTGCATTTCATCTGGGATGATTTCAGCAGTATCATTTATAACCATAGAGTGTCACAAGATGATAACGGCACTGATATGAATGGTTAATGCTGAAATTAACCATAATTAAAACAAGCAAACAAATAACAGAGAATTGGGTTGAACTGTTTTAAAATAAGTTTTAGGAGAATGAGTTTTAACACGCTTTACGTTTAATCTCACACACGAGGTAATTCATTTGATAATTATGAACTTTTGTTTAGTAAATAAGGGTGTCAGAAAAAACAGAACCCACAGATTTTGTAATAAACTGTTAATTTTAACTAGGGGTTTTAGGGTTAGGTTTAGAGTTGGGGTTGGGGTTAGGATTAGGGTTGGGGTTGGGTCTAGGGTTAGGGTTGGGGTTGGAGTTAGGGTTAGGGTTGGGGTTTGGGTTAGGGTTGGGGTTTGGGTTCTGTTTTTTCTGGGTCACCCTGTACAGTGTTTGCGTCACATGGTGTGATTTTGAAGAATGCTCATTTCTTTCGTCTGTCTAGGACTGATTTTCAAGGGAAGGCTTATATTAAAATCACCCTGAAAATTCACGCTTGGTTTTACTTTGCAGATCTTATTTTCGGGAACATGGTAGATGAATAGACTAATAGACATATATAAACATGCTGATGGGTAGCAGTCAGAGGTAGAAAGAGATAGATTCCCAGAAAGCCAGAAAGCATTCATTCAGAGAAAAAGTAAATACAAAATTTAAGAATATATAACCGAGATAATTAAGTTTTAGGAGCATTATTTTTAACATGGTTTACAAAGCATTTTGCGTAACCATTATAGGACTATATGACCTTTAGGCACCCCTTTTGCGATCTCGATTCGTGAGGACATTTTTTCAATTTACACCGTCAAAATCCGGTTAATTGTTTACAGACGATTTTTAGAGGGTTTTTTTTATTATAAAACTAACCCCTAACCCTAACCTTAACCCTTAACCATAACCCCTAACAAACAACCGGATTTTGAAGGTGTAAATGAGAAAAGTGTCCTTGTGAGCCGAGAGCGCGGAAGGGGTGCCTAAAGGTTATATGGTCCACATTATAGACAGGTAGATAGACAGAAGAATGTCAGATAGAAAGATAGACAGACATATAGACAGACGGAAAGAAATCAGGACTTCGCGAAAAATAAACAAAATTACTAAAAATCAAGCCTAATAATCAACATAGATAAATAAATAGATAGATATAGATATATAGATAAATATAGATATAGATATAGATATAGATAGATAGATAGATAGATATAGATATATAGATAAATATAGATATAGATATAGATATAGATAGATAGATAGATATAGATATATAGATAAATATAGATATAGATAGATAGATTGATTGATAGATAGATAGACAGATAGATTGATTGATAGACAGATATATTGGTTGATTGATTGATAGATAGATATACAGATAGATAGGTTGATTGATAGATAGACAGATTGATTGATTGATTGATAGATAGACAGATAGATAGATTGATTGATAGATAGACAGATAGATTGATTGATTGATAGATAGACAGATAGATAGATTGATTGATAGATAGACAGATAGATTGATTGATTGATAGATAGATAGGTTGATTGATGATAGATAGATAGATAGATAGATTGATTGATAGATAGATAGGTTGATTGATTGATAGACAGATAGATAGGTTGATTGATAGATAGATAGATAGGTTGATTGATAGATAGACAGATATATTGATTGATTGATAGATAGACAGATAGATATAGGTAGGTAGATAGATATAAATATAGTTATAGATAGATAGATAGATAGATAGATAGATAGATAGAAATATATAGATAGATAGATAGATAGATAGATAGATAGATAGATAAGCTGATGGACAGGTATTCAAGCAGATGGAAAAATATATTCCAGCTAGAAAGGAGTAATTCGGAAAAAATATAAACAGTAATACAAAAATACTTAATCACAACAAAGCATCTAGTAATTTTAGAAGTACATAAATAATAATTATCAGCGTGAAAATATAAAGGATACATGTTTATTTTTTTTTACAAATATTGTTCATCAGTCATATGAGCAAAACAAATGGCCTACGCCTGTCAGGTTATATTTCGCATTAAGAACAACTTTAAAATGTTTTCCTGTAACTTCTAGAGTTTCTTGTCGAAGCATAACTAAAATGAAACACAACATTCTCTAAATAAACAAACAAAAAAAAAAAAACAATATTTAGATATTCGAACGAGAAAAAGTGGTTTCCAAAAATTTAATTGACAACCTGTCTTAATTCTTTTTTCGTTCTCTCTTTACTTCACCCTCACTTCGGGGCATCATTATATTCCCCTCCCCATTCTTTGGGCCATCATTATATTCCCCTACCCGTTCTTCAGGCTATCATTATATTCCCCTACCCGTTCTCCGGGCCATTATTTATTTAGAAAATGTTTGGAGGCTTACAGTTATCAGAAGTAGCTAAAAAAATAACCAAATTCTCGTAATTCACTCATCAAGTATAACAGTTAGTTCATTTATTTAAGAATTTCGATTGGACGAAGAAGAAAAATTGCTGGGTTTGCAGTCTAATTATTTTAACAAAATACAAACTGAAACCTGCGTGTCCTATCAACAGAAACTCAAAATGAATTCTCTCTCTCTCTCTCTCTCTCTCTCTCTCTCTCTCACACACACACACACACACACACACACACACACACTCACTCACACACACACACACACACGCATAAACACACACAAACAAGGAAATACAACTCTACAAATCACGCACACTGAAACATTGTAAATAATCAATAATCAATTACTACAGCTTTGGACATGGAAATATTGAAAAATCAACCTAATTCTCTTGGAAGGCAATACTGATTACGTGCTGGGATTTTATTTGGGGTTATTTTCATATATTAACTTTAAAAATACGTGATAGAGGATTATATTAGACAATAATAATTCTGACAATCATTTGGTAACTAAGTTTAATGTAGCTTGTCTTTAAATTAACTAGAAAAAAAGAAAAAACAGGTTTTCGTTGTTTTTGTTATTAGAGTACGTGACGTGATTCTTTAGTGAGACAAAGTTGATTTTAGAAACATTTTCATGGATAACAGGTTTCCTTAAATCAAGAGATATTCAAAATCGGTTTAAATTGCCAAGAAATTACTTTAAAAGTGACAAAAACTATAATGAGCAAAATTAACTTATAATAACAATGGAAAATAATATATATATATATATATATATATATATATATGTGTGTGTGTGTGTATGTGTATGTGTATGTGTCTGTGTGTGTGTGTGTGTGCGTTGGGAGAAATGTAGAAAAACACGGGATGTAATAATGAATGAATATTTATTCTTGGTGATAATGTTAACACTATAACTTTTCGGTTTACAATACCTTCGTCAGGACATGAGTTTTTTGTGTTGGAGAAATCAATTCTGTTACTGACGAGTACCTTTGTTCACGAGTGGGAGAAGTGTGTCGGTTAGTTGCTGCTATATATATATCCACAAACACCATGTTTTGATGTTCCCAAGACTCTTTAGTATGGCTAGACCCAAAAACTACTTCCAGCTTTTCATCAGTCCAGTTTCTTAACCTCTCAGCCGGTTGCAGCTGCCAGTACGGAGCGGAGTTTTAACTGATAAATACAAACATAAGTGTATATATTTTACGATCGCCAGAGAGCTCAAAACAACAGACGAGCTTTGCGTCTTTACGCTAGCGGTGAAAGTCAATTAAAGTTGCTCCAATAGAGCTCTACCAGGTTTTGGGAGCATATAATAGTCATCCACAGACACCGTGTTTCGACGTTTCACATCTTTCAGTGTGGCTAGATCCAGCAACTACTTCTAGCCGGGAGCGAAACCCGACTGACTTATTATTAGTCCGGTTCCTTAACTTCTCGGTCATCGGCTGTTGCCAATACATATATAGTGTATGTGAGTGAATATATGTATGTATGTGCGAAGTTCCTTGATTCTCTTATTGGCCGAACTGGCCGATATTTTCTATATCGTTTGCCACAATATACTTCCATTTTTTCTTGCTCTCGCCTTTCCTCTTCATGTTCACACGAATCACTTGACCATTTAATCTTCCCAACGTTGTGGATGTCTTCCGAGTAGTTAAGGCCAGTACTCTTGAGTACCATTAGACAATTGTACTGATTCACCTGTTATATATAAACCTCGCGGCGTGTTCAGCTTCGGCACTCCGCGATCACGTCCTTCATTCCACTCTGCTCCCGAATAACATCGTTTCGGATGCGCTTTCTATGAAGTATGAATATCACTTAAAATGTTTGTCTGAATTTTTGAGATTAGGCTTAATAATTTCTATCATTTGGCTTTTTCTGGCAATTGTTCTCATTTTATTGTGCACCCGGCTTTCTTCAGATGTTTGTTGTCGCTGGCTCCCGATTCGGAAATGAAAGCTCCCTAGTTCAACAAGAAGGTTCCCGAGTTCGAGAGAAAACACCTGAAGAAGGCTGAAGGGCACATCGACCGTAACGGAAGATAAAGTCAATAGTTCGAAAAATCCAAATAATACTAAAACATACAATGTTCTTTTAAAAAAATATCTTCGTTTATTCTTGTCCCATTATACGAGTAAGGTTCACTTTTATTAAAATAACATTTTGAAATATTCTCCCCAAAAAATTTCCATAGCTTTTAATCGATATATAATGATCTCTTTAAAATCCAGGGAAACTGTTTTTTAATATCTGATATCTTTATTGCTCAGCATTATTTATTTATAATTAGAAATTTATGATAATCTAAATTCTAAGAACGACATGAGAAATAGGTCAATTTTACTTCGGAAAGCCAACAAAAACCTTATAGATTTATTAATCATCAGATTTTATATTGTCTGTCCAAGATTTTTGTGTTTAGGAGAATTTTATTTTTTAGCACTGCCAGTTTGGTTTTGAAACATGACCTGTGGATATACCACAATATGGTAACCTAATTATTACAAATTTTGGTATTTTTAATTAAGAGCTATTGCGATTAGTTTGTAAAAAGTATAATAATCTTGATTAAACTTTTTTCTTCCTTCTTTTTATGTTTTCATTATGGTTCGATTGAAACATATTAGCGTTATAGCTTCCGCGTGTCCATTTCCTCTCGATATATGTTCCCTACGCTCTCCTTTTTTTCGCTTTTCATTTTCTTCTTTCTGTGTGTATAATAAAAACAAAATAGTCCATTATTTTGGCGAGGTGACGACACTCATGAGAAATAATCGGCGGATAAGCAACACCAGATAATCAGGATTTATATTTTTGCATTTGATCTTGGGTGATTTAGACGGTTTCAATTTTAACCAGAGGGTGTTGCACGATGATAGCGATTGTAATTTTTAGGAACACCAGTATCATTATATACATGGTATGTGCTCACGATACGGTAATATTTCAAACCAGGTTTTAATTTTTGATTTCTTCTCTCTATATTGACTTTTATTCTTCCTACCATTTAATTGAGCCATATATGATTCAAGGGGTCAGTTTAGCTCAGTGGGTAGAGCACCTGCCTAAGAATCGCAAGGATCAGGGTTCAATACTGTTCTCCACCAACTGTTCAGGAGTTGCACAGCTTGTTTAATCCAATCTGTGCAATTAAGTTGAGAGCTGGTGGTAGATGTGGTGATCAAACTCAGCAAAAACAATCTCCCAGGTTTAGTGCAAGCAAAAAGCAAAAAGGTATGCATCCAACTATTCTCCCTCCGGCTATAGGCAAATAGTAGAACAGACGGGGCTCTTTAACCTTGGCAAGGTAACCAGTATAGGAGAAGGAAAACTCTGAATTCAACCCTGTTAAGCTCTTCTTAAGAAATTGACCTTGTGTCACATCGTTTTGGTAAATATGTATATCTTCATTGATTTCTCTTTTCTCTTGAAAGATTTTGTAATTCAATCTTAAAAGCCACCAACATTCTTGTATCATGTGCAGCTGCTAATGCATTCAAACAAGATTAACTCCACTTTACTATAATTTTTATGATTGGCAGAATATGTGGGTTGATTGCCACTGGATGTTGAGACATTTTATTCGTTTTATAAAAAACTTCACATGAAATAAAGAAAATAGACTCACCCTCGTATTTGCCAGTGAATTACTTGATCATAGGATTTATTGGAAATACAAGTGTAAGTTTTGAATGATGTTTACTAACATGGAAAATTCAATTGTCAAAATGAGTCCAGATTTTGGCTAAAGCTGCTTATATTTAACTAGTAGAGATACCCAGCATTGCATGGTATCTAAAAAGTTAAACATAAATTGCTTATCTATATTTGTATGTGAATTAGTAAAAATTATTTTTCTATATATTTATTTTATCTTTTACTCTTTATATATTCTTGTTTTTCAGTTGTTATCTTTATTCTTCTTGTTTGTATTTTTTCTTTTATTTGCTTTTTAATATTTTTCATCATTTATTTTTTTTTTAAATCTTTAATTAATTTTTTTGTCGATAAAACCCTGGGCGTGGCTTACTTTTAATGCCTTAAAATCACAAAACGGAAGAAAGAGCAAAAAGAAAGAAAGAGCAAAAAGAAAAAGAAGGAATACAAAGAAAAAGAAAAAGAATAAAAAGCTAGAAAGAAAAAGAAAGACAGAATAGAATAAAAAGGAAGAAAAATATAGGAATTATACATGGGAATCTTAGATG
>CM042147.1:43988862-44053862 GCA_023376005.1 Doryteuthis pealeii | reverse complement strand
TGTTGTAAATAGATATGTAATAAATGAAACCAACACAAGTTAGGTGCTTCTTTATACTCACTGTCGTCTCTGAAACCACTGTAAAATACGTATCTTTACTGTTTTCTGGCAGTATATATGATTTTGTTTGTATTATTTTATACATAATGCTTATACATCTAGAATGATTGTTAGGAGCATTTTCATGAAAATTTTGTACAGTGTACTTCCTTTAGGGAATGGTTATTGATCAAATTTAAATAATGTTTACCACTTTGGTTTTTACTGTTTTGTTGACGGATATGGGTAAACAAAATTATGCTTCACCCTCTTCGAGTGTTTTAGCTCAGTCGGTAGAGCGTTAGACTAGAAACCAAAAGGTTCCTAGTTCGATACCGACTCTCGCCAACTCAGCGTATGAGTAGCACAGGGATCTATGCGGTAAAGTAATGAGCTGATGATGGGTGTGGCGGTCCACCTCAGACGCTAAAACAATCTCATTGGTCTGGTGTTAGTGGAAAGGGGACATACTCCCTCGCTGTATGGCTGATGCCGACTTTAGGCCACCCCGATAACGTTACTTACTTTTAATGAAGCTTACACCTGATTTATCCATTTTTTAGGCAGTTTCATATTCTACTTTAGTTTATTTCTCTCTCTCTCTCTCTCTCTCTCTCTCTCTCTCTCTCTCTCTCTCTCTCATATATATATATATATAATATATATATATATATATATATATATATATATATATGCATACATACATACACATACCTACATACATATATATCCACGCATGCATATACATATACATATATATATATATAGATATATAGATATAGATATATGCATATATTTATTTCATATTAACATTTTGTATATAATAAGCGAGCTATATTTCCAAGCAGACCTTGCTCAATATTGTTGATAATATAATAAAGAAGGAACATTAATTAATGATCATGATTAAATAATTCTTTATCTTGCCTAGTCAATGCATTTCTTATCCATTAATTTGATTTTTGAAACTAAGTGCCACACATTGAATAATCAGTGTATGGTATAATCAACTACCCTGCCTTGTATTGGAGTCGTTCTGGCGAATCTAGTTCGCCATACTACAGCCCTCATTAAAATTGGATAAAGTTAAACCGTCAGTTAAATCTATCGTCTAGCACAATATTATTACACAATAGATTAGACAAAAAACAAATTAGCTTACATTCAGACAGGGATTATTTATTCGTGGTAATAATAGCTTAGTCTGACACATGGTCGCATAAAAAGTGTTCTCGTCGGAAGGATCAATCAAACTATGCAAATTTAAATATAATTTGACATTTGTCGAAAACAAAACCCTTCGACCATGAGCCAATGAAAAAAAAAGGTTTATAACCCGTGGTTATTAGTTGGAGGCGATTGGTCCAATGGTTAGATAATAGGAAATGGACCCGTCGATTTGAGTTCAAATCCTGGACGAAGCTATAGTTCACAGAGCGCTAATAACCTTTGGAAAAATGTGGATCCAACTACTCTCCCTCCAGCTATGGTAAATATTAGGATAGACTTGACTCTTTAGCCTTGTTTAGGCAACCAGTCTAGGAGAAGGAATACTTTGAATTCAAACATGTTAAACTCCGCTTGGGGTTGTCACTACTATAATAAGTTCAGATCTAATTAGTGATCTATTTTATTAATTTTAAATGTCCAGCAATGTGACAGCAAAACAGGTTTGATTTTATTTCTATATCAAATTTTGATTTTTGATTAAACGTTTACTTCACTTGCGTAATAGAAAATAGTTCTTGGTTTTTATGTTGATCAGATAAATTGTAGCTGAATATTTTTGTTATTAGCGGGGCAGATATTTTCTCTCTTGAAGCTAAACTGAAAGGCCCGAAGCAATCAGACAGTGATAAATATATAAATGTAAGATGAAAATAAAATAAAACCAGAATATTAAGAAGGCGGGGGTGGGGGTGGGACAAAGCAACCAAAAAATATGGTAAAATATTTTTTTTTCAGTAGACAGAATATTTACAATGGTACCGAAAATGAAAGATTTTCTTTTTTCTTTTCATCAGATTCGTTGCGAGAAAACATTTCTCTCGGGCAAAAATAGAATTATAACAAAATAAACGCGAATTTCTTTTAAAAAAGACGAAATAAAAAAAATAAAAAAGACTCGCTTAGATAAAGAACAGAATTTCTAAATCTGATGCTCATTTGCTGTTGTTGATGTTGTTGTTTTTTAAAATTGATTCATGTGAGAAAATAACCGTAAAATGTTGAGGTGAGTTAAATCGAGAAAAAAAGGAAAGAAATTGATTTCTTTTGCTCGAAGCTCAAAACCGACAATTTGGGGAGATTATGTCGACAAAGCGAGGCCTTTAGGCTAAATATTTTTCATAATATACTAAATGGATTACTGCAGTTTTATTTCAACGTGTAGATTTTCTTACACCAAAAAGTTATTAAGATAGACTGAACGACAGAGCAGACACACTAAGCTGGGTGTAAACCGCATTATATATATATATATATATATATATATATATATATATATATATATATATATATGAGTGGTGTATGTGTATATATATATATATATATGTGAGTACGTGTATATATGTGTGTATATATATGTATGTATATGTGTATATGTGTGTATGCATATATATATGTGTATATGTGGTGTATATATATGTATGTATATGTGTATATGTGTGTATGCATATATATATATATGTATATGTGTGTATGCATGTATATGTATATGTGTGTATGCATAGATGTATATATGTATATGTGTGTATGCATATATATATCTGTGTATGCATATATGTATATATATGCACGTTTATGTATATATGTATATACGTGTGTGTATGTATATATGTATATATATGTGTGTGCATGTACATATGTATATATGTATATATATGTGTGCGTATGTATATATGCATATATATATGTATGCATATATGTATATACATATATATGTGTGTATGTATATATGTATATATATATATATATATATATATATATATGAATGTGGATATATATATATATATGTGTGTGTGTGTGTGTGTATGTATATATATATATATATATATATATATATATACGTGTATGTGTGTGGATATATATATATATGTATATATGTATGTTTGTGTATGTATATATGCATATATATGTATATATATATAATATATATTATATATATATTATATATATAATATATATATATATATATATGAGTGATATGACTAGAAAATTCAAGCTAAAAAGTATAGCTTCATTTAATTAAAGATGTATTTTATTTGTGAAAGAAAACTGGAAAATCAAATTGATATATTTTGCTAGGGAAACCTGTCAATCTGATTTTCAAATCTCTTTTTATTTTCTCTTATCATCTGATTTCATTTTAACTTATAGATACCAGATGAAATCTTAGCCCACACTTTATGTATAATCAAATATATATTTTTATATCAAATAATTCAGTAAAATACTGTGCTATTTGCATAGTTATCCTCTCACAAACAGAAAGGTAAAAAGAAATGTATTAGCCTATTTTGCGCATGCGTTGTAAGAGTTAGCAATGTACAGTATACATATATATGTCAATTTTGTAAGTGTGGTACGCCACCTCTGCAAAGGACTATCTCCCTGGTTTATCCTTAGCGAAAATGAGATATACTCCCTCGCTGTCCGGCTAATACCGATAATAGGACATCTCACAGATTTTACTAATTGATATTTCGTCAGAAGTTCATTTTAAGAATAAATTTCTGACGAATCTCCATTAACATAACGAGGCGAAGTATCAATTGAATGAAGTTGTCTGTGTTTTATGTATTACTAGTAGCGGCTACCCGGCGTCGCCTGGGTAGAGGGGGATTTTTGTAAGTTAGTCCAGCAGATACATTATTACTGAATTGTGAGTTGGATCCGCGTAGAATGCTCAATTAAAATCCCTACGTAAAAAAAGACCTTGCATTGATCCAGCCACTCTGCAAAAAATCTTAATGTCTACTATTTAAAATATTAAACGCAAAAAAAATTCATACTGTTATCAATTAAATTTCATTTTTTAATTATCTTTACTAATATGAATCAAATCTTTATTATTTTAGCTAAAAAACTAAGACCTGGTGATATTTAATGTGTATATATATTTACTTTGTCATTAATTGTTTTATTTTTGTCCGGACATACACATACACACAGCTGCCCTTTATATATGCATAGATTCCTCAATTTTTAATCATACACATACATTTTTCTGTTAAAAGGGGAGGTGCCCCAGTGTGCCCAACATGCAAAGTACAACTTACAACCAAGCATATCCTTCTAAATTGTAACAGACTTAAACATATCCGCGCAAATTACTATCAAGCTAGAAACCTGAAAGACATCTTCAAGAATACAAACCCTGAAAACATTTTAAATTTTATTAAAAAAAGCAACCTTTTCAACAAAATATAACAGAACATAACGAATTATCTCCATAGAACCACTACCTTAAAGTCTGAAATCCAAAATAACCTTTTTGGCATTAAATGACCCACAGAGGTTGATATGCCGTTAAACAAAACTCAAACTCAAACTCAAACTCAAGATAGGAAGTTTGGAGTAAAATCCGACAGTATGATGTAGGTAAAAGGATAGTGAACAAAAAATAACCTCATATATATATATATATATATATATATATATATATATATATATATATATATATATATATATATATGTATCAGGTAAAAATAGTACATATTCATTTTTCTTGGTACATTCTGGCATACATTACCACCTCTCTGAATTAATAAATTTTATGGAACTATGTATAAGTATTTATGTAAACTTTTAAATGAGAATTACTTGGTTTGAATATATATTTTACTTTATTTTGTTATATATATATCAGAATATGTGTCAGTGTCAGTCTGTATCTGTGTCTAGACTATATCTGTGTAAATGTCTCTGTAGGTGTATGTCTATGTGTACTAGTAACTTTGTCTAGACTGTGTCGATTTGTGTCACTGTGTCTGTGTTTGTGTCTGTTCGTCTGTGTTACTAGACTATGTATCAATGCGTGTCTGTCTGCGACTGTACACGTTTCTGTTTGTCTGTGTGCAAGTATGTGTATGTGTATGTATATGTCTGTCTATGTAATACCGTTGAGTCTATGTGTATATGCCGTGTATGTCTGTGAGAGTGTGTGTGTATGTCTCTATGCCTGTGTGTATGCTGTTCGGTTTAGGTGTATGTTAATCGGTGTTTATGTCTAGACTGTGTTTGAGACTGATACTAAGCTGTTCCTGTCTGTCTTACTATCTGTCTGTCTGTCTCTCTCCCCTCTCTCTCTCTCTCTCTCTCTCTCTCTCTCTCTCTCTCTTCTCTCTCTCTCTCCCTCACTGTATATCTGTATGTCTGTATGTCTGTCTGTCTGTCTCTCTCTCTCTCATTGTTTGTCTGTCTATATCAGTCTGTGTGTTCCTATTTATAGATTGTGTATGCCTATGTGTATGTGTCTGCCTTACTGAATATGTATGTGCCTCTGTCTGTATATTTGTATGTTAATCGGTGTCTTATGTCTAGACTGTGTTTGAGACTGATACTAAGCTGTTCCTGTCTGTCTGACTATCTGTCTGTCTGTCTGTCTGTCTCTCCCTCTCTCTCCTCTCTCCTCTCTCTCTCTCTCTCTATCTCTCTCTCTCTCTCTCTCACTGTATATCTGTCTGTCTGTCTGTCTGTATGTCTGTCTGTCTGTCTCTCTCTCTCTCATTGTTTGTCTGTCTATATCAGTCTGTGTGTTCCTCTTTATAGATTGTGTATGCCTATGTGTATGTGTCTGCCTTACTGAATATGTATGTGCCTCTGTCTGTATATTTGTTTAGACTATATCTGAATGCCTTATTTTTCTATTTGAGCCTCTATATGCCCGTCTGTCTAGACTGTGGCTGTGTAAATATCTAATCGTAAATGTCTGTGTCTCTATGTCTAGACTATATCAGTGTGTCTACAATGTGCATGTGTATATGTATGTATGTCAATACTGTCTCGACTATCCCACTGTCTCGACTGTGTGTCGTCTCTGTCTGTCTAACTCTGTCTCTTAGTCCAGCCTGTCTGTCTGTGTCGAGTGTATCTGTGTACCTCTCTTCCCACCAAAGTAATTAATTAAATAAAAAACCTAAGTGACCTTTAGAGCGTAACAACGTTTTCCAATTAACTCAGAAACTCAACATCAATAAAAATGTCCCTTCTATCAATTGACTTTATCAGTTATAAATTTACAAGCTCCTTTCATAAAACAAAACTAGGAGCAAAAAGTATTGTCTCCTTAAATACCATAGTGAATGCCCACAAAGATATAATGAAACAAACTTGATCAAACGAGCCAAACATGTGCCCCTCACACTATACAAATAATTAAGAAACATTAAATAACCCTAATTAATAAGGGATTTCCTAACCATATCGTAAATAAACAAATATAGATAACTTTACATATCCAATTAATAGTAAATTAAACACATAATCTTAATAAAATAAGAATAACATGAATCTATTTTGATATAACCAAATGCATTCTAACAATAAAGACGATGAATTAGTAATTAAAAATTAAAATTAAAAACTCTACATCCTTGTATGAGATATTTTATAAAATAAAAAAATGTTCTATGTAAATACAAACACACAAACGCACACACACACACATTATATATATATATATATATATATATATATATATATATATATATATATATATATTTATATTATATTTCCCCCTTTTTTTCCCTTTTCTAACTCCGATTAGTATAAACAAACTTACATTTTTTACTAACACCATATCTATTTAAATTTCTTAATTTTATTATTTTTCTATCATTACTTTCATTTTTACTTTTATCCCTTTATATTATTTTTTTATATAATTAACCGTATTAAACCACTCAAAACTTCTGTTATTGTAACGCCTACAATCGGTCCTTTCTTGTACTCTCTAACCAAACCAAACCAACCAATAAATAATTTTAACCTTTCGTTTTTTAACCACTATTACGCCCCGTAATCTACCTTTCATTAAATAGTAATTGAAAAAGTAATTGACACAAATTAATTCACATTTTTTAATCCAATAAACAAAAACGGTTCACGATAAGTTTTGAATATATAAACAAGCGTTCGTCTGTAAAAGCTAAGACCATTTCAACGGACATGCATGGTACTAACTGATATTAATCGAAAACTCGATTAATTCAGCGGATGTAACACTGATGATTCAGACGATGAAACTCGAGTAGGTTACTCTTATTCATTTTATAAATAAATATAAATATTATATATATATATATATATATATATATATATTATGGTATAAATACGAAAATGCTGACGAAGCCGAGTTCAAACTCCAGGCGAAATATACTACACATTTTTGTCTGAGTATTGTTTCTTCTATTCCTCCTATTTCTACACATTCTGTCGGATTAATTCCAATCCATTTTCCTCACTCACACACACACACACACACACACACACACACACACACACACACACACACATACATTATATATATATATATATATATATATATATATATATGAGAGAGAGAGAGAGAGACATATGAACATACTATGATAAATAGATACGAAATGGCTACAGCTATACCGCATCATACATACATGCATGTGCGATCAATTATCAATAAATAACAGCAGCCGTTCAAAAGTGGTTAAAGCAAATCTTTCCTTTAAAGTTTTCTGCAAGCCAATTGCACTAAACTCTTTCATAACTTCTCACAGTAATAAGCAGGCATTTTATTTTTATTTTTTATTAACGGCAACACTCAATTTCCGTCTGTCACCGAGTAAAACCGTCAGGCATCAGGCTATTCCTTAACAATAACGCAGATGGGTCCCTAATTGCGTTAACCCAAATTACTTAACGGCTAATTTGCACCAACATTAACTCAGGAGAACAGAAGACCGAAGAATAATTACCAAAAGAAAGTATATAAATAAAGTTATAAGAAAAGGCCGCAAGAACACCAAAGCCGAAATAATAATTAACAAGAAAAATATATTAAACTGGTCTCTGATAGCCAGTCCAAAATTAATTAGGAAAGAAATTAGTTTTAAGAAACAAAAAAAAGTTTCTACTCGGTTTATTGCACCAAAATGTTCGAAAATATTTCTCTGTGTAGAAAATATTTTACTGGACTGAGCAGGAAATGACTCGGTGTTGAAAATATTGATCTTGTTTTTAAAATCATGTAATATCGTTGAATGCAAAGTCACACAACAAACGTTCATATAAAATTGTTTCTATTTAAGTATTTTTAAATATAAAGTAATATTAAATTTGACAGAAAACATTCATCATGCTTTATTCTCTGCGCCCATAAATAGTAATTAAATTTAATTGTTACATTACTTTAATTCATTTATGTTAATTGAATATATAGGCCATATGATAGTCATCGTTCTCTCTCTCTCTCCTCTCATATATATATATATATATATATATATATATATATATATATATATATATATATATATATATATAGGGTGTTCGGGAGGAGAAATGTGAGGTTTCATGAGGAAAAAGAAAAAGTATTAGGTAACTACAAAATGTCCTAGATTGTAAAGAATTTCAAGAGGCACGGGAATTACACTATTGTCAACAAGTTCCACTCAAAATAATCAAATTAGTCGACCACAGCCTCAATCCTGCTCCGGAACCTGGAGCAAGCTGATGTTACAGTTTCCCAAGAAGGATCTAAAAATTACATTAATTATGTAGATTAACTGGGCTTTTGAAGTACTGCATGGTAATTGGTGTCTTTCCCAACAGCTCCATATATAATAATCCATGGGTTAAGATCTGTGGAGTTCGAAGGCCAAACATTGGGACTGGTGTGGTCGTAGAAATTCGCCGACAACCATTTTGACTTTTCACAGAGGTTTGGCAAGGAGGGCCGAATCCTGCTGCCATACTTATGGCCTACCATTGGCTACCCTTGTTATCCAGGGTTTGACTACAGTATTTTAGCAACTCCACATATACATTTGAGGGTCATCCACCCTTTTTTCTGCATATTTTCGAGGAATTCTGCTGTACGAACGCAATCAGATCGTCTGTTATATTGCTTTCTTCTAGCCACAGTCTCGTAGTCTCGATTGCAATTATCCAGTTCATGCCTGATTGGTTTTACAGTGTTCAGGTGCATTGGGCAGAAAACACAATCTCCTTATTTTGATGGCCGGCGCAGATCATCATGATATACAAGTTATTCTCTTCCATGATTCAGGTGGGTTCCAGTCATCCATTATATCTATCAATCACGTATATGAATGAAGAAGGGTCCAAGCTTTTGAATGATGCGTAATGTGCGTCAATACCTCCAACCTACGGAGAAAATAGCTAAATATAAATTGTGATGTTCTATTGAGAAAAGATTTGAATTTTTTAATATATCTAAAGTAGTCTGGTCCACATTGTCGAAATTATTATTTATTATGGAATAACGGTGTTGAGTTTTTCCTTCCTTTCAAAGATATATATATATATATATATATATATATATATATATATATATATATATATATATATAATATAATATAATATAATATAATAATAAGATAAATATATAGGTTTTACATATCTATTTATTGGGTGACAAAGGAACATTCACAACCATATTGGTTTCATGCGATGCATTCACCAGGTGAAGATGTTTCAAATTTGAAACCAATATGGTTGTGAATGTTCCTTTGTCACCCAATAAATAGATATGTAAAACCTATATATTTATCTTATTATATTATATAACAGCTCTATTTTATATTGAGCACTCTACCAATTAATACTGACTTTGGTACACCATTCCAGCAAAAGCTGAAATGGTGACCATCTCACACTACAGTATATATATATATATATATATATATATATATATATATATATATATATATATAGTACGTCAGCTAATGAAGATCAGATTTGATAATTGGCCTGTGATATCATTAACCAATGTACCAGAGTAGAAATTGGAATGGTAATGTGTGCGAATTTAAAATGTCAATTCATCTTCACGATGACAAGTAATATAATTCTTTTACTTAAACATTTATAGTTTTAAAAATGATAAAACAGTCAATTAATTATTATCTTCAAGTTTTGTTTTTTTACAGCTAATTTTCAGTTACATTCACAACACACGTTATGTCCCATTATCATTTCATGAGATTTCCACTGATATAATATAACAATGAACCACAACAGATCGATACATACCTGTGACCATTTTCTCAAACTGCAAATGAACAAATATTGATTCATGTTCTCTGAATGTTTGAGATGAGGCTTGAAGATTAGTATTATCTGCGTTATTCGGACTATTGTCCTCATCTTCATTGTTATCTGTATGATTATATACTATTTCTCTGAATGTTTGAGATGAGGCTTGAAGATTAGTATTATCTGCGTTATTCGGACTATTGTCCTCATCTTCATTGTTATCTGTATGATTATATACTATTTCTCTGAATGTTTGAGATGAGGCTTGAAGATTAGTATTATCTGCGTTATTCGGACTATTGTCCTCATCTTCATTGTTATCTGTATGATTATATACTATTTCTCTGAATGTTTTAGATGAGGCTTGAAGATTAGTATTATCTGCATTATTCGGACTATTGTCCTCATCTTCATTGTTATCTGTATGATTATATACTATTTCTCTGAATGTTTGAGATGAGGCTTGAAGATTAGTATTTTCTGCGTTATTCAGACTATTGTCCTCATCTTCATTGTTATCTGTATGATTATATACTATTTCTCTGAATGTTTGAGATGAGGCTTGAAGATTAGTATTGTCTGCGTTATTCGGACTATTGTCCTCATCTTCATTGTTATCTGTATGATTATATACTATTTCTCTGAATGTTTGAGATGAGGCTTGAAGATTAGTATTGTCTGCGTTATTCGGACTATTGTCCCCATCTTCATTGTTATTTGCCCAACGTTTCAGCCGATATACCTTCCGGCCTTCTTCAGGTATTTCTTGTCGGACTCGGGAACCTTCTCGGACTTGGGAACCTTCTTCTCGAACTCGGGAACTTTCTTGTCGTAATCGGGAGCCATCACGGAACTTTGAACCTAACAATGTGAGTCTAGGTAAAAATAAGTAAAAACATAAGTAAAATAGGTAGATATTCTAGCCAAATCAAGACATTAGGTTTATAAGTTCCCAAAATTTACACTCAATTGTCCAATTGGACACATGGCCGAGTGGATAAGGCAGTTAGGTTAAGACAGTTAGGTTAAGACAGTTCTAAGTGACAGTTATCTCTGGAACCCGAGTTCAATCCTCAGTGAAAGCAGTTAGAATAAGAATTAATTGACACAACCCTACCCCAGCTATGGTTAGCAGAATGAGAACAGGATACCCCCGTGGAATAAATAAAGGGTTAGGTTCAAAGTTCCGTGATGGCTCCCGATTACGACAAGAAAGTTCCCGAGTCCGAGAAAGTTCCCGAGTTCGACAAGAAATACCTGAATAAGGCCGGAGGGTATATCGGCCGAAACGTTGTACAAATAACAATGAAAAAAAAGATGGGGACAATAGTTCCGAATAACGCAGATAATACTAAATATTGATTCATGTTCTTTTTGTTCTGAAATGTACTCATCGCCACCAATCTAACACTCCATCTCTTGAGGAATCTGCAGCGTGTCGTTGATTCTGATAGATGAAAATTTTCTTTTAATTGTCGAAAAGAGACAGGTAAGAAAAGATGTAAAGCAAAAGACGTTAAATGAGAAGGCAAGCTTAAGATATAAAGACTCAAGAGTGTTATCGATTTTTATCAATAATTCAAACTTATCTGTCATCTGTAACACCTTAGACTATTAATCGTAATCCTAATAACTCAACAGGGGAAACCAAGAAGCGATATTATTTTTGCTCTTCGATGTAAGCTTTTCAATTTAGAAAGAATCAACTGCATTTTCCCTCTGTAATTATATGAGAAATAAAAAAAAATAATTCGATAAGGAGTACCGCACCGCACACACACATGTGTGTGTATAATGAACACGCCAGTTTATATATATAATATATATATATATATATATATATATATATATATATATATTATCAATGTGTATGGTTGGCACTACTGTACTTGAAAAAGAGGTAGTAATCCAACGTACAGTGTTATCAGAAGAGTGCTCAATATCTGTGATAGAGCGTTAATAGAGGAATAAATAAATAAATAAAAAAATTAGCTTTTTTATTTATTCATTGGGACATTCATTACAACCGTTCGGTTTCTTGCAATGGCATTCCTCAGGTAAAACGAAATTGCTTTTGGAAATGATGCAAATATTATGATTATGAATGAATATGTGCGTTTTTGCTAGGTTTTTTTTTTGTTGAATGTGTGCGTTTTTTTAAAAACTGACTGTTGGATGCGCTTTTTTGTTTGTACATGTGCGTATGCTGATATATATATATATATATATATATATATATATATATATATATATAGAGAGAGAGAGAGAAGAGAGAGAGAGAGAGAGAGACACGCCAGTTTATATATATATACATATATATATATATATATATATATATATATATATATATATATATATAATACATGTCAGTTTATCTATCTAGCTCTCTATCTATCTATCTATCTATCTATATATCTATATATCTATCTATATATATATATTATATGTGTGTGTGTATATATATATATGATAACACGCCAGTTTATATGTATATATATATATATATTATATATATATATATATATATAATGAACCCGCCAGTTTATGTATGTATATGAAGGCACGTGGGCTAGTGGCTAGAGTCGTGGAAAATGTCGATTTGAGTTCAATTCCTAGATGAAGCTGTTGGCATTTCACATAGCGCTAATGCCTTTGGGAAAGGTATGAATCCATATATTCTCCATCCAGCTATGATATATATATATATTGTTTGAGGTTCAGTATGAAGCATTATGTATGGAATATAAGAAACTCAGTTTTTTAATATCAAGTTTCTCTTTATTTCGTTACATTTTCGAGACCGCTTGTGTCTCTTCATCTGAACGTAGAGTGATACATATATATACATAAGCGTATATTTTGATTTCGTTTTACACAAAATGATCTGAAAAAAGACAAGAGTTTGCTGATACACCGTGTTGTGTCAGGTTGTTAACAATATATTTGAATAATAAATGTATATTTTTGAAAGTAAAAATTCTTATTGGTATTATCAACACTTCTGAGGAAGTACTTACTTTGATCTTTTTTCATTACAGTGTTTTTTTATCGCTATTCACTCATTTCATTATATAAGTCCAATCGGTAAACTATGAAAAGTAATTGTTCCTAAATATCTACTCATTACTGTGTTGTGACAGTTACCAATGAGAACATTGAAGTCAGGAAGAAAGGTTTACATAGGTGTATTACTCTTTGGTACAAAATATATAAATAAGATCGTCCAACGCACAGCTCTTCAACAACAGTAATTCAAATTTCTGTAGCAAAACTACCAACTGCTCGTCTAATACCCTCGTGTAATCTGTATTATTGCGGGACCTGTGGATATACCACAGTATGACGTTTCAACTATTACAACGATTGATATGTATACTTTAAGAGTTATTGAAATATTCATTTACAAATGTGTTTAAATAAATTGAGTTTTAAAAAATTCAGTACCCCTCAAGTATCAATAAAACAAAAAATCTTCGAAGAAAATAACCCAACAACGGTTGATGTGCCGTCAAATACGATCAACTAACCAATTTATTTTTATTTGTGCTATTTTTGTTGTTGCTTTTATTAGGCTGCTGCAATTAGGCTGTCTTTGTTTATTTTTGTATATTCTATGCGTCGCTGAATCACTACATTCTCACAATCCCCAATGATGATTAATTCCTTTCCTCTTTTTCGTGTAACATTTACACTGTACATATCGACCTTTGGATGTAAGATCTTGTACATGGACATCAATGTTCACGTATTGTGTTCATCTTTCTGTTGTGGGGTTTTAAGGGGTCTCCCCGCGTGAGTTCGAATCTCATCCTCGTCGCCAGTTGTTATGGGGTTTTAAGGGGTCAAGAAAGAAAAACAACGACGGGGAACAAATGTAGGAAAATGTATTAACAAAAGAGTAGACAATTACAGTACAGAGAAGTGGGAAATACGTCCGACAATAGAGTTATGAGATGACTCGCATTGGCTTACTCTAGCAGCCATAATTGTCCCTGTTACTTATAGTAACCGTCGGCGCATTCCATTAGTCTATAGGGTATATCACCTATAATACTTTCTAAGTTCACCTCTTCCCATAGTTGCACACAAGGGGCACTGCTCAACTATCACTCCCTTTAAATAAGGTCTTGCTGTAGAATTTAGTTTCCCTTGCCATTCTTTCCTAGTTATTTTTTCTGCTTTCTTTTTTCATTTTCTGTTTTGTGCAAATACAATTTGGTAGTATGGTCAAATATTTTGCACAATTTCCAGTGGATTATCTTTCCCATCCAGTCATGCTTGCTCTTGTACTCTTTTTTGTACTACCTAGCTGCATTCGTTTATCTATATTATTAACCGTTTCATTTATATCCTCACACAACTTACACTTGCTATACTCTAGTGCCTTATCATGTAGTGTTATTTTGTGCTGCTATTAAGGGAATCAAGTTATCACGTGTGCAAAAGTATCCGATTTATCCAGTGACTTATCAATGCAGTTGTTCTACGGTTTCTAATATTCACTAATGTTTAGAGCTTCTTTTTTATCCTTGTGTTAGCTATCTTTCCTGCTTATGTAGATCTATTTCGCCCGTTTCTCATTTTTGTTCATTCCATGCAAGCATCGGGATTTTCTTAATTCTAAATTGCATCACCATATCTTGGTTGAAGATAATGACTGCTAAGCAATGTCCTCCATCTGTTAGTTCCAATACCCAGTTTTTCCATCGCTCTCATCATGAAGTTCATTATTTTCTTTGAGATTTTGAACATTCTAATATCCATGTATGTTAACGTAGGATGTACAATAGGTAATCAACATTCTTTTGTAGCATTGTTTTCGTTCAGAGATTTATCTAAATCATTTCTCTTACTTCTGCGGTCAATTTTTTCAAAAATCTATGTCTGGTCTTCTGGCTGGGATAAAGTGGTCCGTCTTTATCGCAAATTCCCAGAGATTTTGAGGTGTATCTATCTCAAGAACAGATTCTGGTTTATGTATATACCATTTTGTTGTGTGGTCAAAATTAAGGTTTTTGCATAATTCTCAGTTGATCAAATTTCCAACCCAGTCATGCCAAGCTTTGTAATCTCGTTGTGCTAGATTACTATTATTATTATTATTATTATTATTATTACTCCTTTTGAGTTTTCACATCAGTGTTAGCTGATGGTCTTTCACTGGAGTCTGGGTGACAGCAAGTCTCCTCAGGTCTCCAGGACTCTTCTGAGTATTCTGGCAGATTGCAGCAGTGCAGTGTTCTGAATGGTTTCAATCCTTCCTCTGATATCCAAACTTTCCAAGTCCTTTTCTAATCCTTTTGGGACTGTTCCAAGTATACCAACTACAATTGGTATCACTTTGACTTTCATATTCCACAACTTTTTCAGTTCTCTGGCAAGGTCCAGATATTTGTCTATTTTTTCATTTTCCTTTAACTTCACCCTGTGATCTGCTGGCACTGCAAAATCCACCAGTTGACAAGTTCTTTCTTTTTTGTTAATCAGCACTAGGTCTGGCCTTCTTGTTGGGATAAGGTGATCCGTTTTTATCTCAAAGTCCCAGAGAATTTTGTGCGTTTCGTTCTCAAGAACAGATTCTGGTTTATGCATATACCATTTTGTTGTGTGGTCAAAATTTAATTTTTTTCATAGTTCCCAGTGGATCAGCTTCCCAACCCAGTCGTGTCTAGTTTTGTATTCTCGTTGTGCTAGTTTTCTACATTCGCAGAGTATATGGTTAACAGTCTCATCTCTATTACTGTAAAGTCTACATTTACTATTCTGTTGGGTCTTATCAATTTTCGCTTTGATGTAGTTTGTCCTTATGGCATTATTTTGTCCAGCAATTATAAGTCATTCTGTTTCTCTTTTGAGGTTTCCCTTTCTTAACCATGTCCAAGTCTTTTCATGTGCAACCTCTTCTATTTGTCGTTTGAAGCGTCCGTATTATTATATTGAGATCAGTATTATTATTATTATTATTATTATTATTATTATTATTATTATTATTATTATTGTTGTTGTTGTTGTTGTTGTTGTTGTTATTATTATTGTTATTATTATTGTTATCATCATTATTATTCCATTAATGTTTTATTTCTTGAAATTATCAAAGGCAAAAATGTCACAAACTGATCGGCATATTTTTAAATGATTTAGCGTTTAATATTTCTTTTAGATTTGACATTTAACCTTTCTTCAACAGACAGCAATTAATTTACATAATAACAATTAATTTACATAATAACGCTTAATCTAAATAATATCAATAAATATGCATGAAAGTCACTATATTCAAAAATATTTTTCAGGAGACAAAAATCTGTTTACGTTCTACTTGTACACTTTCACTTATTTCTTTGTAAATCCTGCTTTTGTAACTCGCCGTGACTCTCTAAGAAAATCAGTGAAATGATACAGTGAGTTTGAAGCAATCATCTTGCCTCTAAAGCAGGCCAACATTCAGCCGGAACCTTTTATCCACCATATCTTGAGCGCGAAGATTATTTTCTTGGAAGATCGCCAGGTTGTCGTATTAGGTAGATACAAGAATAACGCCGGCATTCAGCTATCACCTGCTTTGCCTTATATGGCTGGCAGTTAGATCACATGAGTTCACTTGAAAGGTGGAAAGTGACGCCACTTCCGGTTTACTGGAATTGGTAAAGGAACGAGTGGCACAGAATCAATAGGAAACTTCTAATGTTGATAAAGGATAATTCGAAGAGTTTGGCATTGAAAGGGTTAAAATGGGGACAGCGGAATGGATTATAGATTCTATTGGAAGGCACTTGAATCAATTTAAACTAGAAGGATGTTTTCAAAATTTTCATTATTGCTTTCCGGGAAACTCCAGCAATGTATAAGATTTTTTTTTTTATCCTACTTTTAAGGAAGTCAGCTTCATGACTTCAAAGATCAACTTTGTAGAAAACTTGTGGCAAAGAATTGCTCGAATGATTTCGCTGAGAAGCTGCTCACCGAAAAGGAAAAGTTAAGTTTAAACTTTTGAGGCAAAAAGATATTGATAGTTTTTTTCTTTATTAATTCTAGCAAGAATGTGCACCCTGCGGGTGTAATTATTTAAGTTTTAATGTAATGAAATATATCAAATTAGAAAGACTAACGAAATCAAATAACAAAAATCATTTATAGATAGATTTTAATATGAGGGAAAAGAAACCAAGCAAATCAAAGATAAATAACATCAAGTAATTATTTAAAATTTAAAAAATTGTTATTGTTAAAACCAATATACAAATTAAGTCCACTGTATATTAAATAAACCTTTAATTTTTAAGAGATGTATACAATTCATTGCAGGATTGTAAACGCGCTAATAACCTGGGCTGTTTTGAAGAAAATCTAATTCAGATTTTCATAAAGACATCGTTGATAAATAAGATTTATTCTATGTGCTAATGATTTTGACTATAAATTAGATACATATTGATAGACATACGCCATTCCTGAGAGTATTGTGAGATAAAAAGTGACTTAGTTTCTATTACAGACAGTCACCGAATTTCAATTATAATAAGATTCATACGCTTCAAACTTTTCATACTGTTCGTATCTTTTATTGGAGACCAAGTGACAGTAGATATTCCGAAAAGATTTCACACTTTTCTGAGTATATAATACTATAATAATAGATTCAGTATTACTGTCCTCTTCATCGGTGATTCTCAATCAGGTGTCTTATGCTTCTCTCGAGAGTATATAACATTTTATTCATCAAAGCAAGCAAAACATGTTTAATTATAAAAATACGCTGGGACTTATAAACATAGTAAAATAAGAATCTAAGAGGTCATAGGTAAAATCTGTTTGATAACCACTGCTCAACATGTTTCAAAATATTTTAGGATTTAATTCTTTTATGCGTAGTGGTTAACATGCTGGGCTACGACGTTGTAGTGTAACTATATAGTAATGTAACTATATGGCTCAAGTTTGATCTGGGTGCAAGAACGTCGACTAGAAGACTAGAATATACCGACTTAGAGCAGTAGAACTGTGCCTCACATTAACAAAACATAGCATATATATATATATATATATATATATATTATATATATATATATATATATATATATTTATTTATTTATTTATTCATATTAACTAATACAAATGAAAAGTCTGCCTAACCATTGGTTTCTGAATATCACTTTTTCGGTGTTATTCGTCGTCAGAGACGTTGACTTTTGATATTTAGAAACCAATGGTTAGACAGACATTTCATTTGTATTAGTTAATATGAATAAATAAATATATATATATATATATATATATATATAATATATATATATATATATATATATATATATATAGCGTATGAGTAGCACAGGGATCTGTGCGGTAAAGTAAGGAGCTGATTGTAGGTGTAGCGCTCCACTCAGACGCCTAAATAATCTCCTTGGTCTAGCGCTATTGAAAAGGGGATAGACTCCCTCGCTGACTGGCTGATACCGACTTTAGGCCGCCCCGACGACTTTACTTACTATATATATATATATATATATAATATATATATATATATATATGACTCTCTAAAAATAATTTCTTTAAACAAGAAATCCACTCCTGACGATAACCTAAGGTCGAAACTAGTTGAGAATAAAAACATAAAAGAATATTCCTGTTTGTCTTATCACTGTTATATATATATATATATATATATATATATATATATATATATATATATATATATATATATATATATATACTTGACCTGATGAGCTACTAAGCGAAACTATAATAGATATATCCGACTCATTAGGTTTAACTTTATTATTTGGTATACTAAGGTAACAAGCAAGTTTTACATTTTAGCTTTAGATAATTCTAGCGGTATATATATATATATATATATATTATATATATATATATATATATATATATATATATATATATATATTAATTTTGGTATAGTATTAATAGATTTTTCGGTTGGCACGACCCTCTTGGTCTTTTGCTATTTTTAAAAATTTTCTCCAGGTTAGATTTGGTAGTATATTTAACTATTTGCCGGGTTTTTTTCTACCGCAATTAAGGGTTTACAACTAAAATTAGTACATAATATATATATATATATATATATATATATATATATATATATACTGTAGTGTGAGATGGTCACTATTTCAGCTTTTGCTGGAATGGTGTACCAAAGGCAGTATTAATTGTTAGAGTGCTCAATATAAAATAGAGCTGTTATATAATATAATAAGATAAATATATAGGTTTTACATATCTATTTATTGGGTGACAAAGGAACATTCACAACCATATTGGTTTCATGCGATGCATTCATCAGGTGAAGATGTTTCAAATGTGAGGAAAATCGAAAAAATTCTAAAAATTTCAAAAAATTCAATAGACATGGGATGCGTATGATTGGATAAAATGATGTGTGTAAGTATGTGAAGGTGAATTGAATGTATGAGAGTGTTTATGGGCAGTATAAAGGTTGCGTACGCGTAGTGACTGGTCACACACATAATACGTTGTTCTGTGAGTGTGTGGTATTTTAATAGTGCTTACGTGCGAGCGCTTGTGTTTGTACATGTATCTGTGTGTGTGCATGTTTTTTTTCAATCGGATGTGTAGGTTGTGTATGTTGTATACGGACGGGGTGTTAGTTGAGGAGTGAGTTTGAATAATATTAATTTTAAGGTTGCAAATGTTGTATATTATGGGTGGGTGTGGGGTTATTGAACGGCGGTGTTGTCTATTACGAGGTGTGGCGTTGACAACCGGACGTGGTTGCACTTTTTTACACATACTCGCGACATATACACGCATACAAAATAATATTCATACATACTGATATGCACACATGTCACTATATGTGCTGGGTAAGCCTTACATATATATACTGAAGCGTATACGCATACTACTATGGGCTCCACGTGCACATATATACGCACATACGCACACATGTACACACAGACAGACACGCATATACGTACATATACCAATGCGTGTACATACACTCACACGCACACGTACAGACACACATACATATACATGCATACATATATACACGCGTGCATATACGTACAAACATACATACACATATGCGCACAAAGACACATGCATGCATTGAATGTTCCTTTGTCACCCAATAAATAGATATGTAAAACCTATATATTTATCTTATTATATTATATATACTAGCAAATATATGCACCCTCCGGGTGCAAGTATCTAAGTTTTAATGTAATGAAATATCGTATTAAATTAGAAAGTCTAATAAGAATGCAGATAAAAAGATTTGAAACAGAGTGGGGTTATAATAGAAAAATAGAAATGAAACTTACTCTTCCATCACTGCCGTCTTTCATTGCTGAATTTTACTTATTTAACTATTTAGTTAAATTAGGAAATAAAGAATAAAATGACAGTTATTTTTTCTTGGTAATGGATTTCATTTAAGATTCATTGGAGAGATGTTTGCTTATATTCATTAAAATAAAACCAAACAGTTAGAAATCAATAATACTAAGCACATATTTAATAAAATCACATTTTTAATATCAATATGCAAATTAGCCTTCCTGTTCACACTGCAAACCGCTATTTTTTGTATATATAAATACAATTGCATGTTATTAGTATGTAGATATGGTTAACAGTATAAATAATGTAAAACAATTTTATTAATAATTGAGGTTAAAATAAGGATAAATTCATGGTGAATGTGGCGTCAATTACTAAGGGAATTGTGACTTGAGTAGTGATTTAGTTTCGGTTACAGTCAGAAAAACACACAATCTCCATTATAATAATAATATATATATATATATATATATATATATATATGTGTGTCTGTATTGTATGGGTGTGTAATTCTATTTACAATAGTCGAAGATCCAAGAAATCCTCCACAAGGAATTAGACTATAGGAAATTTTCGTCTCATCATATCCCTAAGCAATTGACTGTATAACAATTGACTTGTCGCTACCTACTTCAAGAAGAGCATTTATGTACTCGAACAACAATAGAATAAGTGCATCTACTTTGGTAGCGACAATATTCACTGTAGGATAATACAGCAAATATAAGCATAACATTCTATTTCTAAAGTAATAAGTATTATGTATAATTTGATGCCTATTTGATACTTTATGAAACCTCATATATATATACTAGCAAATATATGCACCCTTCGGGTGCAAGTATTTAAGTTTTGATGTTATAAAATATTGTATCAAATTATAAGCTATTTAGAAAATGATAAACTGAGGGGGTGTAATCGAAAAATAGAACAGCTTTAGATTTAATTCTTCTATCATTTTCTTTCACTCCCGTCTTTCATTTTTCCTAATTTATTTATTTAGTTAGATTATGAAGTATTTAATAAAATTACAGTTCTTTCGTCTTGTTTATGGATTTCTTTTCAGATGTATCCCCGAGATCTTTGCTCAGATTCGTTAAGAGAAAATCAAACAATTAGAAATCAATTATACTAAGCATATATTTATTAAAATCAAATTTTAAATATCAATATGCAAATTAGCCTTCTCGTTCACACTGTAAACCGCTATTTTGTTGTATATATATAAATACAATTACATGCCATTAGTAGGTAGATATGGTCTACAGTGGCTTCGGCCTCTGGACCATTGATATAATTAACGGCGTCGATCCAGGGGGCATCCCCCCAGGCAACACTGCCCTCGATTTAAAGTGCAGGGTGGGTTTATTGCCAGCCCTGAGGCGCCCTTGAGGGGAATGCCGACGGGATCGACGGAATTTTTCACCTGCCACTCCATGAGCTTCGGCTTGTGGGTGTCCCTTAATAGGGACTTTGTGCCTGACCGTACAAGTGGGGTACGCGGTAAATACAGTAGATATGGTCAACAGTATTAATAAGGTACAACAATTTTATCAATAATTGAGGTTTGAATAAAAATAAATTCATGGTAAATGTGACGTCAATAACTAAGGGAATTATGACTTGAATAGTGATTTAGTTTCGGTTACCGACAGACAAATACACAATCTCCATTATAATAATATAATATATATATATATATATATATATATATATATATATATATAAACAACCGAGTTTTCTTATATTTATTCAAAGATGAATATATTATGATAACTACATTATTATAATGTAGCACATTAATGCCTCACACTAATGCCCAAACCTGATGTTTGTACTTCCAAAAAACCAATACAGATACACAAATATCTCATATATAAATATATATATATATATATATATGCTCTCCTTAAAACGGATCGAGCTCTCTTCATGCAAGCCCCCCCCCTAAAAAGGGATGGAGCTGATAAAAAATTGGTTGAGATGGCGGTAACCTACTTAGTCTAGCACCAATGAAGATCAGTGATCCGCAAAAAAGGATTGTTTGTTGATGACTATATATATGTATATGTATTTTTTTTTTGGGGGGGGAGAATATGCGCTTAATTGAAGTCGTACCTAATTTTGAAAGTTAATTAATTAATAATTAATTAATTAGGCGGGAATACCTATTTAAATATAAGGCTAAACAAATCGAGAAAAATCAATCTCTGTATGTACATTTCGGCCTATTAGGCCTCATCAGCAGAGCTATAGATAGGAAGACCGCCTTGTGCTTGATTCGAACCCCGACTGTCAAGCTGACAGGCGAAGACCGTAACCCCTACACCAGCCGGACTTTCTTAGATTTTTCGTTTTGTTTAGAAGTAGGTTTCTATTCCTCTTATAGTGACTTCTTCTACACGAAGGCGGTCTTTCTATCTATAGCTCTGCTGATGAGGCTTAATAGGCCGAAATGTACATACAGAGATTGATTTTTCTCGATTTGTTTAGCCTTACATTTAATAGGTATGCCCGCCTAATTAATTAATCAATTAATTAATAATTAATTAACTTTCAAAATTAGGTACGACATCAATTAAGCACATATTCTCCCAAATATTATATATATATATATATATATATATATATATATATATATATATATCAGCTAAAAATGTAACTTTTTATGGTAACAATATTTCAGCCATTTGAATTTCAGTATGGCCTAATTTTTTGTCACAAGTTTATGTATTAAGATAGTTAAATCTGAAATAAATATACAATTGTTTTCATTGACAGTTAGAAATATATTATGAAGTAACCAAAATAAATGAAACATAGACAATATATGAAAAATACAGCTGAGAAATAGCATTTTATATGCTGCAAGGATCATTTGCTAAAAAAAAAACTTATTTCTGATCAAAGCAAAAATTAAGATAACATCCGAACATTTAATTATTTTATATGTTTACAAGAATTAAAAACTTCCTGAAATCTATAGATTTTCTATTAGTGTTTTAAATTTAGCCTTAGGTGGAAAACCAACAAACCAAAGATGATTATATTTATAGGAGCATCGTATCACTATACATTTCAATAGTACTAGACGGCACTGTCGATAAACTTTGACTTTATAAAAGCAATTACAACTTCATTGTATGAGAAAGATTATTTAATATGTAATATTGTCCCTTCTTCTTATAATAATATAAGTAAAACTATGACAATAACATTTCCGACTTTGTTTTATCACTAATGCACCACCAGTATATTTTTTTGTATTTTTCCTTGGGGTGAAGTTTTTTCGAAATCCTTTAATCTTCATATAAAAAAGAATTCTTCATAAGAATGTCGTTATGACTTGATAAATATAATCTCCCAATGTGACTTCTTATTCATTTCTGTTCCTCTTTTTCATAAAACATCTTTAAAACTTCTGAAATTCTAGGCAGATAGATAGATAGATAGATAGAGAGGGAGAGAGAGGGGGTGATGGAGAGAGAGAAAGCGTTATTTGATGTCTTCATCAAAATAATCGATATGATAAGGGAATAATATGAAGAAATATGATACCAAAAGTTAATCAATAAAGTGCGCTTCGTTAATCATAAAATATAATCTACTTTCTTCTTTCTTTATTTATTTCTCTCTTTCTTTCTTTCTTTCTTTCTTTCTTTCTTTCTTTCTTAATTTAATCTCTTCTTTCTTTCTTCTTTCTTTCTTTCTTAATTTAGTCTCTTCTTTATTTATTAGTCTCTTTCTTTCTTTCTCTTTTTAATTTAATCTATTCTTTATTTATTTAGTCTGTTTCTTTCTTTCTTTCTGTCTTTCTTAGTTTAGTCTCTTCTTTATTTATTTAGTCTCTTTCTTTCTTTCTTAATTTAATCTCTCCTTTCGTTCTTTCTTTATTAATGATTTTAGACTAAACCTTCCAAACTCGTCTCTCTCAGAACAAGTAATTTACCACTGGAAGGTTCAATCTACTTAATCTGCGACCCGGTGTGCTATTACATGTTACGGTTCCATCTATGGGTCAAATAGAAACAAAAGAGTATTAAAAATCTGTTTAAAAAAAAATGAATACCTATTAAGAATGAATAAAATAAAATAAAACATATTCGGCATGAAATAGTCCAACAGCGGTTAACATGCCGTAAAATACAACCAACCAACCAACCAACCAAAACCAAACAAACAAACAAAAATGTATAGGATATTGTTACATACTGGCTCCAAATGGCTATATGTTATATAGCGGCTTATTCAAATTCCGCTGCTAAAACACGTATCTGTATACGTTGCGCGTATATATGGTCACGTAGCGAAGTATGTAGTAGTAAGCTACTGCCGACTACTGGACTTCAATAAACAACAGATACGTATATACAAAGATAGGACCCTTCTTTATTTTCTTCGGTGTGTGAGTGGTAAAGGCGTAGAGCTTTACAATGAAAATGTCGGTGGCTGGCGAAGAGCGCAGTGTTCACAATGAGTGCCCGAGGGGTGTTTGCTGATGGGAGACGTGAAGTGTCCTTTTGACTGCTGGCTGGCGTCTCTGTCTGTCGGCTCGAATCTTCTCGCCTTTATATTGATAGATACACCTCCGCATCTTTATCTTTTGATCTGATAACGGATATTTGTTATATATTTATTTATCTTCTCCCTGCTTCATTGACTGGAAACCCTCTCTTCCGCTTTCTCTTTCTTTTTAAATATATATTCTTATCTTTCTCTTTGTCCCTCTGCCGGAAGCTCCGTCTTCCGGGCGAGAACAATACAACATTCCTCATTAATTGTAAGATAAATGGAATTAAAAAACCTTTTTCTTAGTCGTTTTTCTAATAGAATCCATTATGTATCAATATCAATTCTTATCTTTAAAGTCTTCTCATATCCTAATGGATCTTTTGACAAAGACAAAATCACAGGTAATGAAGTAGATCAATTGGTTAGTCACGTGACACTTACACTTTATTCTGATTTTATTTCTCATACTATCATTTTCGATTTATGTAATTAATATTCACTAATGAATGAATTGCACTGATATTGGATAATTGAATGAATACTTCTTTTGCTTCAGTGTTGTCAACTATTTGACTTCCATTAGAGATAAGAGGAAATAAATAATTAGCAGCTGAGTGACATCAATAGTGCTTAATTCCGAGGATCAAATCAATTTTGAATCTTAAAAGACAGAACTGACGTTTCATTTGACGGAGGATCTCTTTACAATAAAAAAATGGATACAAATATGCTAACAAGAAAAAAGTGTAATCAACTTGATGACTCCAAGAACAATTCATCCAGTCTTTTAATTGTCACTTAAAGAAATAAAGTGGATTTATATGACAAATGATAATAATTGACATTATATTAAAAACAAATACGTGTATGCTCTAAGAAATGTTTTTAATCCTTAGAATGCGGTATTACTGACTTATATATATATATATATATATATATTATATATATATATATATATATATATATATATATATACTAGCAAATATATGCACCCTCCGGGTGCAAGTATTTAAGTTTTAATGTAATAAAATATTGTATTAAATTAGAAAGGCTAATGAAACTAAATAAGAATACAGATAAAAAGATTTGAAACAGAGGGAGTATAATAAAAGATTTGAAACAGAGGGAGTATAATAAAAATGGAACAACTGAAACTTACTCTTCCATCACTCTCGTCTTTCATTGTTATTTTTTCTAATTTAAGTATTTAGATGAAGAAGAGAAGAAAAGAATAAAATGACAGTTATTTTTTCTTGTTAATGGATTTCATTTAAGATTCATTGAAGAGATTTTTGCTTATATTCATTAAAATAAAACCAAACAGTTAGAAATCAATAATACTAAGCACATATTTATTAAATTCGATTTTTTAATATTAATATGCAAATTAGCCTTCCCATTCACACTGTAAACTGCTATTTTCTTGTATATATGAATATAATTGCATGTTGTCAGTATGTAGACATAGTTAACAGTATTAATAATGTAAGACAATTTTATTAATAATTGAGGTTTAGATAAAAATAAAATCATGGAGAATGTGATGTCAATAACTAAGAGAATTGTGACTTGAGTAGGAATATAGTTTCGGTTACAGACAGAAAAACACACAATCTCCATTATAATTAGATATATATATATATATATATATATATATATGTGTGTGTATATATATATATATATATATATAAAGATAAATCTAATGAGTCAGATAAAACTACTAAAAGTTTCGCCAGGGCATTAAGCGAAACTTTTAGTAGGTTTATCTGACTCATTAGATTTATCTTTATTAGTTGCTCTACGTAGGTATTGAGCACTTTTTACTTATTAGCTTTAGTTTCCTGGCGGTTTTGTATGAATATATATATATATATATATATATATATATATATATATATATATATATATTTGTTTTGTCTTTTGGACAAATATTGCACCAATAGATTATTTTTGGTTGGTACGATTATCTTGGTCTTTTCTTTTTTTTCCCCCCAATTTTTTTTTCTTCCCGAGTAATGTTTGGTAGAATATTTTTACAATCAAACTATTTGCTGTTTTTTTCTCGCCGCTAGGATTTACCACCACGTTTGGTATATTATATATATATAGAGAGAGAGAGACAGACAGACAGACAGACAGAGACAGAGACAGAGACAGAGAGACAGAGAGACAGAGAGAGATTTGTTGCAGTGTCTAGGAACACTGAAGAGACGTGAAACGTCGAAGCACGGTGTCTGTGGATGACTTCTTATATGCTCCCAAAACCCAGTAGAGCTCCCTAGGGACGACTTAAATTAACTTTCACCGTCAGCATAAAGCAACGATCGTCAGCTGTTTACAGATTGGATCTCTCTGGTGATCGTAAAATATATAAACAAATGTATGTATTTAATAGTTTAGACACCGCTTCTTAACTCCTAAGTCATGTGTTTATATATATATATATATATATATATATATATATATATATATATATATATGTATATATATATATATATATATATATATATATATATATATATATATTGGTCCCCATGATCGATGCTCGATTTCTCAGAAAATTTAAGATGTTGAATGTTAATAGCCAACACGAGCATTAATATGTCTACAATCTACAATCAATTAACTGGTCAAATTTTAACCTCGATAAATATCCTTTTAAGTGTTTAAATCTGTCTTTAACTGTGTATTTGGGTACAGAACACAAGATATCACGCACGCACACACACATACATACATACATACATTCACATATCCACGGATACATATATATATTTGTGTGTATGTGTGTATGTGTGTGTGTGTGTGTGTGTGTGTGTGTGTGTGTTGTATATACATATATGTTTCTTAAAATGTCATATGGCTTTCTTAGTTTCCGTTTTCAATGAAATCAACCAGCAGAAATACAATCTGGCAGTCGGTATTGACATACCAATCCCATGAGATAATTCACTTAACCATTAATTTGTGCTATTAATAAAGATAAATATCTTTAGAGATTCGAACCGCTCCTATCTGAATCTCTCGACGCAAAATGCCAATTTTTATTGTTGATGCTCTTTACTTCATTTTATTTTTCAAACGTCTTGTTCTAATCTTGTCTGGTTTCATTTTTTTCCTCTTCTATTTCATGAATCATTGTTTTAAACAATGGTTTATGCCTAGTCCTTTGTAAACCTTTCTAACATGACTAGAAGTGGCTACCCAGCATCGCCTGGGTAGAGGTTTTTTTTTTAATTTAGTTTTATAGATCCATTATTACTGAATCGTAAGTTGATTTCCCATAGGATGTCCCATTAAAATCCACGCGTAAAAAAAGACCTTGTGCTGATCCAGCCACTCTGAAAATAAAAATTAATGTCTACTATTTACAGCATTAAATACTGTTGTAAAGGGAAGTAACCGGATAATCCCTCACGTATGCAAATGAGTACGTATAAAAGAACAACACGAAGATTAGCTCAGTGTGATGTGAGGTGATCTCCACCCACGAAGTTTGTTTTCGTATTCTCGGATGTAAACCCACGTGCTACAACTCTTCAGAAGATAAGTAATCTTTACCAATCCTCTTTTACGCTCAGAGACTTTTTACCTTGCCGGCCGAGAGCCATTTTTGTTATTTGTATTCATTGTAATAATAAACTATTATTAAAACCACTCGCAATCTTATCGTTAATGTATTTCTAATACATAATAAATACCGAAAAATCCATGCTGTTAACATTTAATTTTTTTTAATTATCTTTACGAATATAAATCAAATCTTCATTATTTTTGCTCAAAAACCATATTTAATGAGTATATATATATATATTTACTTTGTCGTTAATTGTTTTATTAAAGTTTCCTCTGGACATAAACAAACACACAACTCCCCTTTATATATTGTATAGATAATCATAGAATCAGTGATTCGGCTTGTGTAGGTGTATTAAGCAGAAGTTTTAAATTATCTGCGTAGTCTGCAACTGTAATAGTTTTGTGGAGTATCACCGGCTTCTTACTTTTTTTTAGTGTGAAACTTCTTTCTTTCATAAGATTTAATGATGTTTATATTACCTAAAGGAAATAGGAGTTGAAAAGAAATCATTAAAATGACGCGAGAATCCACGTGGCGTAGTAAATAACGTGTTGGACTGTAACAGCGAGTTCGAACTCTAGTCACGCTATTGCGTTCACTTTCGGACTAATACCCTTGAGGAAATGTATGAACCCAGCTATGGGTTAAATAGTACTACTACTTTTCTTCTACAAGGATGGTTTTGATATTAAATAACCCATGAATGATGATACGCCATTAAACAAAGTAACTAAGCCAAACCAATTAAATTGTGGTTTTACCTATCATTACTATAGTGCTAACAACAAACCCGAAAGTTTTGTTTTAATTCAGGAATCGAAATCATCCCAGTGAAGAAATCGGCAGAATCAGCTATAACACTCTTCACAATTCAGTGGGATTAGGGTAAGTGTTGTCACATGATCTCCATTAAGAAGAAATTTATTATTTCTTTTGGAAAATGGGATTTGTCTTGTAAGTTGAAAATAACGTTCATAGGTAAACTTTGGTTTGGTTTGTTGGATTTTACGGCATGTCAATCCTTGTTGGGTTATTCTATACCAAAGGTCTTCAGTTCTAGTCATGCTTGATGCTTAGTCAGACATTTTTTTAAACTCAATTATTAAACACTTTTTCAAAACTCATTTTTTGCTTTTCAATTCATAGATTTGTCCTATCAGTTACTACCACTCCGGGTCAGAGTAGACCTGGAAGTAATGGCTATAAAGGGTAACCCACACTCTCCAAAGCTCAGAAATTGGATCTTCAACACTAAATGCAGTTTAACGTCATACCTAGGAGACGGTATAGTTTGAGCAAGATTTGAAAATCGCTTAGCTACAACTTTTCGTATCAGCCTCAGCCGAATAAAATATTCAGAATCCTGGGGAGGAATATTATGTTTGTTACAACTGAGAAAATAATTCGAAAATCTACGAAATAATTAAAATAGTTCAGCTTTAAAAAAAATTTTTTTAAATAATATTATTTAGAAAAATGAACCCTTTTAGTTTGAATGATTCATCAAAAAATACTTCAGTTGCAGCGTAAAATAATCTCCAATCCTTCCCCGCGGCTAGAATCTCTGAAAGATCCTAATTGAATGTATTTTATCATAGAATTCTATTTGTTTTGTTAATTATCCATGGTTTTATATGGGAATCTTTTCAAATGAAGAATTTCTTTCGAAGAGATTCGTCTTTTCTGCCTGTTGCGATGCATCCGTTAGCTAGTGAGCACCTCCGGCTCTTTTTGAAAAGTATTCTTCTCTCTTGGGTGTTGGGTACATTGAGATCGATAACAGGATAACATTTGATGAACAATGCCTAATCGATAGGGAACACTCCAAGGTCATAATAAAACAGAAGCTCATAAAACAAGTTGATCTCATTAATGTGTGTAAGGACAGAGAGAGAGAGAGAGAGAGAGAGAGAGAGAGAGAGAGAGAGAGAGAGAGAGAGAGAGAGAGAGTTAATCTTGCTTGAATGAATACGAATGAATGGAAGAAAGGCAATTAGATTTTTGTCTAAAAGACCATGAAGTCGGAAATCTATCTTCATCGTTTTGATCTTTAGACTTTCAAAAGAGATTGAACGCTACCGCAACAGAGACAACAAATCATATTATGTTGGTCTTGTAGAGATGAATAAAAGGATAAGACAGACCAAATATATATATATATATATATATATATATATATATATATATATATATATCCCTCTCTTTCTCTCTCACTATCTATCTCTTTCTCCCTCTCTCTTTCTCTTTCTTCTCTCTCTATCTCTTTCTCTCTCTCTCTCTCTCTCTATCTCTTTCTTTCTTTCTATCTCTTTCTCTTCTTTCTTTCTTTCTTTCTATCTCTTTCTCTTCTATCTCTTTCTTTCTTTCTCTTTCCTTTTTCTCTTTCTATCTTTCTTTCGTTCTCTCTTTTTCCTAATTTCTCTCTACCACTCTCTCTCTCTTCTCTCTCTCTCTCTCTCTCTCTCTCTATCTATCTATCTATCTATCTATCTATCTCTCTCTCTCTCTCTCTCTCTCTCCTCTTTCTCTTTTTCTTTTTCTCTCTTCACTCTCACTCTATCATTTCTCGCTTCCCTCCTCTCTCTCTCTCCTCTCTCTCTATATATATATATATATATATATATATATATATATATAGAGAGAGAGAGAGAGAGAGTTGGAGACAGAGGGAGAGAGAGGGCAAGAGATTAAGATAGAAAATGTTATAGTCAGTTAACCTACTTGAGTTTCACCATGAGGATAATCAGGGTTAACTGCAATGAATTAATTATATATAGAACAAAATCGGAGGTAAACGAATACATTATGACGGTCCTACAAAAACAAACTAACCGTTGATCGCTGGAATAACAGTCTGACAAGGACATTTTACTAAATCCTCTCTACAAACGAATTGAGCACTTTATATTCTCTATAACCTGCCTTATTCGGTTAATTATTGTATTGACGGTCGAAGTTGCGACTAGCTCGATATTATATATTCCCCGATAAGTTTTTTCTCTCTCTCTCTCTCTCTCTCTCTCTCTCTCTCTCTCTCTCTCTCTCTCTCTATCTCTCTCTCTCTATCTCTCTCTCTCTCTCTCAGGGTGATGATAAAAACTGAAACCAGAGTTTATTCTAAAGTCCGGTAGATATATAAAAATCTAGCACATTTCTGATTCAATTTTAATAAAATGGCGGTCTGATCAATCCTATATATATAATATATATATATATATATATATATATATATATATTCATATAAACAGAGATAGAAATTGATCTATATCTGCTAATATGACAGGTATTTAAGCCTTTTTTTCTTTACCAAACACACATACACTTTATTTACCTCGTACCCCACTAGTACGGGTTAGGCACAAGGCCATATTAACGTGGGACCACCCACAAACCGAATCTCAAGGGGGCGCCTCAGGCGCTGGACAATAAACCAAGCCCTGTCCCTTTAAATCAAGAGGGCAGGTATTGCCTGGGGGGATAGCCCCCTGGTATCGACGCTATTAACTTATAAAGATCCAGGGTCGAAGCCACTGGACCCCCGGCGTTGGGAAGTAAACACATATACACACACATCTATCTATACACACACATCTGTTACAATAAGAGATACATAACTGTCGCTGACCGAGAAAAGCGTAGGCGGTTGCTTATATTTGAAACTTCTGCATAACTTTTTTGCAACATCAATGTTTTCATTTTAAATTTATATTATTTTTCGTCGCCGCTATTGATAAGTCTGGAGTATAAACAAGCTCTGAAGATGATTTTTATAAATCGAAATATTGTTCAATATTAGCTATGAATATGATATAGAATATTTTCACTTTAATAACATATTGTGTGTTTTCATATCATTTTATCTATACTCACGCACACATCTATCCATACATATAAAGAGCAGTTGTGTGTATATGTATGTCCGGAGGAAACTTCAAAATTAAAACAATTAACGACAAAGTAAATATATATAAACATTAAATATCACCAGGGCTTGTTTTTTGAGCAAAAATAATGAAGACTTGAGTTATATTTGGGAATACATTTAAAAATTCAGATTTTTAAAGTAACAGAAGGGAAAGTCATTTGCATGTTATTTTGTTTATCTTCTTTTTTATTTTGTATGATTTTATTCGCTTTGAATTATAATATTGATTGATTGAATTAATTGCATCATTTATATCTTTTTTTAAAATTGTAAATCATTGAATGGAAATTTCTTACTATATTGTTATATATTTATTTACGTGAAGATTTTATAGTTCATCCAGCGAGGATCCAACTCGTTATAAGTAATAATAGATCTGTGAGATTAACTTAAAAAAAAAACCTCTTTACCCAGGCGAAGCACGGGTAACCACTACTAGTATATATATATATATATATATATATATATATATATATATATATATATATATATATATATATATATATATTATATATGGAGATTGTGTGTTTGTCTGTCTGTAACCGAAACTATATCACTATACAAGTCACAATTCCTTTTGTTATTTACATCACATTCTCCATGATTTTATTTTTTATTTAAACTTCAATTATTAATAAAATTATTTTACATCATTAAGACTGTTGACCATATCTACATACTATTAACATGCAATTGTATTTATATATACAACAAAATAGCGGTTTACAGTGTGAACAGGAAGGCTAATTTGCATATTGATCTTAAAAATTTGATTTTAATAAATATATGCTTAGTATTATTGATTTCTAATTGTTTTGTTTTATCTTATTGAATATAAGCAAAAATCTTGGGATAAATCTTAAAAGAAATCCATTAACAAGAAGAGATAACTGTAAATTTATTCTTTACTTCCTATTTTAACTAAAGAGTTAAATTAGGAAAATTTACCAATGATAGACGGGAGTAATGGTAAATGATGGAAGAGTTAGTTTCGAAGTTGTTCTATTTTTCAATCATACCCCCTCTGTTCCAAATCTTTTTATCTGCATTCTTATTCAGTTTCATTAGCCTTTCTAATTTAATATGATATTTTATTATATTAAAACTTAAATACTTGCACCCTACGGAGGGTGCATATATTTGCTAGTATATATATATATATATATGAAGTTAAGTTAGTGTGAGCATGGAGGCAACGGCGCCGGGTTACTGATAGTTTTTCGCTTATGCGATCTTCAGACTTCAGATCTTTATTCGGGCGTATAAGAGGAGTACAAGAAACTAACATGTCCCGAGGGTATAAGAAGCCTCCCCCAAACCACACCCGCATGCACATGATCTGCCATCGATGACCACCTTTGTAGTACAAATAGTTGTAAAATAAACTACAACGATCAGCAATTTTCTGTTCGACACAAGGCCAGGACAAGTCACCATCTCAATGTCCTTGAGGCAGTCCGCATTTTTACTGCCCGTCCTTTGTGTAGACAAAGACATCCTAATCACTCCCTGGTAATTTTTGCCAGGGATGTGATTGCTGAGGTGGGAATTACTTGAAGGTATTTACCAATATATATATAATTCTTTTCCTCCTCCCTATTTGCCTTCATATTACCCCACCATTTCGTATGATTTAATCTCTATTTTACCCATTAATTTACATTGTGACTTTTAAACGATCTACCGTTCGTTATTTTTTGATAAAGCACCGGTCGAAAGGGCCCTTAGGTTTTCATTTTCACTTTTCTCTTTCGAAATTTGATGATCAATAAAAGTATATAATTATTTTTTTTAATCCTTTATATATATATATAATGAAGAATGAATGTAAAAAGTAATAGGATTTGAGGGTGCTCAATTCTAAAATAGCAGAGCAGGTTTTAACTCAGAGATTAAATAATAGGTAGCTAATATTTTGTAACTAGTTTCATGCATATCATGCAATCTTCAGACGGTAAAAATATTAATATATTAATCTCTGGTTTTATATATATATATATACATATACACACACACACACACACACACACACACACATATATATATATATATATATATATATATATATATATATATTGTTAAATAATGCAGCCATTTTCTGTCAAGTTTTGCAATTTTTTTTTGTAATATCTGGCGAAAATTGGCTGATGTATTTGCCATATGTCATAGACCGAGTACTTTCTGCCCTATCGTGGGCCATCTTCAAGGTATTTTGAAACCGTACAACAATGGGCTATTCCATTTACCATTTATATAGGTTGTGTTTATTATTGTTGTTGTTATTATTATTAGTTTTATTATTATTATTGTCATTGTTATTATTAGTTTTATTATTATAATTTTATAGTAATTATAGGCATTTTAGAATGTTGGTGCTATTATCAAAGTTTATTTTGTTTAGTTTTGGATTTTTGTGTCTAATATGCAGTGCTTCTAAGATTTTTAGTCGTTGTTTACATGATTGTGTTTCTATAATGGTAGTGTTATCGTTAAGTATTTTCCGGAATTTATTATTGGGACAAGAGTGTGTTTTTAGATGTTGGGCTATTGAGCTATTGCCTGTAGCCGTCTGGAAATATATATATATATATATATATATATATATATATATATATATATATATATATGAGGAAAAATGAGTAAAGAAAAGAAATGTAAATGGATAAAATGAATTTAATCGATATCACATTAATCGATATCACTTACACATGTGTTTCGGTCAGTTTATGTGTGTAAAAATATTTCGCACACATACAAGAATCGACCTTCATCAGAGTGAACATTTATTTTTAAATAAAATAAATTTATTTTTAAATAAAATAAATGTTCACTCTGATGAAGGTCGATTCTTGTATGTGTGCGAAATATTTTCACACACATAAACTGATCGAAACACATGTGTAAGTGATATCGATTAATGTGATATCGATTAAATTCATTTTATCCATTTACATTTCTTTTCTTTACTCATTTTTCCTCATATTGTCGGATTCAATTCCTTTTCCATTTTTACATATATATATATATATATATAATATATATATATATATATATATATATATATATATACTGTATGGTGTATTTAGCTAGTGTTAACATAACATAGCCATCGCCATTACTTAGAGAAATCTGTATTACAAAATCTGTAAATTCTACAAGGAATTACCATCTATTAAATATTCTCCCAATTGATCAACTAACATGTATCAAATTATCTATTCTCATCTCTTTAAAAGCTGAGATAATCAAGATAATCCCTCAGGGGACTCACAATCTCTGTAATCGAACCAACGTTAATTCAGCCTCAAGTTTGAATTCTAATGTCGATCACCAACGCAGCTTTATTTAATAGACTGACTTAACACAATCATTCTATACACTTAGAGTAGACAGTTGATTCGCTTTCTTATAATAGTCGTTTAATTAAAATGCCATAAATATCCATCTACAAGGTCTGTACGAAATCTATCCAGAGTAATAAAGTGGCCGCTATCCACTAACAGTAAACCTGGTGCCCGGCTGCGTTCCCGGCAACAAAGTGTCAAATCTGAGAAACAGATACACGATGTGAAATAATGAGATGGAAAGACCCAAAATATTAGTGTAATAGTAAAAAAAAAAAATACTCAGTATTTTAGGGATGACGTGTAAAAAGCTACCTCTTGGTTCCTAATTAGTCAGCACACGACGGGGTGAAGACTGAGAAAAGAGAATGAGGAGTTAGCTGGCTGCGCTAAGTGTTTAAAAAGAACAGATGCAAGATGAGTGTCTGTTCACCAAGGCATTTTACTTGCGAGCAGAATAACATATCCATCCATAATTATCCCAGGTCACCACTCACGTCCAACAGGTTGCCTCACTGTGGTGTCTTACACTTCTGTAGAGGTGCAGTCTATAATCCCCAACCGACTGGGCTGCGTGGTTTAGGAGTAAGCGCAAAGGAAGGAAGGCTCTTTTGGTATGATCCTGACAAAGACCTTGAAGATTTCTCTGAAGTTTTGAGATGAGGCTTGATTATTTGTATTATCTGCATTATTCGGACTATTGTCCCATCTTCATTCTTATCTGTACAAGGTTTCGGCCGGTGTGCCCTTCGGCCTTCTTCAGGTATTTCTTGTCGGACTTGAGAACCATCTCGGACTGGAGAACCTTCTTTTCAAACTCGGGAACCTTCTTGTTTTAATCGGGAACCTTCTTTTCGTAGTCTAGAGCCATCGGGTTCGCGACTCCGAGAAGGTTCCCAAGTCCAACAAGAAATACCTGAAAAAAGCCCGAAGGACATATCGCCCGAAACATTGTACAGATAACAATGAAGATGAGGACAATAGTCCGAATAATGCAGATAATACTAACTTGAAGATTGTTTAACAAATAGAGGCGATGCTGTGATAATTATGTGTGATCCCAACGAGTAGATTTTAAAGAGTATTTGTTCTTTTACATTAAATTGTTTGAACATTTTTGGGTGTATTTATATATCTATGTTTTATGATCAGTGATGCAATGAACTGGTCGACCATAGGGACAAATTTATCGATTCCAACCTTTATCTAGAAAGATGAACGTATTGTTTATTTAAATTCTTATGTTGGTAGACGTGTGTTTAATCAAACCAATTTCTTACTTGGCCACGTGGGGCCAATGAGAATACACTCGAATATTGATGGAATTAAATATGAAAATAATAGTGTGTACAAAAATAAACTTTTAACTAAAGCCAAAATGTTTTGGAAAGTTCTGATTGTTCTGATCTAGAAACATATTTAAATACGTCAGAATTAATATTTTCTTGTTAAGTGGACTATTTTCCTCATCTAAGGGGGGGATCTAGTTCAGACGCCTGGGCACCCGCCGAGAAATTACATGGTTTCTGGTTTGATAGCGGTCGCCACAATTAAGAGCATGAGTAGCACAGATTGGGTAATCTGGTATGTGCGGTACAGTCGGGAACTGACGAGAGGTGTGGTGTTCCACTGCAGAAAAATATTTCCTTGGTGTAGCGTTAGCGAAAAGGGGAAGATTCATCGGTGTCCGACTGATACCAACAATAGGTCAATCCTCAAACTTTATTTTTTTTATGATTAAGAACATGATTTTATAATATTTAGGTCATTTAACCCTTGTTTTTTGTTCTGATAGTTGTGGATAAATTCAACTTGTGGTAGTTGGTCTTCAGTATCAATGAGAATTAGAATATAAATATGATATTTACCAATTAAAATTCTAAATCTGAACGCTGATGTTCGTGACAACGACAACGCGAATTGCATTTACGTATAATTGTTTAAACGAAGAGATAAAAAAAGGTAGTAATACACACGCAAGAGATAATATGATTAGATTACGTATGAAAAATATTACAATTAATTACAAGTCACAGATAAACCGAAAACATTTGAGACGCTATAATTAGGGTTAAGAGTTCGGGTTAGTTTTATGGTTAGTGTTAGTGTTCGGGTTAGAGTTAGGCTACTTGGGGATTTTCCGTAAACTAATTTTATTTATACGTAAAATGCAATTCTAATAATATCACTCCAGCGTTATTCTATATGCGTACCAAAGAAAAAATAATATTTTTATAATTCCTTTCAAATATTAACGATATAGATGCTCTGTGGATTGATGGAGTCAACACAGCAGGTTCTAGGAATAAATCCAATACCAGAGAGTATATGACTGAAACGTCGTAAAAATGTAGACGAGAGAAATAGTCCAATAAAAAGATCAATAACAAAATCCGTTTTTTAATACACACACACACACACACATATATATATATATATATATATATATATACATGCACACACTAACATATATGTTACACACATACACACATATATAAAAATACATACACATACACACCCATCCATATCTGTTTATATGCACACGCTCGTATATGCAAAGGCATCTGCTTGTATTATAAACCTATACATTTTTCCTTCATGTGTATACGAATATATGGTTTCAATTTTCGGAGAATAAAAAGTGCAAGGTGACATTATTTAATCATTTATGATTCATTCATCTTTTCAAATTCATATTTTTAACGAAAAAAGTTTCTTACAAAATAACAAAATATTGGCGATAAATTCGTCTGACGTAAAATAAGTGACAATATTTTAATATTATGTAATAGTTTTTTCTTTTGACTCTGCAAAACTGACTGAGCTGGAATCAAAATGTTGTTACCCTGACCTAATACCTGTAGAATGGAAAGCCACTTTTGAATAAAAAATCTAAACTGAATCGTACAGGAAGTTGTTTATTTCTTCTTTGTTTTGTTTCTTTAAGTAGATATGAATATTTTGTTGGAAAAAAAACGGAAACCAAACAATAAATAAAATGAATACACCCTTGTTTGATTATTAGGGAAAATGGCATGGAAGATTATGTCTTATTTTGAAACACTATATTCGATTTTCCCTCATATGAATTTCACCTTTATAGTATGAACGTTGGTGTTTGAGACAATTTGATGAAAGAGAAAATTTCAGTTACAGAACATTTACAAAAGAAATGTGTAGACATAATCGATAATTCAAACAAAATAAAAGATAGCAGCATTAGAATAATTTGACCAGGTAAATTTTTAATAAGCAATTAAACATAGTGAAATACGTAGGTGAGTCAAAAAGTAATCACATTGTGTTTAAGACAAGTATAATTACAAACACAGGAACATGTGTCATACATCAAAATGAAGCTGCTTCCATCTCCACACAGTCACTGTTTCTCTCAATAGCAATGTTCTACCTTCGAGGAGAGGCTATGTGGAGAAATAGATGTGATTGACAGAGAACTGTTACATAATCTATGCATAGATTATTGTCAACCCCTGTATTTCTGAAGGTCCCTTTTCATATCACGAACAGAACTTTCCATGGAATATTACAGAAAGCCCGCGAAATACGTGAAGTCACGTGGGACCTGGTTGGCTCTCAGTTTTCAGCTTGGACGTCAGGCAGAGAAGATATGTCTGCCTTAGCTGGGGCTCACTGCACACACACGTTGTGTTAGTTAGATGAATATGTTTAGTTAAGTAAATAAAGGTTTAAATAAATAATATGGTTTTGTGATTGATGAATATCTTGGCAACAAGACTGACCTAGAAGAATAAATGAATCAAGGACGACCAACCAGCAAGAACAGAGAAGTTAGAAGAGACGCTAGAAGAAGAACGTAAGATACCAAAGATGAGCAGAAGAATAATAGAAGTAAAGAAAGGTTATACAACAGAACCAGCTTCATTTTTATGTATGATACATGTTCCTGTGTTAGTAATTATACCTATCCTAAACAGAATGGCATTACTTTTTGAATACCCTTGTATGTTGGTAATCATTAAAAGATATAAAGTTCTTAACACACATTCGCTTTTAGTTTTATTGGTTAAAAATGCTTACACATCTCTTCTAACAATGACTAAGCAGATTGCATAGACATTTCTGGATTTTATAAAAAAAAAACTGGTGATAATATCCTCATGAATTAAACCGAAATAATCCCAAGAAAAACCTATGTAATATAATGAGATGAAAAGAGAAATTGTAGATAAGAGTGAAAACTTACTATAATTTTTGGAATGACGTATGAAAGGCTACCTGTCGATTTTGATTGGTCAGTTCAAGGGGAGGAAGAGAATGAGAAAGAAAGATGAGTTGTAAGTCTGGGCTGAGTGTTTTGGAGAGAATCGACGCAGGATAAGTCTGTTCTCCAAGGCATTTTTACTTGGGGTAAAATAAAATATGAACACAGAAAAAAGAACGTTTTGTGTTTGTTATTATCATTTTTATGCATTTTTCTCCATATATGAGGTAATTTCTCGTTGTATAATGTAATTACAAGCTATAGAGCAGAATTTTTTTAAAAAATATTATCGTAATTTACAAATAAAAATTATGTATATTTATTTATATATAAAGAGCAGTTGGTGTGTATGTATGTCGGGAGGAAACTATGAGAATAAAACAATTAATGACAAAGTAAATATATATACACATTCATTATCAACCGATCTTGCTTTTTGAGCAAAAATAATGACGATCTAATCTATATTCGGGAATATAATTAAAAAGATTAAATTTAATAGTAACAGCATGAATTTTTTATTTTAATTATGACAATGTTTGATTTATATATATATTATATAAGTGTATTTTGGCAGCATTTTCTCTTTTATACAAGTTTTGTTGAACTGTACAGACAATTCTTGTCGGACGAGTTTTTGGTTGATCTTTTCTAATTTTCAGGCCATTTTTTTGGTGTCAGGGTGGAACTGGTGTAACAGTCCAATAAAGGTTCGATACGAGCGCTTTCGGCAATACAGTTTGCCATCATCAGGTAGGAAACGATGGTATGTTTCGTGTCTCGTTTTTAAGGTGAACGAGTAGTAGCAAGGAATTGGAAGTGGGAGGTAATAACAATTGGTAGTGGGAGGTTGAACGAATGGTTCGAACAAACGATGCAGTAGTGATTTTTTGTGGGAGGGGGGCACAAGTTGTGAGAAGGAGAGGGGAATAGGGAAGGAGGATAGGCCGAAAATTATAAGCATTTGAGAAAATGTTGACTTTAAAGTTTATTTTGTTTAAGGTAGGTTTTTTTTTGTTTGATATATAAAGCTTCGCTTATTTGAAGTTTTTGTTTGTTTTTTTCCTTTATGTACTGTGGGTGTATTTTTGGTTAGAATTTTGCGGTAGGTCTATATATATATATATATATATATATATATATATATATATATATATATATACGCACACACACACACACACACACACACACACACACACACACACACACACACACACATATATATATATATATATATATATATATATATATAGTGGATTAGTACATGGAGATGAAAGCATATTTACAAATAGAGGCAGTCGGCTCAAAAAGGGCTGAAGCATATGAAATGATTAAGAGTCCGGAAAATGAAAAAGAAAAACAAATTAAAAAAAGAGAAAATTTACCGATTGCTTGAAGCGTTTCTACAAAGAGTTAAGAAATATAAAACAAGCAAATCAATTCGCTTTGGGTTCAACCTGTAAAAATCGGCGCGTTGGCTTCACACATAAACTAGAGTAGAAAATACGATTTGGCTAGAATGTTCCGCTTCAAAGACAGCAAAGTATTTGATTTACCGTTAAGAACTTGTAAGTGTAGCACCAAAAAGTTGCATTTTTTTTTACCTTCAATGTATCTTTTTAAAAGATAAAAAGAATATGACATAAAATTAGGCAAAAGAGTTGTCCTCAAACGATTTCTTTTTGTATGTATTTTCCGCCTCTCTCTCTTCACCATAGTGCTGAGATTTTCTTACAAACGTTGCATTTGTGGAAATTGTGAGAAACCCACAGTTGGTTGATTGGTTGGTTATATTGTAAGGCAGATCAATTCTTGTTGGTTTATTATGCCGGGGATGATTTGTTTTATTCATTCTTGATGGTATCAATTATTTTCTTCTCAATTTTTAAACACATTTTTGGACTAATTTTTTTGTATTTAAACCAAAGATGAGACCCTAACAGGTACTACCACTCGGACCAGAGTGGACCTGGGAATAATGGGATTAAGGGTACCAATATTCCTCAGATCTCAAGGATTGGAACGTCATATCCAGTACATTAGGACCCTGTTGTATATCCTTTCTTTCCTTACTTCTATTCTTCTTCTGCTCATCTTTGGTATCTTACGTTCATCTTCTAGCGTTTGGACTTCGTCTTGGTGGTCGGTCGCACTTAATTCATTCCTTCTTCTAGGTCAGTCTTGTTGCCACGACATTCATCAACAACAAAACAATATTATTTATTTAAACCTTTATTTACTTAACTAAACATTTTCATCTCACTAACATACCGCGCGTATGCAGTGAGCTCCAGCTGAGACAGTACATCTTTCTGCCTGACGTCCAAGCTGAAACTGAGAGCCAACCAGGTCCCAAGTGACTTCGCGTATTTCACGGGCTTTCTGTAATATTCCATGGAAAGTCCCGCCCGTGATATGAAAAGGGCCATCCCTTCAGAGATACAGGGGGTTGACAATAATCTATGCATAGATTATTTAACAACCCTCACCACAGCCTTCTATCACAGATTGATCGGAGGGGGTTCGTCGACCGCCTCTCAAGACTAAGTAAGGGCCAAAGTGGAATTTTGCATATCATTGACTGCATAGCCACAGGATTCCGTCCTTAAGCGTTACGGGTTACCACCCACGACATGTCTTGCCCCTCTGCAGAAATGTAATCGTTGTATTCCAAAGCCCCAACCAACAGGGCTGCAGACAAATAGGAATGTTTTTGTTGTTGTTTATTTTATTTTATGTATGTACTATTTTTTTAAAATTAGATGTGAGTTCTTGTTTGTTCGTGAAAAAAAAAACTTAAAACAATCTAACCTATTGATGTAATGTTTGACATGACAACTTGCCATTCATTCGCTTAAAAGACGGAAGTGATCATTTGATGTTTTCAATGGAAGAAAGAACAATTCTCTGATTCTAAAGATTACAACCCCTTTCCAGCGCACAGACTGTAACACTACGCTCGCCTAGTTGGAATGGGATGATAACGCGCCAACTCTCGTTACATCTAGCGCCCATTTCCGAATTGAGAGGTGACGTGTTAACAAGTTTGTTTCTTTACGACTCTTTCTTCTAATGGGGAGATGATGTGTTGATAGTAGAAATATGTGTATACTTATCTCTCGACCGGTACTACATCGAAGAAGGCTGTAATCCTGGTTGATGGGCTGCTGTTCAGTTGACTGGTAATTCTATGATGTCATGTAGTCTAGACCAACTTGGGGGTTGAGGGATATATTGTCTTGTGCCATAAATAGTTTTAGTAATAACACAAGGCCACTTTTCACTCATGAGTATTTTATTTCGCGCAAAATCACAACGGCCGAAAACAAGAAATCCATGTCTTGCTCCGTTAATGCATTGTGCCAGACTCAATTCACACTCTGGCCTCTCACTCCTCATTTCTCCCCTTCGCTACCTATTATTCGGTCATCCAATCAAACCTTGTCGTGTGTCTATGCCGAATCATCATTTAAATTTTTCCGTTCTCCTCTAATTAAAAATTCATGCTTAAAACTTTCCATGCTAATTTACATATCAAGTTACACACTGCCTCTGTGATATTTTGTATCAAATGTTCGGCGGACTTTCGAAATAATGATTATTTATAACTGAATTTCTTCTTTTTTTGTCCTATTTGTATTATTCAGACTATTTTCTTAATCTTTATTGTTATCTGTACAACGTTTCAGCCAATGTGACATCCGGCTTTTTAGGTATTTCTTGTCGAACTCGAGAGCCTTCTCGAACTCGCGAATCTTATTTTCATTATCGGGATCCATCACGGAACTTTGAACCCAACCCATTATTCAATCCACGGGGCTATACTGTTTTATAATTTAATTATGACAATGTTTGATATGTTTACTTAAAAGCTATTGCAAAAATAATTCAATATGTAAAACGTATAAAAAATTTGATTTAACTCCTCTCTCTCTCTCTCTCTCTCTCTCTCTCTCTCTCTCTCTCTCTCTTTCTCTTCTCTCTTCTCTTCCTTTCTCTTCTCTGTCTCTGTCTCTGTCTCTGTCTCTGTCTGTCTCTCTCTCTCCATCTTTTCATTATGTTGACTCACCCACTCTCTATATATTTTGCGACACTCTTTCTTTCTTATTTTTTTTTTTCTATGGGGCGTGTCCTATTTATTTCATGTCATTTTTTATAATAAAACGGAATGGACCATTATATAACTGAGGTAACGACTCTCATAAGAATAAGAATTTGGCACACGATAATCAGGATTTTATATTTTTGCATTTCATTTTGTACGATTTGGACACTCTCATTTATAACTAGAGGGTTTAGCAAGATGATAACGGTCGGAATATTAAGAGCAAGCGTATCAATATATAGATTCATAACTAATTTTCTTTTTTAGTAGTTTTCTCTGAATTATTAAATAATAACCACAAAGGGATATTTTTACGGAAAATTAACATTCCCTCAAGCTTATAAAAGAATTTTAACATTCTTTGTAAAAATGTTAATTGAATTAAAATATTTTTAATTTTTAATTTAATTTTTGGACACATTGGACGAATTTAAATGTTGGGCTCATAATGTTCTGAGTGACTATTATCTGCAGGTTGCAGGTTCAATCCCGGCCAAGGACGATAATATAATAACATAGAATAATTAACATAGATTAACACTTGTATCCTGTCATGATTAACGGAACGAGAAAAATCTACCCTGTGGATTGTATAAAGGCTCCCAAGTTCTACAAAGTTTCTGAGCGGGTAGGTTCCTGAGTTCGACAAGAAACACCTGAAGAAGGCCGGAGGACACATCGGTTATAACGGTGTGTATGTAACTATAAGCATAAGCACAATAGTCTGAAAAATCTAAATCATATATTTTAATTTACACACCAATTCTAACTTAATGTAGAAGTGGATTCCAGAATCAACTTTTAGCAAAATCGGTAGCAACGAACACGGATTTTGAAAGAGCTGAGCAAAAAAAGCATTATCAGACTTTTTTGGATTTTGACTTTATCAACAAATCCTTTCATCTATAATTAAAAAGAGAGATGAAAGATTATCCTGATTTAAAGTTTCTCTGGGGAAACAACAGAAAATCGAATATAGTTTGTTTCAAAAATTCTTTACAGAATAGAATTTTTACACGAAAACCACATCAATTTTTTTTTAAATAGCAGATATAAACCCGCAATATCTTATCAGCAGAACTGTTACGGAAGCAGATGATTGCTGGGCAGACCACCGCCAAGTCAGTTCCATTATGAGGTTGAATCTGAATCCAAAACCGGTACATCGTAACCAAGGCAACAACGGGAAGAAATTCGACATGGAAACTTTCATAGAAATGTCTGTGAGTCTATCTTCAAAACTGTAGAATAATCGTATTAGTTCTAATTACCTTCGAATTGGTTAGACAAGGCAACAAGAAGTCGTAACTGAATACGAATCTATTTTGCTACAATGCTACTGCAAAATGAAGCCTCATAACATCATAGAAACCAAGCAGCCAATCAGGACTCGGGGAATGGAATCACCCAAATGATTGAATGGACTATTCTTGATTTCAATAAGTAACAACTGTCTCGGCACTGGTTCAGTTGTGCTTAGCCAGTTGCTATTGTCCAAACCAACAGTACACTTACTCACTTCAACAAAAACATTACCCTAAACGACTCTGTTCAGAAAAAAAACTGGTGTCCGTTAAAGAAGGCTATCATCACCACATGCGTGGAAGGCATCGGCCGTAAGTAAAGGAAGCATCAAGACGGGTTTGATGATAACGATACAGCTCTTTAAAAAATGATCAATCAAAAACAAAAAAATTATTCATCAGAACGATACACAGAAAACATTGGAAGCAATGTAAACCCACAGTTTAGCTAACAACTAAAGAGTAGGGCGTAGAGAGAGTGTCTCATAATCATAATCAGCTCACGATTTATGCACGTACCGGTAAGGGGTCGGATTAGCTCAGTCGTTAGAACATTCTACTAGAAACCGCGAGGTCCTCGCCAACTCAGCGTATGAGTAGCACAGGGATCTGTGCGGTAAAGTAAGGAGCTGATGGTAAGGCGTGGCGCTCCGCCACAGGCGGAGAAACAATCCCCTAGGTCTAGCGCTAGTGAAAAGGGAATAGACTTCCTCGCTGAGTGGCTGATACCGACATTAGGCCACCCCGATAACTTTACTTTTCTTTACCTGTAGTAATGCTGAGTATCATTGTTTATGAGAATAATCCAATGTGAAAATCAAATTATGGAATAAGACGGCTTCATGGCTGGTTTAGCTTAGTCGATAGAGTCTTCGGCAAGGTACTTGGTCTGATACCGGCCCTCGCCAACTCAGCGTATGAGTAGCACAGTGATGTCTGCAGTAAAGTGAGGAGCTGATGTTAGGTGTGGTGCACCACATCAGATGCTTAAATAATCTCGCTAGTGAAAAGGGGATAGATTCCCTCGCTGTCTGGCTGATGGCAACATTAGGCCGACCCGACGACACTTATTTACTTAAATTCTGCTTAAATAAGAAAGGCATATGTTGAATCATATTTGCAATGCCGAAAAATTAGATTCAGCATTTCTAATTTACAGAATTGTGAAAATAGTCGATTACATGTTTACAGTAATCATGAACTAGCATGATCTGTTGATATACCACATTATGGTAGTTTGATAATTACAACGTTTGATATGTTTACTTAAGAGCTATTGCTAAATAGTTCAATATGTAAAAAGTATGGTAATCTTTATTTAACTCTTCCTCACTCTTTTTTTCTTCCTTTCTTATCTTTTCATTATGTCCGATTGAGACAGATTAACGTTATCACTTCCGCGCGCGCTGACAGTCCTCTCTATATTTCCCTATTCTCTTTCTTTCTTTATTTTTTTCCTTATTTAGCTGATGTAAAGACGCCCATGAGAAATAAGAATTTGACGGAGAAACAACATCAGATAATCAGGATTTACTTTTTTGTATTTCATTTGGATGTTTTAGATGGTCTCATTTTTAACCAGAGGGATCTGCAAGGTTATAACGTTCGTACAATTAAGGAACACGAGTATTAATGTATAGAAGTGTTTGTGCTTCCACATGTTTCTGCCTGACATTCATTTTTTGAAATCCATTTTTAGTTCGATATATATATATATATAATATATATATATATATATATATATATATATATATTATTTCGCTCTGCTAATGCAAATAAGGATCCTTTGTTCAGTGATTTTTTTTCTTTCTATTTTTCTTGATTCATTTCGATCTGTTAAGTGCTGATCTCATAAAGATGCTGAGACCTTTTTTGTAGTTTGTTTTAGTGTCTCTATGTTAAAAGGCAATTTCGTTTAATCTAATTTATGTTGCATTTTTTCAGAGACAAACATCATATGTTATAATAATGTCTGTGTCTAAAGATAAATTCAAATACAAAAGATCTGTAGCATTGCAGCAAATTCAGAGGGAACCACATAAAAGAATCTAAAAAAAAAAGTAAAAATGACGCACGTTGTAAATAAAACTGAAAAATGAAGAATAAAACAGTACTTATTTTTATTTCTCGCCATGTTTCCCCTTGATTTAAAACAAGAGACGGCTTTAGTGAGACAAAGTTCTGGAAATATATCAGGGAGCGAATATGGCTGGCAACATTACTGTGTAGAAAATATATCTTTTTCCCTTGGCTCTTTCATGCAAACCTTTTGGTCCTCAATCATTTTTTTCAGTATACCGTTTCGATCTAAAGTAGAAGTGATCAATAATTCATAAAGCCCACGTGATGCAAACCCATTTATATGTTTATAGAAAGCGCCATTTTACCCGACTGCCACGATCCTATCGGATAAACAGAGTTAAACGAATGTGATAATTGCAGCAGCAGTTTCGTATGTTGTTAAGGAATTTCTAATCTGTATTATTTCTGAATATTTTCCTCATCATTATTGTTATTTACTCAACGTATTTTTGTCGAACTCAGGAGACTTCATGTCGTAATCGGGAGCCTTTACGGATCTTCGAACCGAACCCTTTATTCAATCCAAGGGGTAGCCTCTTCTCATTCCGTTAACCATGACGGGTACAAGTGTTAAGCTGTGTTAATTATTCTATGTTACTATCACCATTGTCCAGGATTGAACCTGCAGCCCAGAGATGATTGTTGCTTAGAACTCTATTTACTCAACACTTATATCCGTTGCGCCATGTGTCCAACTGTCCAATTGTTTCTAATTATTTATCTTACCACTGCCAGCAAGGGTCACATCCCAAAGACCTACTGTAGAGCGAATTATTAGAAAGCTCCAAACCGGAGGTAGACCCCACCTACGCTTAAAAGACGTCTGGAGAAAGTCATAAAGACATGCCTCATTAAAAACAACGTATGTGAGGTCAGTTTAAAAAAACACGATCGGCCTTGACGCCTTAATGTAAAATATATCGGCCTTATAGTGCATAAAAACTAATGTGACATCAGCAAGAAAGACATGAAGACATGCCTCATTAACACCAAACTTGAAAGATCAGTGTAGTCAAACGATCGGCCTTGACGCCTCAATGTCAAACAAGGTACGAAAAGGAGTGAAATAGAGAGGAAAGTAGCCTACATAGCCAGAAAGACAGAAGGAAGGAGAGACAATAGCAGCCTCAATGAGCATCATTGTTTGATTTAACTTATATATGTATACATAGCAATATCATAATCTTTACAGATCATTGCCGTCCCTCACAATCCTAAAACCCCACCACCAGAAACTTTTCTCTCGTGAGCCCTCAAATGACTCATCAAATCCGCTGCAGATCCACAAAGTTTGATGTAAATCTAACATAGAAAAGACGTCCTTACAGTTGAATCAGAAGAATCAGATGATAAAATTGTATGCTTATGCACCACCAGATGCCTCTTAAGACCAGAAGCTGACTTACAGATTGTTTACAGATTGCACAAGACACATTGTTTGTTCCAGGAATTTGCATGAATTGACCCTGGTGATATTTCTATGATTGACATATCCAGCCTTAGAAAGCAGAATTCGACCACATGTCTGACATTTCCAACCCTCCATGTTCTCTCCAATATGGCAGGTGTTACCTTTTCGAAGTTGACGCTTGGGGCTTTGTGCACGATTCTTTCACTCTCAAAACTAGTACAGCCATCATCCACATGAATTCTCCAGTCAGTTCTCTCCAATGCCAGCTTTTCTCAGTTGTTAGGATTTATTTTTATTTTTACAAGGTTGTTTTTTAAGCAATCCTTATACCTCTTCCTATGCTTATGCTGTGGCATTTTGCCATCGTGCAGCTGACCGTAAAAGGGTTGCTTTGGCATTCTAGCTTCACTCATACGCACAAAATGACCTGCCAAACGCATTGTATACATACATACATACATACATATATATATATATGTATATATTATATAGTGTGTGAGTATTTAGGCTGCAAAATTTCTTGTAATTAAATATGACAAAGATTTATTGAATTTTTCATGTCCACCTGCAAGATGTCGCAAATGAAGATGAAGTCTCCATAATAATTACCCAAATTTACTGAGATCATATCCTGTTGGCTTGTACTTTTGACCTTTATTGATCATTTCCATATAGTATACGTTGTGTTATGTTCATCACGTGTGGTTGACATGTTAATAATCAAAGTGCCAGACAGAGAAATTACAAAGAATTTAATAAAAGTATTCCATAAATATGACTTATGTATATAGGTAACGTATGTATAAACGAAGATGTAAAAGTCATTTTGCAGCACCAAATTCATAAACCAACAGAATGACCGGTGTATATGAACAACAACAATCCCAAATAGCACGACTATCACGATACATATTTACAAGTCAATCGCCAGCAGTCTAGCAAACAGTCTAATCCCGGCGACAAAATGATTCTCAATAAAGCCAAGAAAAGATACAGTAATGATGAAAATAAAATAAGGTAATTTTTTAAAAAGAAACAGATATATCATATGGTTTTTCTTCTCATCTTATAGTAACTGCATAATAACTAATGTGGCATCAGCAAGAAAGACATGAAGACATGTCTCATTAACACCAACACATGAGAGGTCAGTGAAGAAAACCGAGCGGCCTTGAGGGCTCAGCGTCAAACAAGGCACGGAAAGGAGTGAAACAGAAAAGTAGACTCCGTAGCCAGAGAGACAGAAGGAAGGAGAGGCAACGGCAGCACCAACAAGTATCACTGTTCGATGTACCATATATATATATATATGTATATAAATATATATATATGTAATATATATGGATATAAATATATGTATATGTAATATATATATATGTAATATATATGGACATAAATATATGTATATGTAATATATATATATATTGTATATCAGTGTGTGAGTATTTAGGAAGCAAATTTAAGTATAATATACTATACATATATAGTATGACCAACAACTCACTATCACGAAGCATATTTATAAGTCAATCGCCAGTAGTCTAGCTACAAAACCCGGCAACACAACGATTTTCAATAAAGCCAAGAAAATATACAGTAATGATGAAAATAACAACATAAAAACAATTAAAAAACCCCAGAAGCAGGTATATCATATGGTTTGTCCTATGGATTGTCGATATTTTTTTGTGTTGGAAAGGTGGTTCGATGAGGTGTTTATGTAAAATGTAAAGTGGGTGTCATTTAGTATTTTTGTATGGTTGGTATATTGCTTTTGTTAGGTTGAATGCTATGTCTTGAAAGTCCGTTTGGTTAGGTTGGGTTTTATGTCTATGTTGAATCCTGTTTATTAAAGAAATTATAAATATATGTGTGTGTAAAAGAGTATTTTGGTAGCTAATTTTCTTGTACACATGTTTTATAAATTATGACGGACAAGGATTTAGAGTGTTTAAAAAAACAAAAACCTTTCATATTCACAAGCGAGATGTCGCAAATGAGGATGAAGTCTACGTAATAATTGTCGCAAATCCTTTGCGTTGTATCCCAGTAGCTTGTACATTCGGTTTTCACTGGTCATGTTGAGGATGTGTGTACAATCCCGCCATATAGTATTGATTTAATGAATATGTAAATACCTAGGTACCACCTCACTATAATCTGATTGGATAGTGTCCACCATAAATACTCGACACTGTGGTGGTACAAGCACCTACTACAAGCCTACTAGCAAGACTACCACGCCAACTGCTCGGAAGACGTTTGCTACTCAACCCACCAGCTTCTACTTACCTACGAGAATATACCTTACTACAACTTCATAATATATTCCTTAACCTGTATATATCAAGTATACACGTTGCGTTGTGTGACAAGCAAATGATGATGATGATGATGTTCTTTTTCTTTGCATTTGTTTTATATACCATATATACTCGTGGATAGTCTGCATCAGTTTTGTGGGGTTGTCAAAATGAGTATTTACAGTTGAAGTGCAGATAGGTTGCACTATCATCAGAAAATCTGCCATCTTCACTCTATTCCTGTTATAGGTGATACACCCTATTTGACCAATGGAATGCGCCGATAAATAAACAGGGATAAGTGTGGCTTAGGAGCAAGCCAATGCGAGTGCCAATAACTCTGTTCGTCGGACGTAATTTCCACATCTCTCTATTGTATTGTCTACTTTCTGTTAATACATTTTTCTACTTTTCGTTACCCGTTGTTTTGTTCTTATTTGACCCCTTAAAACCTCACAACAATTCCACACTCCAATAAGATGCTATATAAATAACAGTTGCTTTTCTTTTTTATAACAAAGGGAAGCACATGTATGTCATTAATGGATTTATATGTAATTTTATTACTATTACACTGAGGAACACAATTTTAGTTGAATTGGATCGGACACGGCAGGTCACATCAAGCCCTATTTGATTGTCCCAACCCTTTTTTTTAACATGGATGTGCTAGAAGGCGGAGAGACTTAATGGTCCTGGGTATAATGTTAAACTCTCTGATGGTAAAGTTCCAATTCTGGAGCTTTTGGGAATGTGGAAAACCCCTTCATTACTATTACTCCCAGATTCACTCTGAATCGAAGTGGTAATTAGGGTTCCATCTATGGGTTAAATAGAAAAGAGCTTTTTAATAAGTGTTCAAAAATTGAGTATCTCTCAAGAATGAATAAAACAAAACGTCTTCGGCATAAAATAACCCAACAAGGGTTGAAATGCCGTAAGATCCAACACACTAAACAACTATAACCCAACTATCACAAATAGATATGCCAATTACTTGTAGAATAACCACTAATCCTTGCAACACAATGACTTTCAATAAAGCCAAGAAAATATACAGTCATTATGAAAATACATTAATGATGAAAATAACAATACAAAAAGAATTTTAAAAGAAAACGTGCCAGAAGTCGGTATATCATATGGTTCATCACTTCACCTTATTGTAAGTGCATAAAAAATAATATGAGTCAAATTTTCTTCCAGCTTATTCAAAAGAATTAATCTAAAACTGATAACTGAGTAAACAATTCCACATGAACAAAATGAAAAAAAAAGAAATTATGTTAAATGAAAGTGCAATAAATAATTAAATGGAAATGCTCAAGGAAAAAACGCGGTTACCGGATGCAATTAAAGGTCAACAGGTATAAAATGACAAATTGAGAATAAAACAACCACATAAAGAAACTAGCTACTATAAACACACACACACACACACATATATATATATATCTTATTATAATGGAGATTGTGTGCTTTTTTGTCTGTAACCGAAACTATATCACTACTCAAGTTACAATTCCCTTAGTTATTGACATCACATTCTCAATAATTTTATTTTTAATTTAACCTCTATCAATAATAAAATTGTTTTACATTATTAATACTGTTACCCATATCTACATACTAACAACATGCAATCATATTTATATATACAACAGAATAGCGGTTTACAATGTGAATGGGAAGGCTAATTTGCATATTGATATACAAAAATCAAATTTAATAAATATGTGCTTAGTATTATTGATTTCTAACGGTTTGGTTTTATTTTAATGAATATAAGCAAAAATCTCTTCAATGAATCTTAAATGAAATCCATTAACAAGAAAAAATAATTGTCATTTTATTCTTTACTTCCTCTTTTAACTAAATACTTAAATTAGAAAAAATAACAATGAAAGACGAGAGTGATGGAAGAGTAAGTTTCAGTTGTTATATATTTCGATTATACCCCCCTCTGTTTCAAATATTTTTATCTGCATTCTTATTTAGTTTCATTAGCCTTTCTAATTTAATATGATATTTCGTTACATTAAAACTTAATACTTGCACCCGGAGGGTGCATCTATTTGCTAGTATATATATATATATATATATATATATATATATATATATATATATATGTGTGTGTGTGTGTGTGTGTGTGTGTGTGTGCGTGTGTGTTGTGTGTGTGTGTGTGTGTTTTGTGTGTTTATAGTATAGTATATATATATGTGCACCTCCAACGATCGTGCCCATATTCACCTGTAAGCCACCTTTTATCTATAAATATATATATAGATAGATAGATAAGTAAATAAATAAACAAATAAAAGGTTTAGCTTTTATTTATTATCATAGGAAAAATCTTTACGACCGAGCGGTTTCTTGCTAGTGCATTCGTCAGATAAAACAAAATAGTTTTTGAAAATGAAAGAAATGGTAGAAATAGTTAAATGTGTGCGTTTTTTAACTGTATTCTCTGGTTGCATGTTTACGTGTTTACGTGATGTCGGTTGGGCCTTTTTGTTTTTACGTGTGAGTATGTTGTCATGCGCGTGCGCATGAAACTGCGTATAGATTCTTATGTTATGATCGTATCCTTGCGCGTGTGTGCGTATGAATATGCGTATTTTTGTTTGGAATCTTTGGTTACATATGTTCTTGCGATTAATTAGAGTGTATTTTAGTACGCTGTTAATAATAATTATGTGCATGCAATGACCGTGTTATGTAGTGTGTTAGTGAACACTATATTTGTATAATTATCGTTGAGTTGACAGTTCCATTGTATTGATCAGCGGAAGTTGGAAAATATGAAGACCTACGTGAGCAATGCGTCAGAAACGGATGGATCACGGATGTATTTCCCATTGATCGGATGTCGGGGTTTATTGCCAACTCAACCTGTGACAAGAGGAAATACTTGAAAAAGATTCAGTAGAAAGCTCTAACCGTATATGGCAGTCCTATATTGTGACGACAAAGTCTGGTGGTATCGTGAGATACTGCTGGTGGTAATGATGCTTCGGCCTCGAAACCATGCCTGAACCCAGAGTCATCATCTGATGAAGAATGCTACTGTGTAAATAACAGTCATTGTATGAAGATGTACATGTAGTTATAATATTTCGTGTTGGACGTAATATTACGTAATATGACGTAATATAACGATTTGATGAATAAATGGCTAGTTTATGTGTTACAGTGAGTGGGGATTGTGATGATCCTGGAATTGTATTGTGTGTAATTCATTGACTAAAATGCCAATGAATGATGTACAATAATAAGGGTACTTGTCTATGCATGTGGTAGAGAGAAAGATACTTACGGTTTGGCGGATCTATTGCGGTATTTACTATTGTGGTTTGGTTAATAATATATATATATATATATATATATATATATATATATATATATATATGGATGGGTTTATGTATATGGATCGAAGTATGATAGTAAGTATTTATTTTAATGTCGGCATTTAGATAAAATTTCTGATTTTTTGTTTAGTAGGGCGTGTTGTGGTGGATGTATGATAATTGAGAGTTTTATATATATATATATATATATATATATATATATATATATATATATATATGAATTTAACTTTAAAAAAAAAATAAACAAATGATGTTAATAGTGTGCTGACAGAATCTGTTTCGACCGTTTTAATAGAGCGGTTCAATGCTGGAATTTTTAAAAATGCGTATTCTGTGTTAAAAATAAAATATTTTTTTTATTTTAAAAAATTAGAAGCATTATAATCCATGATAAAACTCAAAAGAGTTTGATGTAAAAATATATTTAAAAAGTGTATAATAAATATCAAAAATGTTCATGATATATTCCAGCTACAAAAAGTAAGTTAAAAGTCCACAGCTCAATTAAAAATAGAATTTATTTTATCTTTAACACAGAATACGCATTGTTTTAAAATTCCAGCATCGAACACTAGCGTTTGTTTGTACCTCATATTCTAACGTTTATTCATTCCGTCTTTAATTCATATGTTGCTCTTGATGGAGACCGCTCTATTGAAACGTTCGAAACAGATTCTGTAAGCAAACTATTAACATCATTTGTTTTTTCAAAAAAATGTTAAATTCATACTGTCGGATTAACTTCCATTTACTTTCATATATATATATATATATATATATGTGTGTGTGTGTGTGTGTGTGTGTGTGTGTGTATAAGAGAGAGAGAGAGGGGGGATATTTAGATAAGCATGTCTCTGAAAAGACCTCTGCATCAACCTATCCGCCTACAAGTAATTGGGTGGCATTACGTAAATTTAATCTGTACACGTTCTACATGTTTCAAAGTAACACCAATATCATCCGTTACGAAATGAAGGACATTTTCTGCTCTCTATTTCCTCTTAAATCACCAGATATTTTCACGAATGTCTTGGAGATGTCACGACCCGATGAGTGTTGCACGGAAACCATTTGTTTTCTATTCCAACAATAGAAATAAGCTTTTGCACTCATTGTCAACCTTTACAAATGCCAGTCATGAATTTATCGGAGTGGTAGTACCTGTTAGGTTCCCATCTATGGGTTAAATAAAAAACAAGGTTTCAAAAATATATTTAAAAATTGAGTTTTTTTAATAATACCTATAAAGATGATAACACAAACAACCTCTTTGGCATAAAATAACCCAATGGATTTACATGCCGAAAAAAAAATCAATCAACCAACCAAGCAACCAACATGACTGTTGGATTAATTTTTGAATGAGTTCTTGTGTTTTTATCATTACTTACAAAATTTCTTATCTGATTATCATCTCCGTAGAGCTTATAAACAAGTGGATGATCCCATTTATAATTCTCCAAAAATATTTGATCAAAATCTCTTTCATTATTTCTAATTTCATCTTTTCAGTGTACATCTTGAGAATATAATTTCTGCTTGGTCGATCAATTTTCATTGTTGCCTCCTATTAGCAGAATACTAATGTTTTCTCTCAGGGGGAATTAAATTCTGTTGAGCTTTGCAAATGGTGAAGGGAAAAACACAGAGCTCACAAATAGAAGAAGATCATTGTAGCATATTGAAGCTAATTGTTTCCCAGTAAAACAACGAATAATTTGATAAAGTTGAACTGGAAACAATTACTTGATATCTTTTTATGCATCTCTACTATGATTACAAATTTGTTTCTCTTATCTTTTTTTTTTTTCTTTATTTTTCTTTTTTGGTAACATATGCTGAAAATTTTATCAAAATCGTTTGAAGTATTTTTGCAAAAGATAAAAATGTCTGCATGGCCGGAGTTTGCCAATCGTAAAAAAAGCGGCCATGGTTGGAAGAGATTACAGGGGAAAAAATTAAAATTTTATGAACTAAAGTACAAAAATATAGAAACGACTACTGAGTGTATCGTTGTGGGGCCCGATAAAAAGGAGTGATGGCGATGTAATACTACTACTACTACTACTACTACTACTACTACTACTAATAATAATAATAATACAATGCTTAGTATTATCTGCGTTATTCGGACTTTGTCCTCATCTTCATTGTTATCTGTATAAAACGTTTCGGCCGATATATACCCTCCGGCCTTCTTCAGGTATTTCTTGTCGAACTCGGGAAACTTCTCGGACTGCATGGCCGGAGTTTGCCAATCGTAAAAAAGCAGCCATGGTTGGAAGAGATATACAGGGGGAAAAAATTAAAATTTTATGAACTAAAGTACAAAAAAATATAGAAACGACTACTGAGTGTATCGTAGTAGGGCCTGATAAAAAGGAGTGATGGCGATGTAATAATAATAATAATAATAATAATAATAATAATAATAATTCTATGCTTAGTATTATCTGCGTTGTTCGGACTATTGTCCTCATCTTCATTGTATTCTGTACAACGTTTCGGTCGATATGCCCTCCGGCCTTCTTCAGGTATTTCTTGTCGGACTCGGGAACCTTCTTTTCGGACTCGGGAACTTTCTTGTCGTAATCGGGAGCTATCACGGAACTTTGAGCCTAACCATTTATTATGTCCACGGGGGTAACCATAGCTGAGGTAGGGGCGTTAAGCTGTGTTAATTATTATTCTATGTTACTGCTGCCCTTGATCAGGATTGAACCTGCAATCTAGAAATAACTGTCACTAAGAACTGTCTTAATCCGAATGACGCAGATAATACTAATCATCAAGTTCCGGAGCAGGATTGAGGCTGTGATCGACGCTGATGGCGGTTATTTTCAGTGAAACGTGTTGACAGTAGTGTAATACCTGTACCGGTTGAATTTCTTTATAATCCATTAATTTTTTTAGTTACCAAACACTTTTTCTTTCCGAATACCATAATATACCAACTGAAATTAGATTATTAAAAATGTTTCAATATCATTAATTAGATAAAATAGAACCTTTTGAAAGGAAGGTGAAATTTATATAACGTATAAGTTATCATTTTAACAATATAAAATTAATCTATTAACGTTACATCACTTGTGTTGAGAATAGATTGCTGCATAACTCCTGCAGTCAGATTTTTACATTTCTCTTTTTTTAAATAGAGATCTTACTGAACTTTACCCATTCAACTATTTTATACTGATTATAATTTTATCAATTATGTAGTTTATTTTCTGAGACGCAGCAACTAGTCTACACTCTATTTAACGAGAAAAATATTCAATGAACACATCAGTATTTGAATTATATTGCTAAGTCGACCTCAACACTTCAATGTTGAAGAAGAATATTTTAATTAAATTAATAGCTTTATTTATAATGTTTTGATAAATTGTTGTGTCTGCAAAATAGTCATATTGATCAGTGATACTCCATTATCAGATTCATTTATTAATTGTATATTTCTATCAAAATTTTTAAGCGTTTTCATCTGTTGACTAAACTTTGGCTGAATAATAACATTGGACAAAGTTATCTTAATCAGGATACAGTTTTCTTTACTCTCAATCCAACTTTACCCATTATTTTGTCTTTTTAATGTTGCCTTAAACATCACTCCGGATATAGATGAGGATGAAAGGGTAGAATGCCGTCCTTTTTCTGTTAATATATTTATTTCTTTTATCTTTAGTAAAATAGCACTGTTGTTTAGAATTCTTTTTTAAGTTTCCAGAAAATAATTTCTGCTTTCTATATATTTATCTTCCTCATTGTTTTAGTATTTTTTAATGAGAAAATAGTTTTATCTTAAACTCTGTTAAATAATACATTAAGTAGTGAATGTGTTTTTTAAACTGGAAAATGCGAATGTACACCTTTTGTTAAAATGATATTGTAATAATAAATTATATTTTCAAATATAAGAATAACTTGGCAAAATATAATAATAATAGATCTAGAGAATATAGAAATAATTTATGATAAAATAAATAGAGGTTTATTATAATATTTTCTCTCAGCTAAATTGTTTTTAAATGTTTTGAGTTCAAGATTAAAGGTAAATTTAATATAATTGAAAGATTTTAAAAGTACCATTTACTAACTCAGAGTGGGAACCGTTCACACACACAGAGACAAATATATATATATATATATATATATATATATATATATATATATATATATATATATATATATATATATATATATATATATAAATTTGGGCAGCATCTTTTCATTCAAACATATTTAGTTGAAAACAATAAAATTCTTATAGTCTACGCACAAACACACGCATATATATATATATATATATATATATATATATATATATATATATATATATATATATATATATATTGGGCAGCATCTTTTCATTCAAACAGATTTAGTTAAAAATAATAAAATTCTTATAAATTTCATTATTTTCCTTTCAAGTTTTCTCGCCATTTTTTCATATTATCATCTTGACGGGCCTTAATGAGTTTTCTGAAAGAGTTATTATTAGTATACCAAGAACTTCATTCTTTTCTTAACCATTATTATATAATAATAATAATTATTATTATTAACTATTTATTATATAAACGGCTTTGGAAAATACAAAAGTATATGGTTTACCAATATAACATTTTAGACAAATTATTAACGCCTTTCAAGATGATAACATCAAAACTATTGTGGAAAAATGAAGAAAACATGAAAAACATTAGAACAATAAGGATCCTATTATTTTTAACCAAATTAGTTTGAATATATATATATATATATATATATATATATATATATATATATATATATATATATATATATATATATATATATACACACGAGTCTCATTCAAAATATTCTAAGCCTCACAAAAAACTTTATAACTGCTCATGTCTCTAGGGGGGTTCATTTATAGATTCTTTGCACACCTATAACCTTTGTATGGACATCACCTGTACAGAAATTAAGATAGAAATTTGAATCAGATTTTCCTAGTTTGATGAGAAGCGGCATTTCTTTTTATATGAGTTTTTGGGAACTTTTTGAAGGATCCTCGCATTTATGCGCCTATTTTTTTCACTATTTGTTATACATGTTGGTTATTTTCCAATTATAAAAAGAAAGGTAAGAACAACACCAGCAATACATGGATAAAAAAAAGGAGGAGAAAACATATAGAAGATGAAGAGGGAGGAGGCAAAAATAACAATAAAAAAGGGATTTTTAAAAAAAGCAAGATAAAAGGAAGAATAACGAAAGAAAGAAAAACCATACTTAATAATAACAACAACAACAACAACAACAACAACAACTGCACACAACTCTTCCTTTGAACGAATTTTAATCCGATTGATCCGCTAACGAACGAAAACTGTTAGTTAATTTTACGATAACACCAGTCTACCGTTTTATGACTCACAACGAATTCAACTTGACTGAATAAATCTAACATCAAAATATGATGACGAAATATTTTGATACATAAAAAACACTCCTGACTCATTTTTTACGCAGTTGATCTCAAGTCTCAAAATATTCAGAAAATGTGACATTACATGAACAGATAAATCACCTTAATTCAACTATCAGAGCAAACTCATTCACTATTTATGCTCGACCACAAAAAATATCAGATTGTTAACGACTTTCAAAAATTATCTTGATAATCATTGCACCTTTTAAATTCGAACTTTTTTTCTTCTTGAATTTTATTTTGAATATTTAACCCTTGCTGGATTATTTTTAGAAGACGATTCTATTAATTTCTGATAGGTATTTGAATTATTTTACTCATTTTTGGTTTGGTTTGGTTTGTTTTACGGCATATCAACCTCAGTGGGTCATTTAATACCGATAAAGTTTTGAAATAAATCAATTCTTAATGGATAATACAATTTTTTATCAACTCATTTTTTCTATTTAACCCATAGATGGGACCCTAACAGGTACTACCACTCCGGGTCAGAGTGGACCAGGGAGCAATGGTGATGAAGGGGTGCTCCACATTCCCCAAACCTCCAGAACTGGAACCTCACCATCAGGGAGTTTAACGTCATTCCCAGGACATCTTACTCATTTTTAAACATATTTTGTTCACTCATTTTCTTTTATTTAGCCCATAGATTAGACCATAACCTACTCTGAGTCAGGATTGAACTGGGAGTAGTTGTGTTGAAGGTTTACTCTAAAATTCCCAGAGCTGGATTGGAACTTCACTTCTAGATACAGTAAAAAGTCATAGCCAGAACACCAAGACACTCAACACCGCCTTCTAGCACATATATGATAAAAATAGTTGAGGTTTGTCATAAGGGTAGTCAAATTCAACTTCGTGTATGTAAAATAGAAAAAAAAGAGATTATGATTTACATTAAAAATCAATTCATTATCCATAAACCGACATTAGAGTAATGGTGGTGAAGGGGTACTCCACAATTCCCAGAGCTCCAGGATTGGAACTTCACCACTAGATACACATGACGTGATACTCAGGATACTAAGATCCTCACCCACCGCCTTCTAGCATATATATGATAAAAAAGGTTTGGGTTTGTCATGAGGGCAATCTAATTCAACTTGTTGTATGTGAAATAGAAAAAAAAGAGATTGTAATTTATATTGAAAATGGATGAATTATTCCCCAAACCGCTTGAAATCTCTTTTAGCAAGCATTTCTATGCCTTTTCCAACTCATTTATAATTTAGTGTTAACTGCCTTGAATTGGGATTGAATGAAGTTCCTCTTGGCGAAACATATTTTTGCCTCTAGTCAATTAATCCAGGAAATAACTGTTAATTAGTTGCGCGCGCTTTACGATTTTATATATTAATGAATTCCTTTAAATATAATTATTGTTGGAGGCAAGTCCATATTTGCAGATCAGTTCAAGTGGATTTTCATTAATTATTAAATTTAATTGAAGAAGAATTCTAATAAACCATTTGTAAAACAATCGTATTTATTTAATATCTTTTCTAAGATCCATTTTCTTTAGAAAAAGAATAAAATCATGGATTTCTATAGAAAATTCTATATGTTCTGATTCTGGTCACCATTTTAGGCAATTAAGTCTCCTGTTGGCAAAAAAGGATGTAGTCTCAGTTGTAGAAAGTATGAAATCCTTCTGGTATTAAATGCATTTTTTAGGTCAATTACCAACGACTTTAAATACATTCAATGTCGTTTTTCATTGTCCAGTGTCTACTGTTAATTTTAGGTAAGTGTATAAATAAAAGTGGTGATTTCCCGTACATCTTATACCATGATAAGCCCAACAAGGTATACCATTTATCAGACACTAAATATAAATATAATGTCACCAATATAGACGAATGTTTCCCAAAATTACTTGGGAATTCTTCTAAGGCTTTATTAGTAAAAAAGAAATGATTAAAATCTCTGTTTACCTGGATTATGTTTATTGAATTACAAGTTGATATTCACCGGGGTTTTCAACTTCTTGTTGTATCCGGAAGTGTTGTCTCTCAGATATTTAGATCTTATCGAAAGAGAAACAGAAAAAAAGTAAAAACGAGGCTGATATGTGAAATTTAGTTCTAGATATTGTCTGCGGAAATAAATTTGTCAATATTGTTTTTACGGCTCTCTTATATTCCTTGTCACGTCACCTGAACGATTGTTAGATGTAATATATATATATATATATATATATATATATATATATATATATATATATATATGTGTGTGTGTGTGTGTGTGTGTGTGTGTGTGTGTGTGTGTATATATATATGTATATATATATATATATATATATATGTATATATATGTGTATATATATGTATATATATGTGTATATATATGTATATATATGTATATATATGTATATTATATATCTATATATATATATATATATATATATATATATATATATATAATGCTGTTGTTGGCTATCAACTCGTGCATGTGTAATACCATTCCCTGTTTTTTTTTTTTTTTCATATTTAATTGTCAGTAGCATTTGACAATGTATCTTAGTGTTTTTACAGATGACTCACCAGGCCAGCCCTGGAAAGACATACTCTTCCATATGAACTACATGTTGGAACTGCTCCACTTTGAATTTTGCTGGACTGACAATTACCCTTTCTAATAGCCCGCTTCAATTTTCGGTGCTTAGTTCGGTTGGACTCAAATTCTTTCATAGACCGGTAGATGGTGGCTTTTCAGCCAGGTCTATTAGAAGCTAGCTTCTCCTAGTCCTCCAAAGCTATATCAGCATTCTTCAGTATATATACATACATACATACATACATAGATAGATAGATAGATAGAGTGATATAAAAGTCTGACTTGGTTATTTACAATATTAATCAATTCATATTAAAAGTTACAAAATCTTAGTTTTGTTTGGATTGCAATATCAATCAAACATTTCTGATTAATAAAATAACAATCTATATATCAATACTCGTGTTCCTTAATTGCATGACCTTTATCATCTTGCAACTCCCTCTCGTTAAAAATAAGACCGTCCAAATCGCCCAACATGCAAAAATAGAAATCCTGATTATCTAGCGTGCCTTACCGCCGAATTGTATTTCTAATGATTGTCGTCACTCAACTATATAATAGACAATTCTGTTTTTATTAAAAAGTAAGAAAGGGAAGAAAAAGGGCATGGTAGGCAGAAAAAATATTAGAAAGAAAGAGAGTAAGGAAAAATCTCCTTACAACTTATATCAATTCTCAGAAACCACAACACAGGCTTAGCTTATAATGAAAAAAATAAATAACTTCTGGCTTAACAGAACGATCCAATTTTTACGGAAATAACAATATGTCTATAAAAGCTGATCTGTTGCATTTTGGATGGACGATTTTCACTTATTTGCTCAATAAAATCTTTGATTTTAACAGCACGTGAAGTTATCCACCTCGATTTGAATGCTATTGAAAATATGAGTATAAATCCCGCGTATTAAGTAGCATGTCCTAATCGTCTATAACCATTAAGATATTGCTATGAATACCAGCCAGAAGGAAGTAACAGTTTGGTAAGAGTAATTCTAACTAGGATTTCCGTTCTTTGTGACTAATTTGTTTTATACATTTATTCTAATTTTTGTTATTGTTCTATCATTTTAACTTACGGTGTGATTGAGCGTCGACTCTATCGAATAACATAAAGTAAGTATAAGGCTACAGAAGACCACAAAATAAAACATCAGTAAAAGTTAGAAACTCTCTTTGGTCTTCCCTGGGGCTGGTACAGTGATATTATAAACATTTGTATTTTGCCATCTAGAGCAGTCAGCTTTAGATATCAGTAAAACCTTTTACATCATTGATAAGGTTAAATATAGTTTTGTTTTTTAAAGGAAACTTAACACAAGTTTGTAACGTTATTCAGTGTCATTAACTTCAGTGTTTAGCTAATTGAAACCACGAACGGTACTAAACTACGCGAAGAATTTTAAGAGTTCTTTAAGTTGGCTGCTTATTTCCATATATAAAGAGGGACATTATGCAATGATTATAATCATAAAAATGGATTTGACGAACGGAGTTCAAATCCTGGACCAAGCTGTTTGCATTTCTTATTGTGCTAGAGAATGGTATGCATCAAACAATTCTCCGTCTAGTTATCGGTAAATAGTAGGGCAGACTGGTCGCTTTAACCTTCTTTGGTGACCTATGTATGAGGAAAAATCTTAATTAAAACCTGTTAAACTCCGCTTAAGAAATTGACCTTGTGCCACATTCAACCCGTGGAAAGGGATTGGTAGATATATGAATTTATATTTCCACATTTTACGGGATATTATATATATATGTATTTACCTACTCCGCCACACAAATAGGATGTGACACGATGTCTATTTCTAAGCGGAGTTTACCAAGTTTAGATTCAGTGTTTTCCTTTTCTTAAACCTCTTGCCATATCAAGATTAAAGAGCCCAGTCTGCCCAACTATTTATCCTTAGATTTTATCGACCTAAGCTTTTGCAAACCATTCTCCAGTCCCTCTAATAAGCAAATTGCCTAAGTAATTTTTTTGTCTAACAAAAACTATTAATATTGTTTAAGTTATTATTAATCATGCTATTTTAACCGTAGCAATCATAATCTCTAACAAACCAATTTATGTACTGAGCTTAACGGTTGCTTCGCATTTTATATTTTGAATTCTAAATTAGTTATTTTTTAAATATATGCTTATTCACATTGTTCTCTTTCAGTCAAACACAATGGCAA
>CM042147.1:43966362-43983862 GCA_023376005.1 Doryteuthis pealeii | reverse complement strand
CCTAATGAAGGTACAACGAGTTGCAGGAGAGATCAATTTATACAAACAGTATAAGACTGAGGGTTGGTTCAACGAACTTCACCAGTGAGTCAATATTTTTTAGCAAGACAGAACAAAGGTTACAGTAATGTTGTTACCAAGGGTTTTTTTTGGGGGGAGGGTGTTCGTTTGCAAAAACGCTTGATCTATGCTGGTCAACAAATTTGTTTTAGAAAATTACAAAAAACAGCTCCTTGTTTTCATAAGGTGCTGTATTTCCCTCCTTTCCCACTTGTTGCTACTGCTCTCCTTTCGTCATCTCCTCATCCTGCTCTTTCTTCACCTCCCCCTACTACTCTCCTTTCACCTTCTGCTGATTTCCTTTCGTCCCCTCCTACCGGACTTCTTTCCCCCTCCTACTTTTTCTCTTCGCCTCCTCCTCTCCTTCCTTGTTCTTCCCTCGTCTTTCCTTCTTTTTTCATTGCTTCCTTCTTCACTTACTGACGTCTGCTCACTGAATGACTCGTTTCCTCTATGGGTAAGCTGGTGTCTTTTATCCCCTCTCCTTTACCAACAATACATTGCACTCATCTATAAGAAGGCACATTTCCCCCCATTATGGCTTCTTCATTTGTCACAGCACGCCAGCAAGCACTCCTCGAAGACACGCCCAGTTTTCAGCTCGTTACTAAGTGCAAATTAGCGTTATTGTGGTGGGAAATATTAAGACTTGACTTAATGATAATTTAATTAGATTTCAGCTAAACAGATGCACGAAAATTACACAAAATCGCACTCTTAAAATGTTCTTATGTACAGTAAACGGAATGTTTCTAGTTGAGACTTTGGTACATCGCAAAAGTCGTGAAATGTAGAATTTAATGATACTAAGATTCCTCATCTCATAAACAGAAAGCAATGTTAATGCATGCATTGGAATGGTCTGCTATAAACAGATTGACAGCCATATGGAAGTCCGATATCACGGACACGTTAAAGCAACAGTTCTTCCAAGCCGTACTTGTGTCAGTGCTACTGTACGGCTGCACCACATGGACCCTAACGAAGCGACTGGAGAATTAACTCGATGGTAGCTGCACAAGAACTTTGCGTGCAATCTTAAACAAGACTTGGAAACAACACCCCACGAGAAAACAGCTGTCCGGTCACCTGCCTCATATCACACAAACCATCCGTGTAAGGCTAACAAGACACGCCAGACACCGCTGCAGAAGAGAACCCGTAAGTGGCGTTCTTCTGTCGAATCCAGCACATAGCCATGCTAGTATGGGCCGTCCAGCAATGATATATATTGGCCAGCTCTGCACTGATACTGGACGCCGTGCAGAGGATCTCCCGGGTGCATGACATGATGATGTTGATGATGAATACTACTAGTAATAATAACAAGCAGGACATGGTTATACAACAGTATGAGGATTTAATTATTACAGCGTTTGATAGGTTTACTTAAGTGCTATTGCGAAATAGTTCAATATGTAAAAGTATAATAATCTTCATTTAACTCACGCTCACTCTTTCTCAAAAGGTGGTTTGTAAAATATTTACTTTGGTTTGCCGATAAAACTCTGGGTCTAGGCGTTTAAAATATTCACATTAATTTGCCGATATAAAAGTATTAAAACACGACACAGGAAATATCTAAGTTGGGCCGGGAATTCGTCTGACGCTAGCTCACTAAGAAATAGCAGAAATTAAAGCAAGAGGACAAAGCGACATGAGATCAAAATGACAAAAATATATTCTGTAATTCACAATTTCAATATTACTAATAAAACAATTATGTAACTTCTTTTTTTAAAATTAATTTTAATTCTACGCTGGGCATTTTAGCGATGCTTGAGGATTCGAAATATTTCATTTTTAAAATTGGGAGAAATAGAATGGGACAAATACGAAATCTGTGTTTAAGCGGCACCAGATAATCTGAATTTATATTTTTGCATTGCATCTTGAACAATTTTGGTGGATTTTGCAGTGCCAGCAGAACACAGGGTGAAGCTGAAGGAAAATGAAAAATGGACAAATATCTGGACCTTGCCAGAGAACTGAAAAAGTTATGGAATATGAAAGTGAAAGTGAAACCAACTGTGTTTGGTGCACTTGGAACAGTCCCAAAAGGATTAGAAAAGGGTTTGGAAAGTTTGAATATCAGAGGAAGGATTGAAACCATTCAGAACACTGCACTGCTGCAATCTGCCAGAATACTCAGAAGAGTCCTGGAGACCTGAGGAGACTTGCTGTCACTCAGACCATCAGCTAATGCTGATGTGAAAACTCAATAGTAATAATAATAATAAACCTCAAGAGAGAAACTGAATCACTAATAATTGCTGCACAAAATAATGCAATAAGAACAAATTATATCAAAGTAAAAATTGATAAGACCCAACAAAATAGTAAATGTAGACTGTGCGGGAGATGAGACTGTAAACCATGTATTAAGTAAATGTAGCAAACTAGCACAACGGGAGTACAAAGCCAGGCACGACTGGGTTGGGAAGGTGATCCACTGGGAATTATGCAAAAAATTAAACTTTGACCATACAATAAAATGGTATATGCATAAACCAGAATCTGTTCTTGAGAATGAAACACATAACATACTCTGGGACTTCGAGATAAAGACGGATCATCCTATGCCAGCCAGGAGATCAGACCTAGTATTGATTAACAAAAAAAAGAGAACGTGTCAACTGGTGGACTTTGCAGTCCCAGCGGATCACAGGGTGAAGCTGAAGGAAAATGAAAATATGCATAACTACCTGGACCTTACCAGAGAATTGAAAAAAAGCTGTGGAATATCAGAGTGAAAGTGATACCAATTGTAGTTGGTGCACTTGGAACGGTACCAATAAACTTGGAAAAAGACTGGAGGATCTAGAAATCAGAGGAAGAATAGAGACCATCCAGACTACTGCACTGCTGCAATCCGCTAGAATACTCAGACGAGTCCTGGAGACCTAAGGAGACTTGCTGTCACTCAGACTCCAGTGAAATACCATCAGCTAACGTTGATATGAAAAACTCAAAGGAGTGAAAATAATAATAATAATAATAATAATAATAATAATAATAATAATAATAATAATAATAATAATAATAAGTTGGTGCACTTGGAACGGTCGCAAAAAGTTTGGAAAAAGAAATCAGAGGAAGAATTGAGACCAGCCAGAATACTGCACTGCTGCAATCTGTCAGAATACTCAGAAGAGTCCTGGAGACCTAAGGAGACTTGTTATCACTGAAACTCTAGGGATATACCGGCAACTAATGCTGGTATGAAAAATTAACAATAATAATAATATACAGTGAAAATGAAGAAAAAAAAGAAAGACAAATACCTAGACAGTGCCAGTAAACTAAAAAAATGTGGAACCTGAGGGTAAAGGTAATAACAGTTGTATGAGATACTCTTGGAACTAGGCGCCCAGTTTCCAGCACGTTAGTCAATACATTTGCATTACAAGTAAATTTTGAAGTGAATTGTAAGAACCCTTTTGGCAACGTTTCAAGATTTTTTTTTTGTCTATTGCAATCATTTTCCTGGAAATATGGTTTACAGCAGGTATTTTTCAAACTATGAAGTGGAAATGAAACAAAATTACTACCTCACCAGTGACGTAGAATTATCGCTGCAAGAAAACCGAGAAAATTACGATGAGCCAAGGAAGACGAAAAAATGGCTAAACGTAATTGTGATTCTCAAATGCTTTAAGTCAAAACATTCTAAATAACCAAAGCCAAGAATTATTCGATGCACACTTTTGTTTCGTTTTTATACACATGTACAAATAAGTTTTAAAATACCTATCCACACCTTGCTATTGAAGTAATACGTGTTATGATGATAAGGATGTATCAAACAACTAGAAAAAAACGTATCCCGTTGAGTCACCCATTGAGTAATGGTTAGATAATTGATCAGAAGTGAGTTTGCCAAACGAATTAAACTTTTAAAAATAAATACGGCCGGGGAATTAAAAAAAACAAACATTAGAATAATTTTGCTAAAATTTGCAATTAAGTCAAAAACTGATTCGTCTCTTCCTTCAAATTCTACCAGTCACTTTCCCTCTCTATATATACATCTTGATTAACTACTCCTTATATATATATATATATATATATATATATAGTAAATGAAGAAAAACTCTAAACGTGCTTCATTACAATCATTTATTTCAACCGTATTAATACGGCATCTTCAGGTAATCACAAGAACATGACTCTTACTGTAAGAGGCATGTTCTTGTGATTACCTGACTACGGTTGAAATAAATTATTGTAATGAAGCAAGTTTAGAGTTTTTCTTCATTTACTAAATATCTTGCTCTGTCCTTGTACTCACTGGTATTAGGCACATTGAGCTCTCCTTATGGTCTACCTGCATCAGCTTGGTTAAACCACACATGGAAAGACCCTAACTACGGAAAAAAACTATATATATATATATATATATATATATATATATATATAATATATATATCAACCCCTCCGCACGAGGAGGATGTGACACAAGGTGAATTTCTTAAGCAGAGTTCAACAGGTTTTTAATTCAGAGTTTTCCTTCTCCTAGAGTGGTTGCCTAACCAAGGTTAAAGAGCCCAGTCTGCCCTACTATTTACCCATAGCTGGAGGGAGAGTAGGATTCATACCTTTCCCAACGGTATTAGCGCAAAGTGAAATGCAATTATCACATCCAGGATTTGAACTCGGGGCGACGAGTCCATTTCCCATGACTTTAACCATCGCACCACGCGCTTCCTATATATGTTAGTTTCTCTGTGAGTGTAAAAAGAGGGAGATTGGAGACTGTGTAAGGAGATTGATCTTCCCACTTTATTTATATATTATATATAAGCCCCCAGCCTTTGGCTGCTGTTGAAGAATTAACGTACAAATAAATTGGAAGTTTGAATCCCCATTTCACACTCTCTACGATTTATTAGAACCAATTAGAATATATTTTCTTTTCAAATATAACCCAAAACCATAACTAAGGAATATTTTAGCATGTATTTTTTGTCATTAAACTAAATAAAAAAAAAAGCCTTTAGGAAACGATCATAGAATCTATCAGCTTTAGCATAATAATAGGTTACATCAAAGTATATTTTGCTCAAGTAATTCTCGTATAAAAAAACACACGAATATCTATTCGTAACAGGGATTCTATAATTATGGTTGTATTTTTATGTCAACGGCATCTGGTCCCTCAAAGTCGATTTTTATTTTTACTACGCACCAATTCTGATGCTACTTCATAAACTCGACACTTAGCTTTATTGATATTTGACAACTTCAAAGAGTTTAAATGAACCGTGACGGTTTTGCAATGAAATAGTGTTCAAATATTAGAAGTTTTAATTAGCAAATTGATTTCAGGGGAGAAGGGATTAATGTAGGTAGGTGAGGAAGATCTATACAAAGATATTTTTCTGTGTGATTGAGCATTATAGAGGAAATTAGAGATATAACAAGGTTTGTGTTATAAAGGAATATACTTCCCCCTACAAGATAGTTGGACTCGTCTAAGGGAACACATATAAATATACGAATTCGTAGTCGATTTACGTAATAGTATTCGTTGTTGAACCACAAATTAGTCAAATAGCTAGTATTACTCTTGGAGAACTGTGCGTTGAATCTATTATCTATATTCATGTACAAAAGGTAATAAAAGTTTTTAGGGATTTTCAGTGTTGTATTTGATAAATCCAATCTTGGAAGGTTTTATCCTTAACTAGAGGTCGTTTTAAAAGGGTAACGACCGTACGAACACTATATAATATATATATATATATATATATATATATATATATATGGAGGATATGTGCTTACATTTTCTCGATTCGTTTAGCCTTACATTTGACCATATATGCCTGCCTAAAATTCATTAATTAGTAACTAATTAATTTTCAAAATTAGGTACGACTTCATATATATATATATATATATATATATATATATATATATATATATATATATATATATATATGTGTGTGTGTGTGTGTGTGTGTGTGTGTGTGTGTTTTAAAACACTTCCTTGTCCTGATGACTGCTACACAGCAAGAAACCCACGGTAAGAAAGTTGTTCAAATGTAATAAATATAAACTAAAATATTTCTTTCTCTCTCTCTCTCTCTCTCTCTCTCTCTCTCTCTCTCTCTCTCTCTCATATATATATATATATATATATATATATATATATATATATATATATATATGAGGTGAGGTAAAGATTGACTGAGGAAGTTCTTCGCGTCAGAAGGACGAAATATTCCCCCCACTTGGACTTTTTTGAGTCATCATTTTTGTTTATTCTTTCTTTTACCTCACCTCATACAATCGGATTTTATTCCAATCATCCTATCTTCATATATATATTATTATATATATATATATATATATATATATATATAGTATGAACAGAAAATAATAAGACAGGCAGGATTATTTCTTATATGTTGTTTATTTTCAACTAGTTTCGACCTTAGGTCATCGTCAGAAGAAAATTTCTTATTTGAAGAAATTGTTTATAGATTTTTTGAAAGGGACCATTATAGAAGAACTATAAAAATTGAAGTGTTTTTGAGGGTTTGACATGCTATTAAAATTCGGGTAGACGAGTATGTTAGCAGTAGCATGTCCATTTGTTCCGTGAAGAATCTCTATGAGGTGGGTTATTTTTAATGCTCTTACACACATATATATATATATATATATATATATATATATATATATATATAAAACTATCATATGGATGGGGACAATATAATGGGTTTACAGTTACTAAATTAAACTTTTTCTACGATATCTATCAAGGATTAAAGGAAAATTGTGAATTTAGCGCAAAAAAGTAATGAACGATTTGAAGGAACCCACAAATATATTCCAAAGTTGACTAGAGTTTTATTTAACCTGCAGAAATAAAATGTTATAAGTTCTAAATTACTTAAACTAATCTAATTTTTGGTATCTTAATACCAATATATATATATATATATATAATATATATATATATAACAAGTCGTATATGTTGTTATTTTTTGAGAGGATAGGTGTAGAAGAAAAATAGATCAGATCACTTGCTGTAACCACGTGACCGCCTGAATAAAAATTCAACTGAAAAAGATTAGCATTCGTTATGAGTCTATCCGTTCAAATGCAAATGAAAAGCTACCTTAATGAACTCTAAAAGCTTAAGGAAGGAAGATGATATCCATTTTAAAATGCTAATTATGTGAACTTTTTTTTAAAAAAAGCCCGAATACCATTTACATGGAGTGCATTTATGCCGCGGCGTCGTGGTTTAGTGCATAAAAATAATCAGATGAGCATTATATAATTATACTGGTATAACACTACTCTGCCTGGTCGTTGGTATGTAAAACCCTCTTTTCTTAAATTGTAGAGATAGAAACAAGGATGTCACCCTGCATCAAAAAAATGAATCACCACTTCCATTAATATTTACTCCGATTCTTTCCTTGTTTATTTTCCTGAATATATTGTTTCACAATTAAATTTCACACTGGTTTATTTTAATAACCTTTATATTTACTACAACATCCAATATCTATTCTACAGGTTATTCACTCACAAAGGTTATTGAATCAAACAAAATGACCACTACTTTATCTATAAACAGTTAGTGTACAAGGGCGATGACTCTTGCATACAAAAAATAATTAACAACCTATTTCCTTTCTTAATCATATCCTTTTGAAACTTTCTTTCTCAGTTTATTTACAAAATTTAATTGCAAATTCTGAAAGAAAACATACAATCCTAAAAATCAATTATGCTCAAATAGATAAAATCTTAGCTGGTTCAATATATCAAATTCAGTTTGGATATTTCTGAATTTCCAGCTATGGGTTAAATACTACCACTACTGCTCGTCTACAAGGGTGGCTTTGGCATTAAATCACTATTCGGTTCATTTTGTCTTGTGGGGAATTTTATAACCGGGAAAAGCACTGTTTAAAAATAAGTCTTGTAGGATAATAAATCGTACAGAGAATGCAGTGAGGAGGACCACTTTTAAAGAAGGACACAAGCAAGTTTTTGCTACTACAAAAGGTCTACTATACATTCACCCAAACATATACAATAGGTATATACACAGGAATATATACCAAGGAGGTACAATATGCAAAACAGTTCAAAGATTTTGGTTGGGTAAGGTGGCAGATAAATATGCCGGCGGACACTTAGATGTTCGAAGTTGTTCGCTGTTAACCTGTTCAGGCCCTGTCGAAACTTCGTAGTAATGGATGCGTTTGTCTGCTCTTAGCTCGTTAGTGGTGTAGCGGCGCTGTCCGAATAGTCAATTTGTGGGGATTATAACGATGCGATATGAGCTAGAACTGCGAACCCAAGGAGTGGCAAACAGAGGGCGATTTCTTGTGATCGTTTCTTTTATAGCCAGCCTCACGTGACTTTCAGAAGGGCCGATATTGACCAGGTTGACCCTTTGAACAAGTACACCCCTAAATTTTAAGGGTATGGCATGTAACAGTCGATATCCCGCCCCCACGGCTGGGGCGTTAGAAAGCACCTCTGCAGAGGGGTAAGTCTTACCCAAATGGAGCCACCTGCTGGCTGTAGGTGGCGACCCGTGATGCTTAACGATAGAACCCAGGTAGTTGAGCAGTCCATGACGTACAATATTCCACTTTGGCCCTTTCTTGGGCTAGATTATCAATAGTATTCAACGTTTTTTTACAACTATTTCTATGATACTGGACAGATTAACTGTTAGAAATACAGGACACTTGCAGATTGGGGAACTGGTGTCCCGTATATCTGTATAGATAGAATGCACATTTTTATGAATAAATGTTTCAACAACATTATATTTAATTCGAATATCTTCAATGTGATTTCCATCATTTGTGATGCAAAGTTCGATGCCTTGTCAGATTCCCATGAACAAAATGCATTAAATCTACAATAAACTTTCAAACCCGCTTCCCCACTGTTTCAAAGTCAATTGGGACCCTTCTAGGATGACGTAAATTAAAAACATCTGCTATATTTAGATTAGACCATCCTTCACGTCTACGTAAATGTGCCAGTTTAATTACTTCTTTAACTCCTGTCTAATCTGTCGGCGGAGAAAACCTATAGTTGTTTATAGTTATTGAGATTTCTTGTGTTTAGATATTAAATACGCCCAGTAATTTATAAAATCACAACCTAAGCAAATATTTCTTTGTAAGTTCTTAAAAAAAACATTGAATATTAAGAAGCAATTACTATGATCAATGTCACGAGAGATAAAGTGAATTACCTCACGAGGCTACAGAGATCGTGTTACATAGTTATTAGATTCCTAATATTTATGTACAGTAGTATAGAAACCAAAATGGCTGTTATAAGTTCAGCAGGCGGCCTTGAAGGATTGAATGACAAGGCTTGACCTCAGTCCTGATCCTCCTTCCGGTGGATACCGTGAGAATCGGTGGGGAAGACCCTCTTCCGGTTTAGATCAGAAAGGGTTTTAGTCAGATCGGCAAAAAACCACGACGGTGGTAAGTCGTGTATTGCACGCTGCTGACTCAATCTGCGCAGGTAGTCTGGTGGGGATTTCGAAATAAAATATGATCTAAGTAAATCGAAGTCTTGTGTTATTATCTAAAAACTACCAATGACACAGGGCTTCTGATAAAGAGAAATCCCCAATGGAAGACCAGATCCCTGATAAAGAGAAGTCCCCAAGACGAATTCGAGGCGTTAGAAGAGACGCTAGAAGAAGAATAGAAGTAAGAAAGTAAAGAAAGAGGTATGCAACAATCGAATTCACAACCTTCTGGTTGTCAGTGTAGAATCTTGGTAAGAGGTATAAATACCGATGCAGTTTCTCTTGGAGGTGGGGTGGAATTACTGTTTTCAGTTGGTAGAACGGGTTCTCCGTATCACTCTGAACAACGTTGTTTTCCTTTCTCTTTCGATCACTGTCAGTTGCTGTTGTTTGGCCTGCAAGTGATTTAATTCTACTTTCTTGTTACTGTGAATACCTCGATTTCTGTAGCATTTCCTCTGATATAGATGATAGTAATTTATCTTTTAATTTATTTGTATCAATTTATTTACAAGTGAGATCCGGAGACAAGACGACTTGAGGACCCAAAGGAATTTTTGTTAAAATCCGGTTTAATTAATTAGCAAATTAACTAAAACATTAATAATCCGAAACGTTTGATTATATCGAATAAAATTATCCTTTAACATATTAGCCTTTTAATAGCGTCTTTGAATCGGCCGCTATTTACTTTTGGGCCACGATTTGAGAATACTTTACACCGCTTTAACGATTGATACTTCCCACTTGAATTACTAATATCTTCTACTCCTTTGAAAATTATTCCCGTGGGTTTTTTATTATTTTTCTAACGATTTTCTTACGAATGAACTTCAAAAAATGTCTGTGTTCTTTCTTGTTCTTTTTTTTGACGGTGTTCTTCAAAGCAAAACTTCGACTGCACAGAATTTACTTGATACAAATCAGATCTCAGTTCATCAGTTTTAATTTATACTTTGTATCTTAAGCACCCATGATTTCAACACACATTCAGAAGTCTATAGCATACATGCTAGCCACTAATTCCAGTCACAAAAAACTTATTATAATGGACATCATGATTCTACTGTAACCGAAACTACGTCACCAACAACGTCACAATTCCCTTATATATTTACGTTATGTTCTCAATTGTTATTAAATAATCATTATTTAAACTTAATTAGCATCTTATTTGTTAACAATGCTTCTATTAAAGTCTAGCTGAAATAGTTTTGTTTAAAAAAAGACCATGCTATTAATGTATTTAAAATCTTGAAACGGGTATTACATATCTTTGAGAAATAAATGTTTACATAGTATATTGTCTGAATTCGCATACGAGTTTTAACAAAATCCTGTTTAATAAATAATTACTTGTTGTTGCTGATTTTTAATATTATTGTTGTATTCTCAAACGTATTAAAAGCAATTCTATTTTTAATTTTATATTGAAATCAGTTAGAATAATATAACAATAAATGTAATCATTTTGTGTTCTTATTTTAATTTCATTGGTCTTTCTAATTGTATATAATATTTGATTGAATTGAAATTAAATAATTGTGCCCAGTGGGCGTATATATTTGTTAGTTTAAATAAATGTAACAAACTTTAAAACACAAACAATGGCAAATAATGAATAAGCATTAGAAATTAAACTTTGTTGTTTTTTTATTACATTTTATAACATAAATAATATCAACAAAAAAATTGACGTTATTTGACATTGTTGGGGTTTCCAATTAATATACTAGTTTTATATCTATTTACCATTGATGGGACCCTAACAGGTACTACCAATCCAAGTCAGAGGGGACCTGAGAGTAATGTTAATGAAGTAGTATTCCACACTCCTCAGAGTTCCAGAATTGGAACCTCACCACTAATAATGAAGGGAGAAACTACATGACCAGTATGAATCATGGTACATAAAATAATTCATTTAGTAAAGGGTTAAACATTTTTCGTAAAGAATAAGTTCATATATTTTTGTTTAATTCATAAAAACTATCCTCCATCTTTTAAATATGTCCTGAATTAGTACTACTGAATAACAAGTACTGAGATTTTCACTATTCAAATAATCTCCTAAGAAGAATCGAACCAGGAACATATTTATCTTATATCAAATAATGTAACATAATGTTACACAAACACATACATATATATATATGCACCCATATATACATATGCAACCATATATATATATATATATATATATATATATATATATATATCATCATCATCATGTCGCGTGCGCAGCACGGATATCCATGACAATCTTTCGCCAACCTTCCCTATTACTCATGGCCCCCGGGAGGTCCTCTGTGCAGCATACCGAGTCCTCGCATAGTTGGTCAATGTAGGTCCTTAGCGGGCGTCCTACGTTAGCATGTCCTTGTGTTGGCTTCCACAGGAGAACGTCGCTTATGAGCTCATCCCTGCTTCTCCTGCAGTGTCCTGCATGCCTAGTCCATCTCAACCGTATTGTTTGTGAGATGGGGGGCAGGTGACCATACAGTTGCTTCTTTAAAATACCGCACACTAACAGATCAACGTATTATGTGTGTGACCAGCCACTACGCGTACACAACCTTTATGCTGTCCATAAACACTCTCATACATTCAATTCACCTTCACATACATACACACATCATTTTATCCAATCATACGCATCCCATGTCTATTGAATTTTTTGAAATTTTTTGAAATTTTTTCGATTTTCCTCACATTTGAAACATCTTCACCTGATGAATGCATCGCATGAAACCAATATGGTTGTGAAAAGTTCCTTTGTCACCCAATAAATAGATATGTAAAACCTATATATTTATCTTATTATATTATATATATATATAATATATATATATATATATATATATATATATATATATATATATATATTAAATTTTAGACATCCATACATAAATATAATCTTTTTTTTACTTTGCATATACACGCACACGCCCGTTGTATTACAATGGATACCAAAATCAACCCATGATTTTAGTTGCAACGTTACGACTACAGTGCATTTTGATAATTTATTATGCTTAGCTATTTGTACATATAGCAAAATGAGACGAAAAGAACGACTGTGAAGCAATAAGTCTTAAAATACAGAAGACCTACAAGATTTGTAAATCAGCATTAAAGGCCATGTGACTAAACTGGTGTCTGCAGGTAGATAGGCAACTATCTTAACCAGATGACGACAGAAAGATTTACCATTGATATCAGCAACTTTAAATCGGGAGACAAAATGGTAAGAGAATTTGTTTTAGGCGATTTTTCAAATCGTACGTGCATTGAAAAGTTGCATACTAAATGTTGGATCTTTTTTCCCTAAGGGTCAAATATTGATTAGTGAAAAGCGAATGAACATCTACAATTATCTCATCACGTGCTCTGCTTAATAGAAATCCGAGCCAACTGCTAATCTGACCTGCTGGCCATGAAGGTCGAACTAAAACTTTGCCTGATGTTAGGCGTAAAATAGCTAAATTGCTGTGGCAGTGAATATATATTCGAAAATTGTAAACATTTGAAGGTAGGTTATTATTACGAGGCGTTTTCAGAAAGTATCGATACTGAAACTATATTTACCAAGCTGGACAGGGATTTAATTTAATTCAATTCGAAATACGTCACTTATCTCAGCAAATGTTCCATCGGTCAAGACATTTTATTTTTATGAATCCCAGATCAACAGGAAAACGCGCGGATATTTTGGCTTCCCACGCGATGCGCTGTCGAACTGGAAGATTAGGTCAACACAGAGTTAAAAAGTGCCTATCACTTTTCCTGTGTTTTTCACTAAGCTATTTTCAAATCTACAATTACTCTAGACAATTAATATGCTACTCATAAATTACCCGTAAAATAAAGACAATATAATGAATGAAGAAGAAAAAACAATAAATCAACGGGAAATTAAACATACATGCTTTGTTGGTTTATGAGTTATTCAAATCGCTGGAATGTATTTAAAGGCTAAAATAGATCTATAGTAACAAGTAAGAAAACCAGTTGATGAAAAAAGTTTTAAATTTATTGAAATAATGAATAATAACGATGGTTGAACTTTGAACTTGAACCAAGTAATCCTGAAAATAACAACTAAAAAGCAACTGGAAAAAGTCAAGTGAACTACAGCCTAAAAATCTGATAATATTAATGTCTGAAAACAAGATTAGAAACTTTTCTCTTATTTATGGAAAACTTTGTCTCTTAAATATTAAGTCATTTCATAATTGTGGATAAATAAATAAATAAATAATAAATAAATAAAATCAAATATAGAAGAATTTCTCGATTCCGTTCATTCAGAACATTATTTATTTTTTATGAATGTTTTCTTTCAAGGAAAAAACGTAATGTCGAAGGGAAGCATTAATCAAATATTATTTGCATAGAAAAAAAACTACGTTTTTTGAATCTACTTCCATTAGGTTTCTTTTATAAGTAGTTCAAGTACAAAGATATATCACATTAAAGGATTAGTTGATAAAAGAGGTGATAGGACTAATTAGATAAAACAGACATTTCCCTCATACGAATAACATTTTCATAAAAATTATCAGATTGCCTTTAAGACAGTTACACCTAATAAATCTAGACTCTAATCTACACACAGATAATGACTGTGGTAGTCGGTGTTGAAACATCATATATATTTTATATATATATTTACCAACCCCTCTGCACGAGTAGGATGCGACACAAGGTCAATTTATTAAGCGGAGTTTAACGGGTTTGAATTCAGAGTTTTCCTTTTCCAAGACAGGTTGGCCTAACCAAGGCTGAAGAGCCCAGTCTGCCCTACTATTTACCCACAGCAGGAGGGAGAGTAGGATTCATACCTTTCCCAGGGGTATTAGCGCTATGTATAATGTAGACAGCTAACTCTAGGATTTGAACTTGGGGCAACGAGTCCATTTCCCATGACTTTAAACCATTACACCATACTCTTCCTATATCTTTTTATATGTTTCATAGAACTGTTTCATATTAATTTTTGACATTATTAAGTACTAGCAGGACTTGTGGACCTACTGGTTTAATTATTACAACATTTGGTAAGTTTACTCAAGAGCATTTCTAAACAGTTCAATTTGTAAAAAATAAAATAATATTGATTTAACTCTCCCTCACATGATTTTCTTTCTTTCCTTCTTTTTATTTTTTCGTTATGTTCAATTGAAACAGATTAGCGTTATTGCTCCCACGCCCTCACCCCACTCTCTATCTTCCCCTACTCTCTTTCTTTTTATTTTTCTGTGTAGCATGTCCTCTTTATTCGCTCTCTTTCTTTACAATAGAAACAAAATGTTCCATTATTTAGCTGGGGTGACGACACTCGTAATAAATAAGAATTCGGCGGATAAGCAACACCAGATAGTCAGGATTTACATTTTTGCATTTCATCTTGAATGATTCGGACGGTCTCACTTTTAACCAGGTGGTGCAAGATGATAATGATCGTACATTTAAGGACTACGAGTTTTAATATATAGATATTTACGTTGCTGGGGTTGGTGGCTAGTATGTGTGCTCTTAGCCTATCTATGTATTTTGTGGTCATTGTTGGGTAATCCGATTTAATGTTTATATAAACCGGTGTGTTGCTTGCTTTCCAATACATTTGCTATGTCATCATTATGTTGCACTCTCAGCACGGATTATCATAGTTCTCTCTCGCACCATCCGTACCTATCGGTCATCGCTTCTGGTAAGTCTTCCTCATAGCATCCAGCATCTGATTAATGTAAGTATTTGCTGGGCATAAACATGATAATGTTATTTATACGATATTTATTTAGTATTTTTGCTAACGAGCAACTGGACGCATACTTGGACTATGAATGTGGAAAATATGTCAAAATGAGGTTACACAATGAATATATATTTGTGCGTCCTGAATAAACATTAACAAGATCTTAATTGCCTGAAAGAAAAACTAAAACATTGAATAAACACTTATTCTCTGATATATATATATATATATATATATATATATATATATATATATATATATATATATATATATATATATATATATATATATATATATATATATCATACTTAAGAAAAATGATTATACAAGGGTTTTTTTAAGCATAAGAGAATAGTGCAATTAATAATTCGAATGGATTACTACTTAAGAATTACACCTGATCACCAGGTGAAATCGGGGGATCATTTGTATTTCTTTAGTATTAATCAATTCTAATTACTAAATGCACCACTCTATCATTGTTAAAAAAAAAACACCACATTTATTTTTATAACCTTGTTATCCTTGTTAACAAATACGTGAAGTATACGCGAAACCCTTACAATTTAAAAAAATCTTATATATATATATATATATATATATATATATATATATATATATATATATAGCTCTTACAATTTGTAATTGAGCACTTTATTTTCCTTATTTCATCTCAGAAGAATTACCTATATATATATATATATATATATATATATATATATATATATATATGCTAGAGATACGCTGGGTGGCGTCGTCAGTTATGTTCATTGTGGAGGGGAGTTAGGTCATTCAACATAATACCCCCTTCGCCAGTTAGACGTCACTAGGGACGTTCAGCCCCTAGTTCGTTACCCTTCTGATTCAAACGTATATATATATATATATATATATATATATATATATATATATATATATATATATATAAAGGTGACTTACCGGGGAAACAATATTGAGTTAACCATAACTGATACAATACGATAGTAGAGCGGATTTAGTATTTTAATCAATCAATTATTAATTCATTCATTAAGCTTCACCCCGATGATCCGTTTTGGCGAAAATTAAGTAAGTTACCTGCCTATATATATATACAATTATTTACTAATCGTGGCTTATATGCGACACAAGCCCTGAAGTATGTATATATATATATATATATATATATATATATATATATATATATATACTATTTGTCCAGCAAATATGGTGAGAATATTTTCAATCTGATAAGGGAACACTTTTGAGGAAAATGCAATAACACATATAAAAATATTAAACAAATTTTAGAATAATTAATGTTTCCATGGATACTATACGCATCATCATCAAAATCACAATCTGAGAATTTTGAATAAACAAGATAATAGCCAGAAGGCCGGATGCAACTGCAGTGATTGAGGGAGATGTCCTTTCAATGGTTATTGTCTTACAAACAATGTTGTTATATACAGGGATACATTCAAAGAAGGATAATAACAGTGATGGTGAAAGGATCTTAATCGCAGCGACGGAATTCAGTGGGAAGAAAAGAATGTATTATCATAATTATTGTTTCTCCTACGGGAAATATTCTAACAATACAAAATTATGGAGTTATATATGGGAAGTGGAAAAAGAAACAGGAAAGCAAACCCTCTCAAATGAAATGGATTATTTTCTTTAGACAAACAACACACATACACATCATAATCATCATCATCATCCTCAAGTTGTGCCGACAGCGCAGGTCTCTATGGATCTTCATCGCTACCCGTCCCTATCGTCCATTGTTCTTGGAAGCCCCGCTCCACACTATCCAGAATTCACATGTTTCATCGGCAGTATACAGCCTGTATTGTTAATTTTATCCGTGTGGGCTGTGTTTGATAGGAAGTAAGTGGCTGTGTTATATACCCCTTATAACACATCGGGCAAGGAAGCGCGTAATGTAATGGTTAAAGTCATAGGAAATGGACTCGTCGCCCCGAGTTCAAATACTGGACGTGGTAATTGCATTTCACTTAGCGCTTGGGAAAGGTATCAATTCTACTCTCCCTCCAGCTATGAGAAAATAGTAGGGCAGATTGGGCTCTTTAACCTTGGTTAGGCAACTGGTCTAGGAGAAGAAAAACTCTGAATTCAAACCTGTTAAACTCCGCTTAAGAAAT
>CM042147.1:43956362-43963862 GCA_023376005.1 Doryteuthis pealeii | reverse complement strand
ATAACCACCATTAACGTTTATCACAGCCTCAATCCTGCTCCAGAACCTGGAGCAAGCTGATGTTACAGTTTTCCTGGAAGGGTCTCAAAAACTACCTGTCGATTCTGTCGATTAACTTGACTTTTGTAGTAATGGCACGGCGATTGGTGTCTTTCTCAACAGCACTACATACATAATAGTCCATGTGGTTTAGATATAGAGGGAGAGAGAGACAGTCTTACTTCCGTATGTACATAATTCATTGACTATTCATGAATTATGTAACAGCTGTACAGCTGTTCTTTTGGGCACTGCTACATCAAGAATTTAGTTCGGAGGCCAAACATTGGGACTGATGTAGTCGTAAAAATTCGCCGAAAACGATTTTTGACTTTTCCCAGAGGTGTGGCGGGGGGCCGAATCCTGCTGCCATACATATGGTCTACCATTGGCTACCCTTCTTATCCAGGGTTTGACTACAGTGTTTAGCAACTCCGCATAAGCATCTGAGGGTCCTCCAACCCTTTTGTCTGCAGATTTTGGAAGAATGCTGTTGTACGAACGCAATCTGTTATGTTGCTTTCCTCTAACCTCGTAGTCTCCATTGCAATTCTCCAGATTGTTTCTCGAATCAAGCAGCACATACCCTACAACATCCGTTCTGGCAACGTGGACTGTCCCACAGCTGCAGGCTTAAATACTCCGTCCACCATAGGACAACATCTATTAAGAAATTCTGCTTGTGCTCGTTCCTACCATCCAGCTATGTTTTCAGTCCTTTGTAGTTCCAACAGCGAACTACAACTGCAAATTCTCGAGTCTCTCTTCATTTCTCGCACTCAACCCTTCCTGTGCGTTCAGGATCAGTCCCAACAACTACTCCTTTTTGGTATTTCAAGCCTCAGCTTATCAAACGGGGGCACTCGTAATTTCCGAACCCCCCCACGTGAGTTGTAAGTTTCGTAAATTTACGAATTCTCTTACTGAGAAAAAAAAAGAACAAAACTTTTTTCCTTGTTCTCACTGCTTTCTGTCTTATCCGTTGAATTCAACTACGCTATTTCACCATCTTTCAATGAAATTTTTCTCTGAGGAGCATTGATCGAAAAGAAGAAATTCATTTCTGATTTTAAATCAAATCTAGGGTACCCTTTCCTTTCTTTTTAAGAAAAAAAAACAATTTATTTTACATAATGCATATGCTTTTACGTGTCCTTATTAAATTCTGTACTGTAAATAAACTTTTCATATATATATGTATGTATATATATATATATATGTATATATATGTATATATATATATATGTATATATATATGTATGTATATATATATATGTATATATATATGTATGTATATATATATATATGTATATATATGTGTATATATATATATGTATATATATGTATATATATATGTATGTATATATATATATATATATATATATGTATATATATATATATATGTATGTATATATATATATGTATATATATATATATGTATATATATGTATGTATATATATATATGTATATATATATATATATATACAAAAGCTTAAACAATATCATACTTTATGAAATGTTGATATGTCCTTAAGACAGTCACAATCCTTTTGCACTGCCAAGTCTCGTGTAGGCAACGACGTTCGAAACATTTCCCGGCATTAATCGCTGGTGATGTTATTGCTGAGATTGGGGTTACGTGAAGGGATCATTTTTTCTCACCCTCCCTTTGTATTGCTCAAACCTTGATATTGTCTTATTCCCTTTTACCCAATCTATACACCGACTTTAGACGATCTACCGGGTGTAAAACTTTCAAAAATGTACCGGTTGAAAGGGCCCTTAAATTCTCCATTTTTCGCCTCTTTTTATGCTTCTCGTTTAATTGACATGGATATCCGTGCTACCAAAATGACATCATGATGATGATGATAAAGATGATGAGTATGATGAAGAAGTGAGAACTAAATATGTAGCACAATTTTTTTTTATTCTAGAACTTTGAACTTGGCTTATAATTCTCGATGAGATATTCAAATTTTTACTATTAAGCCATCTCTAAATGACTTAAAAAGATTTATTTCAATAAAATAAATTCCAATGAATATAATAAATGAATTATAATTAGTCGTCGAATTCTAAAGTACTTCTTAATTAGCTTAAGTTCATTTCCATTTGAATATTGGAGATTAGGCAGATCTTCAGTGATTATCCGAGAGAGATTGAAGCAATGAAACATTTCCTTTTGTTTGGAGTTCTATTGTTTCCAATAAACCGATGAAAACGGTAACAAATAATCGTCGATGACATTCAACAATATTTCATTGAAATAGAATCACGAAAATAGAAATTAAATTCTTTAATGAGAGAAAAAGAAAAAAATGATTCTTTAAATAGGGAAAAAAATCCAATCCAACAAAATTGATTATTCGATCCTCAGGAAGGCAATTCTCATTGATAAAAGTTCGATAAAGAAATTCCAAGTGTTCATATTCAATTTCTTTACCAGTGACAAATGTATTATCTGGGGGGCAACTGTGTTAATGTTATCTTTCATTTGAAAAAAACAAACTCTCATTATACAAAATAGAGAATGCTCAGCGTTGCCTTAAAATTTATTGGTAGAGCAAATATACCTAAACGAGTAGGACCTGTGGATACACAACAGTATAATACTTTAATTATAACAATGTTTGATATGCTTACTTAAGAGCTATTGTTAAATAGTTCAATATGTAAAAAGAATAATAATCTTCATTTAACTCGCTCTCACAGTTTTTTCTTTCTTTTCTTCTTTTCATCTTTTCATTACGTTCAATTGAAACAGATTAGCGTTATCGTTTCGTACTCTCACCCGCTACTCTCTTTCTTATATTTTTCTGTGTAGCATGTCTCTTTTCTCCCCTTTCTTTTAATTTATTTACCTGAGGCGATGACACTCATAAGAAATAAGAATTCGGCGCTTAAGCACCAGCAGATTATCAAGATTTACATTTATGCATTTCATCTTGGTCGATTTGGAGGGTCTCATTTTTTGACTAGAAGGTCTTACAAGATGATAATGATCGTACAATTAAGAACATGAGTATTAACATAAAGGAGGCCTTTCAATCCTTTCGACTTTTATAGGACAGCTAGTCCATTATTCTAATACTATTCTAACATTATTCTTCGATCAAGGAGATCGTTTACTAAATCTACGTTTCCAAAAACCAAATGTGATGGAGATTTCTTCAAAGGGTTGAGATGAATCATTGTCAATCAAATATTTCTGACCATTCTGTTTATTTGTCGATGTAATGACCGTTGCAAGATGGCGTGAACATTGTGAGTCAAAAATAAGATTAAAGGAAAAATAGTCAATACAATAATTTAAAATAGTATTACACTTAATATTACTAGTGTAAACAAGAAAATCAATAAAAACTACGACAGAGTTATGACTATAACGTCATCTATACATATATAAAGGACAGTTGTGCGTATGTGTATGTACGGAGGAAGCTTCGAAAGTAATACAATTAATGACAAAGTAAATGTTTACGTCTGTTTGTGGATCGATTGTATTAAAGAAAAAAATAGACAAGACAAGAATACATGTAAAATAAAAGTCAGTTGAGACCATAAACATTCCTTGTTCTTCCTGAGACTGCTATATATATACTTATATTCAGTAGCGTAACAACCCTTACACCTTTCTACTTAATCTATACACATATAAAGGGCAGTTGTCTGTATCAGTAGGTCCGGGGGAAACTTCGAAAATAAAACAATTAACGACTAAGTAAATATATATACACATTAAATATTATCAGTTCTTGGTTTTTGAGCAAAAATAATGAAGCTTTAATTTATATTAGTGAAGATACTTAAAAAAATTAAATTTAAATTATAATAGCATAGATTTTTTTGCCTTTAATATCTTAAATAGTAGACATTAATTTTTTATTTCTAGTATGGCTGGATCAACGCAACGTCTTTTCTTTTTACATAGGGATTTTGATGGGGCATACTACGAGGATCCAACTCGCGATTTAATAATAATGGATTTGTAAGGCTATTTTTGTACCTCCCCTGCTACCCAGGCAACGCCGGGTAGCCGCTTCTAGTAATATATTGTTATATTACATAGTTTTTTTAACCGTTTAGATAGCTTCATGAAAGGGGGCTTACAGTGCACCATTGAGAGGAAGGCATCGAGACGGTGCACATTCTTTCTTGATGACACTAAACCAAAAACAAACATATCAAAACAACCATGGAGTTTAACTTCTCACTGGTTTTGCTAATGGATTGTGGAACATTCTACAGTCCGTCCGCTTTCTGGTGAGTTTCATTATTTATCAAGTAACTTCCTTCTTATTATTTAACCATATATATATATATATATATATATATATATATATATATATATATATTACAATTATATATTATATTACAATTTCTATTGTAAGTAACCGCATATCAAAATTATTTCATTCCGCATTAAATGACCCAAAAAGTGTTGATATGCCGTAAAACAAAACGACAACCATTTTCGTGAAAGATTTGTAGGTTTCGACAAATTAGGATTATTTTGATGCATTCAAAGATTTTGCCATGTTACCCACTGATGAATGAAAACGTACTGACTCTTTGTATGTATATATATGTACTGAGGAAACTATGAAAATAAAACAATTACCGAAAAAGTAAATATACACTTTCACGTCCACATGGTCGGATTAACACAAGGTATTTAATACGTGGAGTTATTTATGGGGAATCCAGCGAGGATCCAATTCGTAATTCAGTAATAATGGATCTGCGAGACTAACGTTTTTGAATACCCCCTCTACCCAGGCAAAGCTGGGGAGCCGCCTCTAGTACTATGGTTGTAAGCAAACAAACACGGTCGGACTTATAGAAGCTTTATTCTACATAGAATACGGTGGTAGATTTTTGACCAGTTTATATAGTTATTAGAAGGGTAGGGGAGGTAACTCAGTTACCTATTACAAGTACATATATAAACACATTCACTATCTCTAGATCTTGCTGTTTCAGCAAAAATTATATATTCTTTTTTTATATTAGAAAAAATAATCTTTAAACAATTTTAAATAGTAACAGCATGATTTTATTTTTTTTGCATTAAATATTTTAGATAGGATACATTACATTTTCTTTTCAGAGTGTATGTGAACTTTTTTTTCTTGTGCTCAACCTGGCTAGATTAATGCAATATCTTTTTTAGATAGGGATTTTAATGGGGCATTCTGCGAAGATCTAATTCGTGATTCAGTAATAATTGATCTGCGAGACTAACATTTAAATATCCCCTCTATCCATTTCTAGTAAATATATAAAGGGCACTTATTGTTTTTTTTATAATGAATCTATGTACGTCTAGATGAAAATACAAAAGAAAATTAACGACAATGTAAATATATATACACATTTAATATCACCAGGTCTTGCTTCTTGCCTTTTGTGCAAAAATTATGAAGATGTGATTTATATTCAAAGATATTTAGAAATTAAAATGTACATGAAAATAGCATTGAAATTCTGCTTAAAAATGTCCAGCATTTGTAAATGTCAAAAGTAAACAAATTAGTACCCAAGGATTTTCTGACCCCTCCCTCTACTCAAGCGACGCTGGGTAATCGATTCTAGTTTGTGAAAAGTCAATAGAAACTCAACCAAAGTGTGTCCTCAATACGACGATTTAGGTATTGATAACCTCACTTGTTATGATGAATGTAAGAATAAACCAACTAATTATATACCTTGAAGAAGAGAATCATGTCACACATATCGAAAGATTAGAATAAGCTATATTAAATCCCAGTGTGGACAAGACACAACAAAATAGTAAATGTCGTATAGAACGAGACGTCGGGGATGGAGGTGTCAAACTGTTGGTAATGAAGTAAGTGAAAGCATTAGATTAACTGATAAGAAAGACAAAAATAGACGAAGGACTAACGACAGAGTTTAAATCGGCGAATCAACGTAGCAAGAAATTAATAAGAAAGGCGAATAAATCCCCTGAAGGATTCTTTAGGAATAGTTTGACGAATAATGACAGTGTTCGTGGAATATATTCTTGGCATTGGTAACCAGAAAAGATTACCTAGTGGCATTTGCAGAATCACTTTTCTAATTTCACACATATCGAATGTGCAGTGAAGCTGGATATGAGAAGGTAAATATCTAGTATGAACCTATAATGACAGGTAGAAAGAAGAAAAAGAAGAGAAAGAATTTGCATGTACGCATCCTACGTACAGGTGATGTTTTCTGGTTATTTTTTAGCATGAAATTAGGATTCGAATTATAAATAAATACTAGTTGTTTGTTTATTTTTAGGTTGAAATCAATGCAAGCTGGCAAGATTTAGGAGTAATCCTATATTTCAGACTAGCAATGGCTACCCGGCGTCGCCTGGGTAGAGGGTTTTTTTTTAAACTAGTCTCGCAGATCCATTAGTACTGAACCGTAAGTTGAATCCTCATGGGATACCCCATTTAAATCCTTATGTAAAAAAAAAACCTTGCATTGATCCAGCTACTCTGAACAGAAATGTCAATGTGGGCTGAATAAAGGGTTAGGTTCAAAGTTCTGTGATGGCTCCCGATTACGACCAGAAAGTTCCCGATTACGACAAGAAGGTTTCCAAGTTTGAAAAAAAAGGTTCTAGAGTCCGAGAAGAAATAGCCGAAGGCCGGAGTGCAAATCGACCGAAACATTGTACAGATGACAATGAAGATGAGGACAATAGTACAAATAATACTAAGAAAGAATATATATATCTATACATATATAAAAGGCAGCTTGTGTGTATATATGTTCGAAGGAAACTATGAAAATAAAACAATTAACGACAAAGCAAATATATATGCACATTTACCATCACCAGATCTTATTTTTGAGCAATAATAATGATTTATATTAGTGAAAATGATTTTAAAAATTAAAAAAAACAAAATCAGATGATAACACCATAGAATGTGTTTTGCATTTAATATTTTAAATAGTAGACATTCATTTTTGTTATTTTCAGAGTGGCTGGATCACTGCAAGCTCTTTTTTTACATAGGGATTTTAATGGGGCATAGTACGAGGATATAACTCGAGATTCAATAATAATGGATGTGTGAGACTAAATTTTTTACCCCACCTCTACCAAGGCAACACTATTTAGCAGGTTCTAGTAAAATATAAAGGAATTAATTTTGACAAGTTTTGCAGTATGTGTCTGAATTTTTGAGAAAAGCTTTGATAATTTGGATTATTTGGACTGATGTCCTCATCTTGGTGTTATGTACATAGTGTTTCGGTTGATGGGCGCTCCGGCCTTCTTCAGGTGTTTCTCGTCGAACTCTGGGGCCTTCACGGAATTTGAGTCGAAACCTATATTTAATCTACCGGTGTAGACTGTTCTCACTCCGTTAATCTTGACCAGGTACAAGAGTTAAGCCATTTTAAGTATTCTGTGTTATTCTATCACCTTTAGTCCAGGATTGAACATGCAA